>CM075860.1:38157407-38829424 GCA_037975125.1 Latrodectus hesperus
GAAGAATTACATTTTCTTAATATGGAAAAAAATTTAATGCGTTTCAATAAAATATTAGTGGGGATTATTCAAATTTTAAAGAATTAACATGTTGCCATAAAAATCTGGTAAAATATTTAAAGTTTTTAAGGTACTTTATAAGATCAATACTTAAGTAATTGAAAGTTGTTTTGTTAAGGAGATAATTATTTGGTCTCATAACAAGTAATAAATTTAAATATTCTGACATGAAGTTTAATTATAAAATTTCAATATTGTACAAACCTATACCATAATATTTATCTATTAATAAAAAATGTAATTAAGTCAGTTATTGTAACAAAACAAAGGCAAGCATCAAAAAAGCACATTCTGGTTTTCAGAAAAAATGTAAAATTGGAAACGGCAAATAAAAATCACTCAATTTCAATTTGCATTATTTTTATAGACTTTCAATATTAACAATATAATAATATTAGAATGTACATACGACTGTAAATATTTTCTACCTTTAAGTTTTTATTCATACGAAAAAAAAAATTTTTATGATACATGTCATATTTTATTATAATAATTAAGAATTGTGTATTATAACATTAAACTGCTGCATCTAAATTTATTCATTACTAATACGTAAGAAAGAAAACTACAAATTCTGAATAAAGCCTACAAAAAATATGTACAGTGAAAGATTTGATATTAGTTAACTGTGTGTGTGAATATGTAATGATAAAATTATAGTACATATGAATTTATATATATATATATATATATATATATATATATATATATATATATATATATATATATATATATATATATATATATATATATACATATATATATATATATATATATATATATATATATATATATATATATATATATATTCCAAGTATTACAAAAAATATTTCGTACTCATTATACACTCTTTTGTGAAAAATGTTTTTTTAAATGTTTTAAAAATAATTCGATTATTTTGAAATTTTGCATACATATTTCAGAATTCGAAGCATGCAAATGAAAAAATTTTCAAAGATTATTAAGTTGATTCTTGTTGTAGTGTTTATTCTACACATGCTATAAACTGACAACAGTTAAACAGGTTTTATTTTTTCTCATTGTTTTAGACACATGATAAAAATATTCCTTGGAGATACAACTAATAATGTCATTGAGTTGTAGCCAAGGAGAAAATTCTGAGAGTAGTCATAAAATCAGAATGCTTGAAGTTGGATGGAGAAATCAAACCATAGGCTGACACATACATTGAATGGAAGAGTTACGCTCACACGTTCCCTTAAGACACAGAGCCCGACTAAGGCAAAGGCATACGGAGTTTGCCCACACATCAGAAGAGCCCTCAAATCAATTCGAATCGAAAGTTTATTTTGCTTTTTACAATCGAACAGAATTGTTTGCCAAACCGAATAGAAAGTTGTTGTTGTGAAGTAGAGAGGATCCCCAAAAGTTTTTGCACCAAGCCGCCCAATTTATGTTCAACCAAACCTTGCTAAGACATTTGATTTAATTCTACAAAATTGGAGACATTTTCTGCAATGGTGTCGTAGAAGATCATCATAACTACCTACAGAATCGCAGGACATAGAACTCAGCAATAGATACCGATTTTATCTTGAATCACGTGACTCTCGCATTCGTATGTGGAAAGCCTGCAACCAGAAATTATAATCAGTTTTTGATTTACAAAGGCATACACACGGACATACATAGCGGTGCAGACGTGCCTCGGACGGTACCTTTAGGTTAACGGGTTTGGAATACTCGCCCATCACCAAATGTTTCATAATTTTGCACCACGGTCAGGTGACGAGGTCACACCTGAGATGGTACCCTCATCTCCACATCCACGCCACACCAGCGGAAGGGCTTTAACGTCACATATTAACTGGACACGACTCCAACCCACGGAGTTCCAGCAATTCAGTGAAGAAGGGTACGGCGTGGTCACCCTCCCAACCACTGCCCGCGGCAAGGCATACACACAGAGATTACTCTAGGTGTGATGGAATGGGGTGCTTTCTGCTAACGATAGAAGTTTGTGTCTACTTCTCCTGAGTACAATTTTAATAGCGCAATGATATTTTATACCATCTTCAAGCTGATAACCTACTATTCATGTGACGTCACATTAACATTTGAACATGATACCTTATCAACATTAACGAAAAGTGTATTTTTTCTTCAAGGTGTTTCGTTTTTCAATATTTTCTTGATTAGAAAAGTTTATATTTATTTCATTCTTAGCTGGATTTACATTTCATTACTTTTGAATTCACTTTTTTTTATTTTATTAACAATTTGCAGAACTTCATCCCTAATAATTCCAAACGCGAACGATGACTTCTTGTAATGTAAATAAAGCAGAGTGTCTTACAGTACGTCAATGGAAATGTATTTTAATTATTTCCTATGGACAAGCTTCGAAAAGAACTATGTAAAATAATTATGCAGTGAGTGCAGGAAATATTGAATCCCTCTCTTATTGAGTCTATAGAAACTGCGGTGTTTCAGTGGACAAGGATAAATCTTAAAATAGAGGAAGAATATAAAGCATTGATTAGAAAAACATTCATGAAATATATCACTTTTTTTAAATTTAATATTTTAAAACAAGTTTCGACTACATGTCTTAATATTATCTTTTATGATGTTGGTGTCAGTTACCAACACTAAGTTGAAATTGGCGTATTCAGATTTTGAAGAAAAGTTGCTTCATAATTTCTCCTTAAAGTTCTTAAGCAGTTTAAACAGTTTTAGCAGCTTATAGCAAAGAGAGAGAAAAAACAAACAGTTTAACTGTTTTTTTAATTTGCTAAATCTTACATTAACTGAATTGTTTTGCTTTGAAAAATAGAGTTAAGAAAATCAATATCATAAATGAACTGAAAACTTTGCTATTAAAAAATTAAACATCGTTCTGTACGACAGTTTTACGAATTAATAAACAATTGATCAAGTATTTACAATGAGTATAGAAGGAATTATGCATTAAAAATAAAAGTGCACTTTACCTTAAATTTTGGTTTTTTACAAGTAAATTACCGAAATTTTGTAATTGGGGATGAATCATTTGATAATGACATGAGATAATAAATAAACTAAGTTATAAAAATGAACTCATATTTGAATTCGGTGGCCTCATAAATTATTTATCGAATGCAATAAAATGCTTGTAATTCCAAATAAACATTTTCCATGCTGGAATTTCTTGATTGTAACTTATGTCATAAGCATTTTGTCCACATTTTTCTCGATTCGCAAACTCTATTTCTTGTGCCGCCTTATTAGATTTGTTTAAATTTCCCAGACTACAAAAGAAATATTGTAGTTTTTTTTTAAATCAATTATTTTCTAAATAAACTTTCGAATTCTGATTAAATTGAACGGCGATAAGTTACGAAATCGCGTGTGGCATCATTCCAAAACGATTGCCGAAGAAAAGTACATGACTTTATTATAATGTTAAGTTGTAATGCAACTAACGAACCGTAAAAAAGTACCGTTTTCGTCTTACAACAAGATTACAATAGTTTATTTTGCTTAAAAATTTTTTGGAATCGTCACAAAGCAATTGCCGTTATGATTTACAATTATTACACAATTATGAAAATAAGCATATGTTTTTAGATCATTGTTAATGAAGGAAGTCAAGTTTTTTGCTTCGTGTTATTTCATTGGATATTATTATATAAAGACACAAAATTCAATACAATGCAGAGGAAAACTAATCAAAAGATGTTTGTTTTACCTCATATGACCTATTCATATTTTTCGTTGTTTCATTTCACAATAAGTTATAATTCACACTATATCCTTTGCAATCAATGACTATAACCAAATCAACACATACTATTAATTATGTAAAGTGGATTAACATAAAGTGAAGCTACATTTTACTGAAATTGCATCAGAGTCAAGACATAATGTTAGGAATACACGAGGAAAATATTTTAGAATTTTAGCAGAAATACTTTGCTGATGACTATCTATTGTTTTCCCTGGGAATTAGAACACAAATAAATTGATTGTTTAAGCTAATCATTATTACTAAGCTTAATCAGTGAAGTGAAATGAAAACCAGGAAACACATTTATCTCTGAATAGATGAAGGATTCACTAATCAAGCAGCTGAAATTGATAGAACGAAATGTATTTTCACAAGTTTTATTTAGTACCCAGATTGTGTGGTCTTTGTAACTTGTCGTCTACGCGTATCTCAAAAATTTCAGAGTAACCCTCATATTTAGTTTTTAAATGAGTCCACTTTAAAATTTTTCAGAAATTTCGTATGATTCGAAACTTTTTCTTTTGGCTGCATTTGAATTAACGAGAAAACCCTTTGAATATTTACCAGAAATCATTTTTAAATTATAATATCATGTCAATGGTTCTTTTCTTTTTTATAATGTAATTTCGTTTATTTTTATAACTTAAATAAATATAAAAAATGACTTTTTTTTAAAAATTATTTTATAAATTTCTATCAGGAAATAACTGTTGAAATATTTGCAGATTAAAAATTAATTGAACAGAAAATATTTTTTTATTACAAATATATATGAGAATATATATTGTAAGTGTACTCATGTTTCTCGTCCCTCACTGACGCACTTCATCGTTCGAATTAGAAAAAAAAAAAAAAAAGAAAAAAAGAAACACTTTGATTTTTTGTATTATTACAGCTGAAATAACAGAAAGAAAATTAAATATCGCCATAACAACCATTGTAATGAAATGATATATATATTTTCCAATAGGTTTTCTGGGCTCTGCATTTTCAGACGAGCAAGATGATTAATTTTTAGGTACAGTTGTTTATATTTAATTTTTCAATAAAAAAAATAGTCGCCATTTTCTTGAAAGGAATTAAATTATGATTCATTTTTGTTACGAATGTACGGTAAACAAACTATTCTATTTTACTAATATTTGTAATAAAGTGTTAAAAAAGAGCTAATTGAATGATTTTAAGCTGGTGTTGAAAAAGGAATTTAAAAAACTGCGCCAGCAGGAAAAAAATTTTGTTCGAAGAGTAAGAAGTAATTAATTTCTCTCTCTTTCTTGATGGATGTGGTCATAAAAAGCAGTTTTATTGTTCTCAACTTTCCAATCTTTTAGGATCAAATTATCATGCAAATCTCTGCGCTCGATTAGAGTTAAACAAATATTTTTACAAGGAAAAAGAAAAGATAGATGAAAATTATCAATAATAATCCTTTCAAAACTACTTTCTTTTCCATTCATTGCATGTAGTACTTTTGTTTATACCACTCTCTCAATTCTTTACTATAAATAGAATGGTCGTAGCCAGGCAACTGCTCAAAGAACAAAAACAAACGATTTATTCTTTAGAATTCTTTGGTTACACTGTATTCGTGTATGGATTATTTCATAACAATTTCATTTTTAGCTTTTAAAAACTTGCTGGAAAAATTATGAAAAAAATGTCAGCATTAGAAGTTTACTGTACTTATAAAACCGTCTTTTGTATTTCTTCGAATTATTTAAAGTGAACTGAGTATGTATGTCTGAGACATTGTATTGAAGTTCAGCTGCAAGATATGCATAATCCTTTTATACCGAAATGAAATAACGTATAATTCAAGAAGAATATATTCTTTCATTTGACAAGCATTTTATGATACAAAATTTCCATTACAAAAAAAAGGAAAAGTATTTTTATGTAGACTTTTCCGATTATCTGTGGAATTGAGTGGCATGTCTAAGCTGATATTGTTGATAATCCACAAATTTATATATAAAAAAATTAGCGTAAATAGGCATTTGAACAATTCAACCACGCATAATATAACGTAAATAACATTTATTACTTGAGGAATAATGAAACTATTCAAATTTAAATTTGTAATTCGACATCTTTAAAAAAAAATAATTCAAAAACTTATATTTTTTACTTTGAAACATTTTTTTTTCTTACTAGGGATTGAAATCTTTTATTTTAGAATTTAGATATCGCAGACAAACGGGAGTCATTCCTCGTAAATTTGAGCATTGTTTTTGAAGGCCATAATAAAAATGGAAAGGGTTTTTACGATAAAGATAATTATTTTATTCGCTTAGAATACTATAGATTTCTTATCGCCTGAGAAACATGAAAAATTTGCAGAACTGCCAATTTTTTACAACACTTATTGCAGTAGAAATGGAATGAACTGAATGCTTTGGAAAGATTTCATTTTGACATTCTGTGTTGTGCTGGAGAATTAGCTTTTGCAGAATGATACCAATAAAAAAACGAACAATAGAGAAAAGTCTTTTTTTTTCACAGAAACATGTGATGCACAGTTTTTTAGCGTCGACGGTTTCATCAGCTTTAGAAAATTTTTCAGAAGATATAAAATGTTTTTGACAATATGGTCGAGAAAGTAATAAATATATCATATAACGATCTTCAATGCAAAACGTTTTCCCCAAAATGGTTTTTTATTCCTTTGTATCGTAATTCTCTTAATTTTATTGATAATTCAGCTACCGCCTAGTAAAGAAGCCAAGTTCGTGAAATATTTACAGTTTCTCCATTTCAACTATGTTTAAGTGAAATATTATGCAGAAATTTTTTTTATAGAAATTGTCATATATAGGATATTCTGTCAGCATCACTTCAACTTTTCTTCAAAATGTGACTACAGAAATAAAAAAAACGCGCCATTCTACAAAAAATAAACATTTTACAAATTATTAGTAAATTGTCCAGATATTAATCAAAGGTAAAACTATTCACTGATATATCAAAATCTTTCTGAGTTGATTCTATAATTATACTTAAGGTGTATCATAATTAAAATCCAAAAAAGTTGTTGATGAAAACAATATGCATAATCAAGCTTATCAAAACTTTGGAATAAATTAATTTAATGATCCCAAGCGAATATGTAGAGAAAATGGGAAAAAAATTCTACTATGCATTTTGAAACGAAATTAAATTAATAGCGGGTATTTAATATTATGATTAATTTCAAAGAAATTTTTCATGTTATTATAAACCGAAGACACAATATTACAATAATTTCTTAGGGATTCCTAAAAGACATTATTTAAGTAATTTTTAAGATGCACTAAAACAATTTTTAATCTAGAGAACACCCATCACAATATCTAAGAAAACTTTGAAAGACGCTATTCGAAATGTGAAAAGTATTTTGTACATTTAGCTATCCATATCAATTTCAATAATATTCTTTTTCGATAATCTCTCTCTCTTTCTCTCGAAAAAAATAAATAAAGTTATTAAATAATCAGCGTAAAAAGAAAATTAACTATGGTATGGGTATATTACATATAAAGAACAATTTACTAAGAACAGTAATTTGGTTGGATAATATTGATATTAAAATTGTTTTTATTTTTTAAGGAATTAACAATTATTTTGAAATAAAATTTTATTTTAAAATAAAATATTATTTTTTGTTCAACTGTCTAATTGTGTTTGTACATTTTAATTAATTATATAATTATATTTTCACAAAAATTAAACCAGTAGATTAAACCTTATAATTATAATTCTGTTGGTACTTACATACATTATACTCAATATTTTTCAAGGATTATACATTTCTACATACTATTTTTATTTGTTTAAATGAATAATTAATACTGACATCTCATAAACAGAAGCTTAAAAGAATAATGCTGATGCAAAGTGTTCGAATGTTGGCATTCCGGAGGATTTAGTAGGTCGCATTCATGCGTCACAAGGAAAGAAATTCGGGAAATGCCCAACCCAACAGACATGCGTGCAGATAACAGGTGCCCAATATCCGCCTCCTTTCTTTAACAGGAGTCTGAATGAAACCTAATACTTTTTCCTTAGATGAGCATTAATTATTTTTAAAACTCTTAATTAAATTTTTTGGGAATTATGTGCTTCTGTTTAGTATGTTTGTTTTCTTTCCTGTTAAGGAGCAACTTTGAAAATTTCTCCCCATACCAACAGATCTCAATCTGCTACAATAAGGCTATATTATACTAAGTCATTCCTTGAGTTAAATACAGTATTTTTCAGTAGTTGAATGGTTGAAACTTGTAGGCTATCGGAAGATATTTTATACTGATAAGTAGTATCAATTCCTTGCTATGTTTAAGAATTTTTTATTGTTGTTAAACAGCACCAGATTTGAGAGTAAGCCAGAGAAATTGTTACTTAAAACTCTACTCTCTTAGCAGCTTACATATAGAATATCTTATTCAAAGGAAGTATAGCTTCCATCTAATCATTTGCAGAAGATAGGAACACTCCTTAGAATCAATATTTTCTGTACTGTTAGACTTTATGAATTCTAAATCTTGCACTGACAGTACGAATACAATAGTAGATGGTAAGATAAAAAAAATATTGCTTGTATTTGCTTTAGATAGAAAGAGGAACAAGTTTTTGAAAATGAAAAGCATATAGTTACTTTTATTCCCAATTACGGATGAAAATCTTAAACATAAAAGGTAGATATTCTTCATCATTAAAAGTTTTGTATATGCTTAATAATTAGTAGATGAGAATTTAAAAAAAAATGTGAAGAAATAGTGACTAAAAAGGCATAGAATTATTACTGCATAGATGACAACCACCAATGAAATCATAAAGAAAATAGAGAACACAAATGTGATTTGGAGGCGGTAAAAAAAAAGCTTCTTTTGAATTTAAGATGTCTATATCAATCAAGAAAGGGGAGGATGGACAGATAATTTTCTCCTTTCCTTCCTCCAGGTCAACGAGAAAGTGAAAAAGAATCTGAAACTCAAACCAAACCCGGACTTTTCCTTTTATTTGTTTCAGTAAAGTTTTCACCACTTTCTTTTCCGCCATTCCCGTTCACTCTTTTTAAAAGTGGGACTCGTGGCTCTGAGGTCAGTGGCAGGGAATGCTCTCATTTCTGGCCTCTCTGCTATTAGCGAAGAAAGACCCACAAGACATGAAGCAGCCGAGCAAGACGCTGCCGCCGCTGCAGTAAACTTCTGTAACAAACGTAACGGTGTCTGCTTGATTCTGATGTTGCCACGCTCGTGAGAAAAAAATATGTGTCTATTTATCGTCTGCTAAAAGAGTCGTGTAGCCGGCTAAGGATACAATACGATATGAAGAAATTAAATGGTGTCCGAATTGCGTGGAGTATCAGAAAGGTACCGAAAAAATTATTCCCACTTATGTTAATTTTAATTTGAATTTTTACTGTTTTATAAAAAACTTTACATTTTTATATCATATGGTAGTGGATGTCTATTTCTGTTTCATAACATTCGAAAAAAATAATTACATATTAATTAATATTGCAATTTGAAAAGCATAATATATATATTATTCTTTCCAGTAAAATTGACCATTTTATGGCATACTCCTCAAGGTGTGTGCCGATAAGTTCAAGGATAACACATTAAAATACAGTTGCATAAGCTTTAGAAATTTAAATTTGGAAATTTTATTAAAATAGATAATGTATTTAAACTTGTTTTCTTATTCAAGACTTGTTTGAATGTAAATTGTAATAGTTATTTTGATTAACATTTTAGAGAAATATAAAGAACATATTTAGAAATGCAATAATTTTAAAAGGTGATTAATTTCTTTTGTGCATATTATTTATTCATTTTTATCAGATTTTATTTGATTAAATTATTTATGAGATCTTATTTTATAGACCTTGATTGAGATCTTTATATATATAATCACATGATCAACATAATTATTGGAGCAAACATTGGGAATATTTTTATAATGCTTTTGAAATTGTTATTACTTAACTTTGGTGTGTATTAACTTTGAAATAGACGAAAATGACACATATAATATTTTACTGATTATATTTGGTAATGATACTCAATTAATAGTTAATAAATATTCGTAATAAAAATTTTTTAAGAATGCTATTCGTAAAATAGATGTGCATTTTGAAAATAATTATTTCCTTTTAGTTGTATGTAATTGATATAGATAAAACAATCTTTTTTAAAATAATTATGCGTAAAGTTAAAAATATTCTATGGAAAGATACGAAAAAATTTTAATAAGGAATTAGAATAGATGAGTGCTAAGCAAGTCGTTGAATGATAACGTTAGGATTTAAACTTCAAGAATTTGTGTCTTTGAATCCAACTTCGGGTTTGAATTTTTACAAGACTCCCAAAAATAATGTTAATAGATCTATAACTTTATGCTTATAAAGTTATATAGATCTTGGTATATATATATTAAACTTCGTAGAATAGAAACCAAATCAACTAATCATGTAAAGAATTTGAAGTTTAATATTCTTTTCTGAAGAATATAATCTAATTTAATTTAATATTAAATATGTTATCACCATATAAAAAATTTTTGTGGTGAATAACGAATAAAGTAACGATTCGTGAATGAGATCAATGACAATGCAATTATAAATTTACTTGTGAATTATTTTAATTTATTGCATATTGTATTGAAATTAATAAATTAATCTCATGTAAATGTAGTACATAAATGTTGGATAAAATGTATGCACGATATCTAAAGAGTATATAGAAAATGCTTAATATGATGATTTAAATGTAAAGTCATAAGGTTTTATTACAAGTTTTAGTCTTTAAATTCATTAAAAATCTAAATCAAGGTAAAATATGTAATTAAAACTAAATTATAAAAATAACACTGGCAAATGCTCAGGTTGATAATTTAAAAGTTATTCTGTTTATATTCAGTGTAATTAAAATAAAGCTTTGATACGTTATTTATTAACTTAAAAAGTGGTAGAGAGAAATTATTCTCTGCTTGAAATAGAAATTTAATTTACTCTTCAGTGGAAAACTCGAATTCATTTTTAGTCTTATAAGAATATTATGAGAAATACTATTTAAAAAACAGAATTTACTATTCATTTTGATTTTTAAAATAATAATTTTATTATATCAAGCAATAGCATTATATCAATCTGCAATTTATTCTTTTCCACATTTAAATTTTTAAAATTATTAAAATGAAAATGAATAATTTATTTAATAACTTGATACTGTTTTATTGACAAAAATAATATTGGTGAAATATAAAAAATATTGAGTATATACATTGATATACTTTTATATATATAAGTACATACACATATATAAAACTCTTACACGTGTTTGAAAACATGTACTAGTGTCAAGTTTATTCACATTTACGAATAATAACAGAATATTTCTATTTCTTATAAAAATACAGTGCAAACTTCTATTGTATTCTTATATGCAAAACGAGTGTAAAGTTTAAATATAAAATAAAAGACTGTTCAGAACGTGAAAAATGCTCAATAAATGAGAAGAGAGTAAATTTTAATTTAAATGTGGTATTATGTAATTGGAATAAATTACATCGCTACAGATTATCAGTTTGGATGTCAAAAAGAGTTATTAAGTCAAAATTACTTTTTTGTATAATTTGAAATTCGGGTATTTTCAGAACAAATAATCACATTTTACAGCATTAGAAATACCATATCATTCAGATGAAACACATTTTCTGTAAAACTTTTTTTATATACTTTGTATGAAAATAATAATTAAAACTAGCTTATTCAAAAATACATCTTTAAAATATTTTCTCATTAATTCAGAATACCCTTTAAAATAAAACTGAAAAACAGTTTATTTTTCAAATGATAATTGAAACCTTAATTTGAAGAGCATCTATAAAAGAATTAAAAATTTGAATTTCTTGAGCTATATTTATTAAACTGAGAGAGAAGAGAGAGAGAAATAATTGTTTTGAACAACATATTAATGAGAGATAATTGAACGCTAAAATCATAATATCTATATTTTGGTTATAAAATTTTAAAAAATATCAAAATCTCTTATTAATAAATAAATTTTTATTTTTATATTATAAATATTTTTTGAAATATATATTTATAAAAACTTATATTATAAAAATAAAAATTCTCAGAGTATTGTTTAAATCAAAGAGGCGATAAACAGTCATTTAATTTGAAAAGCAACCATATTTTCAAAGACCGTGGATATTATTGCGTATGTTCGATAAAGTAATTTTATATTAGAAATTAATTAAGTTTAGAATAACAAAAATTACAAAAATACTATTAAAGAAATAAAATTTTGCCACCTATTAATTTTTTTATTCTTTTGTAAACATTTAAGAAATTGCAGAAAAATTTATCTTTAGTAGCTTATATGTAGGAATATAACATTTTTGTAATTTGTATGCATTAGTTTTGCTATTTTACTTTCATAAATAAGTGTAACAATGATTTTTTCTGGGATATTTTTGAAAATTTGAATATTTTGTTCAAAATTAGTAAATTTTAGCATAAATCATCTCAGAATTTTATATTCAATGATATATTTTGTTTGGGGGTAAGCAGGAATTAATTAGAATGTGAAATCAGCCTATACGATATTCGAATTAATTATCATACCAAAAATATTACACGCTGTAACATAAACTTTCGCTTATTCCATTGTGATGTTTGTATTCATCAAAAAATTACTTTAAGTTAATAATATTTCTTAATTCAGTTCTTACCCGTAGCACAATTTTTAGGATTTGAATTTCTTGAAAGCTAATTTTATTAAATACAATGTTATGAATTTATTAGTAAGCTGTAAGTTTATAATACTTACTAGTAAGCGGACTAATATCCTTATTATTGAAATAACATTCAAAAATACATTCTTGTTGAGTGATATTCTTTCTAATTGATCCTCACTCACAATATATATATATATATATATATATATATATATATATATATAATAAAATAGTTAGATAGTAAATAAATCTTTTATATTGACCAAAACAATCCGTGTAACGAAATTTATGCGGTATATTTGTGTCATTTACTTATTTATAAACATTTTGCACAAAATTAAAATCTGAATAATTATTATATACAAGTGTTCCTAACTTTCGGTTTTTATCTCAGTTTTTAACAAATATCCTATTATATATAGATAGTGTAGAAGAAAAAATTTTAAAGGCAATTTGGTGATAGATATGAAAATACAAATTAAATATTTGTTTGCAAAATTTTCTTATGTAATGGTTTTTACTGAAATGTTTACCTGCTGTGTTGGTTTCATAAATGTGTTGTCCAGTGTAAATGATAACTGCTCCAAAATATTACATTGAATTCCATTTAATTAAAGAAATTAAGTATCAAATAATAATAATTGGCAAAATAGAGATGAAATTTTCGAAAATGCTGGATGAAGTTCAAATATAATTATTATACCTATTTTTAATTAATTACTATTTATTAGGTTGTTCGGAAAGTAGTTTCGTTCTTTATGAAAATAGAAAACGTATAACGAATAAATATTTTATTGAATTGTATATTGTCAATTTCAGTCCAACATCTTTTACCATATTTTCGGTGGTAGCTTGATTCCACACTCATAAAATGGTTTTTACTAGCAAAACACTGATTGAGGTGGGTAAAACGAAATTACCTTCCGAACAACCCAATATATACATTTTATTTTTGAACTAATGTATTTGCGTGAAAAAGAAAATACTCAAACTAATGTTACGTAAATTAAAAAAATAATAATAATAAAAAATAGCTCATAACTGCAGATAAATTTTAACTTGTTTTGACCGCATTCTTTTGACAAAATACGACTTTATGAATAAATTTCCTTTCTTTTTTATGGAATTTCTTTCCTAAATTTACCTTTATCCCTAAATTTGTTACCTCTTTCCGAAATTTAATTAACCTTATTCCTAAATTTGTTTGTCAGTTTTCTGGTTATTTACGAGTTAAAGAGCTTAAAAATAAAATATTATCATTATTGAAAATAGAAATTATTACATTAATCTCTTTGCTCATGTCATTGAAAATCGTATCATGAAAAAGAGCAAGGTGACCGGAGAATGCAAATCAGATAGTGATTGATGATGAGTATTGTAAAATTATTACTGTTATGATTGAAAGATGGCTGATTCGGTGTCCATTAAACTGAAGATAATCCTGTTGATAATTTTTGCACATTAAGTAATCCTTCTAGCACCAAATCATTGATATGGTATTGAAATACTCTGAAGAAAAAAATGTGGTTAGATTAAGTTATCGCCTCCAGGACTGTAATTCAATATAACGAAATGTGTCGACTGCATTTAACCCCTTCATGCTGATGGAAATTGGCATCTGGAAAAGCAGTACTGTTAAATAAAGTGGTAATACTAAGCATTCAAATTCTGCCAAATTCAGATTTGTAAGAGCCAAATCAGCAGTTTCTGTTTCAAATATTAATCCCCTTTTCTTACTTTGTTCGAATGTTTCGAAATTTACGGCAGAATATACAGTTTAAACATTTTTAAGAATCTAACAAGAGAATAAATATATATCAGGTATGTGAACCATTGTAATTTTCACTACTGATCTATAAAATGTAAGTCTTTTAAGAACTTGGATTTTCGGAACAAATAAGAATTTTCTACCTACATTTTAACACACGCATCTTTATCATTCTATGGCACAGAAGAGGCGACATATTCAAAATCTTCCAACATTATCAAGGTTGAATCTTCGAAAAAAAATTCTTATTGACAATATTTTAAAAATTTTTCAACCTACTTAATTACGTTATTTGATCATTCTCAGAGTGAATAAGCGTTATATAGGTAAATTATGTTTATTCTATTTTTATATATTTCATAGTTATAATTATTGCTTATTTATAGATACTATTTCTCTCGAGATCAAAAAGAAAAAATATATATATCAGCAATCATTGACGTGTTCATCCAATCAGTCAGGCGTGGGACTTTCATTTTTCACTACACCTGAAGAGTGACGAGGAGCAATTACTGGAAATGAGTCTTCGGCACGAATAATTGAATGAAATCCTTTATTCAATTACTCGCGCAACGGTTTTTATCGTCCCGAAGCACTTGAAAGATTATATCGAAATACAATTAATTTTATTTTACTAAACACAAATAAAGAAAAAAATTCTTGAAAATTGAATGAATTCCTTAAAAGCTCCTTCAAAGCACTTTGTTGTATTCGTATTCTGAATAGATAAAAGCCTACTTCTGAAACATGATTGCTTAAAATGCTGAAAATTTTATTCAACTGCATGTCTGTAGCTAGAACATTTTTAAACTCACTCGTTCTTATAATTAGAACATTAAAAGAAAAAACAAGATGAACAAACAGAAGTGTTGAATTAGAAATAATTCAAATTACATGTTAATGCCAGTCAAATGGGGGAAACACCAATTACCTCTGAGGTACTTACATGTACAGGTTAAAAATTCTTATCCAGGCTATGAAACAACTACATATCACACATACAGGTTATAAAACAACTGCCGATGGTTTTCTCACTTTTTCTCTGCGTAGGTTGTGCATTGAGATCCGAATTTAAGATTTTTTTCGAATTCTTTTCCTTCCGATGTGCAAAACAAAATGCAATTACCAGATAAAAGTATAATCTTCCTGGAATATTTACGAATAGTCAAGAACACCTATAATAATCTTGGCCTATAGTTTATTCTAAATAGAATGACAACATAAGTTGGGGGAGGAATAACAAATACCGTTTATCAAAAATGAAAGTGTGCTTTCAAAAAGGAAGTCATTGTGGTAACACCTCGTCACAAAGAACCATGGCAAAGGGACAGAATCAACAAACGAATTAATTTTTTTCTCTCCAGATTTTCCTATTACACCCACCAACGAAAGGTTATAAGATTACGTAAATTTAATTTACGTAAGAAAATTTTTAGAAATATTAAGATTGAAACAAAAACACTTTTTTTCTGGTATTGCTGCTGCTTCAACAATTTTACTGTGATTCTAGAAGTGTTTCATTTGATATTAATTTGTAATGTATTCATTAATTTGTAAATTAAAAATCAGATCTGATTTATTGCCAACAAATTGAGAAATCCTGAGAAAATTATTTAAAAATTATATAAAATGTAGACACAGTTGGAAGAAATCCAACATCGAATGTCCTTGAATTCAAACTTTAACCCATGTCAAATTGTGGATTACTAATCACTATTACACGGACGGTGCACATTGAGTCAAATGTATTAAAGCAAGGCAGTAAAATTGTATTACGGCAGATTCTCGGCACTTAAAATTCTTGCCTGCAAATTTTAATTCAAATATTTCTTTCTCTGTCGTGTTCAAATTGAGTTCCTTTCCAGTTAATGAATTAAATAACAATAGGATATTTGATATTCTTCAAGGTAACGAATACTAAAATTAATCGTGCTTTATACTTCATTGCAAATAGAATAATCTTATCAGGAAATCCACATTTTTTTTAACTCAACACAAAGTATTTTGAAAATGTTATTCTACTTTTTATCAAATAAAATTTGTATTTGAAGAAGGAATAAATATATGTCTCTGAGCATATTTATAAATTTAACAAGTGCTTACAAGTTACTGTTATTAGTCCTAACAAATTTCTTGCTCTTACATGAAAAACAAATCTGATATAATACAAACATTACTAAATTCAGCTACGTTAAAAAATGTTTTAACTTAGAGAAACCTGCCTTTTGATTTGATCTCTAAATTCTGCTGATAATTGCTTTATGGAATTATCAGCAACAAAAGTTTCACATGCGCTTTTTATAAGATTTTCATGCCGCCCAACTTGTCTAGTGGTCAACGAGTCTGACTGCGGATAGGGAGATTCTGGGTTTGAATCCCGGTTCGGGCATGGATGTACTTTCTCTCTCTATCTATCCTGTCTTCGTCCTTTCCTTGTATGAATCTGGAGTGATTGGTTGCCTACCCTATAAACACGGGTACCTATGGCATGTGTGTACTGAGAAAGTCGGACTCCACACCAAAATATATGGTTCAGTGACAAAAAGTGGAGCAGCGCACCCCATATTGCCAGCCTGGCTGGCACACGACAACAACAACATAATACTTTCATAGATATTGCTCCGTAGACTTTTTCATTTAAGCTAATATATCGAAATTTTATTTCAATCAGTTGCTGTAGCAGCAAATAATTCGATGAAATCTATCATTTAATCTATTAATAGAATACGGGTCTGGTGGATTCAGAAAAAGAAAAAAAATTGAGTTTAAATATGTTAAATTGTAGGAATGTAAATATTATATATATATATATTGATTATTTTATAAAGAAGCACATAACGATGTTTTTTTATATCTTTTTAATAGTTACTTTTTTCTGTAAGAATAATGGTTCATCATGGGATTCGTTTCTTTAATTATAAATATGTTGAGAAAATAAAAATGTAATTAAATGAGACATATTTTTTTTAAAAAATCTAAATAATTGATTTACATTTTGGAATAAAATAAACGAATTGAATTTTGAGTTATTTTTAATAAATTTACCAGAACTCAGAATTTAAGTAAATATTGTCATAACAAATAATATATATTTTTTAAAACAAGAATTTTTCCACATGATTATTTAAATAGTTGAAAAATTAAGTGACTGTGAAAACTATATTTCTCTTAGAATTTTGTATTGCTGAAAGTGTCTCTTGAAAATAACTCTAAAATTTTGCGGATACGGTAATGATTAATTCCACATAGCTGAATACACCATGAAAGAAAAGTGAGGGAAGGGTTCCTTGCTGATATTGCTACCTCATTGAGGGCAAGCTCTCGTCCTTATATCCTTTCGTACTTTATTTAATATCCACCTCAACGGACTTTCTTCTTTGCAGATAATGGACAAATATGCTCATGTTTCGAGAGGACAGAAGTTTGAAACATTCTTAAATACCCACCCACGCGTCTTTGCAAGGGGCTGCGGTGGCCTGGTTGGTTGGGGTGTCGTTCTCGGTATCGGAAGATACTGAGTTCGAATCTCGGTTTGACAGAATATCCATCGTATTCGTTAAAGGTGGCTGGAGCACGTTTAAACAGGGCGTGGTCGCAATGTCCTCCAAGTGAAATGATACCTCTGCGGGTGACTGCTAAAATATTGGGGGTCCTCTGCCTGATTCTGCTTCAAAATCACGAAGACTCCACCCGGCTGCTTCTATCTAACTGGTAGAACCCAACTCAGGGCTAGGGACAGAGAAGCACGCTGATACATGTCTTTGTATATAGAACCTGCGACTTTCCATTTCGAAGATCGAAGTCTTAACAATAGACTACGGTCAGTTTTCTTAGTTGATGCAACATATTGAAGAATAAAGCAAGGGAATGTGATGGACCTCCAAGCATATTATTTATTTTAAATTCGAGGAATTTACTGACTTGAAGCGATGCCCATGTATAAATGTATCTCTATATATATCTAATTGAAATGCATTTTTATCATTTCTTTAAGTGAAAATATGAAGTAAAATTATATTATGAACATTTGAAATCATAAATTATTAACGTATTAGAATTTGAAATCATTAAAAAACGCAGCTACTTTTATATAAATGGTTTAATTATTAAACTATTATTATTATAGAGTGCATCCTTCTCATTTATTAATTTTTACATTGATTTGCCGTCTTAACAATTTTCGATAAATTCTTAACCATTTAATGAAAAGTTATTAAGATGAGGAGAAGACATCGTCGTAATTTGTTATCCAAAATATAATAAGTAATGATTTCCAAGAACTTTAAAAAATTCTATTATAACATAATTTTTTCCTGCAAAATTTGAAAATTCTTTTAGAATAGAACATTTGAGATTCATCTTGATAAAGGAATTTTTTAAAATATTATCTTCAAATACATTTTGGATGCCATTTGTAACTTTAAATTATAATATGTTTTTTTATTTCCAAATTTCCTTTAGAAGAAGAACGCTTTATTATGCTTTATTAAATAAGAATTCGAAAGAGCATTTGTTAAAAGTAAAATGTAAATTTCCCAAAATATTTCATTTTTACAAAAATCTAGTTTTAGACTTATTTATAGGCTTTTCCTTTGATTACTTTTGATTGAGCCTATTAGAAAAATATTGTAAGTATTTCTCTTCCCACGTTCATGCTCTAGGTACATGCTCTAAGTCAATATTTACTCATTGTTAAATTTTAACCTATTTCATGTTGTTGTAACTTATGACACTTGGACAAGTCAAGCTCTCTGCTGACGGCTATGGGAATTTAAGTCAATAGAGTGGTCTTTCTTTTAACCAAAGCACCACGAAGGTGAAAGTACGACTTTGCTCTAAACTCCTCCGATAGATGGCATCACCAGAGAATCCACTTCCTCAATTTCGACGCTGACATGGAGGGGTCGGAAATTTTTTCCAGACCATTACACCCATGGTAACTGCTCAACGACTGACCTCAGCACTTTCGATTCCACAGATTTAACGAGTACGTATATCGCATGTAATCGGTGGTAATCCATTTTGTTAAAACACATTTAATTGATTGGTTTGTCGTATAACGGTCATTTTTTTGCACATGGAGATAATTAGACCAGGATCTACAGTTTAAACTGGATTCCAAACCACTAAAAACACTCATATTTAAGGAGGATTCCAACATATGAACTATTGAACACAGAGCCATAAGGCTAAGCACTCATCTCTATATCCCTTTCTTGAAGAAAAGTTATGTTCTTTTATTATATTTACCTGGATTCCTTAAATTTAATATTCGGTACAATTATTACTTGCTAAGTTTTCTAAGTAATTATCATTTTCGTTCAGAAAATTTAATTTTCTGAATAAAAAATAATAATACAACTCAGCATTTTCCTCTAAGAATCTATACGTGAACTTCGGAAAATGTCTCCCGGTATGGAATAAGCAAGTTTTTCTGGTGAGTAAACTCAAATAAATAAATATATCAAAAATTGCTACAATTATATTTTTTTTCGGCAGGAAAAAAGGAAAATTCTATCAACTTAAAAAATATTAAATATAGAAACAAACTTTTCATGGTAGATATATTCTTAAAATAAACATCACACAATTTGCATTATAATAATTCTGAGAGTACCTAACATACACACAGTGATGAATAATTTCATCCCTCTCTCTTTCGCCCGCACACGTACTCGATGAACTAGCTAGAAATCGAAAATAGAAAAGGTCAGCGTTCCACTTTCTTTCCATAAATCGCCCTTCACCTTAAACTTTACCTCTAGTGGACAAAGATGGCCATTGTTTTGCGGTTAACGGTCATTATCCTCGTAGCATTCTTTGGTCTTGACAATACTCGTCAAAAATTTATTGCCAAAGAATGGACATTGAGAAAGAAAAAAAGAACTGTAAGCGCAATTATATGCCAATTATTTTTATATTCTTATATGGCGATAATTGGGAATTTTTTTCTTCCTCGTAGTTTCTTGGCAACTCTACTTTGACAAGTAATTCTTATTTTGAACATATTTTAATGGCTATATTTAGGGTTGTCGAATTATCATTTGCCGATTATGGTACCATTGTATATGTTCTATTATTGCGACTACCAATGATGGATTTTTAAAGAACTATAGGAAAAATTTATGAGCAGTATAAAGTAACATCAAGAAAATATCTTTATATCTACATTAAGAAGCCAAAAAATTATTTATTCATTTATTTGTTCGATTAAACTTATCTAAATTGTTATAAGAATCATTATCATAGCAAAGTATTTTATAAAATTATTCAAATTTCAGCATCTAATATACTTTAAAATATCTAAAATCTAGTTTCAAATAGCAAGTGAAAAAATTTAGATTTCTGACTAGTTGGTAAACAGATAAAGTTTGGCAAAAACCCTAAGCTAGTCAACTTGATTCACAGTTTTGTGAGCTAGTAATTTATAAACAGATAATCATTTATCCAAACAATACTTAAGAAGATACTCTACTGATATTTAACCAGTATTAACTCCTTCGCAATAATGGTATAGATTAAGACAGGGCTTCCCAACCTTTTTAGCTGACGGACCTCTTTTTTAGGCAAAAATTCACGGATGGCCCATGTCAGTCAAGCGCACAGTAACTCGTAAAATTCAGTTCGAAGCCCATCAGAATTCAAAACTTCATAATGCAAGTGCCATTTTTTTCAATAACACCACGGTGAATTAAGAGTCTTTGATTTAATGATGAATAGAGAAACAAAAAAAAAAACTTTAACTACGTTTCTATTAGTCTGAATTCCCACACTATATACAGATACTTGCTGTTGGATTTACTCACATCTTTCAACACACAAAGCAGGTCGTATTTCTAAATGAATGGAGGGGAATATATTGCAAAGTAATGCAACACTCTTTGGATAGTATTTTAATTTTCAGAACAAAATATCAATACAAACAGAATTCAATTAATTATTAATTTATAGAAAATACAAACAAATACCTACAAAAGTTATAGTCCAGGAAAATTCACTGCTCGTCGTCGAAACGCAATGCGTTCTTTACTAGGTCCTCTTCGAAATATCCCGAGTATGCATAACGAACAAAAGCCAATAAAATCGCTAATCCCGCAATGTCAGTAGATTCATCTATTTGGAGAGAAAATGAATTGTGTTGGTTCCGAAAAACCAGAGATTCTTTCGCATCATTTGACATATCAACTATCCGTTTCTTGATAGTATTGTTTGATAGTGGCACTGAAGATAAAAGTTTTACTGCTTTTTCGTCTAACATACAAGAAACAATATCACTAACACATGATTTTATGAGGGTTTCCGCAATGGTATGAGCTTTGCCACCCGATAATTTACCAAGAAAGAAGCTTTTAGTGAGTTTTCAGTAATTGTTTTTCATGAGTTTTCATGCTGTGTTAAGAAGCAGCTCATTCAGTGCTCTTCCTCTTGAAAAAATCGATCTCTTTAGTATGGAGGTCCGGGTGATTACCCTCAAAATGACGACGCAATTTAACTGGAACCATCGAATTATTCGGAAGGACTCGCGCTCAAAGTTCACACTGAGCTTTACCCTCCTCTGTCTCGATAAAGCCCATTTTTAAATAACTTTCGTTGTACTCAAGCTTTTTAGTTATTCCACTTCCGCAGGGTACTGCAGCTAATCGAGAACTTGCAGAGCTTTCGCATAATAAATCCGACTGTGACGTTTCATGTGACTGTTCTTCATTTGGCCGTCCTCCTTCATCATTCATTTCAACAGGGAGCTTTTCTTGCTGTGAAGACGATGGAGAAACTGCTAGCTTCTTCAGTGATCCTGACTTCAGCCACCGGTCTACGATAGAAGTAATAAACTGTGCAAAAAGCAAATGCTGCACTCACGAAGGAAGTTTAATCATTCAGTGTTAAACTTCCTTCGCGAGTGCACCATTTGCTTTTGCACAGTTTATTCTCGAGAAAATTTTGGCGACCGTACGCCTTATACAAAGCGAGGAGTGCATACCAGGCAATGAGCACTCAGATTGGTCGGCTGAGCTCGCGCCATTTTCGAAGATTATGCTTAAAAGATTTCTACACATCGAGCGCGGTAAGCCACATCCACCAGCACTAAACTACCACCGGGTCAACACTTGGTAATCATGGCCACGGATCCCTAGAAAGAAAAGCAGACCCCTA
Source organism: Latrodectus hesperus (assembly GCA_037975125.1). Lineage (NCBI taxonomy): Eukaryota > Metazoa > Arthropoda > Arachnida > Araneae > Theridiidae > Latrodectus > Latrodectus hesperus. Next base: position 38,179,841 of record CM075860.1, read on the forward strand.
AGGGGTCCGCGGATCACATGTTGATTATGTTGATGACACATGTTTATCACATGTTGATGGATGATGGTGGATTAAGATAAAATTTCAAATAATAGCAACCGTATTACTAGTTTGGAATCTATAGCTCCAAATCACAATTACACCAATAAATGAATTGGTGACTAGCCTCTCATCTGTGACCAATAATACTTGAATTTAATCTTCAAGTATAAACCACCTCTAAACCACAATACTATTCATGTCAAGAATAGTAATGATAAGTTTTGCATTTATAAAAATTTATATCCTATATAAAATTACTGATAGCAGTAGTTTTGTGTTAAAAAAGAGGAACGAAATTAGTGACTACGCCGTGCAATTTCGAAGGGAATGAAATCTCTTACAGAAGTCTTATGAAGACGATGATTTTTGGGTGAAGGAAAAATTTGGTGACAAGAGCGCCATCTGTATCAACTGGATTACCATGGTTTGAATTCTATTGTTTTATTTCTTTCAATAATTTCGTTTTTCATTTTGTCCCCAATTAAGTCATTTTTATACTAAGAAAATGACTTTATTATAAATAGGGAAGTCAATATATATATATATATATATATATATATATATATATATATATATATATATATATATATATATATATATATATATATATATATATATATTATATATATCATTTTGTAATCAATATTCCAATTTCTTTTCAAAGTTTTTTCTTCATTTAAAATTCATAACAAATATCGCTTTATTATCCAAAACTTTTTAGTAAATTTATGCATACTGACGTACATAATTACTCTAAATATTGGATCAAAAGTTCTTGCTTGAGAAACGATCTAATTTTTTTTTTTTTTTACTCTTAGCGTTCTTTTCTTTCTGTCACCTTCAGATTACTTCGATCGCTTCAATGACTGCGCTTAACGGATTAATAATTAAATTCTTGTTGAAGATCAAGTTCATTTTTCACGTAGTTTTTTTCTTTCTAACTGTGGGAAATGGGTTGATATTGCTTACTAGTCCTAATCAGATCAATCAGACAACTCACGACATCGCTTCTAGATCGAGAAAATCTTATAAAATTTTGATGTTGTGATTTTACAGAAAATAATTCTTGAAATTCTTGACAAAAATTTATTTTTGATTAACATTTAAGATAAGTGTAAGCAAATTGAAAGTTTAAAAAGAATCATAAATTTAAACGGTAGGGACATTTAGTTCGGAACATTTAGTCTTCTTTTTCCTATTTCTACTTTGTTTACAAACAAGAAATATATTTCAAAACCTACACCTAGGAATATTGTCCCACCTAACATTTACAGTGACGTTAGAGGATAAATAAAAATAGTCTGAACTTATACATGTATAAAATGTATTTAAAAATTAAAATAATGGTTAAATTTAAACTGCTGTATAAATTGACTCCAGATTTATATGATTTTACTTCGAAGAAAGGTTGTATGAATATCATCCATGATGCATGACAATCAAAACTGTCTTAAGATATCTTCGGAACTAACCATGAAATACTTTTATTTTAAGTAAATAATCTTGATATCAACTCCTATTTATCATGTTGCATCTTACTGATCTTAATCAGCAGCATAGGACACTCATTAAATACAATTTTTTTAAATAATTTCTCTTTTTAGAATAACATTTTTAACATGACTTTGATTTTCTGTGTTTCATATTTTAATTTATATAATAATATAATATAGTTTCAATATGGAAATCTTGATTATTTTTCAATAAATTTATTTAAACATAAAAAGAATTAACATTAATCAATATCATATATACATAAGAAAAATGAAAAAGAAATGTTCTAAATCGTAAACTAATGTAAAATTATTTATTATAATTAATGGTTGCTTAAAAAATTGGTGCAAAAAATTTAAAAAAATAAATCATTAGAAGTAAAAAATTGTGTGGATATTAAAACAGACATACGAAAATTTGTCAATAAAGAAAATAATCATAAATTATAAAATTACCTTAAAGACCCACATACATAATTTAAGTGGATGCTAAAAAGAATCTATTATAATTCATCTTGATAATCTCAAACGTAATTGCATATTGTCTAAAATAAATAAGCATTTTTGTTAGAAGGTTGCACGTTTTTTTAATGTTATTCTGTCAAGGAACCATAAGAAAGTGGAAAACTATTCACACCAATAGTTCTTAATTACAATAAACTAAACACATTTAATGAATTCAAATCGAAAACATATATACTAGTTCATTTCTACGGTGAGTTTATTGCATATTAAAATGCAGAAAGAAATAGCAGCATTTTTTATCAACCCTGCATATTTGACTTTCTTTTTCTTATGTAAAGCGTTTCTCTCTTTTTTATCAACTATCCAAAGATTTTACAATTTGCCTATGCAGAAAAAATTTGCTGAAATTATTTTATTTAAATTAAAAAAATTCATAATTAACAATAACACATCTCCTCCAAAGATTATACACCATTATCACTTGAAATACAGTCAGCTGCAATTGATATTTGAATATCGTTGGACTTAAAATAGTTTATCTCTTTATTACAAAAATAGTTTATCTCTTTATTACAACTTTAAAATCTGTCAACAAAATAGTTTGTTGACTTATAATTAATTGATTTGATTGAAAACTCCCCCTTGCTATCTACGATTACAGTATTTGAATAACTTTATTTAATATTATTCATGTAAATAAACAGTAGGATTTTTACAGGTAGTTATTATATTTAAAATACATTTATATTCAAATATGCAGACTCATTATTATTATAAATTGCCTAATGCGCATAATTTTTAAACAAGATTACTGCGTGCGTTGAGTCATATCTCTTTTCTGTTGTCGGAAGATTTCGTATAATGATGACACACTGCCTCACTTGTCGGAAGATTCGAATTCATTTGATAAATTTAGTCTAACCTATTCAATTTTAATCTTGACAAATGTACTGTATTGTTTGATAAAAGATTTCCTCAATTGTTAAAGAAAAACATTTTTTTTCTCCGATTCATCAAAGGAAAAACTCTTGTGATGGATTTAAATGGGCTTTACTTTATACCATGTAAACAAGTGTAGCCATTCGATAATAAATTATTTAACTTGATATAATATATGAGTTATTATGAGTTATATTGAGCGATTGTTAAATAAAATTAAATTGATATATTTGAATCGAAAAAAAGAGTTCAAATAAAACACGAGTCAAAAACATTTCCGATTTTTACATCCATTTTCAATTCATTGTCAAAAACTTTTATAATAAGAAAAGATTGGAAAGAAACATTATTTCTTTGGAGTTTCTTAAACGTTTTTTCTGTTTTATTTTCTATAATTTTTTTCTTGTATCGACTTGTTATTAACAATGGTTTGTTTAGCTAACAGCCAATTATGTATTCTATATTTTTTTGAAGAAATAGTCTAAAACATAACTAGTTTCATTTAATTTATATGTCGAAAATGTGTATGTAGAAATTACATACGCATTTTCTACATATGAATAATATAGAAAATAAATGTAGAAAATTGTACGTGATTTTATTTATCAGAAGTACCCTTAAATACATTTTTCTAAAATGACCGATAATTTAAATACACAAATCATATATTTTAACCAATTGACATTATTAAATTATCTTGTAAACTGATGATCCAGCAACAGGAAAATTCCTTAGCAGTTTATGTAACAGCGACAACAAATACTTAAACAGTGGTTCCCATCATACACGCTCCTGAAGTATAAATTCCTTGTATTAGGTTAGTAATTAGAATATATTTGGGTAATTGATAATGTAAGTTGCATATGTTTTATAAAAAAAATACAGGTTGATAATTTATCAATAATTGAATATTCATTCGCGTGATATTTCAGAATAAAACAAGTCAGCCATAGAGTACAATATCTAGCATAAAACCCTCAAATGTCACCAAGCTTCAAAATTCAAATTTTAAAAATATAATTATTTAATATATATTAGTTCTTAGGAGATTTAGCAAGTTTTATGAAGTACAACTTTGAAAGATTTTTAACGTATAAAGTTTTAACAAGAATTAACTGTATAACGACTGGTAAAGTTGTAATAAGAAATCAAAACATAGATTAATTAGAAAAATAACTTGCAAATATGATTTATGATAAAAAAAATAGTGAGAGAAAGAAAAAGTATGGCAAACACCATAAATCATTTTCATGAAAATGAATGATCTTTCATAAAACCTGAAAAGCATCTAAATAAATTTTATGAAACTTACTAAGTTTGCGTTTATTTAAAAAGTTAAAAATAAATAAATAAATGAATATACAATTTTTGATATTAGCGATTTTGGTTGACATGTTTACAAGGTTAAGCATACTGTCAAAAATGATTTTTGAGACTTTAGCAACATCAATTTTGGAAGTTAAATTTAAATTTCCATATAAACTGGTATGGAAATTTATGCACATGGATATATTTTTGAGCTTCTGAAGCGCAATAAAGTCTACGTAAAAGCATTCCTGAAAAAATTAATAATTCAGCTTTTTAAAATACCTTCAAAATCAATTTTATGAGTAAAATTAATCTGGTACTTCGACAAGATAAATGTAATTGAGAATGGTGGTATACGTTTTGTATGTTAAAAGAGAAAGAAAGCGTCATGGTACTTTCACTATCCGATATCAACCCGTTACTTTCTTTCGTCACGTTTCCCAACTCAATGTTAAGGATCGCTAGTCAAATAGTTCAAGAGACAAACGCTACAATTATGTTGCTGTTGCACGCCCATGCATCTAAAATATTGCAATTTCTAATGAATGGAGTTGTAGGCTCCCTTTTACGGAAATGGTCACCACTCCTTATAACTATGTTGTTTAAGAAAGGAGAAGGTAAACGGTTTTTACCTTGGTATTAAAACAGAAATGTTATTTTTCGATGCTGGATTGGGTTAGGGCAATATCTGAAGGTTTTTAATCGAGCGAGAAATACTTCCTTCAACACAATGACGTGTCATAGTGATCTCTGGCCTATTGTTGCAATGTGATCATCAAACTGTTGTTTCAGTTTGTAATCTTACAGGTGAATCGAAAGATTTTCTGACACATTTTGTGTATTTATGTTTATTTTTTATATTATTACATTTTAATTTGCTTGAAATGTTCTGGGCGCGAAGCTATTACAAACAGATGAGTTAGTTTTATGTTTTGGTCGAAATTATGAAGGAGTAAGCTTATGTATATCATGACATAAATCTCTTTATCTTCAAATAGTTACTTTTTACTAGAAACGGATTTTTTTTAAATGATTTTTAGTTAAAATTCGCATTAACATCAAATACGATATCGCCAATATCGTATTTGATGTTGACGTGAATATTAACTAGAGTATAACTAGTATGTGATAGTATCGCCTATAGCAAATGTATTGATGGGAAAAGTCAATTTTCATTTGCAATTATAATTCAGCTTGAAATAAGCTTCCAGACAATTAAATATAGTATCGCTTTTTAATTTGAAGTGGTTTCTTAAATTAATATTTTGCAATATGGGCAAAATTGTTTTATTACCCTAAAAAGGAAACTATACGTACTCACAATTTAAGCAGTTTCTTTCTGATTAATTGGAAGACAAAAACTTCTTTCATATTTAGATTATCCTTAAATCTAATGTTTCTATCATTGGGTTTTGTTTGATACCTCTGCATATGCTGCTAAAAAATCAATAATTTCAATATTTAACTATGAAATAAGTATTTTCTTTTGCCAAGGAAGTGAATAATCATGCTCTTTATTGGCGTAATTTTTCACATAATAAACAATTTTCAGTTTATTCATTACTTTGAAATGTACATTAATTATACATGCAACTCGTAAAATAGGTTAACATAAGCCAATATCTACCTTTAAGTCAGTAAAATATTTTGCCTGACCTACTGACCACAATATTTTTACTACTGACCACAATCCTCTCACACATTTGAACACAAACTTTATAATTGTAAAATACATAAAAAATAATTCTGTTCCGAATTCAACTAGTTTGAGATATCATTATATAAGGAATATAATGATCTAAATTTGATTTAACTAACACGTGGTGTTGATTTTTTTTAAATTTTATTGCTCATTATTTAAAATTTTAAAAATCAATTGCTTTATGTAGAATTTAATCGTAAAATGAGGTTTCCGAAGAAAAAAGCTTGGCATAAAAAAGTGAATTTTTGAAATGTTAACTTCTTTATTTATAAATATAATGGACATGAGATTTGCCCTCTGTAGACTGATAGGTGTCTACGGTTCCGACAGACTTTTACCATCAGCTCTACTGTCGTTATAGAAAATAAATGACCCCATGAAAACCTGTGACATTATCCTCGAAGACTACAGCAGAGTTTCTATAGTAAAAGACACATTTAAATTCAAACCAAAAATATTTTCATGGCGCAGGAGATAGCTTTGGAAAATAGAATTTTAAAGTATTTTTTAACACTTTCATTAGGTATTAAAAAAGAGTTGAAGTGTGGGATAAAATGAGCATATTTCGACCCCAAATTGAAAGTTAAGTGTCAAACATTCTCAGCGCTTTAGCCCAAGTGAGACGCTCCAATTAGTAAGGCTATTTTACTTCCGCTGTAGAAGCTCATGTCCCAAATACTGTCGCGTGCTATTCTCTCAAATGATGTTAACTTCTAAGATATATACACAGTTTATTTCTTATTAAACTTTTTTAAAAAGATCTTTTTTCCATTAATCTCTCTTTCTTGAGTAGATGATCATTATTTTCGTGTCCTGAAATCAAGATTAAGCCTTACTTCCTATTTTGCTTCTTAATTTACTTTTCAAACCACTTCTAGAACAAATTTCGCTTTGTGGCGAAATCGTGAGAAATTTTAAGACCACGCGCAACTAGTATAACGAGTTCTTTACAGCAATTTATTTTTAAACCTAAATAAAAAAAAACTACTTTTGAGAAAATATGGGATGCACTTCCTTTAAAACAGACACATTCTAAAACATCTTTGTTTAACTCAAAAGCCAAATAGAATACAATGCAATATTTTTCACAAGTTTAAGTTTGAGATCAATTTTAATTTTTGATCAGTAGTAATGTGCAAATATCAATTAGCATCTATTAAATAAGAAATTCCAGTATAGTTTTCCGACAAATTGTTCTCAGTTGATACCATTCTGTTGTGATATAGCACATATCCCCTAAATAGAAAATGTATTATAAAATTCAATTGAATTATTCATTTAGAATAAGTATTAAGGTAATGAAGAGGTACATATTTCTGATTATATAACTAATGAAAATGATTTTATTCTGAATAATTTTAACAATACTTTTTAAAATTAAGTTTTTATTATGAAATTTGTAGGAATATATACGGTTTACTTTTTTTTATAATACCATTTAACTTTTGAACTTAAATTTTATGTAATTTTTATAATATTATTTCGCTAAAGAAACTAAAAATTCTTATGTTAATGTAAATAATTCGAGACTTTGTAAAAGAATCGAGACATGTTTTCAAGTAAATGGGTTCCTATTTATGATTGTAATCTCTTCGCTCTGGTGATTTTGCTTCAAATTATATTTGACCCCAAATATGCGATTTCTATTTCTTTTCTAAACATGATAAAAATATTCGAATTTACATTCCATATTTTAACATTATTGAATGTTTTATTCAAAATAATTTAAATACAAATTTGGTAAATTTAATGTTCGGTGGCATTGTCCTTCTGTCTTCCTAATGTTACACAATATACTGTCACAATGTTACACAATATTTTATTAACTTATAATAAAAATTCTATTAAAAAATGAACCTAAATACTTTGAGTATGAAAATACCAAAACCAAGTATATCATCAATCATTACAAATACTAGTAACTTCTAAAATTAGTTCATCTTAAAATTCTTTATATTAGGAGTGGCCATTAATAAGCAGCGATTGACCAGTGGACCGCCAGGACATTTTGAATTGATCACCGATGTTAATTCTCATATAGCATACTTTAAAATATACTTGTTCAACTCCTGATCGTCTTTGAAAGTGTATGCGAGGTGAATAAAAAATTAAATGCTTAGCGTAATCCAGACAAATCTGCCTATTCCAGCTTTATATGAATAGCTTGTTGTAATTTTTTAGTATTTTTTCAATTTAAGGATATAAATGTCTAATGTAAAGCAGGTAATTATGTGTCATTAAGTTAAATTCAAATCTTCAAATATTGAGATCTTTGAACTGTTTCTTGTAAGAAGTGATGATTTTTTGTCGAAATAGTCAGATGAATATATTACACTTTATTTGACTTTGAGTAAGATTTTAGGTTAGGAACTATGCTGTTGCTATCGTTACATTGGCCAGTGTTTAGTGAAAGCAATTGTCAAGTAATCCATCACTTTTCAGTCTTGAAAGAGGCATTACTCTTGAATACTTTACAAAAAGTGGGGGGATTGAATACTTTATTGCCTTCCCAGTTATTAGTGGCTAATATTATTGGACTGTAAACAGCTAAAAAAATGTGAATAAGATGTGCAAGAACTGTCTAGCCGCTCATCAACAAAAATAAACAAGTAGGAAAATCACTCCTTAGAAGTTACAGTGCCCTATTTTGTAAGACCAATTATGTTTTTCTCTTACTGTGCCACAAATTAAATGCAATTATAACATTAGTGTATGAAAGTATTTCAAAAGTTTTCATATCTTTGACTACTAACGCGTCCATAAATATGTCTTTTGTGTATTATTTAGTTCATATTATTATAATTCATTCATATTCATTTTTTTTGTTTACTTAAGAATAATTAAGTAATTATATGATTCTCATTTAAAATTTTTGATATTAGCTTTGAAAGTTCTTGTTTTCCAAAAATTGATTCTTTAAAAAAACTTTTTTTTTAACTTACTCTTGATTACAGAACATGTTAGAGCATATTAACACACACTTTGTGAATTACATATAAACAAAAAAATACAAAGTAATTTTATATAAAATTACATGTTTTAACAAATATAAATCGATATATTTACTTTCATACCAGAATAGCATAAGAGCTGATAGCTATTGAGATGCAATTTTTAACATTTATAGCAGATTGCCTCTTCCAAAAGAACTTGTTGTCAGTATAAGGTAAACAAGAAAGTTCTTGCCGCTTTTGCATTGCTATTGAATGGAGGGAAAATAAGTATGCAAATCAGTGTGTGACGTAATTGAGACATCGGTCAGTGGAGAGTAGAAACATAAGTCGTTATAAAAGCAGCTTTACTGCGCACATTCATCATTCGTAACTCGTACAATAATAAAGAGAAGTCCATGTGTCGAAGGAGCTCATATGTGTTGTTTGCTTTACAACTTCGAAGTGGGCTTATCGCAGCTGCATCAAGTAGACCGAATATGTGAAGTGATTGGGGACAGTGCTGTGAATGAATGTACGGGAAGGTATTGGATTTATGAATTCAGGTCGGGAGATTTGTCTCTCAATGATGAAGCTGGTGTCTGGTGGATTAATCGTCAAGTGGTTCACTATGAGGTACTACCAACGGGCCAAATGGTCACTGTAGACTTGTACCTGCCGCAATTGGAACGTGTGAAACAGGCATTGCAACAAAATGTCTTGGTCGAGGACGCGAGGTTCATGTCGTTCTTGTGGCCAGGAATACCATACAGCAACTTGGTTGGGAGATTTTGTGCCATCTTCCTTACTCACCTGACCTTGCACCATCAGATTACTACCTTTTCCATTCCCTGTACAATCACTTTCATGGAAAATCCTTCTGCAATGAAACAAACTTGAGCCAAGCACTCACGGACTTCTTTGCGTGTGATTATTTCGAGGATTAACAATATTCTACACTTTCTGTTGGTCATGTTCTTTTGGGTCATTAAAAATGGCAAGAACTTTCTTGTTTACTTTATAGTATACTATCTGTGTCGAGAAGGAAACTTGAAAAACTTTCAAGCTTCCATCAGATAGGTATTGAAACAGAAAGCAACAACTCAGCATACATATCATATCGGTAAGAAATGATATCAAAGACAAATCAAATTAGGAACTTATAGTATGTAGATGTTATTTTAAGCAATAGTGAGCTAGAACAGTATATCAATTTGATGCCTCATATTAAACTGACTAACCTTTGACATTTTGATTGATCCTAAGCATACTATGAGATGGTGAGTCGGTGCATCACATCATTTTTGAGTGTGATGCTCCAGCCTCCATTTGTTATAATACTTTAGGAATCATCAATACTAAAGAGTTACATATTAGCTCCATAAAGGGTTTGTCTGACTTTATAACTAAAGTGGGCGACCCAATTTATTGGAACTAAGAGTTCATGGGCTTGAGGCTATGGTACAAAATGCTATCGACCAGAGGTGCCCAGTACCGTGCAAGCCCATTAACAAGAAGAAGAATGCATACTATGAACACACTGTGTTGCGTAATATATTTTGAATATACCTCATAAATTGTCTTATATTTAAATATGAGCTTTCGGTATTAAGTCTTTTCATAGTATTCTTGTATGACCAGGTGAATTTTTCAGAGACCTTACAAGCATTTCAGTCAACAAGAATATGATTTCCATAACTAATCAATGAAAATCCTGTATGCTGCATTCAGAAAGCGATATATCACTTTAATATATCAATTAAGATGAAGAGGACATATTTACAGATATAATGATTCAAACTGAGTTAAAAAAAAAAAAAAAAAGAAAGTAGCTTTCTATAAAATAGAAAGGTAAAGAAGGAAATGCAGACCCGATACCATCTAGCTAAACAACACTGAAAAAAATCAAAGGAAATTGAAGTAACCTGATAGAGAATTTTAATAGCAATTGATCTAGATGTCATTCATTGAATGAAATGGCCCTGCCTATAATAAGCCATAATGCCCAAGAAGAAAATGAAACTTTACTGAAATGCTAGTTTAGTTATCTTTAAGTATAGTTAATGACAGTTCTGTTTATGTATTGATTTTTATTTGACTCTAAATTTGCTCTATTTCATTTTAAGGTTTTTCATGTAAAAAAGGAAGGATATATATTTCTTTTCAATTGAAATAACCTGCCATTTTCTAAAAATAAATAAATAAATACATGATTCATTTGACTATGGCATGTTGGAGAAATTTCGATATTTTATTGCTTTAGTTCTTCAAAACAGTAAAATTGTATTTGTATTCGACGCATTAATATTGCATTAGAACTCTACATATTTTGAGACCATTTAAGCATCATTTGTAGAAACTTAAAGTTTCTCCAAGTGACCTTGGTAAACTTTAGTTATGAAACTGTACACTTTACTATTGTTTCAATGGAAAAGAAGAAATAATATTGTTTTATTAAAATTTTTAATTAGTTATTATGTAAAATGGCAAATGATTACTGAATTGTAAATTTTTGAATATTAGAAGCACATTTAAGGGAAGCTATTTTATAATTTTTATTGATAATTTTATAAAGATATTTTATAAGGTATAGAAAAACGGGCTGTTATCTCATCAATGTTTATAACTTTCAAGAAATTAATTTAATTTTTGTATGTAATCTTGATATTCTTCCCTCATACAATTGTTCTTTTTTCAAAAAACTTTACTTGATATGCGTATTTGGATTACTGTATTTTACCACAATCTTAATTTAGAAAATATTCTTAATATTTTATCTTTAGTCGTAAAGTTAATTTAGAAAATACACTACTTGAGAGATCATTTAGAACATATGTTCAGAAATTGAGAAGAGATACAGTAACAAATAAGTGATATTTATAATTGCATGATATAGGAGTATTATAATCAAAATAAATGTACAGTGTATTTAGCCTTTTGTTCAATCAGCATTTGTGGCAGCAAATGATTTTTAAACACCTAGGGTGTACTAGTCGTCAAACTCAAAGGGTGTTCTAGTCGTCCCTTGAAGGGACAGTTGTCCATTCTTTCTGAAACATCTGACGCAATTCATCTTCTGATGAACTGCATACGTTGGTGGCAATTCAAATAAATGACCTCTTCATGTTCCAAATACATCCGATTGGTGAGAAATAAGGTGATGCCAAGGAAGCATCCATATACCTTGCTGAGCATGTTGGCCGATTCATGCTATATGTGGTCTGGCATTATACTGCTGACAAATTTCATTTGTCTGTATCACTGGATTGATCTTGTCGTCTGCATATCGTTGAACCGTCATACTGACAACAATGCAAACTTGTGGTGGTATGCAATCGTATTCGATGCATCCCTAAACCATGATACTGAGGTATGGCACTTCGCAACTGTGACCAGATTAAACATGAGATTGTCACCAGACTCATATACGTAAGCGGTCATTGTACACGAGGGTTGTGAAAAGCATGATTCCGCTTAAAATTCTGCATCATGTCATTCTGAAGTCAACTTAGCTTATTACAACATTATTACCAATGGAGAAAGATGTCTATGCTCTTGATTCATTGGCAACAATTTTAATGGTTGCAGAATGTAATGTAGTACCTGTGATATCAAATGCGTTTCTCGTTAACTATCAAAATTGTTGTTTAATTATCAAGATTACGCAGCACTTGATGTAAAATGTCGACGAAGATGGTTTGCGAGTTCAGCAGTGCAAACTTAAAGAGATTTCGAGTCCATTTTCGCGCAAACATCATTCTAACAAAACCTCCACCCTTTAAAATGTCACATTATCTTTATCCAATAATTTTTGCCACATGATGTACAAAGAAAGTGTGTTGGTTCTTGTCTTGTAAGAATTGGTTCTCTAGCCAAACTGTTCTTCTTAGTTCAACCACCATACACTCGATGAACTCATCTATTTACTATAAATACCTTGCTTTTTGATGTCCTGGCATTTTAGTTCTAAACGTTTTCTCGGTGATAAAAAAAGATTTTCAAGATTACTCAGTTCCATAGAATAGCATAATAAGCATAACTATAGTCAATTAAATAGATTTATTCCCTTATATCTCACTTCATTATATGTATTTACATTATCTTTTAACCTAATATTTTACTATAAAGAAACTCTCTAATAATGATATATAAATTTTTATATTTATTTCTTACATTTATTTAAATGTAAAAACTATATTTATAATCAAAGATTATTTTGTTTTTATCAGTATTTCTGTATTTTAAAATATTTAAATGAAATATCTTTTATTTAATTATAGGACAAAATATGGCATTTTCTCTTAGTATTCTTGGTGATATTATATACGAGAAAAATTGATGCTAGACCTGACTTCCTGGATTCTATGAGTAGGCAGTTTTTTGGAGTTTCTGATAATGAAGAACAGCATAGTCAACACCAACGAGAAGATCCCAATCCTTTCGCCGAAATGTTTGGACTACAGAGTCAATCAGCTCCTTCGCGACCACTCCCGAATCATCAGCAGAGTAAAAGACATTACCAAAGACCTCCTCCTCCTCAGCGGCAAGGATATTACATTCCAAAACCTGTAAGCGGTCACCCTCATACTGTAGTTCATCATGCACAACCTGTGAGGCATGAACAATATCCAGATTATAATGGTCCTCCTCCAGTCTTTGGACAACAAGAAGGATTCGGGCAAAGGATTCCAGATGCAAATGACACAAAGACTGATGGTCATCCTAGTGATAAGCAAGCTGTCAGCCATATTCCTCCTGCACATCCCCATTATCAGCAGCCGGAATATGCTGTCAGTCATTATCCAGAACAACATGGTGCTGTAGAATATCATCAACATCCTGGTACTGTAGTAGGATACGAGCAGCCACCCATAGAATATCACGCACCTCCACCATCGGAGTACCACCAAGTTCACCATCCCACTGTTGTTGAAGAACATCATGGACCTGCTATTGAGATTCATTCAGAACCTCATCATCATGGTCATTACGAGGCTCCTGCTCATGTAGAATATCATCATCCTCCAGAGTATCATCACTATCCCACTCATAAGCCAAAGAGATTCCAAATCAGTTTGAATCAACCTAGCCCTGATTATAAAATTATAGACAAGCATCTAAAGTTACCTCCAGTAAAATTCAGGTTTCACATTAATCCAAAAATTTTGATCACAACTAACACAAAGGACCCACTTGAGAAGAAGCATCATGATGACCATGATTTAGAGCCTTATCCTCCACCGGATGTATTCTCTGATCACAATGCCCCTCCATCCTACAATGAACATGTACTGGAACACTATCCTCCAAAACACCATTATCCAGCTGCACATGGAGTTGTTGAACATTATCCAGTAATACATCCAGAAGCAAAGCATTATGAACCTCATATTGTTAGTCACCAGTCTCCACATTTTACCTATGATCTCAGTGGTGGTCATAGTCACGTTAATCCTCATCGGAGTGGGGGACATTATGAGCCAACTTTCAAAATAAAAACACGACCTATTATATTTACAGAGCCTCCACCGACTAAACCGACTACTACAACTACTACTCGCCGTCCGACTACTACATCCAGAACAACGACAACTACAACCACAACGTCTAGACCTAGAAGTAGGACCAGAGCTCGTCTGAGTGCGAGAAACCCAGGATTTTCTGTCGCTTTTACGCAATCTTCAACATCAATGACAACACCAATAGAAAGATCAGAATCGGGAATGAGTGAATCAACAACTTCAATGACTACCACTAGGCGATCTATATTCGGAAGTAATTCTGAAAGAGAGAGAGAAAATGGTGGAATTTCAGCTCGAAATGATGAGCAGACATCGACCACTACAACAACCACTACTTCACGCCCAACAACAACAACTACTACCACTACTCCTCCTCCAACGACAAGTACAACAACTAAACCGACAACCACAACTACAACAACTACTAAGCCCACTACTACATCGACAACTACCACAACAACTACAACTTTAGCACCAACTACCACCACCAAATCAACGACAACATCAACTACTACTACTACTACATTAGTTCCAACTTCTCGTATGACTCCTGCAGAGGAAACTACGGCACGGACCACAACATTAACTGCTAACGTTGGGGATAACGAAATAGATATGCAAAAAGCAAGTGTATCTCCACGACGTCGTCCAGAACCTCTTCAAGTCGAGAGATCCGAATCATTCAATATTGAGAGCTCAGAATCCGTTAAGGTTATCGAAACGACGATGCTTATTGACGGTAAAAACCAGACTGTGAAATTTTATTATATAACACAGCCAGTGAAGCTACCAATAGACGTGTTTCAGAAAATGACCGGTCAGAGCAAATTAAGCACTTCCGGCATGAGTGTCATCAAGCTCAGAGACAAGAGATTCATCCAGAACGATCCAGATTTTGTTGAAAATTTATGATATGTGCTCCTGTAAGCAGCGAGGAAGTTATTGTGATATATTTCTACAGATGGGGAAGACTCTTAATTGCATATAAAAGGGCCAAAAAATAACTGTTCATGTTTTTGTGCTGTCATTTTGTGTTAAAGTGTCTAGAGAATTTGTTTCCTACAAAAACGAGGTGCCTTAAGACAATGCAATAATTAAACGTTGCATGCATGTAGCTGTATGTTATTATTTAAGATATTTTTTACAATTATTAAAGGTTAACCTAAAGATACAGAAGTCAGAAGAAATATGCATGGGAATTCCTTTTTTATAATTCAGTGAAACAAATGAAGTAACAATTTATTTGTTCTAAACTTGCTTAAATTATATGTTTAAATATCTATGTGATCATTAATTTTTGAAACTATAAACAAGTCAGAAATTCACTAAAATAATAGAAAACCGTTTCTGATAGAAGAATTAGTATCACAGTTTCTTACCAATCTTATACATATATCATTTATTATATCGATATATTTTCGATATTATATCGATATATTTGACAAAAAAGTACACTTGTTGGTGTTTTTTATTTACACCTTAGAAATATATTGTAGTTTTATTTCAACAAAGATATTTTTAACATCGATAAAGATACTGTGGAATGTAAATTGAACTATTATCTAGTGCATTATTAAAATGCAACCTAAAATGTTTTCTAGTTACTCAGTTTGCTGTTGAGTTATGAATGAAATAAGTGATTTGTTTTTGTAATACCTTTCTCTTCCTCTGTCTCTTTGTATGTGTATAACGTTTTTATAGTTCTTTAAAAATTTCTGAACACAGATAACCTCCATCAATAGAATTTACATTGTTAAGAATATCCTATCAATTTAAAATTATTAGTAACATATATTATCGAAAATATTTTCATTTGAACAATATTTCCGACAATAATAATATCAGTAATGTTGAGTATTTTATTTATAATTTACGAAGTACTCTTAAAAAGTAATTATTAAAATAAACTTTTAAATTCGAGCATAAATAGGAAGCATTCGAAGTTAAAAAATTTTTTAAAAAAATTGGTGATGAGATTAGCCATTTGCGGATTGAGCGTTTTGCAATGCAAATACGGAGCACACAAGTAGTTCAGGAAACTATTAAGTGAGCTTTTAAATGAGAAATCATATAACTTTGATTCTAATTCCCATACAAAACAATATTAAAAGTTTACAATTAGATATGACTCGTAGAAAAATATTAACAATATCTTAAGGAAGGTTATAAAATTATATACTTTTTTCAGTGCTTAATAAATTCATCAAATACAAAATTATAACTGTATGTATAAAAAATAGGACACCAAATTGTTAATTGATTTAATGTTTACTATCAAAAGAAATAAGGATTTCTTTTCATTGTTTGAATTATAATTAATGGCAAGATACTAATCATTTGAAGCATATTTCAAGTGGTTAAAGTTAAAGCATTTTTTATAAATATCGTATCACGCAAAAGTGTTTTTAATAACAATTATACAGTTTTTATCATTGAAACTATGAATAGAAATGAAAAAATACATAATTTAAAATTCATAACTGTTTTGTATATAATTTAATTGTTTGAAATTATGATCATTTTAATTATTTAAGAAGAATAAGAGGCAACTTCAGTAATTACGAAAATGACTTTTAGTGGTTTTAGATTTAGCAATGTGATTTCAGAAAAAAAACTATATTATGTAAAATTAAACAAAATATTATTAACAAAATTACTATTAAAATTGTTGAAAATATTTTCTCCTTTAGGTTTTTAATAAATCAAAAAAATTTATATGTGTGTGTATAATAGATAAATATGCACCCTTTAAGATGCAAAATTACACTCGTGAAAATATTCTGTAATGTAATTTCTTTTAACTTAATTCATCTGTTCATCTTGCATGATCCAAAGTGCTTAAATAACAACATTTGTGTTCTGAAAATTTTTAACAACTGTACAATAAACATAAGTGTTGACTCTTATTTGTGAATTTCTCTATTTGCAACACAAATAAATGATTTTATTAAAATATTATGTAATTTAATTATTTGTTATTAAAATTAGAACTTCATTTCAAGCATTATATGAATGCTTCATTTACCAAATCGACTAACTCCATAAAACAAGAAATTGAGAAAAGGGATAAACTGTGTATATTATATTTTTTACGATTAAAATGTTTTAATGTTATATTTACATATGGTTTTTGTGGTGTTAATTCTTATTATAAGGGAAATTTGTTTTGCATATATGAAGTTATATCTAGCTTCTTTTTATTTAAAATTTTATGAAATTTAAAAGTAGAGTTAATCGATTTGGCAAGTGAAACATCCATATAACTATGTTTTAATAACTTTTACATTGATTATTCTTTATTTCATAAATGACGATTGAACTCGTAAATGAAGATGTAAAGTAATGTTAAATTACCGTACATAAACAATGAAATCCTTCGGACGTTAAGTAATGATGCTTTGCTGTTTAATTTGATGTTCCACCTAACTCTTTCGAATAACGTTCAAAACAGCGAAAATGGGAACCGTTAGCTTATAAGCTAACGGTTCTTCATTTATAAAACAATTTTTCAGACTATAATATCTAGAATTACTATTTTCAGCAAAATTTCTGAAAAGATACTATCTAAAATGTTATTTAGTAATGAAACTAATGAATGTCACAAATAATCTTATTTTGATGATAAAAGAACCCTATATAGCTCCGAACTGAAAACTACCAGAAATTAAAATTTTAATATTTATATCCGTTGGAAAAAATAAAAAATAGAATTTTTTAAACTTTTGAACTTATTTTTCGATGATACAAAATCCTAATTAGAGTAATTTAGGGATAACAGACACCTAATTCAATCAATTTATCATGCTGTTACACTCGTGAGAGAGGAGACAGGAATTCCTGACAGTTAAAGATTGAAATATTTTGACAATTTATTTATTCTAACATAGCGTCAAATTTCTACCAAAACTTTCTGAGAAATTTTAAGAGTCAAAAACGTCTGGTATAATAAGGGTCATAATAATCCGTACTCATATCAATTACAATTGTTATACAGTATCCTTCAAAAGCGTACTCCTAGACCACATATCTCGCCAATTTGCCTGAGTTTTGCCAATTGGCGAGAGCTACTCGCCAGTTGGACAGACTGTATAGGGCTGAAGAATTCTTCAGGTTTTCTCCATTGTGATATGTAATCGAGGGAAAGTTCTGCCAGAAGTCCATGCGATGTATATATATTTATTAAGGGACGTAGTGATTGATATTTGAATTTAAAACCTTCCTTCCTTTATTTATTTTTTCTAAAAGAGAATTACCAGTTATGAAGAAAAAATATCGTAAGAATCTTATATTATTTACGTTGATGAAAATAATTAAAAGCAGAAACGGTTTTTTTTGGAAGAACAAAATAAGTAAAGCATATATGCGAATATGGTATCAGATGACAGCTAAGCTCTTTATGGACACATCCTTCCATCCAGTAATCTGTGACGTCATAAAGCAGAGACGCTGTGATCGCATTTGTTCAGAGATACCTTATTTGCTCGTCGAAGCTTGTAGCGTAAGGACGTTTTGAACCATTGTAGCATAGCCCGATCCTTTTTGTTTAATTTCTTTCTTTACTCATTGTTAGTATGATTAGTTCGTCTATGTTAGTATGATTAGTTAGATGCCACAAGATGGCGGACAGTTGGCAGACTAGAGATGGTCCAATCACAGGCTTCCTGTTGTAGGCAGCACGTGGTTTCGAGAAGTTTATTCACTCTATAAAAACAATTCACAGAGACAGGGACGGTGGTCCACCAACCTGGTCAAGGAAACAAAAAGGCAACAACGCGGGCTGAAGACAGTATTTTGAGGCTTTTAGTCAAAAGCGATAGGTCAAAGACAGCGGTACAATTGACTCGCAAACTTGTATAATGCAACAAGAACATCCATTTCACGTATAACCATCACCCAGGAACTTAATGAGAAGATGGCTTGTATGTCAGGTACACTCTAAAAAAAAGCACTGTAATTTCACAGCAAAATGTGCTGGCGTTTTGGGCGCCAGTACAATATGCTGTAAATTTTACAGCATATTCGTAAAAGTTTTACAGTTCTTTTTACTGTAATTTTTACAGCACTTTTCACTGTAATTTTTATAGCCCTTTTCACTGTAATTTTTACCGCACTTTTTACTGTAGTTTTTACAGCACTTTTTACTGTAATTTTTAAAGCACTTTTTATTGTTATTTTTACAGCACATTTTGCTGCATATTCTACAAAACCTATGGCAATAGCTATTTATAGCTATCATCATGCTTTGTAAAGATAATAGTAGAATATATAAATCAATTTTGAATACATAATGGCTAGTTTCCTAATTATGGCTCAACTATTATTAAGCAATTTTTTATACAGTATACAAAGTACAAAAACATAACTTATGTTATATTGCAGAAGATGCCATTTCCAGAACATTTTGTGATCAATAATTTAACTTTCAATACCCAACGAGATTGTTTAATTTTCTTATCTCATAATCGTAACTTTAAAAGAAATTTGAATTTTTTTATTGCATATTTTTTTTAAATTAAGAAATAACAGTTATATTGAATACGATACAAAGCTAAACATAAAATAGTGTTTTAATATGTATGTGATTCTACAGATTTAGGATAAAAAGAAGCCTTTTAAAACATTCCATTTTATTAAAAATACCAAAGGGGAATTAGTTAATTATATAGTATTTTAATAATACTGTAAAGATATAAAGAAAATAAAAGTTTTCTTTTTGATATTGTTTAAAGTAATTGATTTTTTTCCATTATAATAAAAGCTAATAAAGATTCTGAGGAAAAAAAGCAATATAGTTGACAATACACAAATAATTGTAAAGAATTTTTTATTTACATTTTAAAAATTATAGCCATTTAAAGTTGGATAAATTATTTAAAAGTGACAAAAACACGTTCTTGGATTCCTTCCTTGACTTTTTTTTATAGAATTCGTTCCCCGTGAGGGCTTAAAGTTGAACAAGCACCTGAAAAACAAAGAAGAAAAAAAAATAGAAATCAGACACATGAATAATTAATTTGAAATTTCAAGAGATGAATATTAAAGAGGAATAGTTGTTTAATAGTTCAATAAAATAATTAGAACTTTTAATTGTTTCATATAATTGATTGAATTTCCATAAAATAGGCTTCTTTTGTCAACAAATGGTTATTACATTCATGCACTCACAATCATTTTGATGATAAAAATTATTTCAAGGGATTTTAGCAATTTCATGATAAGATTTTTTGGTAATGAAGGTCTCACTTCTTATGAAGATGATAAAATCTGTACTTCAATTAAATCATTCTAACTGATGTTTTCTATCTTGAAAAACTAATTTGTAATTGATTTAATTAAAAGAGAATATAGAATTTGTTTTACAAGGATTCATTTATGTTATCGAAAATTATATCCTCTGAGAAGCTAATCATAACATTTCTAATGGGAACTGTGAATTACAAATTTTTAGAAATAAAGTGCAAAACATGAACCTTATGTCCACATTTTAAAGATAACTTATAAAAGCCGATTTTAAGTTAAAGAAATTAATTTTGTAGAGAATATGGAAACATTTCTTTTGCATACATATATACACAATTTAAAAATATTTCCATCTAAAATAAACAAAAAAATTAAAATGCTATAATGTGTCAAAGTAACAATAATTTATGAAATAACATTTTATAAAACATTTACTTAAAACTGAATTTCTTTAACTCGTAAATAATTACCTCAAAAGTGAAATCTAAGTTGTCTTAGAGTGAGATCAAAGTTGTATTTCCCTCTAAGAAAACTTTAATTTCAATAAGAAATCACACAAAATTAGGAGATATAAAAAAATTTGCTGTTCATTAACTCTGCATATTTACAGCATTATATAGGTACTTAAAGATAAATAAAGGAAAATACAATCGAAGTTGTATCAAAAAAGATAAATTTAACTAAAAGAATTTATTTAGATTTTCTTAGAATTTTATATATTCATATGATTTATTTTAACTAGAATGTTAGCAGAGTAAACAGTATTTGAAGAGATCAAATAAATGTAACAACAAATTTTTGATTTTGAGTTAAAACATTTCAAATCTTATGAAATATATAAATAATACATATCACAAATTAATGCACATGGTGTGCATAGTAAGTCTATAACATCTACTGCATCCTGAGAAGATGTGGTAATCTAAAACCAATAAACAAATTCCTGATTAATTTATTTATGATTAATTTTTGTATTCATTTCTAAATTTCTTATTTATAATTTACTAAGTAGAAATTTTTTTAATAAAGTTTTGAATACTTTACAGCAATATTTCTAAATATTTTTTCAAGTCTTCTCCAAAATATGCAGATAGAAGAACAATACACGCTCCAACAGCCTCTTTTCCATCCAATTCCTCAATGGTTGAAGATCTCCAGGAGAAAAGTTTTTAAAAAATTAACAAGTCTTTTAATTTTGTTAGCTGATGCAAACTTAAGTCTTTCATTTAAATCTACAGCAGTTAAACACTTAAAATGGTCCAAAATGCTGTGCTTTAAAAATAAGCAAGGCTTCTTTCTTTTAATGTTGAAATATCACTAGGTGTGTTAATATCTTTTCTTTGAAATATCATATTATTTGAAATATCATATCATATTAATTTTACAACCTCTTCAATTTTAACATCAAAAAACAAGCTGCATTTTGGTTTCTTGTCGGACATCACAATGAAAAAAAATATAGAAAACTTTTAAAAATATACGTGCTTTTAAAAACTCTCTCTCCCAATACCTATTCCAGCTTTCAAATATGGCTGAAGTTGATATGAAGTGGCTTTACTCTGAATAGTCTTACTACTAAAAGTTATTTGTAATTATTCTATTTTGAAAACTTCCTTTACAAATCAAACACTTTCTTCATAAATTCTTATTTTCCCAAAACATAGATATATTTAAAAAAGTTTTTAAAAAGTGTGACTTTATTGGAAGGCAGTATTTAATGTGCACAGTAGTATTAGAAAAATCTTGAGCACAATATATTTTAAATTTGTTAACCAAGAACAAATTACAAAGTTTTCACTCATGTATTTGTTTCTTAATTATAATTTTATAATTTTAAATTAGCTTTTCTTTTTATGAATTTCAGATTCTTTCACTAACATGTAAATAAATCATAAATAACACCTCAAATTTTGCAATTTTTTAATAAAATAAAGTAAAATTTGCAGTAATAATGTAATTTTTTACAAAAAAATGTGTTGCCTGAAATATTGTTTTATAAATATCAAAACACCAAATGATTTCTCAAACAGGCTTTTAATTAAAGTTCTAATTAGTAATATAAATTAAAAAATTAATCGTGGTTATAAAATAATAAACTATACATTTTCTAAATAAATGACCTTAATTCGAATAGTACTTCCTAATAAGTATTTCAAAAAGGAATATTTCTTATACATTTGTTATAAAATAATGATTTTAAAAAATAGATATTTTAAAAAAATACTGCATTTTTCATTGAAATGCATTTTTATATTTCATGCAAATTCTAAACACAAGACCATTTATTATGATAAATATCATTATTTGTAATATTATTTTATTGAAAGAATTTACAAACATTTATGCCTCAAAAAATGATTATTTAATGTATGTTACAAAATGGAACTGAATTAATGATCATAATTAGAATGCAATTTAACGATCTGTATTGAAAAATAAACATTTTTTTAATAAAATTCTAATCAAAAAAATTATTTAGAAAATATAAAAAAATTATATTATATTTAGTTAATATACAATAAATTTATATCATTTTACGATGAAAGAAAAATCAGGAATTTTCAACAATGAAATAAAATAGAAATTCCGTTAATATATTTAATAATATATATCTAAAAATATAACAATTCATGATCATTCAATTTTAATTTCGAAAGAAATATAGCTAAGCAATTTTTGTAATAATTGAAGCACTTAAATACAACTCTAATTTCGTTGAAAATGTGATAATTAAAATGCTAATCAATTATGTTACCAAACTACTATAAAATATTTTAAATATTCATAAAAAGTAATTAAAAATTATTGACACTGAATTAATACAAGTGAATATGATCGTTTTTAAATTCAGCTTAGAGTTTTTAGAAATGTTGTCAAATTAGAATTTATATATATCAAAGTTAGCTAACAACTTGCATAATAAACAATAAAAAAGTATACGTTACCTTATATTTGGTGATTAAATTTCAATAGAAATTCAACTAAAGGAAAAATTACTCTCAAAATATCACCAACTTCACCAAATGAAAACAAGTGCAAATAAATGGCGAAATTAATTATGATTCATTTGTCACAGGAACAGAAGAAACTTTTATTCCACCAATTCAATGCGCATGCCCAATAGCAAACGATTTTCTGCGGCTCAATTTTACAGTAACATTTTACAGTAATCATTAGTGTTCCTATGACAGCTATTTAAATAACAGTGATTTTTACTGTATTTCTTCCGTTTTTTTTTACAGTGTACCCTGTAGTCAACATCCCTTTGACTTTGAACCTCAAAAAGGGCCGTCTAGTATGTTTCGAGAACACATGTCTTGGACCGAGAATGATTGGGAGCATATTCTCTTCAGTATTCAGTCGCAATTTGGTCCGACTCGAGACGTGTTGTTATCTAAAGATAAAATGAGAGTCTATATAGGCATTTTAACATTTTCGAAAAAGCTGTTGTCCTAGGTCGGCTTTATAGCACATGAGTGTACCAACCTTCATGAGTTCGATAGAGGTACTCTGACAGATCAACGGTACAGGCACGAGAAACTTGCATCTTATGTAGGACTTTTCCGTGAAGCATATGGGCTAAATTTTATCGTTATGGATGAGAACGTACCCCCATTTCAGGCTCAGTTGGTTGTCGAATACCTTCAATCAGAGGATATTCAACGATTGGAATGGTCTGCGGTGTCTCCTGATTTTAATTTTATGGAACACACCTGGGATGCCCTTGGACGCTGAATTGCAGCTAGAACAAATATCAATGAACTCAAGAGTATCTTCGTGGAAGAACGAGTGCGAGTAAACATAATTTTCTTGTTTACTTTTAACTGTACTTTCTAACTGGCAAACTGTTGGTTAGCTCTTAAATGGATAAATAACCAGTTTTTTTCCTTTAGGTCCCACGTTGTGACCATTTTTGTTTTCCAATATACGGTTCTTATAATGGATAATATTTTGGTCAGGTTTGGCTTTATTAGTTATCTTTTATTGTCAAATAAACCATTTGTCCTTTCAATTGTTTTCACCATTGTAGTTTTTTATTGAATTCTTTGTTTTTAAAATATAAATTTTGGGAATATTGTGAGTCCCAGTGGTAATTACAGATTCAACGAAGAATTTCGGTAGTGTTCTTTTTTTATTTTGAATCAAAAATTTCCTTTGTGGTTTAAATAACTAAAATATATAGTTTAATCTACTTAACACATTTATTTTCATATTTTAAACACAAGAAAATATTTTTCTCAAATATTTATGTTAAACTGAAGTAAAAAATATTGGCTTTCTAATGAAACGACTTCAGAAAAAGTTTTCCAGTTCTTGAAAACTAAAATCTAATAATCAATTTATGAAATACTTTTTTTTGAGGAAAACCAGGCATGACTTAAAAATAAACATAACCAGTCCCTGAAAGACAAATTTTGGAACCGAAAAATAAATAATTTTGTTTTTTGCACTGATTTGTATAAAAGATTTAATTGCTTAAACAAATTATATGAATTTACGTATTCATTTCTTAATAATATTATTTAATTTATAAGTAACTTTAATTCAGGTATAAGTATATTGATCATTTATTTGCATTCGAACAGATGGCATTATTTTCAGTTGTCCATAAAATAATGTTACCTGTGCGAATGTAAATATTCAACATACAACAATTAAAATTTGAAAATTTACTATACATTAAAATGTGTTTCTTAACACAATATCTTAATCGTTTATTGGTTTTTCTTGTATTATTCAACAAATTCATATTTACTAATATTTGAAGAAATGAATATATTCTGTAACTTCTCGTATATTCCAATTTTAAGAAAATACTTCTCAATTTTTTATATTAGTTGTTTGTTAATAATTTTAATTATTTATTATGTTACATCATTTTCTTTTTCCACATGCTCTAAAATTATACAGTAAAAATGTTCTAGGTTATTTTTCAATCTTTTTCTGGAATAATTTTGACGTCTTCATAGAATTGTTTTCTTAAAGCGATCATTTTACAGTTGCAGAATTTTTTTTGAATTTATTCACAATAACATAGGCTTTTTGGAGAAAACATGAAGAATGTTTTCCATTGTGTCAGTTGCATAGAAGTAAATTAAAGTGGTCATCTTAAAATGCATTTCTTGGGTCAAAAGAGTAATTTTCCTCTTAAGGAAGATTATGGGCAATTACTCTCAATTCCACGTGATCTTGTCTGAATCAGTTGCTACAAGAGGTTTTGAACGTTGTTGAAATTTATCAATTCAAACTGCTAAGAAATTGCTCGTCTCGATGCCTTTCTGCTTTTCTTGCCATTTCATGCAAGCCAATTGTTGTTGGCGCTTGGAAATTTTCCGGTTTTTCTCACTTACGATACGCAATATATAGAAAAATATTTATGAAAAAAATCCGTAGAGATGGCTACATACAACAGGTATTCAAATCTTTTAGCCTGTTCATTACGGGGTATCAAATTAGAAGATAGCAATATAGTCAGATGAGTCCTCTTTGACACTTTTCCCCACAAATTGCGAGTACATTTTAAAGACACCAGCACAAGCGTCTGATCACGATTGCCTCTTACCAACAAACAATCATGTAGGTGGATCTATCTGTCAAAGTATGGACAGCCGTATCAGTTTTTAGCTAGTTTAACATATTCTGAAAGGAAAAGTTTTTGGGGAGAAGTATAGAGACATTTTACTGTCCATGTATCCAGTTTTATCTTACGATATATAAACTTTTTTTACCTAAGGAGATAACAATTAGTAGGATAATAATGCACCTGTCATACAGTGGGAATTATTTAGCCATGGCTTGATACTCATGAGGACAAAGTGAAACCTAAAAAAATTATCATTATTTAACGATTCCTATATTAACTCCAAATGACAGAGATTATACCTGTACGCAATATTGTGTGATAATTTTCAACTAAAAATAAGTAAACAAATTTAATCTATATTTATTCAGGTTTATACAAACCTAATTTCATAAAAATTTGAATTATTTATGGTTATTTGCCACCTATTTTGTTTCTTAAACCATCCTTTAACTTATTGAATTACATATTTTTTTATTTGAAT
Source organism: Latrodectus hesperus (assembly GCA_037975125.1). Lineage (NCBI taxonomy): Eukaryota > Metazoa > Arthropoda > Arachnida > Araneae > Theridiidae > Latrodectus > Latrodectus hesperus. The sequence continues at coordinate 38,206,547 of CM075860.1, forward strand.
GATGAATCTATTTTCTGCTCAAATTTCCTTACCTTTGACTAAATATTAGTAACATTTCAGTAGCCTGTACCCTACGGGAAGTGTATCGTATAAGTGAGTTTAGATTTCTTAAATTTTTTACTTAAATAAATAAAAATAATAAACGAGTTAAACTATTCGTCCATAAAATAACCATTTTGACATAATAATGTATAACTCATACTCACAGTAGCACTAAGGGAAAATTTTAATCATTACTTCATTTTACCATGCTACTGAGGCAGAACTAAAGCAATGTTGTCATGGCTAAAAAAATTGTTAATTCGAAGCTCAAACAAGCCAAAGATCACCTCTTCAATATTTATGGCAGTGGCATATAAAATAAGTCATAATCTCAATCTCTTCCAAGCAAAATGGTACTTTGTGGATTTTCTGCCCAATCACTGCTTCTAAACTACAGGGATCCACTCACTTTTGGGGTTATGATGTTTACATGCACTAGGTCTTTAATGTATAAGATGCCATCACTTTTGTCTCTTGCATTGACGAAAGATGAATTAATCCTCTTGACTGGGCACTGGTAATAAAATCTAAGTAATTAACACTCAAGGCATGAAACTGATCTATCATGTCCCAAGCATTGATTGTTTTTGTTTTCAAAGGAAGTTTGTAATTTCACTTACCAAGAAAAACGATCAACAATTCTCAGTATGGGGAAAGATGTTTACTGTGTTACTAATCCTTCATGACCTAGCAACAGCTAGATCTGGTCAATGAGTTCATGTATTCTAGCAAAGTCAATCACTAGAAGTGGACATGATATTGTGTCCTCCAAACTTAGACCCATGCAGTCTAGAACAGGGATGGCGAACCAATGGCACGCGTGCCACAAGTGGCACGTTTGAAATTTTTGTTGGCACGGACAAAAAAAAGTTATCTTTTTTGATAGAAATGAATTAAAAATTATTAATCTACACTCAATTTATAATTTATGATATAAATTTATAGTACTGAATACCTATCTTAGTATGTTAACTAGAACGGTCAAATTATGCATTTTGATATTGAAATATAGCATGAATTCTCTCGAAGTATATAAAGATGCGCATTAGATAAAATTTCTTGCGAATTCAATTTCGCCTTCTAATTTTATTGCATATTGTTGCCATCGCAGCGTTCGAATCAGACAATGCATTCGTCATTTTTAGTAAACCGTCATCTTTAAAACTTCAGCGACTTGTTAAAAATGTAACCGTTTATTGTAAATAGATGTAGTGTTATTTTTAGGCAAATATTTTTACATATTATTTCCTATTTTATATTCTACATTCGTTTGCAAGAACATATTTCATCACGACTGAAGTTTTAACCTATAACAACCTTAAGGTATTAAAAGTTACTAAATTTATAATTTCCCTTGCTTAATTTTGAACAATAAAATATTTTAATATTGCGAGAAATTATTTTATCATTAAATCAGTGTGAAATATATTAAAATAATTATTAAAATATCCTTGAATTAATGTATTTATTTTTTTCTTGTTTTGGTAATATTTTTAGTACTTTAATATGTGACGAAATATGTTCTTGCAAATGAATGCAGAATAAAATTATTTTATAACAATAATACTAAAATATATATTTTTTAGAATTTCCTATTATGGCTAGTTCAATGAAAAAAATCGAAATTATCCGAAACATGTAGTAGCAGAGAATTTCAAGCTTGGTGGACCGATAGATACGGTATGACTGAAAAGGACAGTAAAGCAATTTGTATTTTATGTTCTATAAAACTGTAGTCTGTGGAACAACTTCAGTAAAATGTTATTATGAAACCAAGCATACATTTTTCTTCTCGATTGAAGAGCAAAAGGAGTTTATATCACGTGCCTTAAAAAATAAAACGCTCAAACTACTTCTTTAATGAAATATATTGGAACTCAATCAAACACCACTGTTGCTAGTCATCAAGTTTTAAAAACTGTTTCTCAATATACGAAACATTTTAATGAAGGCGAAATTTTAAAGGGTGCTTGGTTGCAATGTGCACCATACTTATTCGTTGATTTTGAAAACAAAGAAAAAATTATCCAAAGAATTAAAGACATGCCGATAGCTAGGAATGCAGTGAAAGAGAGAATTTTGTGAATGGCGGAAAATGTAAATTTTCAACAAAAAATTCATATAAAGTCTTGCAATTTTATATCCATCTGCCCTGACGAGTCTACCGACGTAATAAGCTCTGCTCGCTTAGCAATATTTGTACGTTATTTTGTTCAAAACAATGTTAAAGAAAAATTAATGAGTTTATCAGCATTAACAACAACAACAAAAGGATTCGACATTTGTAATGCAGTTAAAGATGCATTGGAAAAAAAGAGAAATATCTTCTTCTAAAATTATGTCAGTTACAACTGACGGTGCCCGCAGATTTACTGAACGAAAAAATAAATTTATAGATTTATTTACAAAATGTATTGGATATACAATTCTTGATTTTCATTGCAACCAACAAGCGTTATGTGCCAAAACCAGGTTTAAAAATGTTTGATGATATTTTGAGTTTTGTAACAAAATTAGTCAATTTTATATCAGCACGAGCACTAAATAAAAGAAAATTTCAAGAATACAATTATATTTCTTTTATACAATAATGTACTCTGGTTAAGCCACGGAAATGTTTTGCAAAGATTTGCAAATTGTGTGGAGGAAATAAAATTATTTCTAAATAATAAAAACATTGACCAATACAATCAATTATTGAATGTAGGATGGTTATATTTTTTCAATGATATATGCTCTCACTTAAATGAATTAAATATAAAACTACAAGGTGTTAATAAAACAGTCATTATAATGTTTGACTTAAACAAAGCGTTCCAAGTCAAATTATAGATTTTTAATCCTGATATTCTTTAAAATTCATATAAATATTTTCGGAATACAAAAAAAAATTCTGAAAGTGAATGTCTAACGAAAGAATTTTTAATGGTAATTCAATCCCTGATATTCCTGAATTTTCTGCAAGAATATGCAATTTAAAGAATTTGAAGAAACATTTAAAATTTATTTTACGTTTAGATACAATACCATTTGAAAAATTAAATTTAAATGTCCTTGAGTGATTAAATTTTAAGGAATTAGAAATGGAATTAGTTGAATTTCAGTCAAGTATCACATGAAACCAAAATTTTGTTGATTTAAGAAATGATTTATAAATTATTGAACGTAATCTATTATTGGATAAAATAATTAAAATTGCAGAAGAGTAAATTCTAACTACATGCAATTCAATTCCTGACGCGTTTAATTGTTTAAAAATATTAGCAAAGGCAATTTTAACAATATTTTCATCGACGTGGCCATGTAAATCTCTACTTTCAGAATTAAATTTTATATTAAATAAATATAGGAATAGAATGGCAGATGAGTCGATATCTGCATGCGTTCTGTTGAAATTAACTAAATAGGAACCAGATATTAACTCTTTTTCATCTTGTGTATAGCAACAAAAACCACATTAAAAGCAATCGTTTTTAACGTGAATTTTGTTTCTAGCATATTGCTTTTTGTAAAACATTGATTAATAAAAAATTGTTTGAAGAAGAATTGCTTTTATTTGTTTATTTAATTATAATTACGTATATTTTCACCACGCTAACATTTCGAATGAAATTTTATTGTGGCACGTTACCTATTTTAAAAAGAATTTTTATGACTTTGTGGCACGGACATACAAAAAGGTTCGAAATCCCTGGTCTAGAACATGCTCTGGAGAGAATGGTTTTATCTGATACTTGTGTAGCAGGTTGTAAAAACTTTGCAGTCGTAGATAAAAGTGAATCCTTTAAGATGGCCACTGTTTAGTCTTGAAATTGCTGTGATATCACGATTCGACCACCCTTGAGTTCAAAAGTGCAGCTTGGGTGCTTTCTACAATACCAGTGGTGAGCAGGAGGAGTAAGCCATTTTTTGTTGCATTTGCCTTTCCATATAGAAACAAATTCGTGGAAAGCGAGTGAGGAATCAGTCAATGTTTCTCCAGAGCTCCTTTTGACCAAAATGTCAGCAGTTTTATTACGTGAAACATTGACATGAGAGGTTATCTACTAAATGTAAACAGCTCATTTTTGGGACATGCATTTTAGCTTTTTGAGTATTTGCAAGTCCACTTAGTCATTGACTTGATGCCTTTGATTGAATGGGAAAGATGAATTTGCTTATTATTGGTTATTGACACTTCTCACTAAGACCGTAACAACCAATTCAAAATTTCAGGGGTTGTTTGCTTTGTTTAGATTCTGCTGCTAATTTTTCCATACGAGAGATTTTTCGACATCGATCTACATTATAAAGTGGATCATCTTTGGCAGAGCTGCAAGTTGAATTTAACACTTTCTGAACGTATTAGGGATAGGGGAATTTTGAAGAACTTTGAAAACTTTCTACTAGTAATAATTATTTAAAAAGAAATTAGGTATATAATTGCAGGTATTATAAATGTTTACAAAGGGTTCCATAAAATTAGCTAATTTGTAACGAGCTACAGTGATAATAAACCTTTGCTTTTGTTAATTAATAGATATACATAACGGTACAGGTGAGACTTGGATTGTACCTTAAGGTTAACGGGTTTGGAATACTCACTTATTACCAAGCGCGACTCACAATTTTGAACTATGAACAGTTGACGAGGTTCCTTCTTCATCACATCCATACCACACCATCGGAAGGACTTTGTGCTTCACAGATTAATGTGCACACGTCGTCAACCCACGGAGCTCCAACAACTCTGGAGAGGGAGAATGAGGTCACATTCCCCCATTCACTGCCCACAGAAAGCGATGCTTCGCTTTTTTATCTTATTACTGTATAAATTAATATAGAAACCTTGGGAGGTAAAGTTTTCATTCTCACGGTGGGGAAGTAGGGCGTTCTGTACTTTCTGGGTACAGCAAGAATGCTCTAACTAATTTGTCTGTTCCTGTTTTTTGCCGAGGAAAAAACGCACGTTCCCATTTCCTCTAGGAAAGGCCAGAAGAAAAGCAACAACTTTTCTTATTGAACCCCACACATTAGACATCCATAAACGCATTTCAATAACCTAACCTAAAACTAATTTTGAGTTAGCTTTTAAAGAACTTTTACATAATGTGCCTAGATTTGGTTCATATTTCTTGCGTTATATAAGTGATATTTTTCCAAGATGAGAAAAGAATTTATCTTATAAGAAAACTTATTTTTATATATGAGAGACGTTTTTATTTTAAATATCTAGCTTTACGAAAGTCACTAAAAATCATATACTATTGTTGACATATTACTAGTTTTATAATGTCAAATATCTGACCGAGTTCATATTTGAAAGCATCAAACTTCCCTCTTATAAATAATTATATAATTCCTTTTGGGAAGATACATTAACATGAGAAATTTATTTTATGCAATATTTACTCACTCGTTATCTATAAGTAATGCATTGCATAATAAGAAGAATAAAAAAAATCAAAATTACAATCAACGACTACTCCAAGTCGTTGATTGTAATTGTAGTTGTTGTTGCAAGTTGTAGCCTAAATTATGTATTGCTCGCGAGCAAAATAATACTTGCCTTCATAAAAGCATTTTACTATTTAATGTGATAATTATCTTCTCAGATGCAAACTTTCTATTATCTATCATAAACACCTCTGAAAGATTACTGCTCTTCTAGTTGCGCATTTTTTCCATCAAAAATACGATTCTATTCAAAAATATCCCTAAAAAAATGTAACTTCATAAAGGAATCTGTTGCTATCCGTCCATACTTCCAATTACCATACAAGCTGTCAAGCAGGAAGATGTCAGTTATAAATTCTTTGGGTTCGACGACAAATATCTTAGAACAATTCTGGAAAAATTTGGCATTTCATTTGATGCTATTCTTCCAGAGGATTACCGTTTTATGAGGTAAAACCTAGTGAAAACTGGACAGGGGTGCAAGGGTTTAGTCCAGAGGAAAGCAGCGGTTATAGGTGTTCTCGCTCCTATCTATGACCGATCAGAAGTTTTTGATTCAAGCAATAAATATTGTTTGGATCATATAACATTTTCCATGAAAGGACCACAAAACTTAACGGAGGCAAATGTCTTTTTGTATGCCTTTACTAAAACTTTGTGGCTCTCTTTGATTTTCGTACTCTTGTTATCGATTCTGTTTAACCAAAGCATTTCAACTTATTTTATATATTAAAAATAAAACATTTATATCGCAATCTAAACTTACTACAGTATTTATTTATGTAAAAATAGTGATTGGAAGCGCACATGAATTACGGTTTCAGTTACTATTCGTTTCCTGCAGTATAATATTATACTTCTGACATCTTAATATCCGGTTTGATAAATATTGCATTCAAATATTGAGGTTGTTTAAAGGAAGATTATGTAATGAATTTAAATAACATATTTTAGAAATAGATATTATAATCTAAATAAAAGGAAATATATTTTTTACTTGCTAATTATAAGAGTTGCATAAAACCCCATACAGAATTTTTTTTTCAAGATTGTTAATGTAAATTGGCATTTTACTAGATACGAAAGTGCTTTTTCTTTCATCTAATATATTCATATGCGCAAATTACATTAGAAGAAAAATTAATTAAAAAAATTCAGGAGATGAAATGAATATATTACATATACTTAATGTTAAAAGAAAGCTTCGTTTGTAGCTTCAATATAATTATGAGTTAAATACGTGACATAACTTTTGACTGCCTTAAAGCAAAATTATAATATTTTTATTTGCCATTACTTTTTATTAATTTTTGTTTATTCATTTACGAAATCTTCACATTATAGTAAAAGTACAAATTAATCAGTTACATTCTGCCTCATGATAATGATGTTTAGCACCTGCCATTGATTTGTAATCTAGAAGGGTTTTCTAAAATTCTACCATTTTGTTAAATTCATTATATAAGAATCAGCATCTAGTCCACACACACACACACACAAAAAAAAAACGATTATTTCTTCTGCCGCAACTATTATAATCGAGAAATGTGATTTTACTCATTAATTTTACTATTCTCTTATTGCTTTATTACATTCATCTTAGTTTTTATTCAAAAAGTGTTTTCAAGAATATGCCTTAATATAAGACATTTTTTTAAAATTATATATTATAAATCCTTTCGTATGTATTTTAATAATACTTTATTTATAAATCTTTATTATGTACTTTTTAATAATACTAAATAAATAAATAAATCTTTAATAAATCATTTTTAAGTATTTATTTTTAATAACACTTTTTTAGCAAATATATGTTAAAGTTAAGTCAGATGATTTTATTGAACTCCAATCTTCTTTAATTTTTGAAATGAAATTTTAATTTTTTTTAATATTTAGTTTTAATAGCATTGTAATGATTAATCCTGTTTAAAATTGAATTGTATCAAATTTTAAATTACTTTGATCATATTTTAATAAATAATTTCTGATTGGTCATTGAATTAACCAATCATCTTAAGCAACTGGTCACGAGCATGTAACAAACCTCGAAGATGACATCTGAGAAATCCTTAGAACTTAAATTCTTTTCAAAGAGTGATTACTTCATATTTAGACCTGCATTTTCAAAATTTATTGATTAAGTAACATTTACATTCATTTAATAAATTAACATACATTAAAATTAAAATGGAAAAGAAACCAGATGACAAAAAACCCGGTGAAGCAAAACCTGGTCAGCAGCCTCCAAAACCAGGAGAAAAACCTGATGACAAAGGAAAACCCGGAGAGAAGAAACCAGGAGAAAAACCTGACGACAAAGGAAAACCCGGAGAGAAGTAACCAGGAGAAGATAAAAAGTAATAGATATCAAAAGAAATGAAGTTACAGGTAAAAATTTTGATTCTACAGCGAATAAGAATTAAATTTCACTGCTTATTTGTAATACTGTGTGTGTGTGTGAGAAACTTACTTTAAAGCTCCACAATATGTTCAAAGAAATTGGTGTCAGATTTCGTCACTTAATAGATCCCTTATAAAAGATAAATCCTATATTTTAATAATTTAGTTTAGCACATCCTTGTTATAAGTAACGACGCCAAATTAAATATCGTCGTCATTTTGGATACTTTTGTCACCCGATTCTATCTTATAAATTCTGGTGATCTTCCGTAATCGTTAACTTCTACATCCATCTATATTTTAAGCGATTTCCCTTCTGTTGCGAATTCCGATTGAATATTTTTTATCGTAAGCAGAGAAACTCTTTTCGGTCATTTTGTTGATGGGGTTTTTTTATTTACTGCTTAGTACATCATCTTTTAACTTTATTTATTTTATCATACATCTCTTGCTGCTAGGATACTATTAATATGTTTACAAAATATGGTACTTTTCCATTTCGACGGCGCAAATCTCGCCAAGCGAAAATTAAATCGACAATTGGCGACAACACACAGTATACACATAAAAATTTTTAAATAATGTTGTTTTAGATAAAAAATTTTAAATTTATTTATTTAATTGTTGTTCTCGTGTTCACGCTATGCGTGAAATGATGGATGCCAGAGACTCAATTTATATACTTATTATATTAGATTACAATTTATCGGGTGAGGTATATTTCAAAATCTTATAATTATTTTTTTAAATATTTTTTATGTGAATTTGTTACGATTATTATTTTTTTAAGATATATATTTAAAATCTAATTTTTCTAGAGAGATTTTATGAAATTATTAAATTTGTATATATAGCAACATAGCATAAAATTATAAAATGGGAAGAAAAAAAGTTGAAATAAAGTAATTGTAATAATAATAATAATTGTTGACAGTAAAAGGCCGTCACATGTTATGGAAACGTAGCAGTAAAAGGTTACCAGCGGAGATATTCCCTCTAGCGCCGGTTGTATCATTTTTGGCGAATTTATCGCCTGCGCCGGCGAAATGGAAAAGTACCGTTTGCCCTTTGCTACAAATTGGTGATTTCTTTTTGTAGCCAAACGTTTTTCATAATTGTTTGAAAAAACGGTAAAATCCTAGCATACGTAACTCGTTTGGCGCGGTTTACAAAAATGTCGCCAATTGCGAAATTCATACGATTCATAACTATCGGCATACGCAAGTATTACATAATCAAGAAAACGGCACCTGTGCCCAAGAAAATTATGAATCTCAAAATGGCAATATATAAACCCACAATTCGAATCTTAATGCCGCCACATCCATCGATTTACGGATACTAGGATTCAGCCGAAAAAATAAATGGCACCAAAAACTATCCAATAATACTACTCAATTAAAAAATTGATGCAAATTTTGTGAATACAAAAATGAAATAAATGTTTGTTACCATACAACGTCAACGTTAACCAATCTGGTGCCTAATTGGCGAGAAACCAAAGGGCACCTAAAGTATAGGCAACCCAATAGTAAATATTTCATTATTCTTTTATACTCCATTATTTGTAATGGTGTATTTACCATGTGAGATTAGTAAATTCCTGATGTAAATCAAGAAATCGTTAGCAAGTATTATATTTTGTTTAATATTTGTTTTGAATTCCGTGCCCATTTTCGATTCGTTATGAGAACGCTCATGACTCATAACCCAGAATGAAACAAGTTCAGTATCCCCATACACTGATTTCTCGTCAAATCTGGAAATCGTTGTTTTCGTTGTAGTGTTGCCGATTTTAGCTTTTGTTTTTATTGTAGTGTTGCCAAATTAAGTTTTTGTTGCTATTATTATTTTTTCGTTGCCAGATTCCATTTTTCTCGTGTTTTAAATAATTTTTACGTTATATATGTGTTTTTTTTTTTAATGCCAATAGCTTTTTTAGTTTCACTTCGAGAACTTTCCAGAACTTTCTTTGCTAATTGTTCTACATTTTAATTGGTAGTCATTTTAATTTCGCTTACTGTTGCTGCTGGAATCAGTGGATTTCCTGCTGCGGTGTTTCGTTGTCGCCAGTGTCCAAACATTGTAAATTTTTCTTTTTTACTATTTCTTTTTCATTATTATTTTTATTTGATTTAATTTTAATATATATTTTTTATTAAATGATATATTTTATTTTATGTATTTAAAACCGTTAAATATTCTTTTTTCCTTATTTCGTTTTCTTAATTTATTATCATCTTTTTATTGTTTTAATTTAAAATGTCTCATGTTCAAAATGTTGAAAAATATCAACAAATTATTTTAGCAAAAATTAAAGATAATAATGATGGATTATTGCTCAGGATTTCAAATTATTAATTAATTTAGGATTCGCAAATATTAATTAATTTTTTAACGGAAATTGGATTTGGAGAAGGTGTAATTATTTTATTTAAATTCTATTGCTTACATGTATTTTTTATTGTATTCGTGTTTCATTTTTATTTACTTAAAAAGTGTATATATTTAAAAAAAATATTTTATTCATGTTTTTTTAGAATTTTAAAAAATGTATATATCTGAAAAATAAGTTTTTGCATGCTTTTTTTTAAATTTTATAAAGTGTATATATTTAGAAAAATATTTTTGCATGCTTTTTTTTGTAAAATTAGATAATTATTTTTACTGAAATGTGACACTGGTCACAAACGAATAAAATGTCGAAATAAATATACCAATGGGGAAATCAGCTTAACTGTATATCAAGTAAGTCCATTATTTGTATTTATTTCCCTTTTTAAATTTTCTGAAATGTTTATTTTTCGATCGAACTTCGGGAAATTTCCCGTGTTTATAAAAGCGCGCCTAGCTTGGCGACAAAAAAATTTGCCGCGGTCGCTAAGTGTATGGGAATACTGAACTTGTTCCCCCAGAATTTGTCGCCAGTTCATTGAGCTTATGGAAGATCGACTACAAGAAACATTGGCTAAAACGAGCATTCTGATTACGGATCGTTAAGGCCAAAAAATACCAAATGTAACAAATTTTGGCAATTTATTTCATTGCCCAAAATATTCGCAATAGAAATCAGTATGTGTTGAGAAAAATTTATTATTGTGCATTATTGATAATTTATAGTTACATTTATAGTTTTTATTTTGCGTTTTAAAATTTGGGTTTGATGTATCAAAATATATTTTATGATATTCAATATCATTATAATTTGTTATGGATTTCCCTCTGAATAAAATTGAAAAATCAAAATAAAAACAAGAATTGTTTTACCCGTTTCATATTTGTGAAGTTACATTTGTATTTAAATGCTTAGCTATTTTCATTGTCATGAAAATAAATTTTAATTCAAAAAATCTGAATTTCTGTATTTTAAAATGATTAATTTTTAATTTTATATCCTATTAAATAGAATTCCAATGAAAAAAAAACTATTTACGGAAATTTGTTTTTATCAGTTATAAAGCTTGAAAATTTGTATTGCATTTTTTAAATTTTTGTATTTTAACCTGTTTATAATGGTTGCTGTGTTTATTTTGTACCAAATTATTGAGAAATTCAGGAGCATCTTAAAGCATGGGCCACTTATATTTAACAACATTCTATTTTTGCAAGTTTATTTTACCAGTTTGGGAGCAATTTTTAGTTGCCACAAAATAGTTACAGCATTTGTTAATTATTGAAATGAAATTAGATATAAAATTATTATTCCATACTCTATTTGATATTTTCATATTTTATTATTCCTTATATTCTTGTAACTAAGAACAAAAATTGACATAATAACACACAGTAATTAATAATAAGAAAGTGATTTAAAAATTAATTATGAAAATGGTAGATGGTTTTTTAACCGAAAACTTTACAATACAGCGAGCAGATAGAAGTATTGTTTTTTTTTTGTATTCTGTTTGCTATTGACAAAAATGTCTTCGACGAGAGTAACACGATGAAACGGAATAATATCAAAATTTCTAATTTTCCCAATATCCTTACTTTTCATTTGAACTTTTCCTTTATTTTTAATTGAAATGTAAATATTTCGCCGATTATATTTTTAAGTTCCAAATTCAAATACTAACGATTCAGCTCTGCCTGAATCTAATCCCGACAACAAAAGCATTTTTTAAACTTAATATAAATATAAAATTTAATAACATACTTTTATCTTATGCAGTTAGTTTTAAGTGGTAAAAAACATTTTTATGTTGGTTATAAAAGTTATTCCTTTTTCTCCGGCGCACACAGGCAATTTTGTCGATAAATGGTACTACATGCCGCCAACAAACAATTAATTGAAGTCTTTTACTGTCACATTTTAAAAATCGTTATTTTTAGAAAAATGCTTTGGAAAATGGTGTTCAAAATGGATAAAACGGTACTTTACCATTATAATCCCGCTTATGATCCTCCAGAAAAAAACATGTTTCTTAAGGAGAAGCGAAAATAATATAATTTAGATATTATAATTTTAATCGCTAAATTTTTTAAAATTAAATATAATTTTATCGCGAATTTTTTTTGTGCAATTGAATGAAGAGCGATAAACAAAGCTTTGAACAAGCTAGATGCTTAACAAAGCTAAAGCAAGTTGGTGCAAATGATCGCTTAGTGATAATTTTGTCCATTAAGAAGAGCATTACGATCAGAAGTCGCCATGGTAAACAGCTAAATATTGCAAAATATAATTTTGTTTCATTGAAAAGGGTACTTATTACATTATACATGCGTAATTGATCATTGATGCGAGTCTTAAGCGGTTTCCGCCAGAAATAAACATTGGCGTTTTAATAGCTTTTGTCAATAAGTGATCATTTAATTTATAAAATTTAAATGTTTTTATTAATTTTAATAGTGTCTAAAAATTTAAGTTTATTTAAAAAATACAAGATAAAAAAAATAGTAGAATATTTACGACAGTAATTTTGCGATTTTTTTCTTTCCTGTTTCGGCGATTATTGTACGAGGATATAATGGAAAAGTACTGATAAAAGTTAAGATTACGCAGAGCATCATCAACTGGCGAAAAGTTTTCGCCATGAGGAGGTGACGTAGGCATTAGATTTTGATTAGCAATCCATAATGGCCGCCAATCGACTTTGAAAAGGATAAAAATCTTATAAGAAATCGCCTTTTTCCGGACTTCTTATATGATCACCATTTTTATAAATGACATCATTTTTAAATCGCTAAGCTCATATATAAGAATACAGTAATCGTATTAAGAAATGATTAAAGTTTTCTTTTTGAAAATATTTCAAAATTAAAATTGAAAGGAATATGAGGAAATAAAGTAGCAGAAATGATGTGTAAATTATAAAAAATTAAATTTATTATCTTTATTTATTTATTATCTTATGAAAATTACATTTAATGACCTCTACTTAAAAATAAATAAAATGAACAATTTGGGAATTGGTAAATGAATTTCTTTAATTAGATAGATAAAATAATTTTGATAAATCCAATGATTTTAAATAGAATTTCGCAAGTCATTAGAAGATAAAAATACAATTTTCAAGTTTCATTTAACGACTTCACACAATATTATCCAATCGAGCATATATTTGCACTGAAAAATACAAGTCTTTAATTTAAAGGAAAAAAAATCGTTTATACAAAACTTTCGTTTCACGCAATTCCAACTATAGCTAGTAAATTAAGAAAAGAAATATATAATGAATTTTAAAAATATTCATTTAATGGATCCACTCAAGAATAATGGGAAAACTTAACAAAAAAAATATTTAAAAATTTGGAAAATAGATTAAGTCTGTTTATAATTGGAAATTTATTTCAGTTATAAACAGATTCCGTTTACAATTGAAAATTTAAATACTTTAAAACAATTCTTTGCCTGCAAAAAATACACTACTGGCCATTAAAATTGTTACACCAAGAAGGAATGCAAATAGCAGAACAATATTTATTGGACACATACATTATAGTGGAAAGAACAAGTGATTAGATTTACAGGAAATTTGGATGTACAGATCTTGAGAAATCAATACACAGAGCAGCCACCTCTGGCTGCAATAACAGCATTTATCCGCCTAGGGATGGAGTCAAATAGAGATTGTATGGCATGTACGGGGATCTCAGTCCATGCAGCTTCAACACTATGCCACAATTCATCGACAGTAGTGGATTGTGAGTGATGGCGTGCCAATCGCTCGGCAACGATTGACCACACGTTCTCAATTGATGACAGATCAGGAGAACGTGCTGGCCAGGGTAACAATCGAACCTGTTCTGTATCAAGAAAGTTCAGAACAGTGCGGGCAACATGCGGTCGTGCATTATCCTGTTGAAACAAAGCATTAGGGAGGCCTCGAAGATAGGGCAGAGCCACGGGCCTTAACACATCGGAAATGTAACAGTTGCTGTTCAAAGTGCCGGCAATGCGAACAAGAGGTGATCGAGACGTGTATCCAATGGCACCCCATACCATCACTCCAGCAGATGGGCCAGTATGGCGATGTCCAATGCAAGCTGGCAATGCACGTTCTCCACGATGCCTCCAAACATGGATGCGGCCATCATGGTCCTGTATACAGAACCGAGATTCATCTGTAAAGATGACATGATGCCATTCCCGCGTCCAGGTTCGTCGCTGATCACACCATTTAAGGTGCTCCTGTCTGTGACGCAGCCAATGGTAGCTGAAGCCATGGTCGCCGTGCAGACAATCCATGCTGCTGCAAACATCATCGAATTGTTCGAGCAGAAACTTGTTGCCTTGCAAATGACTCCATTTCTCGACTCAGGATTCGTCACGTGGCTGTACGATCCCTTGTGACCATGCGGATAAGATGTCTTCTCTGCTGTTAGTGATTGGGGGTCGCTGAGATCCTGCATGACGTTCCGTATGATTGTCCTGAACTCATCGATTCCATATTCTGCTAACAGTCATGGGATCTCGACCGACGCGAGCAGCAATATTGCGGTACCATAAACCACAATCCCGGTAGACTATAATCCTTCCTCGATCAAAGTCAGACACTTGCTGATAGGTATTTCTTCTTCTTACAGGAGGCATTACAACAACTTTCTTTGCCGAAAACAACGTTGAAACGGAAATTGAGTATGAGAAAACTGCTGTCAAATCTCTGGTTTTATACACATTGTAGATGCTCGCCTGCTTTGTATGAATGCGCTGAAAATCTAATCATTTGCATATCACAGCAAGCTCTACCTGTCATGCAAATTTCACGTGTGTGGTGTGCCGCTTTCCTGGTGTAGCAATTTTAATGGCCAGTAGTGTAGTGAGAATAAAATTCGTGGCTTCATTTTTCTTATCTAATTGGATAATGATTTTCAGGCGGATGAATTTTTATTATGGAGGAAAAAAAGTCCTTAATAATTTTCTTTCTTATAGATATTATTCCCCTCAATAAAAGGTTGCCACCACATTTACAGCAAAACTAATCTTTAGAAAGCAAACAAACGGTAAAAATGAAGATTAACAAAATCCTTAAGGATATTATTCCAATCATAAAAGATTCACTCTTTTGACCAGTTTCATTTATCCACCACATTTACAACAAAAACAATCTTTAGATGTTAAACAAGCATTCTAACACATATGCAAAATTAAATTTGAAAATTGCACAAATTCGAATTATGGCCAAGTGTTGAAGCGCCTTACCTACATTTGGCGATTAAACACTTTTGGTGAATTAATCTGGCAAGGGGGGAAAAATCATCAAATTTTACCACCTTTGGCTACTTTTAGCCTAAGGCGAGCTTTGACCGTCATATTCACTTTAATCTCAAAATGTTTGTTAAAGAATTCATATGTTCTTAAAAAATTTAAAAATGTTTATGCCTTTTGGATAAAGTGTGTTGAACAACGAATTTATCAACCATTGTATATATATATTTCTTGTTTGTCACCAAAAATGCTTATTTAAGCAAGATTTGCATCGACAAAATAAAATAAAACTAGTGTTGGCTTGCTTCCAAAAGTGACGGTTTTCATCTATTATATTATTTATCAATTTCTGAACTTAAGCTGTTTAAAAAACGGAGAGTAATAAATTGCTGATTTTTACCTAACATATGTATTAGCAAGGTAATGAATTGGGAATTAGATGTAGTTCTCATTTTTATTTTATCAGTTGCATTAACTCAGTGGTGAATTTTTAATACCGCCAAATTCCTACTTTCTCATTATAGAAGAGAAGAGACATTTATAGTCCGACGCTATCATTAATATTATAGATCCAATATTCATATAATAACGATCGAATGATTTTGCTTTATTGTTTATCTATATACTGATCAACAAATTTTATGTCACAATCACCATTATTTTTTCTTTTCAGTTAGAAAATTTCTTTTTTTGTCACGTTAAATGTCTGGTTTTTTATTTGGCATCAGTGTTATGTTAGTTTGGTTATTAATTTTCAAAATCACGCCACAAACTATTCCTATCGTATAATGATTAAAATATATTCTAGCAAATTTTTTTTGTCAGTACTTGTTACCTTATTCTTTAAATAGTCTGCATTCAAAATTGTAAAAGCATTTTGTAAGCTGTCTTGGAAAACAGTTAGGGGAAATTCTAAAGCTAAACTGGGAGTCAAATTTTAATTTGATTTGCAAGATATGGAATAGATTCGTGCTTTTTCTTATTCCTGTGTTGGAACTTCTCCTATTTCAGTTTTATAAAAATAATTCCTAAAATTTCTCCTTTATTTATCTGCACTGTTTGTATATTTTGAAATACAATATTCTTTTTGTACTTCTGTAAATACAATAATTAAGAAGCAGCCTTGTTACCTTATTTTCAAAGTTATGTTCAAAGATTCTTGATTCTCGTTCCTGCTTTAATAACATCCAATCCTGTCTTGTGATAAATTTTAACAAATTGGTTTGTGCATCATAAATCTCAAGAATGAATGATATTAATAAGTGAATGCGTGTGTCAAAAATTCAACAAATAATGTGATTCAATGATCCATAGCTGAAGAATTGCTGAATTACCATTAGGTTTTAATATAAAATGCGCAGATAATTTATAATTGAAGTCTTAGTAAAAATTATAATAAATTACTTCTGAAAATTATACCTTGAATAAGACATTTTATAGTTTTTGGAAGCAGTATGTAAGCGTTTAATTATTTTCAGTGTATCCATAAAAATATTTTAAATTTTCTTTTTAGAGGAGTAAATAAAATTAATTCATTTTGAAAATTAATTTTAATATTAAACAAATATTGGCTATTATTTTTGATGCCAAGTTTTAAATCAACCCTTTTCGACAACCTGTTACTGGATATTCAATAAATTACATTTTAGTTGTTTAGAATAACAGTTTGTGCAAATAAACACTATGAAACATATATAAAAAAGGTAATAAAAAATGCACACAAAATTATCCGCATTCAATACTTTGCTCTCCTCTAACCTAATTTTTAAAAGTTTTAAGAATTTCGCTACCCTTAAATGACATACTTCGCAGCTTAGTTCACATAACTGTGGTGTGCTTTTCTTTACTATTGTATTCTCAACTATTGTGCCACAGCATTTTTGTGCGCCACTGAATTTTAGAAATGTATATAGTAATAATAATAACTCGTTTCTTATTACGAGTAAAGTAATAAACGTACTCTAGTTTTTGTAGTGTATATTATTTTATTTTACATCCAAAATTATTATCGTAAACTATTTTAAACAGTCTCCGATCGTTAAGTAAACAACTTTTAAACTTTTTTTTTTTCTTATATGTCGCCAAATTTTAAAATCGTTACAAATGTTCCGCGGGGAAAAAATATTGGAAAGAAATTGAATTAATGAAATTTTTAAAAATTCAAATCATCCTTGCTGATTTTTACTACTATAAAGTGGATGTGTTTTGTCTTGTCTTTTTCGTTTTGCTTTTCCTTCTGTTCTATTGCAAAAGTGTTAATGGCTTGGATAGAAAACGGCCTCTCAAACCGATGCTTTTAGTGTTTTAATAGAAGAAATCATTTTAGTAACAATATGAACTTCTACAATATTTTCAGACATTCCATGATGAACTTCACCTTGTCCTCTGTGAAGCGATTGTTGAATAAGAGGGATGTTGTTTTTGATCTAATGGTTTCTTGGACTTTGTTTAGTTCAGAGGTGTCAAACTCAATTTTGCAGAGTGTCATATATATATGTAGAATGTGTATGCGGGTCAGATTCCAATAAAAAAAATGTACTCTGTGAATTATTATAACATTTCATTTATTTCATTATATAGTATTTAATATACAGTTGTTAAAAATCATATCAAAGTTATAAAAGAGGATAATTATTTTGAGCTCGAGAATCCAGATACCTGACTTCTCTTGCTTTTGACAAGCTCATTGATGTCAGGTATCATATTTGTTGCAGTTATTTCAAAAATTGAATGCGTAAGTCTTCTGCGATGTTTGTTCGTATTTATTTTCATGACGGAAAACATCTGCTCACATAAATAGGTGTTACCAAACATGCACAGAATGGGTGCTTCATGCTTTTTTAATTCCAAATATTTATCCGAACTCTTGAAATATTGTGTATATAATATTAGAGCGTTAATCTCTTTAAATTTTTCTTTCAAAATATTGTCCGCGCGCGCGCGATTGTGTGAAGATTTATCAACTCCATTTGCAAATGAACTGCCGCCTGTGAAGCTTAAAAATTGAATGGATTGTTGAAAATTGGAATTCTATTTCATTCATTTTGTAAAAAAGACAGTTGAGAGAGATAATCAAACCAAGAAAGAGTCATTTCATCTCGAATTAAAATTTACAAAAATGCAAAAACATTAAACTCAACGGAGCGAAAGAAACACTTCCTTAAAAAATAGTGCATTGAATTGCCTGGTATAAGCAATCGTAAGCTGCATGAAAGCAATAAAGTATTTTAAATACGAGCTTATTCAGAAATGATGTTAGTTCTACTCCAACAATGGGGGACATGAAAATAAACAAGTATTAGACATATTTATTACAAATGAAACTCTTTTGTAATTTTAATGGCTCTTGTCTTAAAATAAAAATCATTACCAAATTTGAAAAAATGAAAAAGATATGTTGGTAAATAAAGAAAAATATTTATTTCAATTCTTTGCTAAAATATTTTGGCATAGTTTATAAGCCGTTATTATAGTTTTGTCTCTAAATATTTAAAAACATTTGTCAATGTAATTTACTTGATTTTGCATTTTTTAAAATTTAAATATGATTTGATAATATCCCACTTCCAGATCACTTAAAACTGTCACATTTTTTGTTTTATAAAGAATTAATTCTTTTTCTACTCCATTGTAGGTACTGAGAAAGAAACGGTTGCTGCTTATTGGGTTTTTGTGGATATGTTAAAGAAGAGTGTAATTGTATTTTGATTATGTATGCATATGAATAAAACAAAATTTTAAGTTATTTTGAATATCGTCTGATTAATTTGTCTATTAGAAAAATAAGAGGTAAAGATTTAAATAGTATGAAAAATAAAAAATTTTTTCATTAGATATACTTAATATAATTTCACGAAAGCAGATAAAGTGTATCGCATGAAGGGTGTGCACAAAAATTTATTGTAGACTTACATAATTAAAAATACTGTTGTAGTGGTTCTGCAGTTTGTAAAAACTAACATAAAAAGAAAATACGCGTCACAAATCTAAGAAGTTACTTCCTTAAATGATATTATTTTTCAATTCATTACCTTGTTTTAATATCGCCCTTTAGATGATTTCAAAATTATTGATATGAAAAGTGTGCGATGTCAGTAGACAAATGGTATCATTGCTAAATACCTTACCTTCGAAAGTACATAAAAAAAAACACCCTAACTGACTGTGCAATGACAAGAACATTTTAATATAGCAATATGTTGATAATAAATCGTTTGAAACAAACAATTTATCATTAACATATTAGTTAACTAGTGTCTCGGCCGAAAATTTTCGGTTTGGAAACTTTCAATGAAAATACCAGGTCATTTATTTTTCTTTTATGGCATTTTGATTATTTTCGTTTGAATTTAGTTTCCATTTTCTTTTTAGAACTTGACACAACGATGTCATTGTCCAAAGTTACTTTATAGGTTTTTCAAAATGGGTTTTAAATCCGTCATTAACTTTTCCCCTGTTTTCAGACTTGTCATAAGCACGCAAAATGAAATCAGAAGTGTATAAGCATACACTTCTGATTTCTTATTGTTAATGATTTTGTTTCTTATTATTTGCTTAGTTGTTAAATAAACCGTTAGCTGACGGTTTGCTTAAATAAACGTTTTCGCGCGTTCTTTAATATTTTAGATATATTATTAATATTATATGGTTTATATATAAGTTTTAATAGTTTTTTGTGCTGCTAGTTTTAGCATGCACCTATTTCAAAAATTTTCGAGCAACCTTTGTATGACTTTCTCAAGAGCGAGTGCAAAAACTGTTTGCTTTCTTTTTAATTGTTTGTTTATCGCTCAACGGTTATTTTTTGCACACGAGGGCTAATTAGATCGGGACCTACGGTTTAAAGTGGATTCCGAACCACTACAAACATCCATGCCCAAGGTGGGATTCGAACCCACGAACCGTTGAACTGAAGGCAAGAGCGCAAACCATTCGGCTGCTTTCTTTTTGAAATGACTCAATCATACGTAACCTCAAATTCTAAATAAAATTTCTTCTGCTACAGATAGTAAGTTGGCAACCAGTAAGTAATTTAGAAATGAAATTAAGTAAATAATCTACTTTTTCTTTTCAAATCAATGCAAGTAAAAATTTGCAATATTAGTGCATAAATTGCTGTTGCACCAGCACGCTTTCCTGAACCCAGCCTCGAAATGGGCTCCACTAGTTAGAAACTCCCAGATAGAATCTTCATTATTTCGAAGCAGGGACCAAGCAGAAGACCCCTAATACTTGGCCTACCACTCCAAGAGGTATCATTTCACAAGGAGGACATTGTGACTGACCTATTTAATACTCCCTAGCTGCTTTTAGTGAACACCACAGATCTTCGTTCCAGTCTGGATTCAAATTCACTACTTTCAAATAATGAGAACTCCATAATCAATAAGGCCATCCCGACTTTTTGGGTGATGGTGTGGTAACTATAATATAAATAAAATAATTTTTAGAAATTTTCTGATTACACTATGTAGTTAGAATTAATCAAGATATTCAATATGCTTAATGATTTCTTTGGTGGATATTAATAAATCAATTAATAAAATAAATAAATCAAAATAATAAAATCCTGTTTTTTGTAGTGTTTGCCACTGAATGGTTACATTTTCGAACATAGCAATTCAATCAAGGCCTACAGTTAAGCAAATTGTGAACCACTACAAATATTAATATTCAAGCTTAGTATCATGTAAACAGTTTAAACTTAAATATCATGCACAATATAAATGTGAGCATGGAGAATCAATTTTACAGCTTGATACACTGGAATAAGAATCAAACTTGTGAAATACAAAACTTTTATTGGTGGTAAAAGCTAAATTTTTTAAGTTTAAAAGAAATTATTTCCTCATTTGCAAAAGCTTTTAACAATTTGATGGATTATGTAATATAATCTAAATGTAACCTTCTAATGTAAATATGTATGCCATCTAGCTCCAATTTTTTTTTATTTAAAATTTTCATATTCAAAAACCTAAAATTTACTGATAATGTGAAGGATGAATGAGAAAACGTTGAAATTTTTTAAATATCTAAAAGATTTGCTTTTCTCCAGAATTTATTTCATTGCAATGCGATACATAAAACTATATGTACTCTTCTTTTTAACATTAGAATTAAAAACCTATACAAAAGTGAGAAAATATTTTTATTTACATTACAAACTACAATTGAGCACAGATTGTTGTAAAATATCAATTTACTTAATACTACCTTAAACAAATAATATAAAAAATTATAAAATAGATGTATACAAGAATATACATAGTTGTAAATATTAAGTCCCATATTTTTGTAATAAAAAATGGTGCATAACATATAAGGTTACTAAGAACTTAAGAGTTTATTGCAGGATTTTTAGATACAAGGGGTTTTCTTCGGCTGGATGCTGGTCTGGATGGCTTTCGGAACTCCTTAGTTTTCTGTAGTTTTGGAAGATGAGATGGTTTTGAAAAATTGTGACTATTTTCTTTATTTTTCAGGCCAACTGTACTGAGATCGGACTGTAAAATGAATAATTCTTATTTAGATTTTTAATTATTAAAAATATACACAATATCATGTAATTTGTGATGTTTTGAACATAACAAAATTTAAGAAATAGATGAATTGCCAATGAGAAAACAATTTAAAAATATTTCAAAATAATGTTTTGTCAAATTACTTAGTACAATATAAGGGATTTGAATTTACTGGTTATTCTCAGATGCGATAAGCTGTGCAAAAACTGAGTCAATTTTGACAAAATTAAGTGTTTGAGGAAATCATTGGATATGATTGAATTTAAAATGTTTAGATGAATGAATCAGAAGGATAACGATATTAAAACAAGTTTATAAATGCCAATATGATGAGACAGCTAAATGTTATTAAAAACTCGAGTATCTTTCAGATATAAGATATTTGAATGGGAAATTTCAACCAATAAAAAAATTCCAAATTAATATCACTTGGGTTTAACCATTTCATCCAGTAACAATAGCAGTACAATCTATCAAAATACGAATAGCGGTTAGTTTCTAACCACAATGGCAACATTCTTGGGTGGGGGATTCTGCAAAGAGCAAATATTTATGTGTCAAGTATGTCTGTCTAATCCAAAATCTCGTTAATAAAACATCACAATGTCTTAAGTTTTGCCTTCCATAATGAGAGAGTTGATTTTATGTTAGGGAGCTTATTAGTGGTTCTCTGATTCCATTTTTCCTGCCAGTGACTAACACAAATGGTTCATAGTAGATTTCATATTAGCATAAATAATTAGTCAAGTTAGGAATTCTGAAGTTGATTTTACAAAGTTGTTTACCATTTCCAAGAATATCAACATGTGATAGAACCCATGAAAATAAAATCTGGACTCCTTTTGAGCAAATGAATATTTTTAAAGTCTTTATTTATAAGTATTTTTACATTGTTAGTTGAACTTTGTAAAAATATTAAAAGACTTTTAGAATGATGTACAAAATAGACTTTTGATTTTCATGTAAATCAATATATATTTAAGTGCTAAATAAACAGCTATAATTTCGTAAGAGAAAACAAAGGTAAAAGAGTAGAGTTAATGGTTAAATATGTGGTTTTAATAATAAACACATTCTACATGATTTAAGGATTTCAAACCTTCTGTAGAATTGGTTCACACGATTGGTATAATTGACAATGTTCATTAAAAGTAGGTTTTAAAATCAAAATTTTGAATTCTGACTTATTAAAATTCTCAAAGGGTTTAATGTGAGTTATACTATCTTCTAACCATGGCGAAGGATTGAAAAAACTATTTCTGTAGTCACCTGGAAGTTTAATTGATTTGCATTTGTAATTCAAAATGAAGAATAGATGATAAACAAGCTTTGAAAAGACAATTACTAGTATTTCTCACGTAATGGATGTTAATCATTGGATAAACTCTGAAAGTAAGACAGAAGACAATTTCTTTCTTTCTTCTAAATGATAGTGATGGTTCAAAGGCCTGTTAAATGATAGTGAAGGTTCAATAATTTATCTATATTTTAAAGCTTCATTTAGGTCCTTGCTATTTTTTTCTTTGAAAGTTTTAACAGAATTCAAATTTAGAGTCTTCAATTCCAGAGTGAGAAATTACATTCCTGCTCAGTTTCTGGTTTGATTTTCCATAGAAATTAAAAGTTTTAAAAGGATAAAAATAAATTTCAAACCCTTTCAATTTACTAAAATTGATCTTCTGAAAGGGTTGCGGCAATATAAATTAGTTACATTTAATGATAAACCTGTTGCTAACAAGTTAAAGATACCATCTCCTTTCTTTTTTAAAAATATAATAAAATTGCTATTTTTCTTCAAATTTTCAGTACTTAGCCAAGCAAACTGTAAGCACATTTCTGCATTGATTATCCTTCTTGATGGCAAAGAATTCAGTTATTCAAAAGGACCCATTTGTCAAGTTTGCAGTTTAAAGGTCATTCTTTGCACGAGACTAATTAGACAGGGACCTGCAGTTTGAAGTAAAATGGAAACAACTATCTACTTCCAAGCCTAAAGTGGGGTTCAAATTATAAGCTGTTGAATTGAAGATAAGATACAGTCTATCTTAAACTAATATCACTGATCTTACTTAAGATCAGTCTTTTAAAAACTTCAAAACAATCATAAAACACAGTTTCAAGCACACTGCTATAGTTACCAAATATTAAAAATGTCAATACTCTAATCAAAAGGATAAAAATCGTTTAGTAAAGACAAAGAAAACTTCTGTGGCGAATGACAAAAAGGAAAAAATTTGGAAAATTGGTATTGTCAATAACATTAAAAATAGGTTATTATATTTATTGTGTATTTAACATTATATTTCAAGCTTTAATAAGTAATATTAAAATAGTCTTATGGTTTTAGAAGACTAGGATTAGATAAAAAATAAAATTTTTCATATTAGGTATCAGATACATATTAGAATTTAAATGTTTTTATTCCAGTAACAACTTTTAGTATTATAGATTCTTTAAAACTTTTCTGTTCTCAAATTTGACTTTTGTACACAAAAATTTGCTAAATATTTTTTAAATTTCACAAAATATAAGCAGATAAATGTTGAAGTTATGGAATTAAATAACAATTCTTAAAATATTTAATAAAAAATTTACTTTAAAAAATGTCAATTAAAAAACAAATAAAAGTGAAAAAAATGACTATTTTTCAATATATTAGCATAAAATTATTTTCGGAAGAAAAAATTGTTAAATATAAGAGATTTACAAATGTGGATAATAGAAAATCAAAATATCACCATTGATGAAGCATTGGATTCAGTTTCACAATCAGTAGAGTAGTAATCACACTCTTCACTGGAAGGCGTGATAAGAGTGGATTCTGTTTCATTGTTTGCAGATAGACTTTTAAATTCATCGCTTTCATCAAAACTAGAATCTAATGGTAGATTAACAGCTGAATTCATTTTTTCATTTTGATAGGAGCGGATTCTTTGCAGGATTCTGTCATGAGGAGAAGTAGCAGCAAGATATTTTGGATATTCATAGGTTTTCCTTTGTGGAGTAGTTCCTAAAGTTCAAAAAAATTGAAAGAAATTCTTTTAAATTTATAGAAGTGTGATTATACTATTTAATTTTAAAAATAAGTTATCTTCTATTTTCTGATATAACTAATTATGTATTTTGATTCACAGAGTCAGACTTATTACATTGCTACATTTCATAATTACAAAGTAATGCCATAGTTGACATAATTATATCTTAAGAAACAAAAATAAAAGATTTTATACAAATTATAAAAATATGATTAAAATGTCAAAGAACCATGAGAAATTAGTTATTTTTATGTACAAAAAATTGGAATTAATAATGCAGCATCTTAAATTACTACTAATATGAATATGGTTTGATTAATTTATTTTATTTTTTTGCGCAAACAATAGCTAATTTTACATAGATTTTATTAACAATAATAAAATAAAATTAATACAATACATGAATTAAGGATTCTAAGATTGCCTGCTATATCAAATGCAAAATTTTAATACTTCATAAATTACAAAAATAGAACATGAATAAAAATACTTTAACAAGGATTCTACTCTTAATTGCATTGCATTGAGAAGAGACTGGAAGTTTTAAAATTCAGAAAAAGTGTTACTTTAGTTACTTTAAGTGTTATTTTAATTTCTACTTTAATCACAAGTGAAATATTTACTTTCAAGTACCTTGGAACCTTTATTTGCAACAACAGCTTACAAAATGAAATATGCAAGAGAGTGCAAGCTGGTAATAGAGCTTTCTATGCAAATAAAAAGTTATTCAATAATAGATAGATATCACGAAAAACAAAACTGCAAATCTATAAAACCCTCATTAGACCAATCGTTACATATGCCGGACAAACATGGACATTGAATGTAAGGGACTCTGAATATATTAGAATTTTTAAACGTAAAATTTTAAGGAAAATCTATGGACCAAGGCTTGAAAATGGTGTATGGATCAGAAGAAATAATAAAGAATTAATGCACCTAGTGAGAAACAAAGACATAGTGAGATTCATTAAAGCACAAAGAATACGGTGGCTTGGCCACGTACACCGCAGAGATGAAAAAATATCATAAAAAGGATAACAAAGGGTAAATTATTTAATAGCAAGAAGAGACCCAGAGAAACATGGATTGACAATGTGGAAAAGGACCTGGAGACCATGAAGATAAAGAATTGGAAAAATTTGGCTTTGAAGCAGGAAAAGTGGAATTGGGTTGTATTGGAGGCTAAGGCCTGCACAGGGCTGTAACGCCAGTTAAGAAGAAATATTTACTAAAAAAATATCTATCTTTAATAACTTAATTAAAAAACATTCCATCAATGAAAGTTGAGAAAAATATATAAAAAATATTTCAGCTATTCAACATAATTTGTAGTGAAGTTTTTAGGTAAATTAAGATTTGATATGATATGATAAAGTAACTTGTCAGTAGTCATTGTTAAGATATTCTATTACTGTTAGATATTATATTTGTTTTGTATTACTAAACTTACGTCTTAGTAGTACAAAACAAAGTGAACACAAAAATTTTAAATGAAGATTTTTTTACATTATATGAAGGAAAGAAGTCTTTACAATTCTATATAAAAGAGATATTATACAATAAAAGAAATAGTACCAGTTGGAAGATCTTTCTGTAAATCTTCAGAGATGAATTTTTCTAAGTCTTTATTTCTTTGGAGAATTTCTTTTCTTAAATTTTCAGAAAACAGATTCATTTCTTCTTCTGAATTATTGACAATTTCAGTTGTGTGAGAAACTTTATTCAACAAACATTTATTCTCTTCTTCAAAAGTTGATATGTCACAGGTTATTTTATTAGCTAAAGAAGTCTGAACAGCCTAAAACAGAAGTTGAGAAACTATCATTTCCTGCATAAAAAATAACTTCAGGGTAGGAGAATAAATAAGATGTATTTATGTATGTTTTAAATAATTGGTAACAATCATAAAACCCATGATATAGTAAACGTCAATTTTTACAAACTTTTAAAAAATCATTTCTGATTTTGAGTATTCAATTGAAGTTCTATTTAATACAAAATTTTTTTTTTTACAGATGCAATTTTAAGAAAATATTTCATAATTAAAAATATTAAAAAATAAATCTATACAACCAGCCATGAATAGATTTATACTTAATCTTTTTAATAATTACTTTTCCTGTATATTGTTAGCATTTTTCTGTTTTAAGATATAATTATCCTAAGAGCTTAAAAAAAAAAAAACAGACCATATGTGGATCCCAGGAAAGATGCTCACTCATTTATTTCAGTAAAAAGAAATCTTGAGTAATAATACAATAAGCATTATAGTTGTCTGCACTGATTGTAATTTTTCTTTTTTGAAAAAACTTCGCAAAACTATTTTTTCCATTATTTTCAATTTTCTGCCTTTAATTAAAAGTGAAATGCAAAAATATACATTTTTCTTAAGATAAGTGAAGAAAAAAAGGATGAAGAGTTTTCTTTTTCATTAAATGTAAAGGTTAACCAACTTTTATACCATCAATTTCAAAATTCTTCAATGTATAGGAAAGGATAAAATTATGATACAATTTTTCATTTTCCTTTAATAAAAAGTGGATCATCTCTCAATGAAAATAGTTTAACTGCTTTTTCCTCCTTACAATATATATGTAATAAACAACTTTTAAAAGGCGTTTAAATATTTTGAACTGTTTATCAAGAAAAAACAATGTATTCAGAGAAAATTTTTAATAGAGTATTTTTAACTTTACATGCAAATAAACATCCATCAAGTTTTGAAATATTATAAATCAAAATTGACAAAACTACTTGAAAATAACTGTGTAAATTTGCGATAAAAATAATAAATAAATAAAAGATAAATAAAACTTATTTATATAAGCATAAAAAGTGATTTAAAGAAACTTAAGGTTCACCTGAATCAGATAAAAAAAATTGTCTTTTAAATTTATTTTTAAAATTTAAAATATCCTACTAGTGGAAACAAAATAGAAGTATTCAAGTATATCACTTCACGAGAGGTAAATATTTTACTGCATATAAAATTATCTGCAGTAAATATTTTTCTTCCTACTGAAACTAAAATTATTTGTAGATAGAATATTCCCAAAAAATATAGGAAATTATTTTACTTGCATATCAATTATTTTACTTGCATAAATTAATCTTATTTTATTTTGCAAATAAGTAAGAAAAATGAGTAAATTCACAAGTAATACAACTTGTATTTTTTCATAATGAATAATGTTAAATGGGATGTTTACACCGATATACTTTCTGGTACCTAGCACAGAGTTGGGCTTTTCTAGTTAGAGGTTTGTTTGTTGCTCAACAGTCATTTTTTGCACACAAGGGCTAATTAGACCCGGACCTACGGTTTAAAGTGGATTCCGAACCACTACAAACATCCATACCCAAGGTGGGATTCGAACCCACGAACTGTTGAACCGAAGGCACAAGTGCTAACCATTCGGCTGCCAGCTCAGCTCTTCTAGTTGGAGGGAAGCAGCTGGATGGGTATTTAATTTAGAAGCAGGGGCTAAGCATAACACCCATAATACTTGATTGCCCCATCCAGAGGTTTTATTTCACTTGGAGGATATTGCAACTAATACCTATTTAAAACGTCCCAAATGCCTTTAGTGAACACGAGATTGTCGGTTAAGTTGGATTTCAAACCCATCTTCCAACAACAAGAATGATGCCCTAATGAACCAGGTGGTTGCTAGCTCATTAAAGTGGGATGTAAAAAAATTTTAATCTCCCATACTTTTACTTTACATTTAACCTCTTTAAATAATCACAAATTCACTGAATACCAATCACATATTCATTCATTAATCACATTTCTGAAATGCATGTATAATTACTATAAGGAAAATTAATTTTTATGACAGAAAGTTATTATACAATTTAAACCTTTTATAAACTAACAGGACTCTCTGTTCATTAATAGCTTCTAATTAGTTAGAATTCATTTTTCCACAGAATCAAAAAAGAAGTCTTAACTTTGTTAAATATTTTGTGTTAAACAATATGCAATCAAAATTCTGTTAAATAATTTCACTTTATTGTACAATAACAAGACTATTTTATTTAACATTTTAATACAAGATAAAGGACTTGCATTATTATACATAAAAGATATTTTAATAATGTGTATTCTTTATTTCATTTATGGTGTAAAAACAATTTAGAGAGATGAAAGCTTTACTCATCTAATTTTTAAATCTCTGAGCATATGCAAAGATTACATTTTTGAAACAAACTATTTTTCTAAATTCAAGTGACACTTGTAAAAACAAATCTCTTAATTACTTAACAGAAGAATTTAAACATTTGGTGATCAATAATATATATTCAAATTAATTAGAATTGCCATTTAACCAGAATTAGATGAATTTGAAAGATTCCTGAACACAATCTTATACAAAATAATAAAACTAAAATAAAAAATATTTCTGATAAAAATAATGAAAAACGGTTAAATAAATAATATAAGAATGCAAGGACACAATTTTAAGACAGTTTAGTCAAATTTAAAGACAAGCGTTTTTCTTTAGAAATTTCCTACTTTATTTGGAAAAAAAATAATCAAAAGCCTTATAGGACTTACTTTCAGTTTAGTTGCAGTCATGTTAAGATCAGATTGGATTAATGAACAATTGTTTTCAATGGAAGTCTTTACATCATTGAAACTTGAGTCTTGTAACTATAAAAATATTTGACAATATTTTATTACATGAAACAAAGTACTTGAAATGATTTATATCTAGAAAGTTGTAAGAGAAAATTTATTCATTGTTATTTGAAATAAAATTCTAAGAAATTAAGATGAAGTTTATATGAAAAGCATGAAATTATTAACAGGAAGTCCCCATTTTTTTAAATATTATTTAATTAATATTCAATGAAGATTTGGTTCGTCACCAAGTCATTTTTGTATACAAATGCTATTTAGAGTGGAAGCTACAGATTAAAAGGATTCTGAACCATTATAAAATACAAAGTACCAAGAGTAATTTTAATGAAGGTTTGGTTTGTCGCTCAATGGCCATTTTTATTTATATATTTTTTTGTTGTACACAAGGGCTGATTGGACTAGGACCTACATTTTACATTTGATCCCAAACCACTATAAACATTCAAACTCAATTTTGGATTTGAGTCCATAAACTGTTGAACAAATGGCAAGAGATACTAACCAGTCAGAAACCAACTTGGCTTTAATGAAGGATATTTGAGAGTGAAATATCGCAATATAATGAACTGAGCAAAAGTAATGTGATTAAAATATAAAATTTGCTCTGTGCTATAAATTTTCTGAAAGAAGCATATAGCATGTTGAAAGCAAAGAAGCATTATTTCATGGTACAATACCATTTCTTTTAAACTCGTTAAGATTTTAACTTGGTATTTTAATTTAAAACTTATTTTTATCAAAAAGCAAAAACTCTGCAACTCACAGCTCTGACTAAAAATATATATTTCTCTAATGTCAAGAGAAATTTTACAATTATATAAACTATATATTATATTATACCTCAATAGATTAAGTTTATTTTTCTGTTCACAGAAAGCGATCCTTACATATGTTTTAATAAATTGATAAGTTTCCCATCATATTTAAGAATATTTTTCTGATAAAATGTAAATATAAATAATACAAGTTAAAAATAATGAAATCAATAGATAAAATTTCATACCTTTTGATTATTTTGTATGAATTTCAACACCTCGGATGATAATAACTTTTGGGAATTGGTAGCATCAGACAACTTTGTAGTGAACTGAAATATAAATAAAAATTATGCTACTGAAAATTAATATTTTTATCATATTTTTAATTAAGTAAGCACTTACCTCTTCAACTTTTAGAAGATCTGATATTTCATTTAACGAAGTCAAGTTCAAAACTAATTCCTTTTCAGAACTTTCCAAATTAGATAATGGCCTAAGTAAGGTAATATAATGAATGCCAAAAACATTCAAAAGTATTTTCAAGCATATATTTAGTTATATAATCACAAAGCAAATTAAAGTATACTTTTTATAAAGATAAAAGTGCTTCTATCAAATATCAAAGCTAAAGCAAGTTATTTTAGAAAGAATTTTTTTAGTCTGAGAACTAAAGAGTTCAAGTAAATTTAAGAAAACAATAAATACAATATTTATGATCAACTTAAATTATAAAAAAGGAATAGAAAGTCTTAATTCATAATATTTTTTAATTAAAAACAGGCAACATCAATGCCTATAAAGCCTACTACACTTTCCCACACATCAAAAATTAAAATACATCCAATTTAATGATACTACCAGTTAAAACAATTTTGAATCAGAAATTTATATCCTGTAAAGGTAATCTAAATCATAACTATACAGACAAAATTTTAACTAAAATACTTATATTGAATTTACAGATATTGCTAACAATGATTAAATATCACTATAAGCCTAAAGAAATCTTAAAATTCTTTCATAATATTTAAAAATTTAACTATTTTGACATGCAACATGCTCTACTAATATGCCATCAAATACAATTGGAGAGCATGATCATCTACATGATTCTTTTTCATTAAAATTATTACACTCTTAATGGCTTAGATAATTTATTAGGATAAACAGTAATCAAAGAAAACTAAATCTATAAGATTTGGAAATGCTAGAACAAATTTAAATGAAGTAATAAATATGTACATTATATTTGGTTATAAAAATTTTTATTTAGCAAATATATAATGCAGATCAAAGTGAAGAACTGTGAAGCTTTAGTTATTCAAAAAATGGCTCAACTTACTTATCAACATTTTTCAGTTCAGTAACATTGTTTCTCAATTCTTTGGTTTCAAGCTAGAAAGCAGAAAAGGAATTAAAATTGACATTTATAAATGTAAGTTAAACACCTTAAACTAAACTATTTCTAATCAATCATGAGCATTAAGTAAAAATTAAAGGTGTATTTTAAAATATATATTTAGTTTTTTAAAAATAAAATTGAAACTTTTAAAATTTGGCTATAAAACTTATGAACACAAAAACAGTTTAACATTTTTGAATGACTTGTACTTAAGAGAAAATATTAATATTGCTTACAATCTAACTATCAAATGTGATCACTAATTTAAAAGAGTATTCTTGAAAATTCAGATTATTCTGGTTTTTCTTTCCTTTGTTTGATACGTACATGGCTATACAGTTAAAACATTTGAATTAGAAATTAAGTTTCCTTTAAAACACGATGTTTATTTAAAGTGTGGAATGCATTGGATTAACTCGTTCTGATATGGTTCCTTGCATAACAAAAAATCATTTTTTAAATATCTATACAATTGCATAAGCTTTTTAAAGGATAAAATCATATCTATGCAGTAAGTTTGTATTTTAATATATATATATTTTTTAAAAAAGGGGGAAATTACATTTTTCACCATAATGTAATTAGGAAAGCATGGTGTATTGTAAATCTTGTGCTAAAAGAATAAAACTTTCTGTTTGCTACTGAATAAAAAGACAATACATTTAATCTAAGATCAGGGTTAAATTATTAAGAAAAAAAGGAGTGTAAGAATAAAAGTGAATGAATAAAAAATCACTCATGATTGCTGCTAAAATATATGATACCTAACCTTTCTGTACTATTATGGAGAATATTTGCAGAGACAAGTATTCATTCAAAAAATTACAAAAGATTTTAATGCAACATAAAATTTAAAACAGTAATTTTTCATTTCATAATCTTATTTGAAATGATAGGATTATATTTGTGTGTGTAAAATGTGGATTTTGTTCTGCAAGAAAGTTATAAATGTGTAATAAAAATCACACATAACTTTCACTTCGCTTTTAAGCAAAAATATCTAAGCTTTTAACATTAAATGAAGATCAAGAATTACATGAATATGAAAAATAAGTATCAAATGAATGCATTTTTATCAACATTTTGGAATCAAAATTTTTTTTACATTTTATTTTTTTTAAACTAAAGTTTTATGAATGTTTCTAATTTTAAAAATAAAATACCAGTTCGAAATTATTTATAAAACTGGCAAATTTTTAAATGTTCTATTAATATTTCAATTATATTTATAAATAATAAAACCATTAATTCAAATCTTAACTTTAAAAGAAAAAAAGAAAAGAAAAATAATAAAATAAAATAAAA
Organism: Latrodectus hesperus; assembly: GCA_037975125.1. Taxonomy (NCBI): domain Eukaryota; kingdom Metazoa; phylum Arthropoda; class Arachnida; order Araneae; family Theridiidae; genus Latrodectus; species Latrodectus hesperus. The sequence continues at coordinate 38,239,745 of CM075860.1, forward strand.
ATATCTAATCTTAAAACATAAATAAAAAGTGATTATAATAAATATAACTGTGAAATTAGATAAAAATGCCTCCCTTACCCACTATGATTAAATAATGACATTTTAAAGTCTTATTATATAAAAAATTTATTCAAATTTCAAAAGCAGAATTTTAAAATTAAATTTCCAAATAACAGGAAAAAATACGTATTTATTCCGAAAGAAAATATTTATCAATCGAGTTTAAAATAAAAGGGTTTCAATTTTCTAGAGTAAAAATTACATAAAGATTTTAAATTTCTAGGTATTCAAATTTATGAAAGAAATCTTAAAAATACCTATAAAAGCCCATTAAAAATATCAAATCAAGATTTAATATTCAACAAAGTTTGACTTGTGATGACAATTTCACTTAAAATTTGCTAACTACAAAACTAGATTTTTTTTTTAATAAGAACTATACTCAATTTAGTTCCATTATACAAGATAATTTTAGGAAAGCAATTTGAGAGATTAAATATAATTAATTGAACATGAAAATATGAGTTTGAATAATTCAGAATTGATACAATCTCACACTTGTAACCTATGTTACAGTGAAAAGTCAAAACTGGTGGATTTCAATTTTCAAAAAAAATGGCAACATCAATTACAGAGAAAGCTTGAATATTTAATTATAATCCTGTACATTAGAACTATTACCAGGTGTATTGACAAACACAGATGTACTGTCTTTGAGGTCGAAAAAAGAATCTGATGTTAACAAAAAAGTGTCAATTTGTCATTAAATCTTTATTCTAGTCTGATCGAGATCATGTGGTTGATTCTTAAATTTTATTTTTTCATCTGATACCATAATTTATATTCAATAGATATTGCAGTGAATCAAGATTTTCATTTTGAAGAACTTTTATGAATTGTTAGTAAATAAGATAAATTTTTTTTATTTTTCACAAGTACTCTAAAATACCTCTTGAAGTCATTTCTGTTAACACTGAGTATAGTACACTTTCAGAGGCATAGAGACAAGGGATCCAATGGAGTTATGCTCCAGGTGTAGCCCGCAAAGGGGTACCAAATCATTTCAAAGGTAAACAAAATTTTCCAGAAAATTTCAGTCGTCGTTTGATCACGATATCAATTTTATTTGGAGAAATATATTCTGCATTTTATAATTATTGCGTTGTAAAAAAATAAAGAAATAAAAAATAAAATGACTTGGAAAAAAAGGTTATGAAAAATTAGGGAAGAACTGCTGGAGCTTACCATAAACAACTCTTTAATTTCCTTATTAATAATAATTTTGCCTATCTTAATTCTTTTAAAAGTTTTGTTCTTTTAATCATGCTTTCGATTTTTTTATATTTCTTCATTTGTTTAATTTTTCCTTTAAAAAGTTTCATACTTTACTCAAGGTTTGTGACACTATTGTTCTGTACTACATATCTTGTAAGTAACGAAAATATCTCAATTTCTTAATATAAAATTTCTGTAATATTAGATTGGTCAGTTCCATTTTTATGCATATGAGAGATTTATATTTCAGTTTAAAGTTATTTACCAAATGGTAAGTTACTGTTGTAGGGTAATTTTTGGATCTATTAACTTAGAGATTACAGAGGAGTTAGCTCAAGATATACACATTAATTTTGTGAATACATCAAGATTCACAATGCCAGTTATGAGTCTAATTGTTATACAGATTTTCTAAGTCAAGTTATATGTTAAAGAAAGTAGTAACAATAATATTAACAAAGCAAATAAGTTTTACTGAAAATAAAAATTAAAAACAGTCAATGAATATTAATTTAATTGGACCTCTTTGGATGAAGTAATTATTCAAAAATTCAAAGCAAAAAATTTTTGTCGAAATTTTAGTGTTCTGAAATATTGCTTGCTAAATAAAATTATTTATTCTAAACTTCCTTTTGCAATAAAAAATGTGAAAATTTAATCTTATTTTGACATTTAAAATATTATTGCATTAACTTAAATTTTCTGTCTATGAAGTGTTCTTTCGATTTGAATACTTAATACATAATTTTGATAGTACAAATTTACTTGTCGAGTTTTGAAAATTAAATATCAAATTACTTATTAATTTTAAATAAATTGCTTTAAGTAATTTAATGTTTTTATTTGGGTAAATAGTTTTTATTTAAATTGTAATTTTGTTGGCTTTATATTAGCATCTTATATTGAAAACTTTTTTCAAATGGTAAAACTTAAAAAATCTGTTTCTTTTTCTGTAAGCTTATGTATACAGAATACATTCTTTAACTAAGTCAATTAATGTAACACATTTCTTTTAACTTGGAAAAAATCTGGCACACTTTGCTTCTGATACACTTTAGCGGCTGGCTACTTCATCACATAAGTCATTGAATCAATTATCAGCCCTTATTGTAGGATGCACCTAACAAGGTATTCCAGCAAAACAATGCCAGTCTCTTAACAGCCTAAATGAACTTTAACTCTTTACCTGCCCAGCAAACTCCAGACCTGAACCCCATCGAACTGCTGTGGTATCTTATTGAACGATATAAAACCAAGGATCACTAGTGTGAACTGTGGATGATCACAGCAGTAGATGTGATGAGGCAAATGTTACTTTAGACAACCGTCGATAGCCTAATTTATAAAATGCATTGAAGCCTGTATTGCTCCCCGAGTTGGACACATTAGATACTGAATAAATTGGTTTGCAATGATTTTGTGTGTTTTAAATCATTTGCATATCGGCCTCACCGTTATCACTTACGAAAAATTGTATGGTGGTATATGGATTGTTTTTTAACTGCAGTTTTATTTTTGATGAGTGTATTAATGCTAAACATTTATCCAAACATTATAAGGTAAATAGGATCAAGCATCTTTTTTTCTTGTGTCCAAATCTAAAGTTAATTAATAAAAGGCTATACAGTAAATGATATAAATTTTTTAAGGAGCAAATTTTTCTAGAAAGTGACAAATTCTTCTACATAGTGATTAGTCACTCACAGGAAGAGACTAGAAAGTTACACATTTGTAACATTTTATCAGAAATAGGCTAAAATACAAAGAAAATGCAAAGTCCCAAAACAATCGACATTTGTCAAAATAAGCGAGAAATAACAAGGAATTTAACAAATATTTTCAACCCAAACCAAATAAATGACTGGTCATTAGCATTATTCAAATATCGGTTTTCCACAGTAACACTTAAAGTATATAAATTTAATATTTTATTAAATTTTTAGGAATATACCTGAGATATTTGAAGGGAAATATTTTCATCAATTTCATTTTGCTTTTCTTCAAATTCTTTTTCCTCTACAAGGAAATTGTTGATGGAAGATAACAAGACATTAAAGAATTTCCCTTTCTTTGAAAATTCTTGTTCAGAAATCTGAAATGAATTCCAAAGAGCCAAACAGTGGAGTTTATAAATTAAAATAAAATGAAAACAACTAAAATCAAATAATGATACTTACGAGTACCTTAACTTTTATATGTTTCTAAACGAAACAAAATATAAGTTTGGAAATAAAATAGATAAAATTTTGAAAGCAAATTGATTAGTATTAATTATACATATAAATTATTGAATTAACCGAGTACACAAAATGTACATTTAAGAAAAATTATTTAATTTTCAAAAATTCATATAAGAAATTATGTAAAGATAAAGCTTTTCAACAAACTCAAAATTTTAAAATAATCAAAAATATAGATTTTTTATTTTTGTAACTCTTACCATTTAAAAATACGATGATAATCCTATCTTATTAGTATTCATTATTTACAAGTTATAATTTTAGTAAGCCTCCATTAGTGCAAATTAAATTAAAGCTATGTAAAAGAGAAATCTGAGACTTTTTCTAAAATAATATATTTAACATACTTAACATAAAAAATTATTAGTAAATTAAGATACAAAGATGAATACAACAAACTAAACTTACAGTTTTTCTTTTCAGTTGCAAAGAAGACAGAGATTGAACTTTTTCTTCCAAATCCTTAAGGCTTACTTCATGGTGGTTGTAAAATAAATTTAACAAGTCATAAATTTCTTTTAAATTTTTAATTTTGTTTTCAGACTGTGTTTTGATATCATCATGAAGATCATTTATCTAAAAAATAAAGGATACTTTTAACAAAAAAACTAAAAAAATTAAAATTACATAAATGAACCAACCTTTTACTTAAGCAATTTTTACTTATATTTTTGCTCGGAGAAATTTAAATATATTTAATTTTGAAAGTAATGTCCTCGTTTATTAAATATGTAAAAGTTTTTCCAAATACTAACATTCAGTAGCTAAATTATTTGCTGCTGGATTTTTTTTTGCCTGGTCTTTTTTTCAAATTTTTTTAAGCATTTATTAAGAACTGCAAAAGCTGAGTTACTGGATCTTATATAGATTTAAAACACAAGATTATATCTTTTATGCTCTTAATGTAAATAATTGTTTGCTTAACGAAGAAAATTCTCCAGTATTTGTAACACTAAAAAGTATTTAAGTTATAACATTGCAGAAAAACTGGTCTGGTCTCTAAGAGTATAAAATTAAGATCCTTAAATCATTCAGATGTCTTCAGAATATTATGGAACACTGATTGTGCACTGGTTAAAAAGTGGAGGTTTGCTTTGTTTGTTGCTCAACTGTAATTTTTTGCACACGAAGGCTAATTAGACTACAGCTTAAAGTGGATTCCGAACCATTACAAACATCCATGCCCAAAGTGGGATTCGAACCCACGAACTGCTGAACCAAAGGGTTGAAAAGTGGAGAGAGATGATATACTCAATGCAGCTCAAACTTCTTTGAACTTATCTGGTAATGGTTATTTTTGCAGTTACTTTTTGGAATTCTAGCTTAGACTTGAACTATCCCACACAATTACTAAAAAGGATTATGGATTTGAAAGGAAAATTAGCTACCATTTAGAAAGAAAAACTAAGATATGTATGTTCATATAGATCTTCAATCAGGGTTAAATAGGGAAGAAAAAAAAAATTCACCTACTTTAAAAAAAAAATCAAATAATAAACAAACACCTATTATGAACAATAATGTAAATATAGCCAAAAGTATGTATTTGTAAAATATAATAGATTAAATTGAAGCACTGAAGTTTTAAAATCATCTTTTTTGTATAATTGATGCTTTTAACAAATTTATTTTAATTAACTCTAAAACAAATAAAAAATACAAATGAGAATTAGTTGATATAATATGATAAATAAAGTTAACATGATTATAATTAAATATAGCATTTTCCTCATTGAGAGAAGCAATTCTTTAAAAGTAATTCTGCATCATAAAAATTGCTGTTTTGTAGAAGCATCACAAGAATTTATAACGAGTACAGAAGCAAAGGAAATTCAAATAAATTTGAACTTTATCGAAAACTAACTTTTATTATGATAATGAAATGTTTGAAACTATTATACCTTTTTAACAAGTTCATTATGTCCTTTTTCAATCCATTCTTCCATTTCGGCAAATATTAATTGCTGTTTTTGGACAAATGAGGGTAAAGAATTTGCCAAGAACGCTTGCTGTTCAGTGAAAAGTATATTCTGGAGACAAAAAACATAAGATGAATGATAACATAAATAATGAATAAATATTTTAATCAGAGTATTTGCTAACTTTTAGTCATGTTACTTAAACTATTTTTTTATTTTAAAAAATATTAAAGTTTACGTTCTACGAAAAAATAATTCTTTATCCAATGATACTTTTTCTCCATAAAAAGTCATGAAAATGTCTATAAAGGTCCAATGCTTTGGATTAACACTTTTTGAATGGACATTCTATATTCAACTGGCTTATTAAAAGAAAAAATAAGTTGAAAATAAATTAGTTTCTGAACAATTAGGGCAAGTTCTTTTCTAACAAAACAAATCTTCATCGTTAGAAAAGAAATTATTAATTTTTAGTTTAAAAAAAAAATTATCAATCTTAATTCAAAAGAAACTATCAATTTCTAGTTTGTAAAATTTTAGAAAACTAAGTATATCACTTCAAAAATTGCCCACGTGGAAACAATCATTTTTTCAAGAAGCTTCCAGTTAATAAATGTTTTATTATCCATAAAAATTTCAATGCATATTCTTATTTCCCCAAAAAACAATTTTAAACAAGCAGCATAATTTTCAAAGGACCAACATTTCTAATTACATTCTATGTTTTACATTTACATTAAATAATGCCTTCAATTTTATATTTTAAATTTTTATCACATTTTTATTGGAAATTTTCTATTTAAATAACTTGAAAATTCAATCTGAATGTTAAAAGTAATTAAGCGTGCTATTTAAAAATATTTTGGAATGAAATTGTAATACTCATTATGGTTTTTGACAGTTTAAATACCCAAAATAAACAGTAAAGATGCTATATTAAGCCCATATTTTTTTCTTGATGAAATTCCTAAGGATTAGATAAAAATTATACTTTTCTAGATAATTATATTCAATCTTATTTTCCACTAATTGAAGATAAACTATATTCAAATTTCTAATAAACACCCATTTAAGTAAAATAAAACAATTTTTTCATAAAATAGTATAGATTTTATTCACACCTAAAAATTCCAATAAATTTTTACAAATTCGAAAATAAAGTTTAAAACATTCAATTTTTAATACCTGGATAGTTAATGCATTTCATATTTATCTAATTAAACTAATCTCTAAAATAATTTTAAAAAATGTTAAGAATAGAATTAATTTAAAAATTAAAATTTCTTAACTGCCATAAAACAAAAGTTTTTAAGAGGCAATATTTTAATAAATCTAATTTTAAATAAAACGAATATCTTTATGCTATTAGAAAATTTATCAAATCTCTTACATTAAATAAATAAATGTATGTACATATTTACAATAATACATTATCTTTATCATGATATTTACTAAAGTAAATACAAATTAAAAAAAAAAAAATCAAAAGAATAAACCAAATTTGGAACAAGATTAAAGCATCTTAAATTTTTTTTTGTCAATTCCAACAGTTATCTTTATAAAGAAAAAATAGCTTAAGTCATATACATGCGAAAAATTTAAAGATTACAAGAATAGAAATATTTTATAAAGAAAAATAACAAAAAATTTACTGGAAAATGATCAGATACACAACAAAAGAAAAATGAAACTTTCCCAATGGAAGTTAAGAAAATTTATAAAAGAAAAGAATAGTATTTTGATGATAACAAAAATATATTACTTTTTTTGAATCCAATACTTGAGACAGAGAATCCAGTTGATTTTTTTGTTTGGTACACTTTTCATTCAGAATCAATGAAACATTATTAAGTTCATCAGTTTGCACCGAAACTATTTCTTTTAGAAGGGATGTAGATTTTTCTTTATAAATATTTAAGCCTGATACATATTGATCTGAAATCATATATTATATAATTTAATGACGACTAAAATTTATCCAAAAATATATTTGATGAAAATTTCTGTAAAAATATACTTCATATTAAAATATCTACCTTACACGTGCATGTACAGTTTTGACAAAATTAACATGGCATATAGTAAACTGTTAAAACAGTAGAATTTACATTGTATAAATTTTAAGTAACTTTTTTCATGCTTTTATTTAATTCACTTGCTCCAAAATGTAAAAACAAGAACATTTAAACTATCATACAGTAATTACTATTATATATTTTAATTAAAATTAAATATATTTTTTAACTTCATAGGAGGAGCAACATACCCACCAACTTTGGGGGGAGGGAAATTAGTAGATTCTACTGATTATGATTGAAAAAAAAAGGACACCACAAGCAATATTTTTGCTTGGAACAGAATGCTTAAAACAGTAGCACCGCAAAAAGAGAATTTTACTCTTTAGATTACACATTCCGAGAATAACGCAATATGTTTAATGTAATTCAATCTTAATAAAATATTGATCAACCACATAAAGGAGCTATGAAAAATAAAAAAATACATGTAAAAAATAAACATCAATGTTTATGTTCCAATATTTTTTATAAGGTAACTTTTACTATATTAGTGTAATTTATCAATATTAAACTTACAAAATTATATAAAATTACTAATAAATTCAATGAGAAATATTTTTAATATAAAGAAATTATAAGAATAGTATAAATACAAGTATAAGATTTAGTATAAAGAAAATATAAGTATAAAGAAATTATAAAATACTTTGTCCATAAAAACATATTGCATTTCAAATAACTCATGGCAATTTATTCTTTTCATACATAGCTGATTTAGCATTTTTTCTCATTTTGAGAATATTCAAGCTATTTTGAGACTGTTTAAGCTACTAAACAACTCAATAGACTTTTATGGAATTAGACTTCACTGAATTTGACAAAGATCAGTAGATTTTCATACATTATTGGGAAATCTGGAGAGATCATGAAAAATCAGGAGTTTCCCCATAAAATCAGTAGAGTTGGCAGCTATATAAGTTACCAAACACAACAATGGGTATAATATAAAAATAAACTAAAACTTAAAAATTTTTAAAATCAATTTTTGCAAAGTAAACTACAAGAAAACACATTAAGCACTGTAATATTTACTTTTATGCAATATCAACTCCATTGTTTATGACCAAGACCTTACCTATTTCTTAGATAAAGAAGTAACTTTAGGGAATATACTGGATACATTGTACCAGTCTAATTAATGCTTACAAGAAAATTGCACTTGTGGCAAATCAATTGATTGGGCTTAAGCAATATTACTATTTTCTCCGGGAATATTTATTTCTGGTGAATTACACTAGTCTTGCCTTCTATATATTTTTAAGTGGAATTTTTCAACAATGTCTTAAGTGATAATTTACAAGCAAACAATATTTTAGTTTTATTTTTAGTGTGCTTTAGTTACTATTTTGACAATGCTTATTTATAGATTTCTCGTTTTTTAAGTTTTATATCTTGTGCAAATTTGCACTTTTATTTATGACTAACATTATAATGAAACTATATGAAGTTTATGCAATTTTAATGCAAAAAAATTTATGATAACATGTGTTTCAATATAGAAATACATAAAATTGTATCAGTTTTCATTATAATATAATTGATGCAATATATCCAATCAAGTATTTTAATTAAAAAATACTAGTTTTATGAAAATTAATTTTAATAAAAGTTTAGGGGTAAAAAACATTATATAAGATTAACATTTACCTTACAAAAAGAGAACACACTTTTCCCAACCCAACAAAAAATTTCAAGAGGACGTCAATATACATAAATCTTATTTTGCATTAGCACTCATATATAAGTTATATAGTTTCCCATTTTATTATAATGGGAATAATACACCTGCTTATTTTAGTAAATTTTTTCTTTGAATTTTGTTTTCTAACATTTGATTTTCTGCTAAGTAGTCTTTATCAAAAATCTTATTTATGTATAAAAAAATAACATAATATTAAAATAATAAATGAACTTTTCCTATCAATTTAAATCTCATAATGATCCATTATAGTTAATATTTATCCAATATTAGCAAAAGGTTTTGACCAATATATGTTAGTTGTTCACAAAATTGCAGTAATTGAAGTATTTGGTAATTAGTGCTCTAACTAAACTGTTAGCCACTTTTTTCTAATCAGAAATGGTTACTAGAAAATGTTCAGCAATTGAAAATATATTCCTGATAATTTCAGAATTTTTTTCAATAGTGATATAGATTTTTCAATGCTAATGTAGTTTTCTCAGTATATTATATTTTCTTAGGATTTTATAATGTGCAGTAAATAGAAATTAACAATCAATTCAATTAAAATTTGTTAAAAACATTTATTTTGTTAACATTAGAGATTGATTTTTTTCTGACATCTTTTTCTCTTGATAGAAAACCTTTTCCGTAAAGAAAAAGTGCACATTTCAATTTTTGATTAAATATAGATTTAAAACTTAAAAATTTGACGTTTTCCTTTTACAACATAAAAATTATTATAGTTGATCTTTATTATAAACAATTAGAATACATTAATTAGGCTTAAAAATTTAATAAATCTTTTAGAAAAAATATTATCTCACTTAAATCATTATGAATATTCTTCAGATTTTGAATTTGTTTCGATTTTGATGCTGAGACCATGTCATCTAACTGAGAAAATTGCTGTTGATACATTTCTTTGAAATTCTGACAGAGTTCTTCATTGGATTGTTCCACTTTTGATTTTCTATCAAGCTTTGCATGAAGTTTATAAATATCATCTGTTGTTTGATCTGTTACTTTAAGAAGCTGCAAGAAACAAAATACACAATCGATCAAAATTTTAAAATTTGTAAACATTTATTAATATGAAAATGATAAACAGTACTCACTGTTTGTGCCTGTTGTGAAAGTTTTTTTTCTGTTTTACAATGAGCAGTGAGAAGGCAATTTTTTTCATCTCGTTCTAAAGCAGTCTTTTCAAGTACCTGTGTAATAAATAGTCAAGAATGAATATGTATTAATTTGCAGAAATTTTTTTAAATTCTATTCAGTTTTATTTTAAAATTAAAATTTCTTAAAATTTTGCTAACAAAACTGGATTTATTCCTTTATAGATAAACTTGAATACAAGAAATAATACTCAATAATTAACAAATAAAGATTCAAAATTGTTAATTACACTTAAATCTTAAAATATCCTTGAAAAGGTTAAATAGGAATTTAATTATATATTTCTTAAGAGAAAGATCCTATGTAGAAAATGGATAAAATAGACAAGACTTCTTAAATAGAAAATAAAATTTCATTTGAACAATTCATTTGGCAAATACAGAAATTTTTTAATTAAGATAAAATGTTATAAACACAAAAATATCCATAATGATGCGATTGATGGAAGCAGCAATTTAGAATTTGTGAAATTGAAAATTTTAAATAAGAAAATATAAAGCAATTGATAAAGATCCACTTTAAACAATTAGAAATTTCTAAAGTTAAGGATGCAGATATTTGATATAGGGTAGATAAACATTTATACATAAATGCTACATTAATGCAGAATAATTAAGTGGTACACCAATAGCAATTAAATTTCTCTTCAGGAACTTAAATTTTATTTAAAAAAAGGCAGCACAAAATGTTAATGATTACACCTTGGTGAGAAATAATAAATATTGGGTTTTTGCAAATATTATCATTCATGGGTAATTCTATCAAGAATTACTAATTGAAGGCTTGGTTGTTTATTATTGGACTGGTGGGTTTAGAAAATGAAATTGGGATTTTAAGATAAAGATTTTGAAGTTAAAATCTATAGTATTGTTAATAATGAAAGAGTATTAATTTAAAAATCTCTGGACCATGTTCAAATCAGTCTGAAAAAGATAAAATTTGTCTTATCTGATACATACACAGTAATTTCCAATTTTAAAATTAAAACTTATGAATAATAAATTATGGCAAGTCACCATTTATGGTAGCTTATGTTTATGATAACTTAAAAAGTTGGTACCTTTTGAGTACTATTTAAAATTATTTTTGTCTCTGATAGCTTTTCCTGTGTTTCTTCCTGCTGCTGCTTAGCTTCAGTAAGTTCCTCTTTCACTTTATTCAAATAATCTTCAATCTAAATAACAAATTAAAAACACAAAGAAATTTAAACAATTTTTTAAAAACAATGAGATTTCATATCTTATCATTGATTAAATGGGTCATTAAAACATTTATATTCTCTGAACATCAAATGCCTTTACATTTTTAAGCAACGAATACAAGACAAAATAAGCATAATACAATAAGCATGATTATTGTTCTTTTTTTGTTTGTCGCTCAACGGTCATTTTTTGCACACGAGGGCTAATTAGACCGGGACTTACGGCTTAAAGTGGATTCCGAACCACTACAAGCATTCATGCCCAAGGTGGGATTCGAACCCACGAACTGTTGAACCGAAGGCAAGAGCGCTAACCATTCGGCTGCCAGCTCGGCACAATAGCATGATAAATAACTCAAACCTCTGCATAAAAAATATAGGAAATTCAACCACAATGAACAATACCCAGCCTTAGTTTTAGTTAAGTTTTTAATTTTACAATATTTTCAATTTATTCTGGATAAAAATAAAAGACTATACTCATCTTAAAGCAGTTAAAGTTCACTCTACATTGCAATCACTTAAAACAATCAAAAAATGCACACATTGAGTAAAAAAGAAAAAATACCCTGTAATCCAACTTTCCTCTTTAATTTTGATATAATATTTAGATTAATTTAAATAATTAATCTTTTTCCTAAATTTTTGTGCAATACTAATTTTTCCAAAATTGGTAATACCAAAATTCTGGGCTTTATTAGATTAAAAAGTATTGAGCTATTTTGATACATACCATTTTATTTTCTTCATTCAAAGTTTCAAGTTGTTCTTCTAATTCTTTTATTTTAGCTTTATTACATTCTATTTCATTCACCATTTCTCTGAAATTGAGAGATTTTAAAATTTACTAGATAATAAATACTTGAAACAAAACTTGGTCTCATTTATTGTAATAAGTTTAAGTTGCAAAAATAGAAAATAAAAAATATCCTTATTAGTATCAAAACAAATTTTGTTTTAGGTTTGTGAATTGCACTTTAAAGAGGATGATATTGAAAGAGACTTGTATGATAGAGACACTGGAGAGAAAATTTCTGCTACAATGCGTAATTAAAACTTAAAGAATACTGTATCACATCAATTTGCTGGTTGTTCTTCATGTTCGATATAGCTAAAGTAAACTTCAAGAAAACGCAAACTAAAAACATTAGAAAAATAAGTCATTGAATATGTAAAATTTTATTTTTATTACTAATTCTTATACTATTTTTTGCTATTATTTATAATTTATTATAATATATTAAGTATGCTTTTAAACAAATCACACGATTACACATGATTAATGAGATGAATAAATTCAATAAATATCTGCTATATTAATATTATTTACATCAAAAATGTTATTTCATTTTTTCTAATAATTCTTAGCATACTTTTTATTATAGTTCTGATACATATATTTTGTTTTTTATTTTTACATATAGAACTGTTCTTTATGTACAATCTTGAAATGTATCCAATAGTATAACAATGAATAATCAGTATAAAATATGACTGTATATTTTTCAAATTTTATAAATAAAGCACTTTTGTACTTAATGTTGTGTTTCATTTTTAATGATTTTCATTTATTGTTTTAAAAAACCGAGAATATGCAATTTGATTTAATTATGACCTAAAAATTCTAATGTTAAATTTCATACAACTATTTTCGTAACAAATAACTAACAGGATAAACAATTTCTTTCGACTTCTTATTTTCCAATACATATTAAAAAATAAATTCCAAGGGTAGTAAAATCTTTCTAACTCTACTTAATAATCTAATTCATTAAGTTAATTAAATAACAAGTCTAAAATTATTTTCTACAAATAAAAGTAATTTAAGTTCATTACTTTAAAATTAACAAAATATTAAGTTGCTAATTCTAATATTTTCCTGCAACAGTTTCTAGTTAATATGTTTTCTTTTAAAAAATCCTATACATTAACGTTTTGAGTCTGGCATCCCCGTTTAAAAAAACTGCTCCTAGGACGGCGCGAGAATATGACATTTCCTACCTCCTTGACTGAAAGGAGAGGGTCATTTTCACCCCATTTAAGTGCTGAAGTTTTCCCCATGACGAATCTTTATCTTTTGAGGGAGATACGCCACGCTACGTCAGCTGTAATTCTCGTGAAAATATAAATGTGGTTACCATAAATATTATACTTATCGACAAGCTATTGATTTTTTCTATTCGTTGTTTTACATACCACATTAAGAAATGTTATAAGAATTTTAAGATTATATGCATGCATTTGTGAAACAAATGCTAGTCTGTTTCAAAAACGATATGGCGTATATTAATTTATTACAGAGAATTTTCTGAAATAATTATTTAAAATAATTATAGACTTCTTTAAAGTAACGAATTTGCAATTAGTTATAATAAAAATGATAAGCAATAAACTAACTAAATATTTCAAAAACATTCATAAAAGCAGCCTGCCTAATATTAATATAAATTAATTAATTAATGAAGATATTTTGAACAAATATATTTTCTTTTATGAGGAAGTACAAGCAAACTCTGCCAAAGTTGCATTTGAAAAAGATTAAAGGTAATCTGTGTGTTAAATGCAATAATGATTCCAGTTTTCTTTTGATTTAAGTATTTTTATTTATGATCAAATTTCTATATTGAATGGATTAAAAATATATGCTTTTTTATCTTTCATTTTTAAGGAAAAAAGCTTAAAAATAGAATTTTCCTTTCTGCGTGTTTCTGTAACTAAGTATGAAACATTTTGTACAATAAATGTAGCCAGACGAATCTTGAGTTTCTCCTTTAAATGTAGCAATCAGGTTGATTGTTTAATAAAATTACATTTGATATACAATAAATAGTAATATTCGGTTCATTTTTCAATGACTGAGAATTTGAAAATGTTCATTTAAATAGTACATTCCAAAATATACTCGTATTCGTCTCAGAAAACATTCTTATAAAATTCTTATCAAAACATTAGCAAGAAAACATTAACTTTATATTGAGAATAAATTCTTATCTTCAGAGCGTTTTAAACTTTTATGAAACTATGCTTATTAAATTATTTTTAAAAACCAAAATCGTGATTAGTTTAATTTTATACAGAAATTAAAACCACGTAGAAGACTTACACAACTAAAAGGCAACTTTTTTAAATATCTACTGCATCTCAATTTATGATTGGAAGTATTTTCATTTTTATATTTATTTTATTTCTACCAGCATGTTTTTGTTGTGAGATTAAAAAATACAATGTGGCCCTGGAATATTTTCCATAAACAATACTTCAAAATGAAGAAATCAAGAAAGATGTCTAGCATCTATTCCGATATTCGTGCACGTCAGAAAAAAGAGACGTTTAGTATTCTCTAAAGAAAGACGTTTAGATTCAGCAGTGAGCAACATTGAATAAAATATATTTCACCTTGAAGAGCAAATTTTTAACACTAAATCAAAATTATTCCTTTGTAAAAAATTTATTTCATTAGTTCATATAAAAATCCAGAATATGAAAAAACTCTTATATTACAATAAATACAGTTTCTTAATGAAAATGTTTCAAAGACTATTAAATCTTTGAATTGGAATTTTCCTAACACATACTTTTTCATGTGTAAATTATTATGAAAAACTTTTAATATTACATTAAGATTTTCTTATTTTAACTGATAAAATATCAATCTCAAAACCAGCAATTTTGGTCAGGGTTAAACCAAAAATAGTCATGTTTATAGGGATTATAAATGTCAATTGATTTTCTTTTCTAGCAGATCGCAGTAAAGTTCTGTTGAAGAAAAAGAATTATCCATACATAATTTATGGCCTTTATTCTTCACGGAATTTGTTAATTTTGATACCACATTATGGGAAGCAGAAATTCCTGGATTCATTTTATTTCTGTCTTGACCTAAATACACTTCCATATCAAAAGAATAGCCATATTTGTCTGCTAATTTATAAAGTTTTGTTCTCCACTGTTTTCTTTTTTAGGAATATATTGTTTGAATATCACTCTTACTTTGAATTTCATAATGACTTCATCAATTACAAGTTCTTCAGACGGATGATAGTGCTCCTTAAAAGATTTATTTAAAAAAAAATCAAAAATCGTTCATAAAATTTCCACAATCTGTCATATTCTTCATCAAGTTATGGTTTATTCTTATTGTCTTGTATTCTAGAAGGTGTTGGTATCATGCAATCTATATCTAAAGTGAATGACCTAGCAATTTTAGTGTCTTAATGGAGCATCTAATATGCTTGAACTGCTAGAGTATTTTAACTTACCCAGTAATTACGGGAATGCTAGGTGGACTTTAACTGCCTCCAAGATTTAACACCAGTGTTCATGATAGTAAAAAGCTATAATAGATATGCCTTAACAAGATAAGGAAATTCAGAGCAAATCAATTTTAAAAGTAGAAATGACACTAAAGAACTCCTTTGGTAGTGGAGATAGAAATGCCCTCTAATGCACAAATGTCTGTAGTAGAGCAGGAAATTAGCAGCTTGACTGCCTTTCTAGTTGGAATAAAGAAAACTTCGTACATGGGACTTTTTCAACAAGACCCTGTACGTAGAAAATGCCACATCACATTGTACATGAATGCAATTCCCTTGCCCTTACTTGGCCACTCTTGATACTAAAGAATTACACCTCAAGTTCATAAAAGGTCTTTTTGACTGCATAAACAAAGTGACAGATCCATTAAATGGAACAAAGTTATTGAGAGGAGAGGAGCTTGTTATAACAAACTGCTTTAGTTGAGAATCTAATATAAAAGAAATTAACAACATTCATCATATTTTGGAGTTCTTACACAAATAATAAAAGTAAGAGTTAAATACATTAGATTTATCTTACGCATAGTTATCTGAAGCAATGTAAAAGCCTTCTTTATTTCTTGTAGCTTCAATATCTTTTTGTAGGCGATCAATTTTTTCTTGATATTCCTGAAATTCAAAGAGAAAATTTCAAAAAATACTGAAAAATTTTGGATATTAAGAATGATATACAGATTTAATTTATCAGAATACATGTTAGAAAAATATTCCAATAGGTTAACAAACTAGAAACAGTCCCATTTCCTTCATCTTAATCCTTATTTAAACATATGCTCTTTATAAACTAGTGATTTCTTTGGTAAAAGGGTAATGAAGATTAATTTGTGATCCTGGAAGATTTTTTAAAAAGGTACTAACAGATAATCTCTTCCAAAATATAGTTACAATCAGCATTCTTTACCATTTCTAGAATAATTTTTTCCATTGTCTAGACAAATCTCTTTTAGAAAAAGAATCCTTGAAAAATGAAAAAGCTGCTAGTGAATCAAGCACAAGATATTGATGATTGTCTTAAAAATGTGGAATATTTTTTTTAAAAGGTACACAAGAGTAAAATTTTAAATCGATTGAAAATATGCTTGAAGTAGAATAATTATTTTCAGTTTACGATAACTTGATTCTGTATTGGCATCGCGTGATCGATGTTACATACTTATAAGTTTGTGATTAGTAATATCCTTTTATATTTCATGTGCATATAATTATTTAAATAAAAATTTTCCTTTTATGTAGTATACTTTCAAATAAACTGAAGCCTTTTAACCATTTTGCAAAATATTTGTTTGGCAAGTTCAAAAATACTACATTTAACAGAGATATACAATGTAAAAATTACTAATTAACATTCATAATGTGATACTGAAATAAAGAATTTGATTACTGTGTTTATTAGAATGGTATAATATTTATCCAAAAATTCAAAGTTTACATTAGCAATTATTAGCTTGTAAACATAGATCTTTAAATCTTAAAAGCATGTTTTATTAGTTTAATTAAAAAAGAAATGTAAATAAAAGGTTGGTTTCAAAAATGTTGTATTCACAGTAAGGAAATATTGAAAAGTATCAAAAATGCTCGTTTTTAAAAAGAATTTCAAATAGTTATTTTTATTTTGATGACTATTGATACACATTTTTAACACTAAAAAGATATTGATAAGACAAAACTGCTTCATTTTGAATTTACAACTATCATAGAAAAATATGTCAAAACAAATAATCTGCACAGATTTTTCTTAAAATTTTAAATTTTGATGCAAAATTAAAGTGTATAATTATTGATAATAGCAATCTAGTTATTTATAGCATATTTGAGCTTAGTTCTTTCAACCATATGGTCAGTTATAAGAATTTTGTTATGATTAATACATTTAATATTATATTCAAAGCAAATTTTCAAAAATACTTAAATATTTAGAATACCCAATTATAGCACAATTTATGGATAAGCACAATCTGTTAAATCTTTATGTATGCATTTATCAACGATTTAAACAGTTTATGTTATGTTAATGAAGTCATGCTTTTTTAATTAAGCTATTAAGCTATTTTATAAATGATGGTGTGTACAAACAAACACTTATTGTTAAATACAAATTTCTAAAATGCACATATATGTCAGCAATTAAATTTTTAATTTTTTATAGCAATTTGTGCAAGATTTTTTTTTTTTTTCAGTAAAAATTTTTTGCTTAGGGATGAAACATTTCAACAATATGCACTATAGTGGACAAATATTTTTAAAAATGTTTAATTTATATTAAAAAATACCCTTAACAAAATGATACTATAGAATTTAAAAATCAAAGAGATGTTAAACAGATATATAGAATGTTTTTTTAGCCATAGCTACCATCAAGTTAAAAGTGGATCAAAAGGGATTTTAAAATTAAAAATTTACTACCTTTAAGCAATGTTTTTTAAAAAGAAATATTAACTAATTTTGTGTATCTTCCTTAAAACTCTTTATAGCTAACTAATCATGGTCAAGAAACTAGAGAGGAAACTTTATAAAATTTCCGATTAACTTGACAATTAGTTCAATTCTACTGCTCTGCCATAAAACGTTAGAATTCATCCATGAACCATATTAATTGACAGATATGTATTCAGTGAAAAACAAGATATCAATTTTTATTTCAAATTTATAATAAATTTAGATACTAACTTGGCAGTAGCACAAAGGACTTTTGACTCTAGTCAAAAGTCCTTAGAAACTATGAATCAAATCTATTTGATTCATAGTTACCAAATTATAGACAAAAATTAAAATAAATTATCAGCATTTTTTGAAAAATCCTAATACAATTATTTTCTGATCCACAAAGGCTAATTAGGCCAAGCACACAAGTAGAAACAATTAAAATCATCTTGACATACAATGACTCATGAAGATAATTAGTGTTTCTGGTAGTGGCAAATTATTCCATATCATAATGAATACTCTGAAGCAATAAAATCAGTGCTTGACTAAATCTTTCCATTATACTAAATCTGATAACCACACCAATGCTCAGAACCAATTGCACAGAATTTTCAAGTCAGAGAACATTCTAACAGCATGACATTTTCAGGTGAATCATTATATTACCGATTCACTAGTTTAAATTTTGGATATAACACAAACTTTTCATTCAGTGCAGTGAAACAATTATTGCAGTTGTGAATGTAACACCACGATTCTTTTCCATTTTAAAGTTTTGTATTTTATCAACTCTGCAATTTTTTTACAGGTATGAATGAAGCAAATATGGATTTACAAATGCATGACATTAATACAGGTCAATCTTTAAAAAATAAAGAGTTTTCTACAAGATAAATATAAAATATTTTAACTTTATGGAAAATTCAAACTCTTATAAATATTTTGTCATCATATTTTTAATCCACATTACAAATAACTTAAAATTTATAAATTCAAAAATATATAGAGTCATGAATAGGGTTGAAATGGTGAACTGTCTGAAGAAAAACTGAAGGAGCACAATGAACTTTACATTTTTCACAATATCAAAAGAAGTTGAATCATTAGTATTTGATTTATAAATTAATAAGTGCTCTTTTTTAATGAAATATATACATTTTGTTAAATTGTTATTTTTGATAGAAGCAAATCTGAAAAGGAAAAGTAAGGATACATACAGAAATTATGTATCACCTTTCTCAAATTTCCTGTAAACATTAGTACACAAAACATTTAGAAGTATGAAAAAAACTACATTAAATAAAGAATAGAATTAAGGTAAGATTTTTCACCCTTATAAGAGCTCGTTTTGTCATCTTTTGATTTACTTCAGGTTTAATTGTGATGCTCTTCGCTTTTGTAGCATAATCTAGAGTCGAAATTGTTTCATCAAAATTAATTTGTGCAGGAGAAATGGTAGCTATAATAGAAGTTTTCGTATGTCCCCCTAATGAATCTTGCAGAAGTCTTGTCAATTTACTTTCTCTAGGACGGAGAAAAAAAGAAGGATTACTTTACACATAATTAAATATTCAATTCATGAATTCCAGCTTCAGAACAAGTTTATATAAACAAGTAAACAGATCAAATGACCTTACTTTTCCTATTATAGTATATAGAAAAACAATTGTTTTACAAGATAGCAATGATCAATAAAACACAATTCAAGATAATTTAATAAGAATTTAACCTTTCATCTTCCAACTCTTTGCAAATTATAGTCAGTTTGGTTTGTAGCTCAGATAATTTTTTAAGAAGGTTAATTTAACCAGGAGTTACAGTTGTAGTGATCAAAAACTCTTAACTGAAGGCTAGAGTACTAACAATTTAGCAGCCAACAAATACACTGCTGAACAATTGCTTAGGACGGATCACAAATTGCAATGTAGCTTAACATTAAGTGAGACACGAGGCCTAGTAGGATAAAATATAGTTGCGGCACTGTTCAGTCATTCCAGAACAATAAATATTCTTTTTCTACAGTACAAAATCTATGAAACATCTGAAAGAAAAAAAATTTTCATTTGATGCTGCATATAGAAAAATGAAACAATGCATCTAAAAGTCAGCAGGCACCTTGAAGAAAGGTATCAGTACAGGATATGTCTACCATGGAGTGTAATGCAACATTCCATACATCGTATCATACTTTGCACAACATTATCCAGCAGCTATTGAGGCAATTTATCCATTCCTCTGGGAGTGCACGGATGAGGGTGTTGTTTGTCGGAGGATAGTTTCGACTAGCAACTTACCTCCCAAAAGCATCCCACACATTTTCAGTGGGGTTTAGATCTGAAGAACGTGATGGCCATACGAGGCGTTGAATACCCTCGCTGTCTAGACAATCCTGAACAGCGAGTGTTCGATGACATGTTGCTTTGTCATCCATAAAAACAAATTTATCACCGACAGCACCACGGAAAAGACAAACATGAGGAAGTAGAACTTCATTAATGTATCGTGGGCCTGTCATAGTCCCATTCGCAACCACATATAGGGGCGTGCGGCCATTGATCATGATGCCGGCCCACAGCATGACACTGCATGTCGGATATTGGTCCCTTTCCTGGATATTTTCTGGACAATAAGCAGTACCACTCTTGCGCCAGATCAGTTGGCGTCTACAATCTGATGACAGACTGAACCTACTCTCATCTGAGAATAGTACGCATGCCCAGTCCTGTTCAGTCCAATTGTGATGCTCATGACACCATTGCAAATGGGCAGTACGGTGCTGTCTGGTCAATGGGACACACACAACAGGTCTGCGGGCGTATAGTCCTCCTCCCCTCAAACGTCTGGCAACAGTTTTTCGGGAGATCTGCTTTCCTGAGGCAGCAAGAAACTGATTTGCCACCTGCTGAACTGTGGCGTGCCTGTTCCTTTTTGCTGATAGGACGATATATCTGTCTTCTGCAGGCGTCGTACTTTTAACACGACCTCCCCTGTGCCACCTACTACACATTTCAGTAGTTTTAAATGACTTCCAAAGCCTTGAAACAATGCTGTGAGCGATGTCAAACTCCCTGGCAACATCTGTTATTTTTCGCCCTTCTTCAATCTTTCCAATAATATAAATCATCTAAGAGATGTCGGGAAGACATGCCAAAAATTTCCAGTTCGTCTATTAAATATTTCCTGTAAAACTTTGACTTTAAACACAACTGTCCACACGTCAAAACCTTTAAAACTCTTATGAACGCTATAACGTGATGAACAGACGTGGAAAAAAGTTTCATACGCATACTTCTTACTATATCCCACACTTATTCTAATTTTCTATATTTTGTTTCCTTTCATTTTGTGGTTGCTATGGATGATAGTGTTATCCATCCTTAGCAATTGTCCAGCATATTATTTAAATAAAGTCTAACATTAATAATATAAATAGGATTGTTATAATATGCACAACTGTACTTAGTTAAGGAATTGGTTTTTTTTAATTCAAAATTTTATTTAATTTGAAATAAAATTCAAAAAGTGAAAATGTGTTCAAGAACTTAATACTTTTAATGTAACACCAAATAGTTGATTTGATAACGAAGATGGCTAAATTAACCATTGCATATTTACAATATTTTATTTTTATCCATCATTGTCATAAAATTTAAACAGTGCTATTGGCTTCAAAATATCCTAAAAAATACAAGAAACAATAAATGGCATTTTCCTGTTTGCCAAACAAACTATACAGATTTTTTTAATAATGACACCAACAATTTTTTAAGTAACATTTTCAACAAAGTAATATTTAAAACACTCTTAGTCAACTGCACAATTTAAAAATTAAGAGTATTTAACATGTAGTCAAAATAGATTTGTTCAATAACCATTGTTAATAGAATCAATTAAAGAAAAATTTAAATGGGTTTTAAAATTTGAGTTTTCCATTTAAGTCAATATAATAATTTTTAAAGAGATAAAAAAATCTATTTCTTATCATCATTAATAAAACTTTATATATAAATGTAGCATAAATCTTGCAATCATTAGCCAATCATGTTAAAGCCAGGAGAAACTTTTATAGAAACCAGATATCGCATTACACATATACTAATACATGTAATATATGGCACATTAATAAAAAATTGTATATTGTATGGCCAAACAATATAAATTGACAGCTATGAAAATAAATTAAAATAATTATTTATATAAAATTAGAATGGCCAGGATTTATTTAAATATTCAGTAACACCAAGATAATTCTAATCATTCCCAAGATTCTATACTTCATTTGATTTGCTTTCAGTTGATCTATAAGCCAGATTTCAAAGGGAGAAACAATATTTTGAATAAAGCTAAGTAAATAGAAATTCTTGTTATTTTTTTCAGATAGCAAATTTTGCTGGAATTTTTTTTTTTTTTTAAGTGCAATCTTTCCATTGAAGTTACTGTCAGTAAAAGTTGGCCCAATAATATTAAGTTGCATTAACAAAGTGTTTAAAATCTCCCAATTTTACATTTTTGAATCAAAATTTATGAAATTTTTAATGTATATAAAGAATTGATATAAAAAAATTTTTCTATCCTTATCTTGTTCTTCACATTTTTTTGTTTTATTTATTGTTTAAGACCAATACTCCTAGTTATTTACATTAAAAGATAGATAATTGAATACAAATAAGAAAATAAACAGTTTCAAGATCAAAATAAATTCCATAAATATTTTAAAAGACAAAAATTTATGAAAAAAACAGGAAAAAAGAAAATACCTGTAAGGTACATGAGGTTGCTTTTCAATCAAAGCGGTTATCACCCTTCCTAATGTAAGTAAACTTTGATTGATATTACCTGCAATAAAGATCAGTTAATTTTAGAAAGTTATAGAAAACAAAAATTAAAATTCAGTAATTATACAAGAATAATGTGTAAACAGTATAGTTTTCAAGTAGCAATATTTTAACTTCATACAAGAGAGCAAACATGCACATATATACTAATTTTTAACTCTTATTCAATTGCTCACAGATCAAATGTTGTTCTTTTAATTTCAGTAATAATACTTTTAAAGAATTACAACTAGTTAAAACATTTCAAATATCAAAATTAAACTGAAAATCAAAATATGAAACTTAAGATACAAGCATAAAATATACCAGCTTCTCTAGCTCTTTTATCAACAGCTCCAGAGCGGCCTACATTTTCACTACCAGCTAAATCAACCTGTCAAAAAATTAACATAAAAATGTGATAAAATATTTTAAGTTATAACTTAAAAACTTTTACAAGTGGATTACAAGTTTTTTATTTATATTTTCAACTCACTAAATTCAGTTTTCCAATTTTTAAAAGTTCTTCTCCATCCACTGTATTTTCTTTAATATGTACAGTAACTGAAAATATAGTATGACTACGACTGGATGTGGCATTCAACAATGTTGCAGCAGTTTGCCTTCGAGCAGTTCCTTTTTCTAAAATTGCATAAACTTCATCTTTGCTGTTGACAATTATTTCCTGTAGCCCTTGGATAACAACTGATCCCTAGATTAAGCAAATTATTCATAAACACAATGAAAGACAAATATCCAGAGAGTACAAAGAGAAATTTTAAAGTTGTTGAAAATCTGCTCTAGTACTCAATTTTCCACAATCAAACTTGAAATATCACATTCTTAAGAATGTGAAATTTCAGTCAAACATAAAAGGTCACTAATAAAAAAAAATAAAATTGTTACAACTTGCATTGAATTTTATATAAATTTTCATATTAATAAGTGGGATTTAAATTAGCACTGTGTCATTCCCTTTTTATGCAAATATTCTAATTAAACCTATTAAACTTACAAAGATTTAAAACCCCTTAATTTTTTTCGAATTCCTAAATTAAAGTTCAAAATAAATATATGCAGTAAAACTTGAATTTAATAAAAATAGAATTGAAACAAGTATCAAACATTTTAATTCATTAGATGAGTTTACAGTTACAATTTCACACACACATTTAAGTAATTGAAATTCTTTAGTGATAACTTAAATATTGATAGTATTTTTATAACTTTGTAGGTTGCTTAGACTACTTTTTATTGTTAACTTATGTATAAAAATGCTTAAAAAAAAAAAAAAAATCATAGACTATTGCATAAAATTAAGATGCCAAAAATAGAAAATGCAGCACTTACTTAGCTTTAATTTAAAAAGATCTTTTTTATCATTAGTATTTAATACACTCTTTTTCAGTTTATTTTCAAGCTCTTATATTATTCAATCATTACAAATGCATACTCCAGACTTATGCTTAATTATTAATACAGATATTTTATTACACAAATTTTTATTTAATGAAACTTCATGATGGCTTTACTAACTAAGATTAAAGTTTACTGGTTCCTTTGCCATTATCTCTACTATACTTTAAAATTCATTCATATCATTCTCCAAACATCTTAACATTTGGAGTCTTGTTTTTGACCATCTAAAATAAATCGATAGTTCGGCATCTGATCCCAGGCAAAACTAAATATACTTTTTGCTAATCATATTATCAACATTTTTTGTTTCAGATGTATACCAATGACAGTTTAAAGATTTTGAAATTCCTCATTGTAAACTTATTTAGACTTGACAAAAGCAAGTTAACTTTTTACAGATAGATTCTGATAATTCATATTATCAGAATCTATCTTTAAATAGGATCAAAGTACTTTTCAATATGTAACTTCAAAATCGTACAAATTGTTCAAATGATTTAAACTTTACTATGAAGGTAATTTTTTTTGGAACATAATATCTTAATATGTTAATTTTAGATGCATTAGACAGTGACTAAAGAGTTCTGCATTTTACAGAAATTACCTTATTACTTAATCACAGTAGAGAATTTAAATATAAAATGTTTTATACCATGAAATACTTCAATGGATATAGAATTTTCTTATTATTAATGTTAAAAACTACTTGTAATTTAAATAAATTCTATCAAGTTTATTGATATTGCACAAATCATATTACTTACTCAGAATATATTTCTGAAGAATTTATGCGTTTTTATGAAATTTAGTATTAATTTTGTTCCATAACAAGTACATATTAATAAAATTCCACAATAAAAGAAAAATTCACTTGATTACCAGTTCTAGATTAGTTTATATGTACAATTACAACACAAATATTCAATCTAAAAATTTTTTTTGCCTAATTCTTTAAGTTCTATATCCCAATTCTATAAGTTACATCATAATTTTCATTAAAATGCAATTTATACAATTGTCTTGTATTAATCACTTTTAAGTAGATAAATGCAACATAAAAGTATTCTTTTAATGTTAAACTGCAAAAATTTATAGAATAAAGTCATACAAAAGAATTCAGTGTTTAAAATAATCAGTATTAAAAAATTGTCTGCTTTATCACATGTTTAATACTCATCTGGACATAATTAAACTTTTATGTAGACACACCAATACATACACATTTAAAATGTAAGCAATATATAAATATTCTATAATAACAAAGTTACATTATATGAAAAAAATATAGGCTGAAACCTTTTTAGAAGACTCGTATATGCGTAGTCTAGAAAGTTCTGTTGCACTTAGTAAATCAAAAAGCTCTTCATTATACAATTCCAAGAAGGATACACGGACATAAAATTCAACATTTTCTTCCTTATTAAGTTCTTCAAATAATTGATGTAGTGAACGAGGTATGATGCCTGCCCCAGGATCCTAAGTAAAAAAAAGTGACATATCATATTAATAAAAATCAAAATATTGAACAAACATAATACAAATCCCTATAATTTTGCTTGCAGATATTTGCTTAACTTTCCACGAGATAATACTTCATTATAGGTCATTAAAAATTTATTAAGTTTTATTAAAGTGATAAATGTGCTATTATTTCTATCATTAAATTTTTTGAATTTTAGAAAAATAAATCCACTATGAGCTACACTGTTGAAAATAACATTAAGGATAAAAAGAAATGTTAATTAAAAATCTCTATGTAAGATTTTTATGAAGAGAAAGTTATGGTTATTATAATTGTAAAAACTATTTAGCATGTTTCATAATGTTAACAAAATTTTTTAACCTGAGACAATTTTTAGTTTATTCACTTATTAAATAACCTTGACAGAAGAAAACATTGAAACTTTTCCTCTATTTGTGTGTTAACTAGTATATCACTAATTAAGGAGATCTATTATATTAAAATTATAGAAGTTCTTGCATTTTTATACAGTATAACTTCTTATAGAACTTAATCTAAGTTACTTTAAACAAGATTTAAAAATAGGTGCAGGAATATAAAAAGATTTTCTAAACTCCTAATCAAATTAGGGTATAGTGATATACATATAGTACATTCAAAATTTTCCTGTAATTTTTTCTTATATTCAAATCAGAAGTGTGAATTTCATACAGAGATGGAATAAAAATTAACATGGGTGAAAAAGTCAATTCTTTTACTCATTTAATGCTGCTACTCAGGGACAAAAAATTTTCTGTTATACTCTCATTTGATACATCTGTGTCTAGATCTAGTCTTCAAAAGATGAAAAACTTTAAAAAAATATTGATTTTTAAGAGTTTATGTGTAGACCTTTGAATTACAAATTTTTATTCATTTATTTATTTTATGTTAAGATAGAAATGGAGTTCGAAAAATGCTTAAGTTTTGATCAACAGACATTAAAAAGCACAAGTTATTTATAAATTGATACTTATAAGTTATGAATTAAATCGAGTTCAAATCATGCGATTGTTCAGCTTACATCTTCCCAAGAACTTGCTGCATTACTCCTTTCTCCTTCCATTGTATACGTCTTCCCTGTACCAGTTTGCCCATACCTACAAGTAACAAAGTATCTATAGTAAAATTAAAATTTAACAATAAAAATATAGAGCTAATTAGTCCATTATGTTAGCTTATAAAATACATTTTACTGATTATGCACAAACAAACAGTTAATAAAATTATAAAAACCTTTTGTTTCAGAGTTCATTTTACATTCTTGCTATTGCAAACTGTCTTTCTTTTATAAAATTTCCAGAGGTAATTATGTTTGTGTGTTCAATTCTTTCATTGTTTGAATTTAAGAATATTTGTTTGAAAGACAATACATTTTCTTGTTTCTTCTTCTACTAGAGTTCCAAATTAAAATTTACACATTATTAATTTGAATTCAAAGTAAGAATAAATGAATTCTTTTTAATTTAAAAACTCACATTTCAATAATTTTGTGACTTTTAGTATCATTTTCTTTACCAATAAAGTACTAACTTGCTAAATAGAATAATGTTCCTCCTGTTAATTTGGATAAATTATTTTGTTACTATATTGTAATATACTAGTCACATTTTTATATAAACATTTACAAAACAAATTTATCACTTATCATTCTGAAAATGCTAATAATTTTTAATCCTGAAATCAAGAAATAAAAAGAAATATGAGATATTTTTTCAGACTCCCCAATTACAAATAATAATACAGATGTAAATTAATTATTTCAGCAAATTTTATCTTCCTTGAATATTAAAACCAAATTTTTAAAGTTTATCATTTTATGTTAACAAAAAAATGCTTTAAAATTTTTTATTCTTTTCAGTTTATAAAAAAGCTTAAACATCCAAAATCAGATTTTGGCAAATAACTATCAAATTTACTTCCCCTCCCCCCCCCAAAAAAAAGTTTTCAAATCAAAAAGTATTTAACTTATCTTTTACACAAAGGATATACTCTTTTGTTTGTTGATATACATTTGGCTTGGTGTCTTTGACTTCAAATAAATATCATTCCAAGTGCCGAAATCACAGCCTTAGCAATGTGTACAATTTCATCATTATAGAGATTTCCCTGAAAGGGAAATTCGTTAATAGCCTGTACACCTATTATGGCTGGATGCTGGGCAGTAAGAAATATGTTCCACAGTGAGCTCCTCCTCAGGGCAATTCCTACACAGTTTGCAAGATCCGATGCTGTCTGCATTTAGAGTTATCCCACAGAAGAGTTGGTTCTAAGTCATAGAATACTCCTGGTAATAGTCCTGTCTGCATTGATAATACACGATTGATGTTCCATTTTGATATGTTTTTCTATTAGTTTGTATCTAGAAATTACATAAGCACCTCTTAAAATTACAGTGCTGGGAGTTTCCAAGTTAAGAGTGCAGATACGCTTGAAAAGGAGGCGAGAACTTCTTTGCAAACCCATCTGTTTCCTCATTCTCCTCAATGCCAACATGTGCAGGTATCCACAGGAAAGTACAGATTTTTCCCCGTGGAAGATTTCCTTTAAATAATGATGGATATCTTATGTGAGCCTGAACTCTCCATTCCCCCAATTGCCTCCAAGACAGCCCTAGAGAAGGTTTGGTTTGGTTTGTTTGTCGCTCAACGGTCATTTTTGGCACACGAGGGCTAATTAGACCGGGACTTACGGCTTAAAGTGGATTCCGAACCACTACAAACATCCATGCCCAAAGTGGGATTCGAACCCACGAACTGTTGAACCGAAGGCAAGAGCGCTAACCATTCGGCTGCCAGCTCGGCAGCCCTAGAGAAAATGACAAGCCCACTAGCTTTATCTGCATTACACAGCGAAATATACATTTGTAAGGCTGCTAGGATTGACTTTAGTTCCCAAGAAAGTTTAAAAGCTATGTTTTCTGCTCTAATGCATTTTTGCATTTTCTTGTCATTAGTCATTTGCCTGCTCCACATAATTATAGTCAATGTTAATATACCATACAACAATTAAATATTAAATTTTAAAAAAAAATAAGAGTTCTGAATAAAAACATATACATACGCAAAAACAGTGCAATTATAACCCATTAATACTTCTTGAATAAGAGGTTCAACAACAGATTTGTACACAGTGACCTAAAAATAAAGTCATTAGATTCTGTTTAAAAATTTTAAAAACTTATTAGTTTTATAAAATATATTATAATCAACAGAAAAGCATAAAGTAATACTAAAAATGCTACAATACAATTAATACTTAGGAAATCAATAAAATATAAGATTTTAACAATGCAGACAAGCAAAACTTATAACTTATGATTACTTATGATTATAACATCAAAATCTTAAAAAGTGAGAATTTCTGTCATTTTTAACTGTATGAAATTTTACATTATTAATCTGCATCACACACATTTTTAATATACCAATATAAGTTTTCAATATCATGTTAATTGCACATTATTTCTCCAAGTAGAAATCTTAACCTAACATAACTTAGAATAAAAGTAACAACTGAAATAGAATGAATATATCATTTGAAATTAAATTTCTTGTACTTTTATTTTTATTAAGTGTCTAATTTAAGAGGCAATATATTTTAAACAAAAAGTATTGTTTCTACCTAAAACATGTAGGAATAAATCGTTTTTCTTCTCTCATAGGCATGACAGCTCTCAAAGCAAACCACGTCTACAGTGGCCATATTTGCTTTCTTGATGGAGAGTCTTGGGTATAACATGTACTGATTAAGTGGTCAGCCAAATGCAAAAGCCTAGTGTTTTGTTCTGAAGCATGCTTGGTACTCAGCTTTATTTACCTACTTAAGTAATGAAAGGCCACTTAAAGGTAGACCTTGCCCAATTGGAGGATTGAACCTCGTACCAGTCACTTGAAAGAGCTAGTTAGTGGTACTACACCACAGGGCTTCAGACAAACGATTTATTATAATTATAAAATAAAGAAAATGTCTAATATGCTGCTCGAGTCATTTTCAAAATAAGAATAATCAACTAAAACCGTCATAAAATCACTGAGGGACAGCATCAAAATAAAAGATTAAATTGTGTAATTTAAGTTTATAAACTCAACTACAAGTTTATTAATTTTAGTTTATGAATTTTCTATTTTTATGTTTCTATAGAATTATTTTAATCAAGCTGCTTTATTTACATAACTACTATGCTTATTAAGTGTAAAAAAAACTATTTAACATTTACAAATTGACAAAATTAAAGAGTATATATAAAAGATTTTTAAATTACAAAACTTATAGGAAGCAGTAGAACAGTTCTTAAAATAGAAAAATAAAGTATTATTTTTTTTACTAAACTATTTTTCCATAATAAAAATATTAGGGAAAGATTTATTAAGCATTAAAAGAAACAGATAAAAACTAAAATTCTTACTAAAAAAATTTTTTTGCTTCACAATTTTCTAAATAAAATATGTTTAGTTTAAACAACATTTAATGACATATTTTGTAGCAATATTTTACAAGATGATTGGATAACTACTGATTATATATTTTAGAGTAGATTTAATAAAATTAAAAAATTTAAAAGATAATCTATTTTCCATCACATTTAATTTTAATTTATTAAGGTATGTAGTGCCAACTTCTCAATTTTAAAACATACAACAAAAAATTATATTTATTATAAAGAACACTAGATTAACACAAAATATGAATGTGTCAAATTTGAAATCTAAAAAATAGCCATGAATATTTTTCTTTTTGAAATAAAATTTAATTTCTAAAGCTTTATAAGACTTAATGAATTACTATTTTACATTAGAGCTTAATGTAAATAAAGCTTTTTTTAAAAGATAAAGTTGTTTACTTGTTTTACATCAGGTGGGAAAACTTTGTCAAAGAAAAATTCTCTACTTAAATTTCTCTCTTTCACAATTATCTCTTTTTTCTCAGGTACAACTTCAACAATTGATGGGGACCCTTGCTTCCGCTCAAGATTATTCAAAGGCCTATTGAAATATACCAAAGTAAACATTTAAACACAAAATTTAAATACTGTTTTCAGAGAAATAATATTTGTTACTTTTTAAATTAAATGCATATACACTACAGACAAACACACATATATAGATTAAAAACAGTAGCATTTTGAAATCATATTTAATATACAGTCAAACTCTTATAATAATAAAAGAAGATTCAAATGAGGATTCTTGATTTTATACTTTCCAAATTCCCGACATAACTTCTGATTTTGATACATACAACAACATATCATTTTTCAGCAATAAAAAATTATACTAACAGATATTAAATCCTTTGTGGAAATTAGTTATCTCTCACCTTTTTCTTACTTCCTAGATTAAGTACTATTTTTAATTATATTAAAATCTATAACTTTAAAATTTTGATTATATGGTATAGTAATTACCAATTTATTGGTAATTAGTGTATAAGTATTTTTAATGAAGGTAAAACAACTTCATGTATGATGAAAATAATTTAGTATAAAAAAATTACTATACATCAAAAAGATTTTGAATTACTATATATAAATATACGAAATTCCAGACAATACTAGCTGTGCTACCATTAATTCAAACCATGGTAATATAAGAGTCTAAATAAAACTGGCAATTTTTTTTTTTTAATAAAATTATTTGGGCGACATGACACTAGCAGACTAACAATAGCATTAGGTTATACAAATATAACAACATGTGCAATTTTAAAAGAAAAAGAGGCAAATTAGGGTAGGACCTATAGTTCAAGGTAAATTTCAAATATCTAGACCCTACTAAAACCTTGAATTAATGAATAAAGGGCAATAACACAGACCATTTAGCTGTTAGCTCACAATATGCATTAGCTTTATCAACATTAAAGTTCTTTATCAGACAATGATAAAATGTTTCAATTTACTAAGCTCCAATAATACGGGTGGCAAATAACAGCTTTTAGAGTTTATTGTGGCATATCAAAAACTTGCTTTGTACTGAGAATTTCCCCCCCTCCCCCAAGAGCAACAAAAGATCACCATTCATCTTCCCTTAACATGACACTATCTTTTTGGGATTTTAAGGATATTTCAATTTAAAGGGATCTTATATTTTCTTACTGCTGATATTGAATAACACAGGAGAAAAGCTATAGTATAAAGTTAATGTCAGGTAATAATGGCAATGAAATGTTTACTTCTACAATTTTATTTTTTTTTCAGAGTCTGACAATTAGCATATATTAATTTGAAAACATTTTATGAAAATTTTAATTTTGTTCTAGATTTAAAAATAATTGTAGTGAAATGTAATAACGGGCATTTTTAAAACTGTCGAAGAATATCTAATCATAGCTCTGTGTGTGTTGCATTTTAATATTTATTGCACAAATTGTTTTCAAGAAAAGCTTTTTATACATATGACAGATTCACATGTAACAAAGAATAATTTAATATTCAATAGCCATTTTTTGCTCACAAAATGTGATTAAACCAGGGCCTACAGATATTTCCTGAAAGATTAAATCTGAGTATAACTCTCGAGCACCCACCTTGTATTGTTCAACAGTGCCTGGCATTCAACTTGGGACCTTGTGTTTTAAAGAGTGCTAACTATTATGAGGCTATATGGTAAGCACAGATAAGAAACATTTATATCATTAAATAAATTCTAAAATTAAATATGCTAGTAAGATACATATGAAGTTATAATAAGTAAATTGAATAATTGACCTCTTTTTTACTTAACTCATATTTATTGATTTTATTGAACAAATCTAATAAAATAAAAGTGAGCTAGTGAATGCAATTATTTAAAAACTATGCAACCCTCCAGTATCCTTTGCTTCCTCAAGCCAAAAACAATTGTTTACATCTCTGTGCAACATCAAGTTTCAATTTACTTAACAAAGAAATTATCCCAATCCTGGCAATAATGTTTGATTTTATTATTCTAAAACTGTACAAGGCTACTTTTGGCTTTTATATATATATATATATATATATATATATATATATATATATATATATATATATATATATATATATATATATATATATATATTTCAATACAATTATGTTTGTAGATATTGAACTCTTCAGCAATCAATGCCTGGTTTTACAACCAAAGATACAATGGCTACATTAGCTGCCATTATGAATTGTATTTTTGCAGAGAAACCACAGAAAATTACACATTGCAGACAAATTTATCTGTTTTAATTTCATAGTTAATTACAATCATAATACTAGCTATAAAATTTTAAAATAAATTTTATTATAATTCTGTTTAAAATATTACATTTTGGAATATTTTTACTATCTCAATAAACAAATATGGAAAACCAAAATTAAAAATGCAGAAAGATCTTAAAATTACAATAACACAAATTAATCATTTTTAAAAATCACTTATATTTAAATCTTTTTAAATTTATGGAGTTTTAATAGTTATGCTTAAATATATTCAACCAATAAAATATTCATGCAGTTTACAAATGCAATATTAGATACTATCCTATTATACTTTCCACAATAGATCATTGAAGTTTCTGTCAGAAATAAATCGCTGTCAATAAATTATTATTTAGTTTATAAAATTTAAATAAAATGTTTGTATTATTTTTTAGCAGTTTCTAAAAGTGTAAAGCTTTTTAAACAATACATGATAGGAATATTTATGATAGTAATTGTGATTTCTTTTTTCTCCCATTACAATGATTATCATATGGGAATCATAATGGAATTGTATCCAATATTTTAAATAGAATAGTAAAATTCATTGTTCTGAAAATTAATTTTGCAATCAAAAAAAAAACTCAAATTCAAATAGATTACTTTCTTAATATAATATTTCTATTTTTATATTTTGCCAATTTACTTCAAGATCATGACAATCATTCCTATTTAATATCTTTGTTATCAATTGGGTCTCCTCATGTTTCAATAATACTTAAAAAAATTCCAACTGATAAAAATTAATTGTTTGGTATCAGATTTTTAAAGAGTGAAATCAACAACATACTAAAATAAAACTCATGATAGCTATGACATCATGGTGCTATCATAATCACTTAATTTATAACATTCAATACATTCAACATATAACAGCACAAGTCTATTTTAAGAAAACAAAAGGAAGATTCAAAAAGAATAAAAGTTATAACTGAATGAAAAAAAAATCAAAGATTACTTAATCGATCAAGAATCAAAAAAGGTCCATTTGAATCAGAGACTACTACACTAAAATTGTCAATCGCTTCAAAATGTCTGCATTTATTTAATAAATATTAAATATACAAGTTTTATAAATTTCATAAATATTTCATTTTTCGTCCCAAATTTAAGTCTAACACTAATTTTACTAAAATGCATCAGTTAATTCCCTTCGCAATTAACTGATGCATTTTAGTCAATAGCTAATACATAAAAATAGGAATAATTATTCACAATTTCTTATCAAAAAATATTAAACAAGAAAAATAAAAATCACTTAAAATAATCAAATTTCAGGATATAATATAAATCCCAGAAAAAAATTTTTTCGGTAAATTGAAGCTTTGTATGATTTACAAGTACGAATAAACGAAATTTTAGACATACCTGCAACGAGCAAAAACTTGAATTCGTTGGTTTTTTATATTGTCAATCTTTTTATTCATTTTGTTCACTGATAAAATCGACGGTAAATAAGTTATAGTTAAAATGTTATTATAAAACCTCTAGACACAAATATTCATAAAAATATAAACGGTTATGTACTTATGCCACCAACGTTTCTTAATATTGCGCGAAGGATTTAAAGTTAGCGCTCATCCAATCACCGTAGCTGTTCGTTCAAGCACGAATGCAAATTTAGAGTAGATCACGTGATGTTTTATGCTAGAGTGGAAATAAACATTAGATTTTACTCTGCAAATTGATCAAGCTTTCGTAGATTTGTATGATTATTAAACTTTTTGTGTGATTATTGTTTATTTAATACCAATAATACAAAAATTGCTTAAAAATAATTAATTTTTTATAAATGAACAGGGGGCGCATCAGTATTTTAAAAGGATCATTTATTACGTATGAACATGAACAACAAGAAGTAATCACCCAAAGGGACCTCATACAATTCTTTGTATGAAGAGTAATTAGTTTTATAAAAACTATGATGTAGACAAAACAGATATTTCTTACTATTGATAAGTTTCATGTATTTTAGTGCAATATAACCTAAATTAAATTCCTAAGAAAGGAATTATCTGTGTGCAATGGCTTGCAAAGGTTTTCGTAACAGGTTTATTACTGGTATAGACTATCTTACTCATCAGCAGCATCATGGGGAAAGTGGTGGGGCGATGCAAATGCTTAATAGGCGATTAAAATTCAGCAAAGATCTCTACCGTAAGGATTTATATTCTCACTATGGATGCGTAAATGCTATTGAGTTCTCGAATGATGGCGAATGGATGGTTTCCGGTGGTGACGATAAAAGAATACTGCTATGGAGTATGGATGACACAATATCCCAAACAAATCATTTCGAACCAAAAATAATGAAAGCTGAACACAGTAGCAATATATTTTGTCTTGCATTTAATAAATCTCAAACCCAACTATTATCTTCTGGTAATGATGAACAAGTTATTTTGCATGACATAAGTACTGGAGATAGTGTAGATGTGTTTCTTCATGATGAAGCTGTGTATGGGATATCATCAGATCCTTTAGATGATAATATGTTTGCCACCGCGTGTGATGACGGCCGGATTCTTATTTGGGACATTAGGCAAAGTGCTAGAGATCCATTTACTCTTGCAGTTAATTCTACTGCATATCATGCAGTCATGCACAATCCAGCTGAACCACGTTTTTTAGCTACAGCAAATGCAAAAGAAGGTGTTTGCTTATGGGATATTCGAGTACCAAAAAAAGTCTTGCTTAAATATGGAACCTCTTTATTAAGCCCCAGTGCAATGAGTGTTCGCTTCAATGCTACTGGAACACAAATAGTAGCTTTGAGAAGAAGACTTCCACCTGTTCTTTATGATGTTACTGCTGTTCAACCAGTTGCAGAATTTGATCATCCAGAATATTATAATTCTTGCACCATGAAAAGTTGTTGCTTTGCTGGTGATAAAGATCAATATGTGTTGTCTGGATCAGATGATTTTAAGTTATACGTGTGGAAAATTCCAGAGAAAAAATCCAAAAAAATCTGTGTAAATAAACCCAGATTTGTTCTTCGTGGTCATCGTTCTATTGTAAATCAGGTACGTTATAATAACACTTATGGAATTATTGCATCATCTGGTGTAGAGAAAATTATTAAATTGTGGAGCACATTTCCATTAAATCGTTCTGAAGAATACAGTGAATATGTTGGTGAAGAAAGTGGATTACGAAAAGTATATACTCATGCAGAATATATTAATTTGGTTCTGCACAGTGGTCAGTTCATGTCACATGATTACAGTCATCGATCCACAAGAGAAGATCCTCGAATGATGGCATTCTTTGATTCACTTATTCAACGTGACATAGAGGGCTGGACATCAGATTCTGATACTGAAGAATCATCTAAACAAAATACAACTTATGAAGTTCAGTCTTCTGAATCAGATTCATCAAGTCTTTCATCGTCTACATCAGATGATGAAGTGCAGAATATTACTTACATTAGTAAGTGGACTCCATCCCAGTTGCAGGAAAAACCTAGAATCCCTAATAATATTAATATCAACAATGTTGTTGCAACTAGCCGTTTGTTTGCACATAGCCAGGCTATGGGTAGCTGTTTGTTTTCTAATGGAGAAACTACTAATAGGAGATTATTTACGAATTCAGAAGAGTCTCCTAACCGTTTACTTACTACAAGGCAGGCTGTGGTAAATCGATATTTTGGAGGGAACAATGTTAGGATTCCTGTTAGTACAATTTCAAGTAATGGCGATAGTAGTGATCATCCTGATCAAGATAGGATATCACAATTGATTGCCCAGAAAAGACGTGTTCAAAAACTGAAGACTGATAGAAAATCTATGAAAAAAAGTAATAAGCTAGTAAAGAAACGTTATAAACTCATAAAGCAACATTTAGATAAAACAACAGAAGCTAGCAATGGAGTTGGCTTTATTCCTGTTAATCCAGAATCTTCTGCTACAAATTTAGATTCTTCTAAAGATAAGAGGAAATTGCTGAGTAGAAAACGAATCAAACTGAGTAAAGACTCAAATTTAGATGAAAAAAGTTCTGATTCAGATGAACATGGGGAAGATGAACATAAGGATGTTGAGCATAGGGATGCTGAACACAAGGATGAAGAACTTAAGGATGATGGACTCATTCAAAATGTTTGTATTGGCATGGAAAAAGACCAAAATGGAGAGAATTCAGAAACTTTGATTGTTTTTAATTCAAGGAAGCCTTTCTCTCATCCAGGTAATTTGCTTCAAAATCCTGGGAATGGTATCAAATTGGATATTTCACCCATTAAAATTTTCTCAACTGAAAATGGGTCTTCAGGGTCAAGTAATTTATTTACTAATTCTGTTACTTCAAATAAAGAGTCTTCTAATATTAATGAAAACTCTTCCACAGAAAATGAGGACTTTTCTAACAAAATTCCTTCTGATACTTTAGAATTAAATAATATCTCAGCAGAGGGAGGTTTAAATAGTACTGAAAATATTGATTCCTCTGTTTGTTTTCCTAATCCAAAGCTGAAGGGTAGAAATTATCGGAAGCGAAGTG
This sequence comes from Latrodectus hesperus, assembly GCA_037975125.1. Lineage (NCBI taxonomy): Eukaryota > Metazoa > Arthropoda > Arachnida > Araneae > Theridiidae > Latrodectus > Latrodectus hesperus. Next base: position 38,277,505 of record CM075860.1, read on the forward strand.
CTGAAGATGCTGCTGAAGATTGAAATCCACAATCTGATTTAATTATTTAACAATCTGATTCCAATTAATTTTGCTCTGTTTCATTTTTATGGAATCAAATAAGACCTTAGTTACAATCCCTCTTTTTAATCAATGTTTAAAACATTTTCAAATCAAAAATTACTAAGTATTTGATTAAAAAAAATGTTATGCATTCCTTCTATTATTTTGACAGGCTTAATAGTATCCTACCATTTAAACTTTACATTAAACTTGCTATCAATAGATTAAATATTAATTGTCAATATATTAAATTAATATATATTCCACTATGATTTAATATTAAATAGAATAAATATTTTTTCATTTACTAAACTATTTTATTTTTTGTTAAAAATTGAAACTGTTCATTCCTTTACAACTTTAACCAATGAATAATATAAAGAATAAAATTAATATTTTTAAAACAATCTATTATATTATGAAATTTATTTTGGATTTTATTTTTGTTTTGTGCTGATAACTCATTTCTAATTTTAACTTGTTTTAAGATATAGATGTGGTTGAGTTATTTTGTATTGTATTTAACTTTAAAAGTAATCATGTAATATTCATAAATCTATTGTAGACATTGGTGTTAGATCTTTATATTTATATTTGTTATTTGATATTTATGGCTAACTCCATATTTTGACAATTAAAATATGTTTCAAAACATGTGTTGAAAGGTAACTTATATAGTAAAATATCATTCCAATAATATTTTAATTTCTTTAGGAATTCTGTTTCCATGTACATGCATTTATATTTTGAATATAAACTATATATTAAGGTTCATGAGGCATTTAAATTGTTGGTATTGATTTGTTTATACTATTAACAACCATTTTAAAAAGTAAAACAAAAAATTTATAAAAAATTATTAGTAATTATTTATTATTTGATTTTATTACCATGTGTTTATACTTATTAAAGAATATTAGATGCTGGGGAACATAACGGGCTGCCATTAATGATAATTGTAGACTGAACCATGACAATAAGTATCAGAATTATCAGCTTTAGGATAATTTTGGTATGTCATTTCATGCTTTATATTGGGAGATATTGCAGTAATGTTTATGTGCTAAATATTTTACCTTTTTTTGCATGATTTCAATTTTCATATTGAAATAGTGATAATTATATTTTCTGTTTTAGGCTTCTACTTATAAAATTAATAAAAAAATTTATTTTAATATTGAAAATGTTTTTTATATAATTATATCCATTTAATTGATAAAATTAAAAATTTTGTTTGAGGAGAAACTAAATATAATGAAGCAGTTTTATGCAATTGAAAATCATTGACTTGCATATTTAAGAGTATTCATCTGTTTATATTAATTATTGGAGTTTATTATATACAGAAGATTTAATATTTTTTATAATTTGTTAATCAAGCACTTGCAAATTTAATACAGTTGCTTTATATTTCTCCTTTATAAAAGTTTCGTCTCATATTTGCTAAGCTCTTTTAGATTGATATGCAGTTAATTTCTGTGCCAATTTTTTTCAGCAAATCAAAGCATTTTAATATAAACAATTGCCTTGTTTCATATACATTTACTTGAAAATATTCTATCTAGTGCTGCTTAGCTAGGGATCAGTTACCATGCAAGCATTCTAAATAATCAATAACATGAATAACAAATCTTCAAATAAGTTCAATAATTAAGAAAATATTTAAATAATTTTAAAAAATACAATTTAAATAATATTTGATGTATTTTGATGCATAATAATCTAAAATACAGTCAGGATTTAAATGAATAACATTAATGATATAGATTTGAAAAGTTTTATTACACTTATCAGTGAATTTCCATGTGTGCTTCACGTATCATAAGATGAATTTCAAAATGATAGTTGCTTTCATGCCAGGTATGGTCAAATTTGCTGACATCTGCAACAAATATTGTAGTCATAATCTCATAATCCTGCCCTATTTTCTGTATGTCTTTCTAGTAAACAATGTAATAGCACAGGTAAAAATGCTCAGTTGGGGAAAAAAGAAATTTTCTATGATTAATGATATCTATAAAAGGACAATTCAAATGAGTTAAAGGGAATCTATAGAAATTCTCTCTGCAATATACATATATATAATATTAAGGAAGAGAAAGAAACTAGTAAACATGTACCATTTTAATTCATGATTACTATTACCATAAATATGCATTTATATTAGTTAAATATTTATTGTTTTACATTTTAAAAGAAAGCTTTATTTCATACACACACATATATATGTTATATCACAGAAGATTTTAACTTGTTATGAAAGTATGTCTTAATGGTCAAAAAACAAAAAAGTAGTAAATTTCATTTTATTTATTTAAATTGATTCCATTTTAATCCTTTATATGTTCCTTTTTATAAGACTACTCTGCCCTTAAGTATCTAAATACATGTCATGGTTAAGCAAACTACAAAAGGAATTGTTTTACCATGAAACTTTTTTCATAAGGTACATTTTTGAAGAAGATATGTAAACATGTTAATTACAGTACTGGTCTGCATCAAAATTTGCAAGTCCCTGAAACACTTATGTAATCAAAAATTATGAACTAAATGCCTCATAATTTTGGTACAGAAAGACACAAAGTGAGCTTGTTGCTTGACTATTGGTGCGTTTTACTATTGGTGACATATAAATGCAATTGAATATTTGAGCTATAGATGATGAAGCAAGATCAATTTATTTACCACTTGGGTTCCATTGCCCAACACAGTATTGTAAAGCAGTTGGTTGTTGATTTACAAAACCCTGCTCATATTTAGAAATGCCATATTAAAATCTATGTTAAACTGCATTGAAGTTTGTGTGTAAACATGCAACCTGGCTGAAGATAATATTCATACTTTTAATTAAATGAATAGGATCAAGATGTTCAATTCCATTACATTATAGTGCTCACATAAATGTCATTGTTAATGTAATTTTTGATTTGAAATGCTGTTATAAATTTCATTTGTGAACTCTTTTAATTTATTTTATAAACCCAATCACTAAGAAGCTTTTTTGGGGGGGGTATTAGTTTCAACTGTTACAAAATACAAAATTTGACAGATGCATTAATATACACTGTGGTTATTTCAAAATACAATAGATATTTTCATATATTTATAATAGGGTATAATAAAATATCTTTAAAAATTGCATAGTTCATGTTGATCTAAAATGCTAATATATGTGTCCGAAAAATTGTTTCAGTTGAATTAAGTAAGGTTACGTTTCTTGTTAAATGTCAAATAACCAGAATAAAAATTTATTGCTAGTTCTAATTCACATATACAAATTAAATATTTCATATCAATGTCTAGTTTTCTATGCATTGCTACAGTTTTTAATGATACAAAGAAAAAATATAATATTTGATTATATATATAGAAAAATTAATTTGAGAATTATAGGCAATTGAATTTCATATAAATGCAATTCTTTCATTGTATTAAAAATATGAATTTAATGAAATTTCTCTTTAGTTTTAGGAAATATGTATCAAATTTCAATGTAATAAGATATTGTCAATGTTATTCTATTTACTTTAATTATCAAAGTTATTTATATAAATTTAACTAAAATATTTATAATAGAATTATTGTGTTAAAAGAAAATTTTTTCTGAAACCTTTTATTTTTTGACTAATGATCAATGAAAACTTGTTTAACAAGTGAATTTGAATAAAAGCTTGAAAAAATTGAATTGTAGATACTTTATAATAAGAAAGATATATCCAAACTTAATTTCAAGTGTAAAATCAGAGTAATGAAAGTTCTCAATTATTATTATTTTAGTATTTTTTGCTATAAAAAGTAATAAAAGGGTATTGTCTTTTAATTTCTTCAAAAAGTAAAAAAAAAAAAAAAAATCATTTAAGATTGTTATAATTGGTAGAAATTACAAATAAATTTTGAAAAAAAAAATTGTAAAAATCCTTGATGTTCTATGATGAATAAAAATCTGATTTTGTGTCCCTTCATCAGCACTGACTTTATATAACGTGTCTCCTATTCACACATATGTGGAACCCATTTTTAAATTATTCCCTATAGCAAGAACCTTCCATTGGTATATTGAATAGCAGAGAAATTAAATGGGGGATATTTCCATAAGCAGAACTCCGAAATTATTCTTCGCCAAGGTGAACTATTCGCGTATTCATTGCCTTATTCTCTGCCGATATCGATGTATAGTAAACCTATGAGATAAGCATTTAGATAGGCGTGGTCAAGTGTAGCTGTTAAAAGCAGTGTTTCATCTTAAATGCTCACATCTCAATCATATAATTTCTTATTTTTAATATTAGTTTATTTAATGTGTAACCAAAATTTATATTAATATAAAAAACTTTTGCTTCATATATATTTATAATTTTATTAGCTCTTTTTATATATTTTGATGAAAATTAATACTATTATTCAATGCGAATTTCATTGTGAATCATTTTTAAGATATGGGTTTACAATAACGTTAATCTAAACCACCACATTGATTATGTAGTACACAAATGAAAAATATTAAAGATTTAAATTATAACTTATACACTTTATTATTTTCTCGGTAAAACCAGATTTTGCAAAAAAGTATCTTAGAAATTTATTGCGAATCACATCATATTATAATATATAGGGTGATCTTTTTTAAAGTGACAGTGCTTGGAGCGTCTTGTAGCGCGATCTAATATAGCCGAAATGACACCAAATTTGGTATTTAGACTAAGAAAGACATTGGAAAAAAATTCAGTAAAAAAAGGTTTTAATTCAAAAGTCACCGCTAGGGCATTTTGTGGCGCTGCTTCAGTTTACAATAATGAGAATTAGCATAAAACACGGGTATAAAAAAAATGGAAATTGCGATGACACCGCCAGTTATACGGACTATAAAAGCAAGTCTAGTAGACAGCTTCGACAAATAATCTCAGCTGATGAAAACGAGCTCCAGTGGCCATGCCTCTCACGTTACCGGAACGTGCGCTTATGTTGGTGGAGTATCAAATTTGTCTATTCTAAAGGACAACATAACAAAGACAGTGCGGGATATTCCTCTTGATATGTTACGTTCAGCTGTGGAGAACGTTGTGCACAGAATGCACGGTGTTATTTCTGAGAACGGTGCTCACATGAAATGTGGTCTAATCCCACACCGTAAAAGTTAATGTAATAAATTAACATTAATAATTTAACTGTAAGATTGTATGTATCAGTATTTTTCTTTTCTCACATTTTATACGTTGTAAAGCGCCACAAAGTGCCCTAGCGGCGATTTTTTGAACTAAAAACTTTTTTTACGGAATCTTTTTTTCCGTGCTTTGATTAGTTTGAATACCAAGAGTTTGGTGCCATTTCGGCTATTAGATCGCGCTACAGGACGCTCCAAACATTGTCACTTTAAAAAACATCACCCTGTATATATAATACATATATAACATAACATTACAGGGTTAATATTATATACCATATCTCAAATAGTTCCATTATTTTTGTTAAGAAAATTTGAATTCCAATCAGATTATTATCTAAGAAGCAACACGCTTAAAAAAACATTTTACATTGATTGATTAAGATTCCAATACTTATAACAAATTAATGAGCACTAAAGATTGACAATGAGATTTCTCGGAAACTTTGGAAAAGTAAAAGTAAATTTTAGTCTTTTCTTTCTGCTTTATTTTTACAATATGTATTAATGAAATTTGTTAGAGAAAACTAAGAAAATACAAATACCCTCTGGAAATTTCTTAGAAGTTGTAGTAAATTAAATTCTCCAATTTTTTATTGTACTCTATATTATATGCAATTATTAAAATATGTATTGAAATATATTATGATCATCAAATATAATAACTCCTTTAACATCAAATATTGAAAATATTAATAATGAATTAAAACCAGTGTGATCACATATGATAGACGTCAAGCTCTTCTTTTTTTATGTTTTCTTAATTGGGTAAAATAACATAATGGAATAAATTATTCTTAAAGGAACAATCGCACACTATCAAATTGCAGGCATTTTTTTTATGTATCATAATGGACAAACTTAACTGTAAATAATTAATTTATAGATATTTTCAAAGTAATTTCTGGCATTAATTTTTAAATAAATTAATTAATTAAAACGAATTTTAATAATTTTACTTATATAATAAAGTTTTTTCTAAATTTCAATTTCTAATATTACTTCAATTTTTAATTTGTCAGTACCAGATTAATTGTGAACAGCTTTTTGTATTAATCGTTCCTTCTACACTATACAAAAAAATTAGGAAAAAATAAATAGTTAGGAAAATACTAAAATAAATTTCATCACTTAACTCATTCGATTCTAAGGAGTTTAAATGATAGGACTGAATATTCTTCACTATTCATGGGGAGGGGGATAGTAATTATTTCAATATTTTTAGGCAATTCTGTTGCTTCAAATATAGAAATTACCTCTGGTAAATATTGCAATGACTTAATTTTTAATTTCATTTGTCATTTCTGGTGTAATAAAAATGTTAGTATTGTTTAAACCATTAAAATAATTATGTTAGAAAATTTTCCTTTCTGTACAAATTAAAAATCATCAGTATAATGACTCTTTTAATTTGTGAATTGATTCTATTCTTTGTTCAAAATTTAACGTTTTCTTATTAAATATTTCTTAAGCTTTATACATGGTTAGAATCTCAATTCTTCCTTCATAGGTTAAGAAACACGTTTGATTCGTATTGTTCAAGATAAACATGTTTACACAATATTAATTACTCTTAAATTGCAATTATTTATTAAATTAGTGTTATCCTAATGGTGGAAAGAGCATGTTTTTTTTTTATTTTTGCAATGTGATGATTTAAAAATATCTCAAATTATATTTGAACGATCCCTAAATGGATATATATATATATATATATATATATTAATATATTTTCAGTAACAGCATCATTCCTTCCGCGGATATTTTAAGCTAAATTTATTTTTGAACGTGTAAAAGCACAAATCCTGTTAGGCAGTGATATATAAGTGGAATGTTGTACAACTGTGAATTTTTTTTTCTAATAGAATGAAATTTACTTCACTATATTTTCTTTTAGAATAAAGTTCAAACATCCCTGTACATTATCCCGTCCATTAAACAGTGCAGAGCCAAATCTGATTTTATCGGGAGCGTAACTTTATTTTGTCACTACTATAACCTATAAAATTCCAAGTTGAACATTAGGAAGATGGACATGCTAAGACTAAAAACGAAACATTCCTTTTCTTGTTGAGAGAGTGGATGGGATCGAACCTATGACTCCATTTTCCGAAAAAACATGCTCTCACCACCCAATTATGATGGTGAACCCTTTCGAAGATACTTTGATATCACGTTGATAATAGCCACATAGCTGGCATGTGTTTAAAGGCTCTTCAAGTATATACTGCATATTTGGACTATGTTAATAATATAACAATAAACTTATACTCTTAGACAGAGACTCTCACGTATTAAATTTTTCTAATTTTAAAATACCTAATTGCACTCTTTATGTTTCTAAAAACTATATATATATTTTCACAGTGCAATTCTATCTGATTTCGCATCGCTATTTATAATACACGTGATTCATAAACTTCTTTGACTTACGCTAAATATAACTTGCAATGACTATATTCCGATTTCACTGTTAAATAAATTATGTCAGGATAATAAATTAATCAATTATCATAATAACATTAAATACATTCATAATTAAGTATCTTATGAGAAAAGCATTTTATTTGCACTTGTTAAAAAGGATTTTTTTTTTCAATTGTAATATTCTCAATTTTAAATGGTGAGATTTTGTCAGTGATTCATCCGAAAAATTACAAAAACTATTTCATTCTTCCCGTATTTTATAGGAACATTATTTCCATGTTGGACTTTATGCTTCCATGAGTGTTTTTGTCAATTATTAAAGAGCAAAATTTTTGAACTATAATACCTTGATAAACCATTTTTTGTTTATTTTTTCTTGTATTAAAAATTCGATAAAAGTATCGAATTTCATTCATTAATCGTATTATATTGGGGCTGCATTACTACCGTTTTGTGTGTGTGTCTCGATTTTTTATGGAACTTATTTAACATGATATATATAAAAGAATTATATAAAGTAAATGTTTAAGTTTCTTGTCTTGAGAAAGACACACCAATATATATATCAATGTATTTGTTTCTTAACAAAAATATTAAAAATAGTTTTATTGCTCCGAAATAACCCATCTAATTAATTTTTTATTCTATTAAAAATTTAAAATACAATAATTTTTTTCAGCTTATTTACAATGATATATAAATATTTTTCATTCGGAATAATTATTCAAATTAATAAGTCAAAATCATTTTTATTATAAATTGAAGTTAAAATATGAAATACTATAAGTATACTATTTTAAATATAATAAATAAAAATTACTTTTTTTAATATCACTTGGTTTCAAACTTGGGAAACTCTTATTGCTTAATTCAGAACCTTTTTGAAGAATTTTGGATAATTTATATTAGCTATTTTCATGATTAGAAAATGCATTTACCGCGGATCGGGAATAAGATATTTTAAGTTAAAATATGAAATACTATAAATATACCCCTTTCTAACTGCAAGACTGGCTTCCATTTAACAAGGATTTGACATGCTGTCCATTGATGATCTTTGCTGACACACACACAGAAAATTATTTTTTACGAGTAGAGTACAATTTCCGCAAATAATTTTATAAAAACTTAATCTTTACTCAACATTTTGTGTGTGTGTAACTACTAAAACAAAAATAACCAGTGTTATTTAATAATGTTCAATTAAGTATTAACTATGTGTAACTTCATCTAATATTACAAAGGATATTTTATAATCCAGATAAACTGAAAATATTAAAATTGCACTTAAATTTTACCTGCATAAATTATTTTTAGTAGAATCTAAGCATTTTTAACCATAAAGAAAAGTCCGATAAATTAGAATCTTGTTATATATAAATATTATAATTGTTTTCAATACTTGAAAAAATCGGAAAAGTGAAAATGCAACGTTTAAATATTCATAAAGTTAAAAATTTTCAAAATTAATACATGAAAAGGGCACTGCATTTATAACAAGCAAAATAAATAACAAATTTTTCCGTGAGACGATCTAAATTTTGTTAGCCATCCTCGCGTTTGAATTAAAAATTCCACAAGTAATCATAGATATTTGTATTTTATAGGTAAAATACTTTGGTAAGACTTCAAAAGAAAAATTCGTCATGCTTGCTATTTTAATAAAAACTTTCGATAGTCCTAAATGTGGGATTTATACTCTACATAAAAATTCTGAAAAACAATACAAGATATTATAAAAATGTTAGTGTAATGTGAAATTTTTTTTAATAAATTGCTATGTAAAAAACATTACATAGCAAATAATTCAATATCATAGGCTTGTAATTTCTTTAAGCAGTTTTTTTACTGCATAAATACAAAAAAAATAAGCACGATATCCCTTGTGGATATACATTTTGAATTTCCCTTGTTTCCATATATTTTTTTAAAGATTCGTTGCTTTTCAAATGTTGATGAGAAATCTCTACAATCATTTTACATTATAGTGAAAGAAAATTTAATACTTTCGTTTTTATTATCTGTTTTTGCTTAGAAAAACTACTACAGTGAATAAAATAAATGAAGTGGATGAACTGACATGTTACTCTTTTCAAGAGAGTTGTAATTGTACCAGCATCTTCCCTGTGAAGGTCAAGTAGAAACAGCGGCTTGGGGAATCTTTGTAATCTGGAAGCAGATGACCTCACAATACTTGACCCAGCACCCTTGAGGGTATAATTTCATTTGGAGGACATGACGACCTCGACCTGCACTACTCACCTTCAAACAGTTCTTCGCTGGAATTCGATCTCCCGATAATGAGAACGACGACCTACCCAAACAGGTGGTGGACAGCCTATGGCCATGTAAGGCATTCTAAAAATCCACCGCCTAAATTGTCTTCAGGCAAGTTTTTCATTGATAACGAACCGTATTGACGTATCGCAAGGGAGAAAACCCGGAAAACTTCCAAACGTTCACGCAGAATACATCAAGTGTAGCATTCATCTCCCGTTCTTCAACAGTTACTGAATTCGAACTCAAAATCCAAAGAGCTCAGACCATGGTGAGCTCAACATATTTCTATGTGCATTTTCCACTAAGATAAATAATATAAGAGAAGATTTTCAGTTCGTTCGCCGAGGTAAAAGCTTCCTTTCCTGAGATAACTTGAATCAAATCTTATTTTATATCTATATCATTGCTTGGATTTCGAAGACCAAAATATCACTTAGATTTGCTGGTTTATTAATTTATAAAATATAAATGGAGCGTCGAATATAAACTGTTCTCTATGATTTTACAATACAATGCATAAAGTAATAATGAAAATTTTAACAAACTCTTTCTAGATTAATTATTTCGAGTTTCAACAGTTATTTAAGAAAATGATTGCTTTTATCATGTTTTACACACATTGAATAACTATTCGCAATAAAATGATTTATTTTTAAATTGATTTTAGAAACTTAGGAATTTGTTGAACAGATCTAAACAACATTGTTCTTGCATATAAGTTATAATATATAACAGAAAATATATCTAACTTCAATCTCCGAGAGATAGTACAGATTTTATATATAAAAAATATCTTTTATAAAAAACTGTAATAAAAATTTTAATATTTTTTAAATATTTGTTTCTATCAATTATAACTTATTCTCACAAATCAGTAGGAACCGTAGAATTTAAAAATATTCATATATTCCACAAAGTACTGTGGCTGTAATTTCTATTGCAGTTTCAAAGTAGAATATAATTTATTTTGTAATTCAAAATTCTTCTCACAGTTAAAAGGAAAACTTTTATTGATATATCCTTTCAACATTTTCAAATGTATTCATATTTTAAAAGGAAATATGTTAATCCATATATATAAACTCTAAAATTTCCAAAATAAATGGAATTGTTGCTATCTTCTGCACGGGAGTAATATTCTCTGATGTTTTTTTATTTTGATGAAAAGATTTAGTTTAATTGTTTACTATTCAAAAAACCCAGAAGTACTTTAATTGGAGTCCGCGGTGACTTGATTGGTTAAGGCGTCGTTCTCTATATTGGAAGGCAATGAGTTCGTATCCTGGCTTAACCGAAGATCTGTCGTGTTCACAAAAGGCGGCTGTGTGGTACGTTAAATATATCGTGGTCGCAATGACTTCCTATTTCTCTGGGTAAGTAAAATTTCTCTGGGGATGGCAGGCCATGTATATGAGGGTCTTCTGCTTGGTCCCTGCTTCAAAATCACGAAGAAACCCACCCAGCTGCTTCTGTCAAACTGGTAGAGCCCACTTCAGGGCTAGGAACAGATGCTACAACTAATTTAATTGCTCTTTTTACGAAGAAGATGTTACCCAGAATCAAAAGTTCTGTTTTTCACAACGGTATTTGTTAAAAAAAGAGACCTTCATATTTGATTTGATATAAGAACTTATTTGGTTCAATAAATATTTCAAACTGAGAGACCAAGAAATGTTTATGAAGTAATACAGTCAAAACTGATGTCCATTCGTATGCGATAAGCCTACACAGCATTCAGTGTGGTTTGTCTTTCAACGGTCATCTTTTGCACCCGAGGGCTAATTAGATCGTGAACCATACTTTAAAGTTGGGATTCCAGACCCATTCAAAGCTGAGGTGGGATTCAAATCAGCAAACTGATGAACTGAAGTCCGAAAAGATAATTATTTGATGATCAATTCAGAGCCACAGTGTATAATAATTATGTTAGAACTGAATAACCAAGACAAAATACATGACCACCGAAAAATATAGCACTCCCTATCTAGAGGTAGGAAACTACAAGTTTGAAACTGTTCACAACTTTAAATACTTGGGATCTGAATTGAATGCATCAAATGACATCGCACCTGAGATCCGCAGCAGAGTTACAGCTGCTAACCGATGCTTTTTCGGCTTAAAAAACTACCTAAAATCTACTTTTGTCAGTCGAAAAACAAAAATTTTAATATAGAAATGCTTGATTCGACCTATTCTCACTTATTCATCTGAAACGTGGATATTGACTGAGAAGGACAAAGAAACCATCTCCATTTTCGAAAGAAAAACTTTAAGAAGCATATTTGGTGGAATAAAATATGAGAATACATGGCGAAGAAGAACTAATTCTGTGAGCTCTATAAACTATATAAAGAACCAGATATTATTAAATTTATCTCAATACAGAGATTAAAATGGGCAGTACATTTGAGCCGGATGAACGACAATCGGGTGACGAAAATAAATTTCTTGGCTCGCCCCATTGGCATCAGAAGAAGAGGACGACCGAAACTCCGATGGCGTGACTGCCTTGAAAACGACCTAAAAACACTAAAAGTGACAAACTGGATGACCTTGTCCAAAAATAGGGGGTCATGGTATGCACTTCTGAGGAAGGCAAAGGCCCACCCTGGGCTGTCAGGCCAATGAAGAAGAAGAAGAACTGAATAACGGATGTAGATTTGGGCCGCGATCTCCTGATTGGTTAAGGCGTTGTTTTTACTGTCGGAATGTAGTGAGTTCGAATCTCGGATTAACCGAAGATCCGTTGGGTTAACTAAAGGCGGCTGTGTGGTACGTTAAATGTCTTGGTCGCAATGTGACCTCCAATGAAATGATCTCTCTGGGGGGTGGTAGACAAAGTGTTTGAGGTTCTACTGCCTGGTCACTGTTTCTAAATGACCCCGTCGCAGGGCTGAAAGCATGGTGGTGCAACAACGGCGGTAGATTTGAGGGATATTTTGATTTCATTTCTTTTTCAATAAATATTTCGCCACATCATGTTTGGAATATTGCTGAATGAAACAAAATTTCGTTAGTAAATTCTAAATATATTTAAATTAAAATATAACATGATACAAAAAAGTCTTTAAAATGAAAGATAATATTTTACATATACATGAATTAAATAAGTTTTAGTTATATAATAATATTAAATTTGTTATCAACAATGTTATTGTTTATTTATTTTCGAAAACCATCTTTGGTAGAAATAAAGAATATTAATGATATAAATCTTTTTTTCATAAAAAAGAACTAAATATTAACTCAGTATTTTCACCTCGAAATAGTTTTTATTTGTTTTCAACTAACAATATTTTTTTTATTGAATTGTAAATATAAACCAGATTCTAATATTGTAATTTTTAAAATGTTCAATACACACACACACACACACACACACACACACACACACACACACACACACACACACACACACACACACACACACAAAGAAACCATGAAATGAAATATAAATATCTATTCCTCAATTTATTTTAGGTAATAATTTTATTATTGTGTTGTGGGGAAAAATTATAAATGAAATTAATATGTTATCATAATTATGATAGCACACTATAGTTGTGAATTTTAACAACATATCAAAAAGCACTAATTATATAAAATCGGAAATTTCATTTGAATTAAGAATTTTTGACTTATTACATGAAAAACCTATAGGAAAATGTACATTATTAAAATACACCTCAAAATGAAGAGTTCAGCTTCTAAATTAAATTGCAAGAACATGTTCTCATTTAATGTTTTTACTTGATTCTAGATATTTTACATATACGTATACTATTTTATATTTGTCACTGCTAAATCATTAAATGAAATTTTAAAAGTTTATTTTATTCGAGAGAAGTTTTGAAAATAGACATACAGTTCCTTATAAAATGGTCTAAATTCTTGTAGTACCACTTTGGTCACTACCTAACATTGCTATACATGTCCACCGCGTAATTGAGAGCTTTTCATAGATAGTGGGCTGTATTCATGAGTCGCAATGGAGGAAACCTAGAAAACTCCCAAGCACCCACATCCTGCATGCAGAAGAACAACATCCTTTTTTCATTGTTCAGTAGTGACTGGGGGATCTGAGCAACTGTGACCTACCAGTAAGCCATGTGGGGGCGTGTTTGGTTCGAGCGTCGTTCTCATTATCGGAAGGTAACCGAAGATCCGTCGTGTTCGCTAAAGGCGCCTGGTGCACGTTAAAACTGAGCGTGGTCGCAATGTCCTCCTAGTGAAATGATACCTCTGAGTTGGTGGGCAAAGTATTAGGGATCTTCTCTTTGGTCCCTACTTCAAAATCATCCGGCTGCTTCTTTGTAACTGGTACAGCCCAATTCAGGGCTAGGTACAGGGAAGCATGCTGGTGCAACAACAACCACTAAGCTATGCTGAGTCCATGTTAAAAAATTTCGGTTCGATGTAGAAGCGGTTATCGCTTGAATTGACGAAAAATGTGACGATAAACTTTAATTCGGTGTTTTCAGCTCTTTTATTAATGTAATATTAGGGTTGACGTTTTGTAACTCATGCCTTGGCGTCTATCTTACCCTTAAAAAAATCAAGGAATACCCGAAAGTAAATTGAAAATTTCCGAAGGTTACGTAAAACTTCTGTCACCGCGCAGAGGACAGCTTAACAACCGAGCGCCGTTGTAAAGCTTTTTAAAATCCGCCTCGTAAAATACCTTCCTGAAGAATCTTTTATACATAGTGGGCTGTATTCACGTATAGCAAAGGAGGAAACTCGGAAAACTGCTAAGCACTCATCCTGAAAGACTTGCATGGAGAAAATACACAAAAGTGCAACATGTATCTCCCATTGTTCAACAGTGGATGGGTCTGTTCTAAAAACTTTGAAGATAAACTTTATTTTGATATCCTATGTTGTTATCCTAGTATATACATTCTATGTTGTTATAGTTGCATACATACATTCTGCACTGTACCGAGCGCTGAGTTGGATTCTACCAGTTAATAAAAGCAGCCCGGTGGGAGTCTTCGTTATTTAGAGGAGAGATCAAACAGTACTAAGTAACTCCCTAATGCTTGATCTGTCACCTCCACTGGTATCATTTCACTTGGAAGACATTGCGACCACGACTTATTTAAAGTATCCCAGCCACAGTACCTTCCATTTACATTTGGACATACATTGAAAATTTACATTTGAAAGTCACCTGGGCCTAATAAATATATACCACCAACATTTTCAAAATATAAAAATGTTTTTTTAAAGAAAGTAAATTTTTTTAATTATTTTTAAGAAAAACTTGATAAAAAAATAATGTTATTGAAAGGAGTTATTTAAATATATTCAAGCCAGTTGTGTGAAGTGAATTCAGATTTTTTAAAAAATAGACTGGTTACTTTTTATGCCAGCAAATTAAAAATATCGTTGTTTTAATTAATAAGCTTTTTTAAAATAAGGTAAATTAAAAATTAAGCTGTAATACGCATTGATAAAGATATTCGTTTATATGCAGTCGATTTTCATGCGTCAAATATTTCTATAACCATGGAAAATCTATGTATATAATAAAATAGCTGAAGAATTGTTCAAAAATCTAAAAAATATATATGAAAAATGCAATATAAGCGTGCATAAACATATTGTTTTTTTATATAAACTCTTATATTTAAAAAGTGTTTCTAATTACAAAATATATGTTGAAAATTTTGGCTAACAAGTTTTTACACCTTTCATATTTTTAAAATGCTTTCAGCACAATTATTTTCATTTGTACTCGTTAGATGACGCCACCAAATAACTGAAAATTCTTTGATAAATAATTTTTTATGTAGTTTTTAAAATTGGAATTCTTGCGTGAAAGTAAAAAAAAAAAAAAAAAATGTATAAATCAACTTTGTTCTTTATTTTTTTAATTTTTATATTGATAAATTTTAAAACCTGTAACTCTGTGCATACAATTTTTTCAATACTATTTATTTAAATTTAACAACCACTTACAGATGGTTAATGAGTTAACTTGCTTCTTTGATTTCTAGTATTGTATAATATTGATTTCTCTTATACATTATGCAGTCTAATCCAATAAAATACTTCCATGTCAATAATACTGAGAACGAAAAAAGCAATGTTTTATTTATGAGTAAGATATATGTAAATATATTCGCAAATATATTAACTAACCTGACATGAGAGAAATTAGCCAGATAAATGGTGGCGCCATCTACTGGCAAAATGTTAAAGTGAAAAGCTAGCAGCAAATATTATTAAAATTCACAGTACTTTTATTCTTGAAATTACTAATTATGGTGGAGACAAAGCTTTCATAGTTTATAAAGAAAAATAAAATGAATTAAAAATGATATAATAAATTTTTACATTCAAAAGGGGATTTATACTTTAATTCCGCTCTTGAGTAATAAGCATTGATTTCTTCGGGAGGCTCGACACTTTAGGATATCTCTTAGTTTCTCATCAATTCGGTGATATATTGTTAAGTGATTTTGGCTTATTTCTGGTTGGTTATCGTGTCAACGCCATTTCGCATCTTCAAACATGCACAAAAACAAGCTTGCGGAAAAAAATCACCAATTTTGTTTTCGCCAAATGAGTACCCTAAAGTATGTTGTTTTCCCCTTATTTCTTCAATTAATTTTAATCAGGTCACAATTTATATGTTCTCAGCTAGTTATAGACATTCATGGATCCTATTTGCTTGTCAACAGTGAACTTATATTATGAACCAAAACTTACTTGATTTTTAATAAATTCAAACATTATTGCTTTAATTCAGTGAACCAAATAAATAATAATGTGTACATTCTAGTTTGTGTCTAAAGCCATGGATTATATGAAAACAGTTTACAAGAATTCTATTGGATGTAAATATAGCGATTGTAAAAGATAAGATTTTTTATTTGATATAAAAAATTCTTATTTAAAAGTTATTTTCCAAAAAATGTTTAAAATAATATTTTTTATTGGAAATATTTTTCTTTTACTAACTATGAACAGGCTTTTGTATACCTTGATTGATTTCAATTAGGGATCATTTCTTTTATTGAGATTTAATCTGATCATTCTCTAGAAAAATAACAACTCTATTTTTAATAAGAATACATACATAAAAATAGTTTTCCAAGTACTTGAATCTAAATTTGATAAGGTTTTTGCCAACTTACTTTGTTAAATTATTAGAGGATGCAATTATATCCAGTCTTGTTTAAAAAAAAAAAAGTAACTTTGAACTAAAAATATGACAAAATAAAAAAATAGGGAAGATTTTTTGTAAGAAATAATTTCGAAGGAATTAATTCTTCGTGTAAAGTCTTGTATCTCTCAATAAAGTTTTCTTATTAGTTATCAAATCTAATCAAGTCTTTATTTTTTTACTGATAACATTTTATTAAGCATAATAATTATAACAATAAAGACAATAGTGGCTTGGCTATGGTTTTCGTTCAAAACTTATTTCATTTAAGGATTGACGAAGAATAGAAAAATATGGATGTTACCCAAATACGAAAATACGTTTTAACTATGATATTATACCCCTTAACTCTTGATTATAATAAATGAAAATTGTCAAAATTGTCCAATTCTAAATACTCCAATGTTACTAATGTGTTTACTACATCATGGGATCTGATTTAATTTGGTCACACTGTAGTAGGAGTATGACAATTCATCACCAAACACCATATGAATTTTACCAACATGATGCGAGAGGGAATCGTTAGATTACTTATCTGCTTTTCACTGAAGTTTGGCTAACCGAAATAGTAGAGAAATTTGGATCCCGAATCGAAAAAATCCCCATGATGCAAATATTCCCTACATAAAGTATAACACCCTTATTGATTTATTGGTTAACATAGGCTTGACGTTTTTAAAGATAATCATGTTTAATATACTTTATATGTATTTATTCGAACTCATTTTTATTTCTTAAGTGCAGAAATAAGGAAGAATACTCAGATTATAATAAATGAAATGTGATCAATAAATATTAATTATGTATAATAATATATTCTATAAAAATTTCTTTTTTTGCTCATTGCTCAGTCATTTTTAATGTGTAGCAAACAGTAAATATTTTATCCTATTAATGAAAATTAGAAACAGAACTTTCTAATGCTATTTTATCAAAAGTATAAGTGCTATGTTTAAGAATGTACATTCATTTTGAATCAAATATAAATTTGAAAAAAACAATTTGTGAATAATTATATGTATATTATTAGATATAATGTTGAGATTTTTGAAAAAAATTGGATTAAGAATTAATGTTTTAAAATATCAGCATTTTTATTAATCTATTTAATTTATATTTTATACATTATGATAAAAGGAAAAAAAAGGATGCATATTTTTAAACGTTTCTCAAAAAGCGGAAGATTTTTCTAATGTCGTGCTGCCATCTATACTCATAATTCTAACTTACACTGAAATATTTAGGAACTTATTTAAAAAAAATATTAGATAGGTTCATTCATTTGTAGTGATGTAAAAATATTTGCTGTAATGATGTATTTCAGGAATATAGATTATATTTTATTGCTCTCAGTAATAATACACACATTACAAATATTTCTCCATAATTTACCAAAATATTTTTAAATAGAATAGTATGGTGCTGCCATCTATGTTAAAATACATTTGAACCAATTGTGTTATTCTTGTATGCCCCCGAAGTCAGCAGTGCTAGACCATGTCCATGAGCACGTATACCTTTAAAAAGTCCAGTACCAATAAGTGGATTCTCCATCAGATCTCTCCCGGAGAGACCAAGGCATTGAAGAATATGTTCAGGAGAGGCCTGTTCATTTAAGCACTTGGAGCAAATTTCGAATTTCTTCGTACCCTCGACGAATTTCAAGTTACTAAGATGGCCACTTCTGAAACGGGCAATAGCCGTTTGTTCTTGTCTATTAAGATCAGTAGCCAGGGAAGCACCTGGACGCGCGCAGCGGTACCAATGATGCTCAGGAGGGACAATCCAAGTGGTTTTATTCTCGTGTTTAATCTTTGGATGAATCTCCTGAAATGTGAGAGGTGCCAACGGCACATAGTCCTCTGACACACCAGCTTTGGCCAAAGTGTCCGCAATCTCATTTCCTTCGAGATCTACGTGGGAAGGAATCCATTGTAGGTGAATATGATGCGATATGGGCATCCATTTTAACATTTGAAGTATTGAAACTCCAGTCTTGTCTCTCACTTATTGCCATCTGGCCAAATGCTGTATTGCAGTTTTACTATCAGACAAAACCCAAATCTCAGCTCCATGTGGAAGTGAATTCAGGGAGTCCAGGGCTACCTCTATGGCAATAAGCTCACTACAGAACACCGAGCAATAATCGGGATTTCTCTTTTTCAGCCTTAAGACACTATATTTTTGTTTGATGTAAATTCCGCTGCCAGTACGATTGAATTCATCTTTACTGCCATCCGTATAAACCTGTATGGCATCGCTCGGTATTTCTCCAATTCTCTCAAGGGCCACCTGCCTCAGATAGTCGGGAATATCAGATCGTTTATTTACATGAACCGGCAAATCCGGATGGAAAATGTCACCATCTAGATCATCCGATGGGTCAAGACATTGTTTCAGGTGATGTGGTTCCACGGCATCCTTAGCTATGTTCAGATTGGCTATTTGGCTGAAGGGGTTATTTCACTTGAGTCTCTGACTATTACGCCAACCCCTAAAATAGGTTGAGGTGCGATTATGAGAGCCCAGAGCACAAAGTTTATTGTAATATTTGGTTAGATATGCGCGTCTTCTAAGGCTAAGCGGCTGAAGACCTGCCTCAAAAAAT
Organism: Latrodectus hesperus; assembly: GCA_037975125.1. NCBI lineage: Eukaryota > Metazoa > Arthropoda > Arachnida > Araneae > Theridiidae > Latrodectus > Latrodectus hesperus. The sequence continues at coordinate 38,297,200 of CM075860.1, forward strand.
ACTATATCTCTGGGACAGGAATTTCTTAAACCGGTGATGATCCGAGCTGCGCTGAGCTGAACCTTTTCTAGTTTCTGGAGATTAGTATCGGAGGCACAACAATAAATTGGAATGACGTATTCCTACTTAATGAGACATAGGTGTTTCGTAAAGTATCAGCGTCTGAGCCCCAGTTTCGACCAGAGATGTACCTCAAGATGTTAATCCGTTTTCTTGCCCTTAGCACGAGGTGATCAATATGTTTGTTGCCCAAAATTTCCGGGTCCAACACAAATCCCAAGTATTTAGGGTGTTTATCCACTGTCAGCGCATGATCATTCATAAAGATGTTGGGTTGGAAATTATACAGCTTTCTATTGGTGGTAAAAAAGCCTACCGTTGACTTAGTTGGGTTAAAACACAGTTTATGGATCTCTGCAAAATCCCAAATGTCTTCAAGGACTTGATTAGTGTCTCTCTCCAATCTCCACAAATCAGTATCGAACTTCCAAAGGACAATATCATCCGCAAAGGCGCCAATTTCGCAATGTAACTTGGCGATTTTCTCGATGCCTGATAGATAAAGTGAGAACAGGATTGGACTTAGGACAGAGCACTGAGAAACACTCTGAAAGATCCTGAAGCTCTCAGAGAGAGAATTGTTAAACTTTTTCTCTGATACATATTTCTCAGAAAATCATATATCCAAGGAAGGGCCCTTTCGCCGATGCCAAAGTCCTTATAAAGTTTTACAATAAGTAAATTATTCCACACCCTGTCGAATGCTTTAGACAAGTCCAGAAAAACCGCAACTGTGTGGTAAGTGGGTTTCCTATACCCTGACAGAAGTAAAGCAGTTGATCAGTAGTGCTATGTCCCTCTCTGAAGCCGTACTGTTCATCCGGGTTGTGTGATTGTAGATGATAAGTGAGTCTTCTGAGAACCATTTTTCCATAATTTTACACGTTATACTGGTTAAAGCAATTGGCCTAAAGCTCTCTGGAGTGCCATCAAATTTACCAGGTTTCCTAAACGGTGTAACGGTCACTCTCCTCTAGTCTCGAGGAAGTTTTCCTCTGCTACAAGAGCTATTTATAATGTCAAGTATTGTACAATTATAGAACAAAAAATTTATTCGACCGTTACATGATTAATTTTTATTCAGTGCATTGTAAGAAAAAAAATACATAAATAGAAGACACGATTATGTTTTTTACAAAAATAGATTAAAAAATAAAAATTCATTAACATTCAAAATATTGATAATTATATCTTTTAAATTATTTGTCACATCAGTATATTTGATTTAAGAGTTTTATAAATGACAATAACGTTAGTTAAAAATTAATCCACACTTAGATTATTTTTAAATAACAGACAACTCAACTTTACAATATCTTGTTACAATGTGAGATTAAATACACGTTTCAGACAGTCTGAGCAAAGACAAGGCTATACTCTCTTCTTTCCAGGAAAATTTTTCTTTATTTCGGGAAATGTGAACTGGAAGATCACTGATAAAGCTTCGCATCACTCTATTATAGAGTAGAACTCCAATTATCCAAACTCCATTTATCTGAATCGCTTATTATCCGAATAGCTTTCAGAATTTCAGTAAAATAAAGCAGACTGATGTAGGGAAGGAAAGCGAGAAAAAGGAAAAAGCTCAAGGAAAGGAAAGGTAAAAAAGGAAAAAGATGAGAATGAGAGAGGGAGAGATGTGTCACTTGATGAATTCAAAAACATTATTTTGAAAATTCCTGTATATTCAGAAGTTAATGCTGAAGATGTAGGAGAATGGATTATGAGTCAGACTCTAGGTATGAAATAGCAAATGATGGTAAACTTCTGAGTTGAAACAGCCATGGGAACATCAGCTAGTGAAACATCTGCCTGCTTTGAGGTGGACAGAGCGTCAAACCGAGTGTGACCACTTGCAAATTTTCACTGCTTCTTGGCTGTCCGAAAAAAGATGAAGGCAGTGGAACAGCTTACTCTGTACAAGATGTTCAGCAAGCAATTACTTTCATTTACAGCACTGTGCATACAGGCTGCATTAATGTACTGTAAACACTTTAAAATATAAAAAAGTTGCATTTTCATTTAATTGATTAAATGTTCTTTTTTTTTAAAAAAAAAATATGTCGTTTTTTCTCCCATTTTCAACATATGAATAATTAATTAAAATAGAGCCTTTTTTTTAAAAAAAAAAACCGAATCATACGAATTTTTGATTATCCGAATGTTGTTCAATCTCAATTGATTCGGACAATTGGAGTTCTGTTGTAGTTATAACTACTGTAATAATCAAAATATAAATATGGAACTATAAAAAAATATGCCTGTATCAACAAAAATGATGATATAACATTTCTTATAAAGTTATGGTTTTCCAACATACATATCCGAAAGACATGTACCATAACATTTTTACGATCAAGATTGCACAGTCATTAATCTTTAAACTGAAATTTTAGATAAGATGTCAACAAGCTATACCACGGGTGCCACATATCCAATATAATTCTCTCTATTATGCTGGACCACTTAATGTCTTTAATGTGATGCATAAATAAGATATCAATAAATATACTTAAATGATGTACAATTAAAGTTTAATTAAACTCCGTATTTTTTTATTTTTATTTATTTGCACATTATTGTATTCTTTCTACTGATCAACATATTGAATTGTATAGAGTCGATTTCATCGGTATACTACAAATGGAATACTTCCGACTCCTATTTTAGAACATTTTTGTGAATAACAACACCTAAAAATGTTTGAAAATTTCCTTTATTTATATTTTAAGTAGAAATGAATTCTAATTAACAACTTACATAATTTTGCTATTTAATAGTTTGTTAAAAATAAAAATGTAGAGATACATATTCGTATCCTTAAATTTACAATTCTAAAACCATGTTTCATTATATCTTAATTTTCTATTTTTTTAAAAAAATTTTTCAGTCTGTGTTATTACTTAAAAAAAAGGAGAGGAAAAGAAGCAGAAGATTTTATTCTACTGAAATAGATTTTACGATAGTTTGAAAAAATCATTAAATACAACCAAAATAATATTGAAATTGGAATGATTATTAAATTTTTTTTAAAGAACTCTATCCTATTTTACAACTTTGACAAACTATATTATTTAGTCTATCATTAATACTAAGTCGAGAGAGAGAGAGAGATAATTCAATAATTATCTTTTTATAATTATAAACTCTAATCTTGTAATTAATAGAAGAAGCTTTTCAAAACTTATTTTTAATAATGAATTTTTAATTTTGGTAAAATAACAGTAATGTTATTGTGATATATACTGGATATCTTTTCTCTTTTTAACACTACATAGTGGACATTATAAAGCTTTGTAAGAAATTTTAATAGATACCCAATAAATTACCTTTCGGTAGAAATTATCACGAATAGTGTGCCGCATTCACATTTCACAAGGCTGGAAACTCGGAAAACTTCCAATGGCCCACTTTGACAGACCATGCAGAAAGCAGAAAAGCAAAATCCATTTCCTTTCATTCAACAATGTTTGGGATCAAACCCGTTGTCTTAACACGCTAACGAATAACGTCCTACCTTTAGGCCATAGCGAGACCCGTTCATCTTTTTGGATAGCGTCCTACCTACTACTACACAACAAACCACTTATCAATATTTAAATGTATGTCTTGCCGCAAACGAGTCCACCATTTATCAGTCACGAGATATCCACGAGCATTCCACCTACTTGCTACACAGCATGACGTCACGTACAACCAAACTAAGGCAGACCTATCAAACTGTAAGTAATCAGCATGTTTTATATTTACCGATCCACAATAGAGCAACACGTATTTTTTTTTTACTTCGATTTCATATAGTAAAAGAGATGTATTTTAAAGTTTCTATAGCTATCGCAGAATTTATTACTGAATATTTTAGAAGAAAATTCCTTTTTAATAGCTTGATATATTTCATAATTTTGTTTATCATTTTATATTGTATATATTTCATTGATTTTTTCTATACAGGTTCTTTTAATAGGTAACAGATGATGAGAAGATCCAAGAAATGAGAAAATTATTTTAATAAAAAAGCACATCTTATAAAACATTTTTTAACTGGTTTAACTAGTAACACTTTTGGAAAATATGTCTGGGGTAACATTTTACAATATTTTTCATTCCAATTAAATCATCCCAACTAGAATTAATTCCAGTCTTTTTAAAACTAGATATTTCAATATATTTCTAGTAATTTAAAACAATATAAAACGATATATTTCTAGTAATTTAATAAAATGTAATGAAAAAAGACACATTAATTTAATCTAAGCCATTTTATTGAAAGCAGGGCAAAAATTTCACAACTTAATATATAGTTATTATTATATTATATATAATCTTATGCCTGTGTAATTGCATAAATTTCAGCATAGTAAAAAATCAGTTTTTGCGTATTATTAGGAAATGTGAGTTAAGAAGACGGAAAATGAAATGCAATATCTTGGTTTGTAAATTTAATGCAAATACATTCATATTATTGGCTTTGTTAAGAAGTAGAATCTTTTCTGTAATAATACTTCCAGCTGAGTTCAAATTTGAGCTCAGGCAGGTCTTTGTGATGTATTTGTAGATTCTAAAAGAATTTATACATATAGGAAACCTTTAATGATAAATATTCAGTTAATTCTAGCTTACCTGAAAAGTTGCAATTTTGATGTTCTGCTATATTTTGCATTAGAAGAGTCCCTTTTCAGAGCCCAGCAGACGTGGGCCAGCCTTGGTCCTCATCCACTTGCCTTGGTGCCTCTTTTCTATGTCAACAATCTGCTGATGAAAACGCTCACCATACGCATTATTGATAGCCCCAAGATTTTCAGAAAAAAAAGTCTAAATGGGAGTTCAAACAGTGAGTTCTTAAGGACACGTTAAAGAGTATTCCTTTGCATGAACACAGAAAATTCACTCACTATTTCCTTATTGTTTTCTTTGTTATTGCCACGAAATCCCAAACAAATATTTTCGAATGATTTCCACACTGCATTTTCTGACGGATTCCACAAAATGTTCGTCATGCGATATCATTGCTCTTATTTATGGTCCTATGAATATTCTTTCCTTAAATTTTGCATCCCTCATTTTAGGAAATTTTGATTTCAGATACATAAAGGTAGTTGAACTTTTTTGTCAATACTTTTACAAAATTTTTCATCAGCCACAATATTACATGGTAAAAACAGCTTTTTGGGAACCATTAAGGCAGTATCTGATATTGTGTTTGTTTTATAAGAGATTCACGTTTAGGTCACTGTTTACTTACATAATAAGACTTCCTATTCATGCTATCCCGTTCACGCAAAAAAATCAGTCATACGTATATCATTACAGTTATATTTAGTGTAGTGAATTTGTTCTGGCAACAAATTCATATTTTCATGTTTCTTTCATAGCACTAGCACGCGCGATAGTTATTGATGCTAATTCATTTCCATTATGCAGTAATAAAGCCTTCAAACTAAATTTCGTTGAGAATATGAACAATCTCTATTTTTATATGACTGGTGATGATATCCAAGAACTTCCATCAATGAACAAACGTTATTACAAAAACTACATTGTCTTCTTCAGATAATTAGACTTTAAAATCATAATGTCAGTAATGGACACAGTGTCTTATTTACTTCTTCTTCTTCTTAGAGTTGGGTTTGTATGTCATTGGGCACCTCTGCTTTTATCCGTATTTTGAACTATTAACTGCAAACCCAATGTTTCCTAGATCCAGTTACTCGGGTCACCCACTTTATTAATAAAGTCCGATAACCCTTTAATGGAGTCTAGGTGTAACTCTAGTATGGATGATGCCTAAAGAAGTGAATCTAGGGAGGGCAAGAGCTTCACATTCGTAAATCATATGCTTGGCCATTTCCTCTTGCGTATGACATTTCCTGCAGATAGGGTCTTGCTGAAACAGTCCCATTTTATGGAGGTGTTTTCTGACATAGTTGTGCCCAGTTATGAAGACTACGATTAAACGCATCTTCTGCCTAGAGCTACTTAGAATTTCAGAGGCAATTCTTGCTGATGATCCACAGATCATACTTTTAGCTTGGGTTTGACCAGGAGTGTTAAGCCAAGCTTCATACATCTTCCGTTTTTCCCATCTAAGAACATTGGTTTTTGTGGTCTTCAAACTGATCCCACAAAAAGGTTCTGCACCAATGGGAGCAAAAGACGATCCTTGTTTAGCAAGTTCATCAGCCCTTTCATTACCTTCGATACCTTTGTGCCCTGGCATCCATACAAGGATCACCTTGTTTCTAGTTGTCAGTTCTGTAAGAAGGTTTATACATTCCAAAATCATTTTAGATTTGATTTCGAAAGAACTGAGCACTTTTAAAGCGGCTTGACTCTCACTAAAAATGAGAATCCGCTTACCGTGGTAGCCTTTCTTCATATTTAGTCGCAGACAGTGGATAATGGCCAAAACTTCTGCCTGGAAGACCGTAGCGTATCACCCAAGGCTTACAGATAGGCTGGTTCTTGGTGACACGCCACATATTCCCAGTCCTGAGAGGCTGTTTTTCAGTGATCGTGTATTACTTAAGTAGATTCCATTCTTCTTGGAGCCTGAAATTTTCTTTGATTCACAAATTTTCTTTTTTTAGGCTGGAACTTAAAATCTCCGTTGACTACTTAGACAAATTTAAATCTCTTATAAAGTCATTAAGATCTTGTTGAGATAAAAAGTGAGGTTCTGATGAATTACCTGTTCCGAAGGTAGGATCACTTCTCTCCTTTCCTTTGTCTTCAGTGGGAGTTTGATGGGAGTCAGAATTATGACTTATAGAAATAAAACCTAGACATTTTAGTACAGGTTACGCCTCACTATGAGGCACGGATCTCATTGCAGATGCTGAATTGGAATACTTTACTGCATATTTTGTTTTGGAAGTTTTAATGTTAATTCCTTTAATGTTTTCTTATATAGAAGTAACAGTTCTTCTCTTTCCGCCAAATCACAGGGACTAAAATCGGCATATTAAGAGTACCATTTTTACACCCTGTCAAAAACCTAGCACATGCTACATAGCATATATTTGGGGTCTGTCTTTATCAAAAACCCCAGCTTTGCAACCAATGTACAGTTAAAAAAAATTTCCAGATGTGGTGTGAAATTTCGCCTTTGAGACTTGAATATCGAAGCCCGGTGGCTTAGTGGCAGCGTTTCACGCTCCCATGACACAGGTCCGAGGTTCGATCCTCGGCTGGGCAAGGTTGACTCAGCCTTTCATCCCTTCAGTGGGTCGATTAACTGAGTACCAAGCATGCTTGGGAACTAAACACTGGAGGTCTTACGTTAGGCTGACCACCTAACTGGGGCATATGCTTCGCACCCCAGGGCCCTCGGTCATGAAAACAGTTATGGGTACAGTAGGCCTTGGCCCGCATGGGCTGTCGTGCCATGGAGTTTAGTTTAGTTTAGACTTGAATATCAGTTCTTTATTGATGTAGCAGAAGTGTTTTGGTTGATTTAAGCACTCATTTGGCACAATGTTTGTTTATAAAACTTAAAAACAAATAAAAACAGCACAAAATCATAGCAGAAGTAAAAAAAGCAACCCCTACACACGTGTGGCCAGGCTCACTACCATTTCGACTAAACTTTAATTTGAAAGAATCAAAGAAAACTACAAATGACGTTGACAAAAAAAACTATGCTTCATGAAAAGAATCTTATTACATATTTGAATTCAGTATGTAAAATTACATTAGAATCACTATTTAGTTTTCTTTCGAAAATATTGTGTTGGCAAGTGTAATATGGAAATATGCTTATTATATTGAACAATAACGATTTTACTTTCTTTTTAATCTTTGTAATTATCCTTATTTAAGAGTTATTCAAAAATGTTGCATTTTTAATTATATATATAACTTTATCTATCTTTCTCTCTCTCTGTATATATATATATATATATATATATATATATATATATATATATATATATATATATATATATATGCCTATTGAAGATAAATATAATCATTAAATTATATAGTTTTCTCTCACATTTTTAAGTAATTAACAAATAATAAAAATTCTTAAATTAATCAGAAATATTATGAGAACTGTTTCATAATAAATATTTTTCGTGAACGCAGAATACACATTTCATTATTCATTATTTCATTATTATAACTAATGAAATATATATATTTTAAATTCTATTTCCATATTATGAATCAGAATACGAGATTATTGAAATATACTTTGACCAAAAACAGTAAGAAATTTGATTCACTTTGCCGTTATGTTTTCCACTTGATGATCTTTTCAAAATTTCCTGGAATTCCGCGTGACAAAAATAAAAGTTATTTAACGACCGTCCTATGCACAAGCTGTTGCCCATAAAATTTTTTACCTAATATTTTTTAATTTTTTTTATTTCGCAGGAAGAGTGGTAATAGCCAGTTACCCAGTTTCACACCTTCGGACTTGTTAACAGGGTCAACCCCCAGTTCACGTTTCGAATATTATTTCGTGACTCTGTCCATGAAAAGGAGGTTTCAACACCTAATGTTTATCCTGATGGGAAGCAAAAGGGTCCTCAAAGTTCTTGCCCTAGTTCACCGATGGTAGGCTTTCAGCACCTTTTAAAAGTATAATTAAAGCCCAACTTTGGAATGCGAGGGCTTCCATTTGTTTTTATTCATGGGAACTTCCCTGAACTTCACTGGGAGCCTCTTCACCTCGGAAGAAGTCGTAAAAATATAAACTGCCCACTAATCCTTGCAATTTTGAGTCAACTCTGGGATGCGAGTATGTTGAAACCAGCATGGCTCAATGGGTGCAGGCCTTCTCCTAATAATGAAATGCGTTTCTCTTGGGGATCCTGGCACAATTTCAGTCTGTTTTTCTACAATTAAAAAAAAAAAAAAACTACGTGGAACACGGAACTATGTTATATGTTAATTTACTAGTTCTCATTATAAATGTAAGAAGAACCATGATATTTAAGTTACTAGCTTAATTGTTGAGGAAAGACGTGAAATATGAAATGGAAAAGAATAGCGAGATTTTTTTTCCATTTAAAAAACAAAAATAAAAGCTTAGGCAAAGTACCTTTTACTTCAAATTTCATGCAAACTTAAACTAATTTTTAATAGTAACAAGAAAATTGGATTACTTTTTATTTAATGTTATCTTGTACTGTGCTATGGTGCATATAATTTTGAGATCTAATTTTAAATAAGAAATAAAGGAAAACTATTTTTGCTTTATCTCTCTTTAAAGATATTTTTACGCAAAGGTAAAAAGAAAAAATTAATTAATTTTTTTAAAATTTATTCTATTCCAAATTACTTCATATTTTGAGGAAATAAAGGAAAACTATTATTGCTTTATTTCTTTTAAAGATATTTTTATCACAAAAATAAGGAAGAAAAATTAATTAATTTCTTAAATTTATTCCAGAAGATAAGAAAAAATTATTGAATTTAAATTCTAAACATGAATGAAGAAATGCTTAATAGAAATTATATTCCATCACAATTATTTGGTAATAGTTCACGCATTTTAATAAATAACTTATGTATAAATTTTATGGCATTTTTGCAAATGAGAGCGGATTTTACAATATTGAAACATGCAGTTACATGTTTTGCAATATTTTTGCAAATAATTACTCATTAATAATATAAAATATATTAAATATCACATTTAGATAAATATTAAGTAATATTTAATATTTTCTAGGTATGCAATTGCATATTAAAATATTGTAATTAATGTAACTGCATGTTTCAATATATAATAATGGGAGAGATATTTAGCTTCATATTATTATATAATTTATGATAAATCAATAATTTCATTTGTTATAATGTAGTTCATTAATTATAAAGTTAATTTCATAATAATGAGGAATAACAGCTACAATACGTATGTTATTAAATATGGTTCATAATTTTATAATTCGTAATTATTTTTAATAAATTTTAATTAATTTAGTTTCATATTTTTAGTAATTAATCAATATTTAATATCGTTCATAATAAATATTTAATTTCGTAGAATAATTTTAATTAATAATAAATCTGGAAAACTTAATTTATAATTCAACCGTTTTTGACTTGAATTGTAAGTTTTCTTGTTAATTACTCTACATATTTAATTTCCTTTCTGCTTGGTATAATTGCATTGGAAATTTTGCATTACATTGGTCCTAATCCTAGGTAATATTATTTAACACATCCAGGATAAATATTTTCCTCAAATTCCCTAGGAATAAATTTAATGGATTAATTTTTTCGCAAATTTTTGCAATCATTATCATTATATATATACATATATTTTGAATAATTTTTATTATGAACACGAATAAGTTTTCTGAATTTTCTTAAAGATTTCACGTCTTTAAGAAAATTCAGAAAACTTAAGAAAGTATAGTTAAAAATAATCTGACTATTCTAAATTATAATAAAATAATTAAATTTTAACGTTCGGAAAGTGGTGAGAATTCAAGTAGTTGCCCTTACTTTATCATGCACGCAAAGACTGAATTACGGGATTTTTCAGATTAGATAAGGATAAAATCATTTGATTGTTCAAAAAAAGGGAAAGTTATTTGGTAGCTATAAGGGTTAAACATTAAGTTAAATAAGAGAACTATGTATGCTTCATAACTGAGCGCGAATTAAAAAAGAAAACACTTTATAAAAATTATTTTACCTTGTCGATGTAATAGTTGTTTGAGGTACTCTTATTGACCATAAGGTGGCGTAACGATCAATTATCAATATTTCACAATTTGCACCTGCTGATCGATAAGCGCACGCTCATTTTGTCGTTGCGACTTATCAATAGGTGTTTGCTTGTTGACTTTCATCTATAGTTAAGAATACCAGCGCAGGCTAGAGGAAAATATAAATTCTCTAACAATCTAGGTCCAGCGAAAGGCTTAGAAAGATGCCATTTTAGGTTTCAGATAGTTTCGGCACCCGACTTAACCAAAAACTGGTCGTACACACTAATTTGAGACTGGTACATGTAAAATCCACTTTCCGGTGAGAAGTCAGTCCAACTTTAGAGATTTCACTGCATATAATGAGCAAAATATGTACCATTTTTTTATAAATCATGAACACTAAAGTGTCATGAGTTTGTCTTGTTTTGAGCATGACAAGTTCATAAGATTTTAGTATGATGATGAGTATATGTGAGACCAGAACAACAACACCGTAGTTGTTGTTCTGATCTCGTGTACTAAACAGTAATGTATGTGAAGCCACAACAGCAACACAATATGCACAAGATAAGTGTATTCTACTTTCGATTCTTTAAATTTCGCATCAAAAATCTTTATTTCCAAAAAGGCGAAAGAAAAAAATCTCAGACTTTTAAGCTATTTTAAATGGATGATTTCTACAAAAAATGTGTATGCAAGCGTTTTTTTTTTTTTTATTTTTTATTTTTTTTTTTTTTTTTACATAAATGAAATTGGTACTAGGACTATTTCCAGACTTAGAACCCAACACTTCTTTTGAATGACTATAAATACACACGGCACCAGATCTTACAAATCGTGTAGCAACTGTCCTGAGGAGGCTTTGCTTTGTTTTGTTTGTCGCTCAACGGTCTTTTTTTGCACACGAGGGCTAATTAGACCGGGACTTACGGCTTAAAGTGGATTCCGAACCACTACAAACATCCATGCCCAAGGTGGGATTCGAACCCACGAACTGTTGAACCGAAGGCAAGAGCGCTAACCATTTGGCTGCCAGCTCGGCGTCCTGAGGAGGAGCTCACCCTGGAACATATTTATAACTGCCCACCCATCACAAGAAGTCTATTGACAAATTTCCCTTTCAGAGAAATCTCATTAAGGATAAAATTGTACACATTGCCAAGATTTGAGTTAACTTCAAATGGACACGACACCAAACTAAACTAAAAGATACATTATGAGAAAGTTGAAAGAGAAGAACTTCTTGTAGACTAAAATTTGATTTTTTAAGAACAGTCTTAAAAATTTTTTTTTAGAAAATATATCTTTTTTATAATCTGAAAATCTATTTGTGGAAAAGAATCTGAATGTTTTGGGTAATCCGAAAGGCTTATATAGCTTTTACTTTAGCGTCTAAGTCTTTTAATGAAAATTTAAATTATGAATCAAGGAACTTGAGGCATAGGAGAAATGAGATAGTTTGCCATCTCATGGGGTCAATTTTCCCCCTGTTTTCCTCTCAATCATCCATCACAAAGCTAATTACAGCAGAGGCTCTCAAAATCGAAGGTCACGATCCTTTTGGGTGTCACGGACAGAATTTCGGAGGATCGCGACACATTTTAACTGCGAAAGTTTATTCCGATATTTATCCTTAACTATCACACGCAAATATTGTTCTGAATTAGAATTTAGGAAGTTACTTACTTAATTCAAAAAATTAGTTAATGACGAAAGAAACTTAATTAATGCCCAGACGTTGAGAAAATATGCCAGAAAAAGATATAGATTGAGAATGTATATTGTTGTGCTTGATATAATGACACGATTTGGGTGTAGTTAAAAGGAATTTCACCTGCACATAAAAATAAGCATATTACTTAGTGATTTCTGTTTCATAAACACATCTATTAAAGATTTGAAAATTAGCTTCTTTTTAAATTTTTTCATAAATATAAAAGAAAAAACTTGTTTTATATAATCTTTTGAATTCCTTGCTTTATAAGGGTTAATATGTACAAAGTTTTTCTAAAACGTGTTTCAACAAAATAAAATAAAAGATCATGCCTTTTTTAAGAAAATTAATATTTCTAATCGAATCACAAATCTGTTGTATCATTTCTCTTTCAAAAACTATACCTAAAACATAAAAGGTAAGCTTAAAATCTATAGCTAAACTTAAAACTTGAATGTAACTGAAAAGCTAAGCTCATATTAAACTATAAGATTTTCAAACTAATTTTCAACAGTGAAAAACAAAGAAATGAGGAAAATGTAAGTTGCAAAAACTATTTATCGATTCCAGAAATGTATTGAATGAATGACAATTATATTTTACTTTAATACTTTCAGTGCTTCAAGGAATGCTACTTTTAAATGGACAAAAATAATTGCTATAAGGAATACGAGTCACAATAATGAAAAGTTTGGGAATTATTGAGTTATGCTTATAGGTTATCATTTCAAATATTTTTCAAAATAATGCCGCCATCTTGTTTGAATTCAAAGCTTTGATAATTTTAATTTTCCTCATCAATTATTCAAATAAAATTTTAAACAATATAAATTTTTTGATTTATTTTCTTCTAACTTGCATCATGGATTCAATTTCCGAAGTATTTTTCATCGAAACGAACAAGATTCAGAAATAATAATCCATTTTTTAAAATTCGCTTAACTTGAAAATAGACTAACTGCACGCGATGGACAAAATTTTTCCAGTATTCTATTTTGTTAAGATTTGATTTCTAAAAGTGTAAAGTATAAATTTGAAATGAGGTATTCGAATACAGTCATAAAAAGATCGGCAGTTTTATTTTCGGAAATGAAAAATCACATTCAAGTATAATTAGAGTCAAGTTTTTCCTAGGAAAGAGATAAGTTAATTCACATATTTAATTGAGAATATATTTAATCGATTAAATATTTTAGATCAACCATTTATCTTGACTATCTAATCTAGTTTATAAAAGCAACTGAATAAAATATTTACCTGTTTATCGTAAGAATCTAATATTTCGTTCTATATGAGAAAATGCGTTTGCAAAGTAATTCAAAATTTATAAATTGAAAATAAATTATTGTAAATTATTATAAAAATTTTTAATGAAAAATAAATAATTGGCAAGGATTAGTAATGTAATATTAATAATATAATAATTGCCAACGATAAATAAATAATTAGCAATAAGTTATAAAATAATTGGCAACGAATATCCTATTTTATTCGTTAAAAACATGATCAAAGTTTCATCATTCAATATATTTTTTTCTTTTGGTAACACAGTGATTTCATTGGTCAGAAAGCAATAACCATTTTGATTTTCTAATCATCTTTTATTTTTGGTGGTAATGTGTAACACATAATACTGTGATTTCTAATAATAATTGTCTTAGTAGAGGCGTAATAAATTTGTATGTAATAAAATACTTTTTGTTTATGTAACATTTGAAATTAATTCTTCTGTAAAAGAGGATAAACTACTAGTAAAATTTGAAGAAAATAAGAGAATTTAAGTAAAAAATTAAAGTTTGTAATTTATAGATAAAGTTCGTCTATTTTTCAAAAGAAGATTCAAAATATTAAAGAAATGCACTTATCTTTATATACTGCGGAACAAAAATATACGAAAAATTTATCAATTTTGACGTGATTTTTTTTTAACCCCTTGCCAGTGTCGCCTGAATTCAGTTCGGGCAATTACTGCGTGCAGTATTTGTGATGCCCGAACTCAGTTCGGGCAGAAGAAAAATTAACGTTTCTGTTTTGTGAAGTCTGAGCTGAGTTCGTTTCTACTTTAGGATACTTAATTCCCTATTTTCCTAATAAATGACACAAGTGGTCCTAGTTTTTTACCAATTCCAACTTTGGTTCTGAAGGTAGTCCATGACTACAACAACACTATGGGAGGTGTTGTTGAAGTCGATCAACATCTTACAGACTTCCCGGTTGCTAGAAAAGGAGGTAAAAATATTACTTGAAAAATTTTTTCCATCTCCTACACCAGGCGTTATATGAATAACTCCTTTATTTGCATACTTCAGCAGGAGGTGCGAAAAATATGAACTTCAAAAAATCAATTGTTGAACTAAATAAACCAAATGTTCAACTACCAGGACCATTGCGTGCTAGTGTAAGCTTACTGCGCCTCATAGGTCGATACTTTCCAGAACACATCCCATCAATAGGGGAAAAAATCTACTCCAACCAGGCAGTGTTTTATATGCTGTCGTAAAACCGATGAACAAGGGAAGAGAATAAGGCATAAGACAAGAGTTTACATTGTAAAAAGTGCAATTTATAGGCTTTTGAGCAGTACCTTGTTTTGGGGTATATCATACTGTAAAAGATTTGTAAAATTTATGTTTTGAAAATCATATTGTTGTATTTTTATGTTATACTAGTTATCTTAAAAATTTCATTTAATTTGCTCAATACGAATAACATGTACGTATAATCATTGTTTTATGTGTATGTAAAAATTATAAATATAGTAGTTATTGTATTTAAAACTTTATTTTTGTAATAAAAAAGCATTTTCTAACTCTTATAATAATATAAAGAATAAAACTAAACAGTCAAAAAAGTTTTCCATTTTTGGTCCATTTTTCTGAAATATATGTCACAGTTAAGGGGTTAAAAAAATTGAGGCATACTATCACTTTTATATTTAAGATATTGCCTCTTTTCTATTTAGCTACTTAAAAAGGTCAACTGTATTCATCTTCATACTAAATAATAGCAACATAAGGAGCCAGCACTGGTTAATTACAAGGGTGTACTATACCTGCCCGATAACGCGAGTCTGCATATCGAGCGGATGGCCAGGAATACCATATACCGATTTGGTCGGAGACTTTGTGCCATCCCCTTACTCACCTGATTTGGCACCATCAAATTACCCACTCTTCCCTTTCCTGGAAAATTATTTTCGTGAAAAGTTCTTCATCAATATTTGTAGACTTGCGCCCAGCACTCGCGGGCTTCTTTGCGTCCTAATCTTCCGATTTTACCGTAAAGGGGTTGTCAGAAAGTGCTGGGATAAGTTGCAATTTCTGTATGTCATGTTCATTTGGGTGAATAAAAATGGCAAGAATTTTCTTGTTTACCGTGTATAACTTTCTTATTCTTTTTTAAATGCAGCTTTCAATAAGGTTATAAATGTTTCCTTCAGTGTTTGGCTCTTTTCTTTGTGTATGCTATTTCTAAGAATTTGTGGATGTAGAGATTTACAAGGAATCACAAAAACTGCAAAAGCGAAATTTTTTTATTAGGACCTTTAAGATAATCTCCTTGTCATTTAGTGGTTGATTCAAACTCTTCATAATAATGGATCATAGATTTGTTACCATTTAAAGTTAAAAGAAGTTAGATGGGTATAACATTTCAACTTTTTGAATGGATACCCTTCGAGGTGAGTGCTTAGGAATTTTTAAGGTTTTCTCCTTTGTAACCACGTTTATATAGTGTAATATATATATATATATATATATATATATATATATATATATATATATATATATATATATATATATATATATATATATATATGTGTGTGTGTGTGTGTATGTGTGTGTGTGTGTGTGTGTGTATGTATATATTAGTTATATATATTATAGTGTATATGGCTTACTAGGAGTGAAAAATCAATCAAAAATATGAGATTCACTCAAAAGAAAGATATGTTAAAGATGTTGAAAACTTTTACCACACATTCTTTAACTTTAAGTTATCCATTAGGTGATATCTGCAGAACTTTTTCTTTGTAAACTTATGTATGTATCTTATGTCTTTTTCTCTAGCTCATAAAGAGTATAGCATATGCTTTCATTCTACCTTTTATCCTTATTTCATTGTGAATATTAGTAAAAAAATTTTTTTGGCAAATCTTTTTCGATTAGTATCTATTTATGAGAAAAATTCTATACTTTGTGCTTCTAATACAAGTATTTTGCTACACTATTGTCCTGAAAAATTGATGGTTTGATAGCAATGCTTTTCAGTCATTTTGATCCTAAAATCAAATATAATGGATAAGTACTAAAGATAATTTAAATTAGCAGAAAACAATGAATATTAAAATCTGCTTACCATAATATCTGTTAATTAGAGAGTATTTTTGGGAATGTTTCTGGTATAATTTTCAAATTATATAGAAAAGAGAATTAAATTACATATTCTAAACCTTATTATTGAAAATTCTAAAATTTTAATTTTAAACGAAAAGAATAATTTTAATAATAATATAATTTTAAATGAGGGAAAGTGCATGAAATCATAAATAAAAACCTACATATGCACACTATTTAATTTTTTATCTCAATATATTTTTCCTTTGCTAATGAAGGCAACAAAATACAATAAGAATAATTCTTGAACAAAAAAATATTTATCAGTTATTTCAAATTTATGTCGAAATTTTTAAAATAAACACAACAGAGGGAAATAATGAATATTCTTTAAATGCATATAATCTCAAAGTTGGAATATTCATACTAAAATTTTTTTCGCAACTGTTTTAAAAGAAACTTAAACGAATATAACAATTTATTTCTCTGTTTCATAAAACTCTGTTTGTTTGTAAATAAGCAGCAAATGGTGAACACCATTTCATATATATCAACAAATATATAGTATCATTTAAATATTAACTAATTTTATTTCATCTTGAGCCTGGTTATATGAAAAGAAATTTCTAAGGATGCAAATATTGTGATATTTTTGTGTGTATTAGATTTTTTTATTGAAGGATCAAAATTGGTATTTAGAAGTAGAACCTATAAAAAATATTCTAATTATGATCTATATTGAACTATTCTCTCCCTCTTACCAATAATTACATTTCTAAAAATTTTAGATTAATATCTAAGTTTTAATTTTTGTTTGTAAATCACACTTTAAACGTATTGTTATAGCTTAAGTAATTATATGCATAGTTTATTTCATTTTATTTATATTAATAAAACAGTGAAAGAACACATTAGTAAGGAAAAATAAAATAGTAAAAAGGAAATCAATAGAACTTAAACGTTGAAAGCTGAAGTGATATTTATATGATATAATTATTTATGCTCATTCTCAGGACTTAGAAAAGAATATATTCGATGGTACGAATTTTAAAGACACAGAATTACAGTTATAGTTAATCATTGATGAAAGGATTCAATGTCAATAAAAATAGCACAATAAAAGAATAGTCAATTAGTATATAAATTTGATAAACTCTCGTCACCAGACTTCACTAAGTGCAGAAGCAATGATGTGTTCTTAATTCTCGCA
Organism: Latrodectus hesperus; assembly: GCA_037975125.1. Taxonomy (NCBI): domain Eukaryota; kingdom Metazoa; phylum Arthropoda; class Arachnida; order Araneae; family Theridiidae; genus Latrodectus; species Latrodectus hesperus. Next base: position 38,315,188 of record CM075860.1, read on the forward strand.
TCTAGAGAAACCACAGCAAACTATCGTTCTGAAATTACAGAGTGCCCTCTGGTGATCAACAGAGTGGATGAGTGAGATATACATCTTGATGGATTAGTGGAGTCTATCCGGATGCTTCTCTGGGGCGTGGAGTTGACGATGTCAAATGATTTCACTCATTATCCGAAACTGCAAACAAATCTGTGTAAAGTCAGGAAATCATCAAGCCAGGCATTCCCTGAGTGGACAAATGAGAGTTCGGCGATTTGTAGAACGTTCTCTCGCGGCAGCGGACTTATAATTCGTACAAATGACGTCAAGTGACGTCACTTCGGCGATAAATCGATGACAGTTAATCATTATAAGATCGGAAATGGAGTATAATCGATAATGTGGGACTCTTCAGAGCAAATGTCTGTTTTCAATCAATGAATTATCAATCTATCTTTAAATTACTCAACCATATGTAAGTTTCTTTGAATCCTTTTCACAATAAGCACCCTATAATTTAATACAAATAGGATATTTTTAATTACAATAATACAGTAACTAAAATGCGATAAATAACTAGTGTCCAGTGAAATTATTCAATTTCACTAGTAACACTTACATCAAATGGAAAAGGATAATATGTTTTTAAAAATATTACCATAATTATATGAAATATCCATATTATACTAAGCACGTATAATATTTCTAATAAAAAATAGTAGAAATAATCTTTTTTTTCTAAGGCTGTATAATTATCTTTTGTATTCCTCATTCTATTTTAAGTAAAATATACATTATATATATATATATATATATATATATATATATATATATATATATATATATATATATATATATATATATATATATATATATATATATATATATATATATATAAAATATACACGGTTTTATTAAACTAGATACTGTTTTAAATCCATTTTAATAAAAAAATGATGCCATATTGTACGAAACTAGATTAGTTATAATAATAATAACAACCTGAAATTAGATGTTCGAATGATACTGAAAAATATCAGTCAGATGTATGTTTCAAGAAAAAATTCTTAACAGATATATTTTGGAGAGTGTAATGGAGAAATATAAGCTTTGAAAAGAATGAATTGGAAAATAAAATCATTGTAAAGACCATTTAAGTTAAAATACATTTCTTATTAATATTCAATTAACAAAATACATAATAAAGAAAAGAAATTAATGCAACCTATAGTTATATTCATCACCTGAAAAATAATTAAAAAGATTAATAAAAAAAACAACGATTTTTCTTCTTTCAGTTTAGTTTTTCTTTTTTATTATTTTAATATTGTTTAGAATACCGGAAATTAAATTGAATACTGTAATCAAAGGCCACTAACTTACTAAAAACCAGTGGATAACTTTCTTAATTAGTAAAGTGTATTCGATGGTATAATAATGAAATTTTTTATTTAATGAAATATAAGACTAATAAAAATAGAAAAAGAAATGTATTTAATTTTTAAATAAAATTTTGATACTATAATAACGATATAAATTTTGTAATGCTTACATGAATTTTAATTAAAAAATGACTTTTTTACTATTTTTATTAATAAAGGATTTTGATGAAGAAATAAAATACATCATTTTGCTAATTCTTTCAATTAAAAATATTTTTTTGGTGAAAACTTGATGCTTAATGACTTGCTTTGAATCAAATGTAATGCTTAAAGTATTGCATCTGTTTTTGAAATTTGTAAAAGTTTGAAGACTTTCCACTAAAAATATGCCTAGTAACCTTACAAGTTTCAATGTATTTGGAAATAACGGAATAGTTTGAAAAGAACAAGTTCATGTAAAAGATGACTCGATCGGTCATACCGTGGCAAATTCACCTCCAATATCTTTGGCAGAGTTTTTTCTTTTGTGTCCAAGAAGAATTTAGAGAATATATCAAAAGCTGCTGAACATAAAGTGTCGACAAAAAACAAAGTTAAAACAGTCTAACTTAATTCAATCCAATAAATCTTTTAGAATAAATATTTTTCATAAAAAGCGCAAAACTGTTTTTTCAAAATAGAAGGGTTTTTCGAGCTTAAAATTTGTGTATATTTGTATATTTACTCAATAATTTATAAAATGGAAAATAAGAAACTCCTTAAATAGCAATTCAAATTTTTATAAAACAATATAGAGAAAAATTTGTGTTACAATTTTTTAAATTAGTTTTTATTGCACTCTTCAATTTTAATATTTTAAGTTCGATTAATAAAATAACTAAAGAATGGTTCGGTATTTTCATAAACATTCTGCAAATTGATTCTTGGATGAAAAGGATTTTAATTTTTGTTTATTATTTTAATTAATTTGCTTAAGATTAAATAATTTGAATTGGAGTCTATAAGTTATATTCTGTTCGATATCAATAGCATTTCTTGTTTCAAACTACAATGCAGAATTTTTACAAGGTAAACACAAGAAAGTTCTTGAACATTTTTAATGACCCAAAGGAACATGACCTACGAAAGCGCAAGTTTGCTTCATTGATGAAAGATTTTTCACGAGAATGATTGTCCAAGGAATAGAAGAGGGAGTAATCAAATGGTGTAAGGTCAGATGAGCAAGGAGGATGGCATTAAGTCTCTCAACCAAGTAGCTGTATGGTATTCCTAGCCACCCGCGTGACATACGGGCTCGCGTTATCGGCAAAGAACAGTGTACCCATTCTATTAAGCAGTTCTGGCTGCTGCAATGCCTTTTGCACGTATTCCAATTGTTCCGAGTACAGGTCCGCAGTGACTTCTTGACCAATTGGTGGTAGCTCATAGGGAATCATTTGACAACTAGTCCACCAGACATCTCACAGGGACAAATCATTTGACCTGAATTTGTGAAACCAGTGCCTTGCCGTATGCTTATTCACAGCACAAACACTTGACATATTAGAAGACTTGATGCAGCAGTTGAAATTTTAAAGCAAACAACACCGATCGACACGCCATTTTTCTTAGGTACTGAACGAGTCATGATTGTGTGCAATAGATCTGCTTTTACAACGACTTGTGTTCCTACTCTTGACTGACCTGAATCTCAACCATGCCAAACAATAATTTCCATACTTATTCTCATTACATTTAATGGCAACGCGTAAACTACTAGAACTTTCTTGTTTACCCTTTTTCGTGACGCCATTTAAATATACATTTAAACTTATAAAGTAGGTGTCACGAAACGTTCTGAGGAAAAATAAGATTTCTCAGGAATTTGATGAAAACATTTATTTTCTTAGTAAGAAAATTGTCGCATAGTAATTTATATTTCGTTTCTTTCAATCGTATCTAGGAAATGTTTCCAGGCGTTTGGAGAAATTCTTATCCTTCAATTGTCATGTTGTAAAGATGTAACGCCTTTTTAATGCAACAACTGCAATTAAATAAAAAATAGCCACCCAGACATATGAAGTGAGCATTAGATGTAGATGAATTTTTTCTTTTTTTACGTTTACATTGCACCCTAGTAAATACTTTCTGAAAGGATTGTGATACGTTAAATTTGTTATTTTACTTGGTTAACGCAATAATTCTGAATTCTTTTGTGTGTTAAATGCTTATATACACTACTGGCCATTGAAATTGCTACACCAGAAAAGCGGCACATACCACACGTGAAATTTGCATGACAGGTAGAACTTGCTGTGATATGCAAATGATTAGATTTTCAGCGCATTCATACAAAGCAGGCGACAGTAGCGACATCTACAATGTGTATAAAACCAGAGATTTGACTGCAGTTTTCTCATACTCAATTTCCGTTTCAACGTTGTTTTCGGCAAAGAAAGTTGTTGTAATGCCTCGTGTAAGGCGAAGAAATGCCTATCGCACGTGTCTGACTTGATCGAGGAAGGATTATAGTCTACCGGGATAGCGGTTTATCTTACCGCAATATTGCTGCTCGCGTCCGTCGAGACCCCATGGCTGTTAGCAGAATATGGAATCGACGAGTTCAGGACAATCATACGGAACGTCATGCAGGATCTCAGCGACCCCCATCACTAACCGCAGAGAAGACAGACATCTTATCCGCATGGTCACAAGGGATCGTACAGCCACGTCACGAACCCTGAGTCGAAATGGAGTCATTTGCAAGGCAACAAGTTTCTGCTCGAACAGTTCGACGACGTTTGCAGCAGCATGGATTGTCTGCACGGTGACCATGGCTTCGGCTACCGACGCTGCGTCACAGACAGGAGCGCCTTCCATGGTGTGATCAGCGATGAATTTGGACGCGGGAATGGCATCACGTCATCTTTACAGATGAATCTCGGTTCTGTATACAGGACCATAAAAAAATTCTGAATTATAAATCTATTCCGGACTTACTTTATGTTAAATGATAAGTACAATGCTTGCCAATTTCATCATTTTTGTGCCAAAAAGTAGATTATAATAAATTATCCAACTTCATATAATGTCATGATTTATTATATAAAAAGACCTTGTAATTGCTTAATTGTAATTGTTTTTGGAGTAAAACAATGCCGGTTTGCTCTGAAAATTATTTATTGAAATACTCATAAAAGCAGAGATCAATAAGAAGAGCTACAAAATCATACAAAAAGGACAGAGCACATACTTCAACATAAATTCGGAAATATTGTATTTTAAAAGCTTATTTCATATCAGTTGGAGTTCGATTACCTCTTTTCTGTTTTTGTTGCCCTTCGATGAAAAATTGCTATTCTTATTGCTATTCTAGGTCTGGTAAAATTGTTCACAGTAATAATTTCCAAAAATATTACAGTCTTTACTTTTTTCCCTCAATAAAATATTTTAATTTTAATAACAAACCACGAAAAAAGTTGCGAGCTAATGTCAAAATTATTATTATTAAAAATATTCAGTACCTATATTTTTAAATTTAATTCAAGAATTTTCCTTCAGAATAAACTTCTCCATAAATTAAAAGAATATTCAATTTTACAAAATATATCATAGCAAAAAGATATAACCCCAATTTTTTTCCCTTTATACACTAACTTTGTACAAAATAATATTCGAAACAGTTTTGCAATTTTCTCGGAATAGTGCAAAAAGAATATTTCGTTGTGCAGAATTCGTTTCGATAGTAAAAAACGTTCACATATTTTTACTTTGAAATGAAATTACTAAATGCCTTAGCATGAATCTAGCATTTATCTTCTCAAGTGGATTTGAAACCAAATCTGATTTAGATATGTCAGTAACCTAATAGCACTTCCGTTTAAACAAACCTCCAATGTGATAAATATAACTCTTTTCCTAATTTGTTACTTATCCACGTGATGAAAGGGGTAAAAAGTATTTACTTCATTATAAACATTTTGGTAGCGAGTGATATTTGTATCTTTTTTCCCTTGATAGTCCTGCATAACCGAAGAGAGTATTTGAGTAAACAGTCAATTTTGTATCGCAACAAATCAAGATGAGGAAGGATTTATGTCCATTTTATGCAGACGTAAATCCAGTAACACTTGATAGCGGCATTTTCTTTTTGTACAGAGTATCGCTTGTCGCGTTGGTTTGTACACACACACACACACACTGATAGGTTTGTTTAAACCTTTCTTCGCAGTTTTCAACAGTCTTAACAAGACCGAAAGGTCTTTTCGCAGAAAACTAAATGGGATTTCTTCTTTAAGACGATGATTGAAAGACGAAGTCACGAAGCGAAGAAAAACATTGCTTCGGATTTAAATCAATGTGAAAAGAAAAAAGAGTGGGTTTGGGAATTTATTTAAAGAGGTGTGGAAACCAATACGATCTTCACGTTGTAAGCGTATACTTTAATCTCTGCATAAATTTGATCCAATCTTAGAATTTATGATTTTACTATTTAATACATCTAGATAGCTTTCGAAGATTTCAGTGTTAAGAGATTGGGATGCATTAAAAGGCAATCAAAGCTACTGTTATATATGGTGGTAAAATCAAAGAAAGAACGAGATAGTTGATTTAAATACCCATAAATTATTTAAAATATGTATAGCTTATATTTTAATAAACTTAGTGAAAAAGAGTTGTATTACGATCAATTGTATTACTTATCCAATGGAGAGCAGAAACTTTATTTCATATTAACCTTTTATTATCAAAATGAATATTACTTAATCCTTTCAGAATCCCACAGAATGCTTGGATTATTTTAATGTAGATAATTAAAAAGAAATATTATGTTAATCATTCACGTTTTGAAACATTAGAATGGCATGACAGTCATAAGTAAACGTAATTTATTAAAGTAACTTAATTAACACACACAATAGTTTCATTTTTCACATTGAAAGTCAAATAATAATTTTTGAAATCCAAAATAGAAAGTTCCATGAAAATATAATTAAAAAAATTGTCTTTTGCTTTGGAAATTATTAAAATAAACAATGTTAAAAATTGTTCTGGGAATAAGAATTAGAAGGCTAATGAATTAGCAGAAATTAAGTTTAATTCTCAGTTCATTAATTAAGGCAAAATGACTGGTCTACTCTTAATAAAGATAATATCAATAAAAACATTTTCCCATCAATATAAGCAGGGTTTCACCACAGTTTGAAGTATACGTTGAAATTATCACAAATTCTTTTCGGACAAAAGAATTATTTATTCAGATTTAAGCATTTTGCTTCACTTCTGCACGTATCTGTAATTGCAATCGAATGGAAAGTATTGAAAATATCTTACTTTTTTTCCTCCTGCTGGATTCTCGGGAGATGAATACCACAAATATGTTATTACAAGCGAACTTTCATGGTCAACAATATTTCGACTTTAACTGACTGCATTTTTATTTTGTTTCATAAATATAATATTTCCTTTATATATTTTGAAACTTTGAACTTATTTTGAAATTATAACTTTGAATTCTGAGATTTAAAATTTTTAAGAGGGAATTTTGAAGTATAGTGAACTTTTGGATTTTTTATTAGAACAGGAAACCTTTTTAAAAATTAGTGTTTATATTTGCAATCTTTATTACTTCATAACTGTAACTGTAATGTGATCGGGGAGCCCTACTTTTAATTCTTATATTCATTACTTGTCCTAAATTTTTTTACCATGATTTATCTTTTCCTTTTTAAATATTTTACAATTATTTTTTTACACTTTATACCGCCTCGTACGTTTAACTATATCTTGGAGTTTCGTTTGCGAAACTTTCGTATTACTTGTTTTCGTTTATCGTAATATTTTCTTTTATTTTTCATTAGTTTGAAGGCCTTGGAAATAATTAATGTGTACTGTTTATTCTTTAAAAACCTTACACAAATGAATTCGAAATACATTGTTTCTTGTCCAGAGCCTGACTAAGGCAGTGGCATATGGGGCAATTGCTTCCGGTTTCCATATCAGGCCTTCAAATCGAATAGAAAGTTTATTTTTCTTAATCAAATAAATAGAATCGTTTGCCAAATCGAATAGAATGTTTGTTGTTATGAAGCAGAGAGGGCTTCCAAAGAAGTTTCGGTCCCGGTTCCCAATTGGGCTAAGTCGGGCCTTTTTTATGTCCCCAGTTCCGTCATCAGAAAAAAAAATTTACTTTGCTCTTTTTCTTGATGTTACATATACCTATAAATATATAAAGTATAGCCACTGTAGTATTACTATCTTTGTGGGGGGGAAATTACAAATAAGAAATAATTTAAATCAAATATATGATATTGATGCAATTTTTAACGTTGGCATACAGAATTAAAAGAAGCAAAAGATCACACTTGTGTGAAGTGTGATCACCCTCTTTAGTCTTAACAAAGAGCTCCAGTGGCTCAGTAGCTTCACGCCGCTTCCCGTAAACTCAGCAAAGTGAAGCATCATTTGCTGCGGGCAGTGGTTGGGAGGGTGACCACGGTGTACTCTCCTTCACTGGGTTGCTGGATCTCCGTGGGTTGGGGACGTGTCCACGTTAATCTGTGACGTCCAAAGTCCTTCCGCTGGTGTGGCGGGGATGTGGAGAGGAGGGTGCCAGCTCAGATGCGGCTTCGTCACCTGACCGTGGTTAAAAATTAATGCACTTTAAAATGAGCAAACGTCGTACTTCCACCTTCGTGGTGCACATATCTAAATGAAAGACGCTCTCTATTGACTTAAATCGCACAGCCAACCGCATAGCGAACTTGGCTTGCCAAGTGTCATGGGCAACAAATAAACAAAAGTCTTAGCCTATTCTAAGAGTTTATTTGATGCAGATTATAAGGGAATATTCTAGTATATATAAATACATGTACTTGTTATTTCACGAAAGGATCCAATTATCTGACTGAAATTGATCAACACGGTAAGGTCCATTATTAGCCCGAATGAATTTATATTATTCTTTATTTTGAGATTAGTTTAATGCGTATATTTCTGTTCACTTTGCAATAGAAATTATACTTAAAAAATCATCAAAAAAATTTGGCTTCAATTTATTTATTTATTTATTTTTTTTTTTTGAAAAACATGCAACATACAAACGAAATTGGGATTGTATCTTATGCTTTACGCCTCTTATAAGGGATGTTACATGTAAAGACAATGACAAATTTTTCTATTGTAAAATAAATTTAAGAATTAATTGCTTATTACATAAAAATATATTTTCAAAACGATGTGTTTTAGTTAATGAATGGAAATGCATTTAACTTGACCTAATTTAGCAATGAGTATGAAAAGAAAGCTTACATAACTTCTTCAATATCTATGTGAATGTATTTGAATTTAAAAATCATTTGTTCTACAGCTCGAAAAGGGTTGAGATTCATTGCTTAGTGGAAACTCTATCTATCATAATCAAGAAGAACAGGGGTGAATTAGAAATATGATAAGGATCGTTAAGCACACATGGTCTACCGAATGATGATGAATTGGATGTAAAACTTGCTACTGCCGTAGCTTTTTTTAATCGGGATTCCCATCTAAAATGGATATTTGTGAATAAAAATGGCATCATTAATATGGATGTATACATATTGATAAGAACAATTCACTTAACACTGCTGATGTAGAAGATAATATATTTTTGTAAAAACATGCACGTGTACTAACTCGTTTTATGATAGAGTAACTAAATATGATTTCTGGGGATGAAATAATTTGTTTTATTTGGGCCTAGAGGCGAACTCACAATTCTGAGTTTCACAATGAAATACTACACAGAAGCTGCCTTGACATTCTCACTATAAACAAAGCTCACAGTTTATCATGAAAAATTATATCTTCAGACAATTTCATTTTTCAGGTCCAACTCTTTCTTTCCTCAAGTGTCCATTGAACTTGGGTGATGATTGTAATCTTATAATCCATCTGTAACCGTTGTATGACCTCATTATATCCGATGACACATGAACAAGGGTGAAAAAAAAGTTAAAAAGTTGCGACAATTCTACTCGAAGATTTCAAAAAAAAAAGCAGTACATTGTTAGTTTTCTGGAATGGCATACAAATCAGAATTCGCAACATTCCAGAAGTGAATAATTGCTCCATTTTCAGATACAGAGAATTCGAAATGCTGCAATAAATATCGTTTTCTGCCTGACATCGTTCTAAGACAAAGGAATCCGCATTGGAGTTAAGTTTTTGTGAATGAGACGATGGCAACATTCGATGATCTGCAAATATCTTATCGTTTGCGAAGATAAATGGCTCACAGGAGATTTACAGTAGCTGGAATGGTCTTTCAAGGAGAAGTAATCCATTCTTTTAGTAAGTTTTAGCTTCTTCTCCCGTCAATGCCTTTTTTATGACAATGAAAAATATATCTGTTTGTCTTTTCCATAGTTCTAAAGATAAGAGAAATATGAGGGATGCAAGAGCAGTTTATTTCCCGCCATTTAGAAAAGAAATGGCGCAATTCGAAAAGGAGTAAAAGAAATGAGTTATTGACTACAAATCGTAAGAATATCTAGGTAATAGTAATAATTTAACTGCCTGTAATACTTAAAATAATTTAAATTTCATATTCCTTGAAACATAGTTTGATGTAATACTTTTAAAATTTCATTAGTCAAAAATTTAATTAAAAAATATATTTAAAAATTTTTTTACACATACAGGCATACAATATTAATTATAACGTTCTCCTATTAAGAAAAATATATTTTAAAAACAGTTTATGAATTTAATGTTAGTTAATTAATAAAAATTTTGAATTCTATCTTCAACCTATTGATGATTGTTTATCCATTGAAATTATAAACCAACTGGTTAAGCAAAGTAAAATTTATTACATTTTATCTTACTTTGATTTTGTATAAAAATGTAATTCAGAATTACTTTTAAGGATTTAAGTCTCTAACAACGATACAAAATTTTGATTTTTTTTCCAATTTAAGTCTCTAACAACGATACAAAATTTTGATTTTTTTTCCAATATAGTTATACAGTGATAATAGAAAAATTCTCAAAGAATGAACAATACACGTATTACGAATTTTCTGTCAAAATAGTTTGAATAATAAATAATTCCCCGTGAAATGTAAATGTATTATAATTTCTTAATTTCTTTGATCTTATTAGCTAATTAGTAACAAAGAATCCAGTAACAGAAAAGATATTTTTTTCAAATAATCTACAGTAGAAAACCTCATTTTTTTCGTTTCATTTCTTTTTTAGACCATTTTATGCTCCTTAAAAGGAATATTATTTAACTTATTTTATAAGAAATAAATTAATAATATATTTAAGAAATAAATTATCTAAATGGTATGGTATGTAAAATGTATGGTATGCTATCACATTTTAATGACAGAAAATTAAATGCTAATTGGAAACTGGAAATTATATAGCGTAAAGTAGTAACTTATTTAATAAGAATTTAGCGACGATAAAAAAAATGTTTGGAGACTTTAGTTAGCGCATCTAAAAATATAACAAATTGTTCAATGCATTTGAAATGATTAATAAATTTTATTTAACAAGTTAAATATTATAAAACATAATATGTTTGGGAGAAAAAATTGTGCATTTGACTAATTGACCCTGAAATAAATACCTCCTATTATAGTTCTAACATGATTTTATCGATGATTCATTTTCAGGCACATTATTTGACCAGTTTTCACTTAATTTAAAACTTTAAACAAGAATTCACACAACTCATTTAGGAATTATCTATGAAATGTTTCTTTGTTTTAATCACATGTAAAATATTTCAGTATATATCGAAATTTAAATTTCATTAACCAACTGGATGTTTTTATTTTTTTGTTTGAATTGTGATTCATCTCTCTATTTCTATTCTTAAAGTAATATATCTTTCTAAATAAGATGGTTAATAAAATAAAATTACTAGCTCAAAAAATGATTCCAATGATGGCTGTGGTATCGAACCTAAGAATTTTCCCAGTGAAAGTTTTTAATTTTTAGATTTCAAAGTTATTAATATTAGGTAATGCATTTTGTTTATTTTATGTCAATGAAATGCAGTGCAAAAGATGCCTTAACATTTTGATAACTGCTTTCCTTTTTATGAACAATTTCTAAATCTCAACATTATTATCGAAGAATTTTGGAAAACTACAGGTATTGATTGACAATACAAATTGGAAAAATTTAATGTGATAACTAGATCTCAATGCCATGAATCAATGTAATCACATGAAATTAATACTCTGCAATCCATCACAAAAATAAATAAATTTTAAATAAAAGTAAGTAAAGACTGATAAATATTTCAATAAACAATTCTAATTATGCTTTAAAGGAACAATTACGAGGGTCACTCTGAAATTTTTGAGATACAACTAGGTTTTTAAAGTTATACTTACAAAATTTTAGGTGTGTTCAAAGTAGTCTCCTCCAGCATCAATGCACTTCTGTAGACGAATTTTCCACAGATTAAATGCCTCAAGCCATTCATTTCTTCGAATAGATGAAAAAAATGCATTTATAGCCACATCAATCTCTTCTTCTGAATGAAAACGACGTCCACGTAAGTTCTTTTTTGATTAAAGAATAACCAAAAGTCGCCCATAGCTAAATGAGGTGAATACGGCGGATGTTCGATCACTTTAATTTGTTTTTGTTTAAGAAACTCAACTGTTAATTCAGCTGTATGTGAAGATGTATTGTCATGGTGAAGCATTAGTCCCCTACCATTCAGTTCTTGTAGAATTTCTGGGAGACATTGAGTGGTATACCAGTTTGCTGTTACTGTCTTCTGTCCTTCCAACTTGATGGCTTTGTCCAATCCTGCACTTCTGAAGAAAACGGCATACATCACTTTTTTCAGTGCGCGTTGTTTTTTCACCATTGTCGGCGTGGGATCATCTTCAAAGACCCATACTTTGCTTTCTTGACGTGTTGGAACGTCAAAAAACGGTATGTACGTTTCATCGCCTGTTACAATTTTAGAAATGATGCGGTGGCCACCATCATTCAGCATATTAAGAGTTTCTTTACTGATTATGACACGCTCCTCTTTTTGATGCTCGTTAGATTATGGTGAACCCAACGGTGAACTACATTTTTCATATGTAATTCTTCATGAATGATTTTGTGTATGGCTGCGGATCCAATGTTAAATTCCTTCTGTATCATTTGATGGGTACAGCGATTATCATCCATTAACATTTTTCGTATGGGATTACTGCCGACGGCGGCTTTCTTGTGTGTTCTTCATCCTGAAGGAAATTGTGACCTCTTCTAAATTCTCTACACCATCTGAATACAGTAGCACGAGCTGGAGATTCATCACCAAATGCTAATTGCAACCGTTGAACGCATTCTTCTTGATTTAATTTTGCTTTGAAATCTTAGAAAATCATAGCGCGAAAATGTTCTCGCGTCAACTTCATTTTCTCTTCTGTTTAAAATTTATTCCACGCTAAACAAGTTGAAGTAAGTCAGTAAAAAACCGTCTTCTGTGTTAAAATACTTAGTACTTTAATATTAAAGCGTTATTTTTATTTTGTAAATTTTCGTCTGCGCGTATCTCAAAAATTTCGCAGTAACCCTCGTATAATTAAAACAAGAACTTTTACCAACTAGTTAAAAAATTTTTAATTATAAAGTCTAGAGATTTTCTACTTCCCTATTCTATAAAAGAAATATTGAAAAAACATCGAGATTCAAGTTTCAGTATTCTATTTCTTTTATTAATGAGCTTAAAGGTAACATATAAAAGTACAATCAATGTCATAAATATCCGAAATTTATGAATTTTAAGTACTTATTTTTGATATGAATATTAATATAATAATTGATTTTCATCTTATGAACATAGTAGAGAGTTGAAGCCTTTTATATAACAGAAAGCAATGATTTTTCCCCCTTACCTAAATTTAATAGTTTACATTCTTTTAATTCTAATTATTTTAAATAAAATTTAAAAAGACTGTTTCGATTTAAATTGCATTACTTTATTTTATCTTTAATTCCCTTAAATTAATAATGATTTTTAAATAATAGAAAGATAATATAGTTGTTAATATAGCATTGCTCTTATATATCTTAAGTTTACTCAAAACTTGTTTTATTTATTCCCCGACAGATGGTACCACTTGTATTGAATGACATTCATGGCACGATATGATGAATGGAAAAATATGGAGGTAATTTCGAAAACATCGATGAACATTTAAGCACTTAATTAATCTCCAATTATAATTTATTTCTGATCTTTTGACTGATATTGCTAAATACTCCAATCATATTTTAATGTTAAGTTAAGGAATGGTTTTATTAAATAATAATTTAATTTTTATAAAAATAATGTCTAACAAACACAATTTCTAATGACTTTTTGTCTGACATTTAATTTATTTTAAAGTTCTTGCCTTGTGATTACAAAAATAATCTCAGTTTTTTCTTAAACATCAACATTTAAAACTACAAAATACGCTTCACAAAAATTATAATAATAATTTTAAACAAGGAAGGAAAAAAATTTGAATAAACTTCATATTAACACCTATTTAATTTAATCATTTAACTTAACCAGAACACATAATGCTATTGTTCATCGGAATGTGAACAAGTTGCTGATAGTTTCATCTTGGAAATTCAATTTATCAACAATCGAACTCAGAACACCAGAATGATTAGTCAACATTTATTAATCTGATATATTTTGCTACTGACCTCTTTGACCGATCAATCAATTAATTTAGGCTTTAAATATTAGCCAAGCATTTTCGTTTGCATATTCGACATTGTCCTTATAAAGTGCATGAAAAAATGCTCCCACACGCACAAATGCTTATTTTCACTCATGAAAAAATTCCAGGTCACTGATTTATTTTTTTCACTATTTTAAAATAGAACATATTTTTAATGAATAATGGACAGTTATCATTCATTAGGTTAGTATTTCTTCAATTTATATGTGATTTCCTATTTTATTTCAGTTATACTTTATCTGAAGTACTGTATAGTATTGTATTATGCTACTTTATCTAAAGTACAGTGCATTTTACTGTTTCGGGTTTGAGACCGGTGCTAAAGTATGAAGGTTTGTTATTTTACTGAAAATCCTTTTATCAATACAAATCAATAAAAGTGTAATATGGTATAAAAATTGACTTGATTAAAAGAAATTAAGAATATTCAAGGGTTATTCGTTTTAATTTAACTCAATTGAAAAATTGTATTCTTAATATATTTAAAAATGAGGCCAATGTGGCCTCATATTTGAATTCCTTGGACTGGATGGCCGTGAGTTCGAATCCCGACCCAACCGAAGATTCGTCGCGTTCACTAATGATGGCTGGGGCATATAAAATATACCGTGGTTGCAATGTCTTCCATGTGAAATGATTCCTCTGAGGGTGGCAGGGCAAGTTTGCGTGTCTTCTGCTTTCTCCCTGCTCCTGAATTATGCGGATCTACTTCCGAGAAAACGGTGGCACGCAAGCTTGTGTCCCTCTATATAAATGGTGCCACCACTTGCCCACTTTTAGTACTGAGAGCTGAAAATCCTAGTAATAGTTGGTCATTAAAAACAATATATATTCAAAAATAGTTCCCTCCGAAATTTTAATGAAAATATCTGCATCCTAAAATAAATGCAGGAAAGCACAAATATGTTGCTTTAATAAATTATAACTGGTTGTGGAGGAAGGTAATTAAAAATTTTGTATAAGAATAATGGTACACTAATAATGTGACTTAATTTTAAGTTCAAAACGTTTTTTAAAAATTCTATATACAACTATCAATTTCTTATTAGTCCTTCTTAAAATTTTTGCTATAAATCAAATTTTCATGGAAAAATATTATATGGAGGATATTTATTCATTTTTAAAGAAATTTTTTCTTTTATATGAGCTAATTTCTCATTGTAACTATTTCAGTAGTTAGTGCAATTTATCGCAGCAAATGAAAGTCGAAAAGCGCCTTCACGTACTGATGAACGGAAAACAAATTGGATGAAGTTTAAAAATGTTCTTTAGTTACGAGAAGTTAATATTTTGAATTCAGGAATCCTTTCTCGATTTTCCAATGCATTTCTGATCGGTGACGTATAGGAGAAACCGAAAACAAGTTTGTTGCATGAGGAAAAATCATTACTTTTTCAAAAATAGAAAATATTATTAATTATTATTACTTTTCTTTAAAAAAATTATATTGTGGAAATGTGAACATAAGGGAATATTTGTTGCTGCAGTTTTCTCTACCCTGCAAGTAATTTATATATGACAATTTGAAATCGGAGTTAATAATCACAAGCCTCTATTTTGAAGATATTACGTTTTTGAAACGGTGTACATCATGGCATATATAACAGTGATGACAGATTAATGTTATTTATGGTTTAAATTTATTACGAGCATAGCCTATGTTTTAATTTAACCAGATTTCAGTATAATACAAATCCTACCAACCGTTCTAATTTCAACACCCGGCAAAAATTTGGCTGACTCACTGGATAAAGATTTTATTTGGTTAAACACTAGTTCTCATAGAACTCCTAAAAACGAATGAATAAATTCTTAAAATCGGAAGTTCGCAAAATAGAAAAAAATGAATGTTAGATTTTAAAATTAATTTTTCTATATACAAGGCTTCTCTCTCTATAAATAAAGTGCTATTAGGAAAAATTATATAGTATGCATAATTTAAGAAACACATGCAAATAAAATTCATAATAAAAATTTTTTTATAATTTTATTTATGAAAAATAAAGCAAATTAGTTTTATTCTGTTTTAAAATTAGATTTTAAAAATTTCTTTTGTATTTAAATGACATTTCACAGTTATTTTACTAACTAATGACAGTCCTCTAACATAGACCTTAGATGTAATCAAAATTTTAATCCCCATTTACGAAGTAAAATTTTGAAAAATCAATTTTTATCGAACTCATTTTCAGGGAATTTCACATTTACGTTTATCTTTGACATCTGATTTGTTTGAATTTTTTTTTTTCTATTTTATAGTACAGAAATTTGGGTCCACCCACAACTTTATATTGGAGAATTATGTCTTTTGAAGGATAGTTAAGGATAGTTAATTGAACTGTGCAAATGTTGAAACTCCAGATTTTTTTTAACTTTTAGATTTAGGGAATCTTTCCCCTAAATCTAACCCCTGCCTTACCGACAATGAGCCAGAATATAATCAATAACTTGTGGTGCAAACATTGTAAATTTCGTTTTTCACAAGGAATGATATAGTTTGCTGCAACAAAATTGACATTTTAGATGCAATGCGAATATCAGTGAATATTATGTAAGTACATTTTGTTAAAAAACTGATTTCGGTAAAATACTAGGAGAGCCTTGTATAGGAGCCCTTAGCGACAAATTGAAAATAAGCGCCAAGATAGAGCAAAATTCCAGAAATAGTTTGGTTTACTATATCTAGTGTATTAAAGAAGGGTTATCGAGATTGGCGCAAGTCACAATTATTGCCTAACCAAGATCATTTGCGCCATGGGTGTGGACTCTGCTAGGATCTAACCATGATTTCTTATATGAAGACCAAAGCATCGGTTTGAGAAGCCGTCATCTATTGATTGTCGTCTATTGATCGTCATCTATTGAATGACACGTTGAGAATATAATAGAAGAAAAAGTAAAATGAAAAAGGCACTTTATGCTTTGTTTAAATCAGGACGATTTAAACTTTTAAAACTTCGACACAGGTGCCGTACAATCCAGGATGCCAAATTCTAAGTTTGGTGATTTTTTGGCGGATTTTCTTATGTATATGGCAACCTCATTGTTATAATATTATATATATGGAGACCTATAAGAATTATGCAGAAAATTCTATTTTTGGTAACCCTAGTATTTACGTATTCGCGTACGTCACGATATGTCATGTTGGCAACATTTCTTCGTCGCCAAAAAAATTCAGAATTTGGAATCATGGATTGTATGGCACCTGTGCCAAAGCTTCCATTATTTAATAGAATTCTAAATTTATATTCTAAATTTAAATTTATATTATAATTATTTTCTGATGCCAACATTAAATATATATATATATATATATATATATATATATATATATATATATATATATATATATATATATATATATATATATAAACACACTGCTGGCTACCCAAATTGTCACAACACCAAGAAAGACAAGACATATCAAAACAAAATTTATTTTGTAGGCAACATGTTGACCATACATAAATGATTAAATTTATAGACTTCTCTGAAGTGCGGTTCCTGCCAAAATCAGCAGCCAGGGAAGCCGCCATTGCTGGCGATCACTACTGCCGCACGCCTCAGCATTGATTCAAATACACTTTGCATGTGTTCTTGGGGTACAGCAGATCAAGCAGCTCCCAGACATTTCCAGAGTTGATTTGGTGTGGCAGCTGAGTTTGTAATCTGGGCCAATCGTTGAGCAACCATTTACCACATGTTTTCGGACGGCGAAAGATCCGGAGAGGGAGCCGGCCAGGGAAGCAATTCAATCTGGCGATTGACGAAGAAATATTGGGTAATGCGTGCCACGTGTGATCGTGCGTTATCCTGTTGAAATATGGTTGTGAGCAAGCCCTGAAGGTAAGGAAGGACAACTGGCTCCAACACCTCGGAGATGTAGCGCCGGCTGTTCAAATTACCGGCAATGCGTACTAGAGGAGTTCGAAAGTGATATCCAATACTCGTCTCATACCATAATACCCGGTGCAAGACCAGTGTGGCGGTGCATAACGCATCTGTTCAGCATCCTCTCTCCACGGTGTCTCCAGACTCGAATGTGACCATCGGGGTGTTGCAGACAGAAGCGTGACTCGTTAGTAAAGACAATTTCCTTCCATTCACACATTCTTCTTTCATCGCATCATTGCTGTCGGAGACGTCTGTGGTTCTGCGTCAAGGGTAGACGAAGCAATGGACGTCTTGCGGACAGACCACTCTGCCGTAAACGGCGTCGAAATGGTGCGCGGAGAACACTGGATGATGCGTTACAGACTGAATGTTCGGTGCAGTGGTCCGTGATGTGCCTGAGGGATCCGTCACTGACACGCGCGCAATTTGACTGTCATCACGTGAAGTTCTGCACTGAGGTGGATACGATCGAACACGCGCCGGTCCTCCTGTATCTAATGTTCGCATATCCGCATTACAGTTGCTTGGCTTCGTCCAACACGACTACCGATTTCCCAGAAAGATAATCCACAACCTCGGTAGGCCACTATCCTTCCTCTGTCGAACTCGGATACTTGATCAGAAAATGATCACTATTTTCTACAAAGCATAAATAATCCTTTAAAAAAATTGCCGAACTTGTTGAAATTTTCAAGTTTTAAATAGCGCTTTAAAGTGGTGCCACAGGCGCGTGTAAAGAAGTGCGTCTGCGCTGAAATTCAAATCGTTTGCATATCTCACCTACGCTAATGCATGTTGTAAATTTCATATTATATGCATGCTCTTTTTAGAGCAGGGATGGGCAAACTTCTTCGGTCGCAGACCAAAAATCGGAAAAAAAAAAAAAATGGTTGGCGGGCCAAGACAAATTTTTCTAAAATTTTAAAAACATACAAGTTTAACAATTTAAATATGTTAATGAGATGAGTGAAATTGCGATTTCTCTTGTAAGAGTTCCTTATATTCTGGTTCGAAGTGAGATGTACTGATTCTACGGAACGAAGCTACCGTGCTTATTTGTCAGCCTACTTCTGAAATGATTCTTTCTAAGGTTCATTGTTGAAAACACTTGTTCACATACATAAGATGAAGCAAACATATCACTGATTTTCTGGAATGGCTGGAGCTCTTAAAATGCGTAGTCTGCTACAAGTGAGGTTTAATTCACCTTTATTGGATTCCCATATGTCTGTTCCCCAAGAAAGAGATGACGCTTGTTGGTGCCAGTCTGAGCTGTCTTTGTTTGCTATTTCCGTCCATTTATGTTTTGTAAAACGAAAAGTAAAGAAAGTAAAAAGATCATCAGCTCTTTGAAAAAATAAAGCAAAAAGAAATATTTAATCAAAGTAGAAAAGGAGATGGATGAGTATGAAAATTATATTTTCTTTTAATTTTAGTTGGACCGACAAATTAAAATTCTATCCGCGTGCCGTAGTTTGCCGATCCTTGCTTTAGAGTGCTGCACTTACAGTAATCAGCAGTTTATATATACATTACTGTTTTCTACTAATTTGTGAAAACTACCATCTACTGTACCATAATTATTTCCCTTATTGTACCCCAATACGGCTGTTATAGTACAAATAAAAAATCTTATATTCCAAATGTTCGTTTAAACTTAATTACGTTTTCAATTAAAATTCATTTACATCCATTTCATAACGGTTTCTTTGCTTAAGAATTTTTGCCATTTTATTATACGTGATTTTCTATTGAACTGTACAAATTTCACAAAATCACAGTTATTAAGAATTCGTAAAAATTTTGATTTAAAAATATTTTCATTATAATTACTTGCAGTTTGTAAAGAAGATATTATTTTACCACGTAAGTCGAATAATATACATTTTACTGCATAAATTTAACTTAAGTTTACGCACCTTATTTTTTCACATATCCATCTGTTTTTCTTTTGCATTTTCAACAACTTTTTTTAGTACATTTTTAATAATTTGAATTTCGTTTAACTCAATTCCACACGGATTTTGTAAACATGGTACGCACAAATTATTTTCATGTATGTGTATATTGTCTTCATCGCATGCGTATATTGTTTTTTACGATTTTTTGGAAATTTCCATAAAAAAGTTATGATGTCTTTATATGTCTGGCTATAAATAAATGACTAATTGTTTAAAAATGATTAATTAATTAGAATAATGAAATAAAGTATTATCTTCTTTTCCAACGAGCAATAACGAGCGATCGGTTAACTAAAAATTAATATAATGTTTAAGAGTTGAATTACATTGTTTACATTTCTTAAGAAACATAACTGTATTTATGAGTCTCAATTTATTATAGAACTAAAGAATAAATTAACAATTTTTTCAAACTTTTAGTGAAAATATTTCGAATTTCATTAATAATATCAGAAAGATCCTTTGAAAGGAAAAATTAATTTTTTATTGACACAAAAATATAATACATATTTTTATGCCAATAAAAATAATGATGAAAAATTAGCATAAATTTGAAGAAAATAAAATACGGCACATTTTAAACAATTATGTTGCCAGATATGCTACTGTACTCTGTGAAAACCAGAATAACGTGAGAGATTAATAACTTTGAATTCCATGAAATAATTCAATAATTTTTCGTGCAAAAGATGATGTACAGTAGTTGGATTGCTTATGAAACCGAAGGGTTACCATTTGGTCAAATAGTCTTATATGAAATCTTTTCTTCATTTGGAGGCTGTTTTGGTAAAGACTCAATTATTACAAATGAATAGAATTGTCAAGAGAAATAATTAATTATTCAATAAATTCTAAATAAAATTATGAAGTTTAAAGTCTTGCAAAATGTTCATAATCTATCCTATTTTTTTTATAAAAAAATTCTCTCGTGAAATTTGTGTGTGATGTGTTTCTAGTTTTAATGCTTAAATAATCTAAAATTCTAAAAATGTCCATTAAATAATCTAAAAGATCATGTTATCGTTTTATTGTAGAGACAAATGAAAAAAAATAAGAAATAAGTTTTGAAGATATATAAAATATTTTCGCAAAACGTTCCTTAAAGTCTTTCATTTCATTCAAATGCTTACCCATTTATACAAAGACGAAATTTTATAGTTTTCTAAATAATAAAGCAATGTAATAATATCTTTAAAAGAAATTATTTTTTCAATATTTTAAAAATAATTCCTGTTTTCATATGCATTTATGGAATATTTTAATAGTCATTTTATTAAAATTTTTATTGGCAAACTCTTTATATAAGATTCTCTTTTCCACATTTTTAATCATAAGCGAAAGTCGAAAATTCTTTTTTATCTGCTTTTTAAATAAAGCATCTCATTTCTAACCTTCTATATTTTGATTAAGTTAAGAATTTATCACTTCATCAACAAATATATTAAAGATAAAAGTTTTATAAAAAAGCAAACAATTCTAAAGTTTAAAAAAAGTTCATGAACTCCACTTAAAAATTTGCAAGATGTATTTAAAAAGTAATTTTTTACATTCTTTGACCTATTGCACTTTTACACTATCGAGTACACATTCATTATTTTAAAAAATTTATCCATAAGGTAATGATTGTTGTTGTTATTGTCGTGTGCCAACTAGGCTGGCAATATGGTGTGCGCTGCTCCACTTTTTCAACTAAACCATATTTTAGTGTGGAGTCCGACATCTTCATACACACATGCCATAGGGACTCGTTTATAGGGTAGGCAACCATTTACAACACATTCATACACAGAAAGGACAAAGACAGGATAGATAGAGAGAGATAGTACATCCATGCCTGAACTGGGATTCGAACCCAAGACCTCCCTATCCGTCGTCAAGGACTCTGGCCACTAGACAGAGCGGGCGGCAGTAATGATTGTTGATGATCAAAATTTATACATCAATCATTCAATTTCATTCCTGCGTTACTGGTGTCATCATTATAGTGAAGATGAGTAAATTTGGTTCAACACTTAGAAAATGCATAAGAAATATTGCTAACGCTTCCGTTAATATATATATATATATATATATATATATATATACATATATATATATATATATATATATATATATATATATATATATATATATATATATATATATATATATATACATATGATTATTTTAGTTTAGAGAGATATTTAATTTTTTTTTAAGTCTTTTGTAAGACTTTTTGAAGATCCACGCGCATTGCTTTCTCAGATAATTTTCTCATATACAATGAATTTTATTCTGAAGTTGCAATTGAAGGAACCCAAGTCTAAAAAGCACCTCTTTTAAAAGATGTATTTATAGAAAGCTAAATATAACTACCCATTTATAATTATATTTTTAGATGATAACGTAGTTTATGTCTGAGTTAATGCCTCGTACTTTTAATATTTATTTCACATTACTCAGCCGGTTAT
Organism: Latrodectus hesperus; assembly: GCA_037975125.1. NCBI lineage: Eukaryota > Metazoa > Arthropoda > Arachnida > Araneae > Theridiidae > Latrodectus > Latrodectus hesperus. The sequence goes on from CM075860.1 coordinate 38,337,573, forward strand.
TAACAGCACCAAAGACTGATGAAATTTTAAATCATTGCCTCATGAAGAGTTCATTGGAAAAGCTGAAACAACGCCTTCCAGATTTTCATATCAAATCAATGGAATGATTTAAGTTAAATAATATGAGTGATTTTTAAATATCAATGATCTTTGTGGTGAACCAACCAACCAACTACTTGAACTTCCCTTGAACTTCAATTAAAATTCAATAACTATATTTCATCCAAGATATTAACCAATAGGTACGGTGTTTCAGTCAAAAGTCTATTAATTTTGAGACTTTTTAAATTCTATAAACTGTAAATAAACTTCCTATTGTGAAATGGTTGGAAAATGGAATTCTTCAGTCTTTCTCTGAGTTGCTCGTAGTGTGAATTGAGATACAGAATCTTTGGGCTGATAGGAAGCCTTCCTTAATAATCGTGAAGGAAGGACACTTCGCTAAAGCAAACAAATCTAGGAAATGGCTTTCGAAATCTGCCAGACAACACTCAGGTATCCCCTTATTTGCATCAAAAGGACAAGCGCCCCTCGACTTTAATTTCGAGACAACTTGGAACATCACGTCTGAGGACAAAGCAAAGGAAATTGAATGATACTCACTTCAGCGAAAATCTTTTTTTGCAGACATTCTCGATTGCGAAACAAAGTGGCTGGATTAGGAAAAGATGATTTTTTTTCTGAAATGTTATACAATCTCCATAGTTTTTCCATTTAATATCCCCATCGATTTTTAGGTTATTAACTCTTTTAAGCATTTCAAATGATCCCGAAAGATAAACTTAATATTAATCATAATAAAAATACTGACATGCATTACAAAAACGCATATTTTTGCAGCTAATGCTTACCCATCCGTTAGAGCTATAATTGAAAACTTTTTTCCCACATCCGGTATTAAAATGTAAAATTTCGTAATTTCTACGATTGACTAAGTTCAATAATTTTATTTTCATTCCAGAATTATACGATAGTTTATGCAATTTGGAATATATATATATATATATATATATATATATATATATATATATATATATATATATATATATATATATATATATATATATATATATATATATATATATATATATATATATATATATACGTAATACATTTGAGTACGTTGATCATACATTCACCAGGAAGATGAAATCTCCAATAATCAGACTATATCAGAATTGTTCAGTAAGGGTCACTTTTTCAAATACTGTTCATAAATGATAGTGCTGGAATTTGGTATTTTGATGGGCGCCAAACATTTAATATTTCACAAAGTTTAGCTGAGAAAATAAAAGTGTTAAATAATGCTGTCTTTTAACAACATTCGTTCGTTAAAAAGTTGAGATTTTGTAATGATTATCTATAAATTCCGATTTTTTTCCTAATTATTACTGTACATCTTTTTTTATCATTATTATCCTTATCAGCATGTCTTATAAGTTTGAATAACATATTTTTTGTTTAAATGAATTTTTTTTAAAAAAGTAAGCAACCAACTCATTTCCTTAAATGACACCTGTTACTGATTTTTTTGTTGTTATTTTTATAAATGTATTTTTAATCAGCTGAAAATTTAATTTCATTTAATAATTCCTTGTTGACTTTAAATTTAACTTTGAATAGAGACTGGATTTAAATATTTAATTATATTAAATAAATACATTTAATATTTAATTATGAACTTTATTTATTGTAAATTATTTATCATTGAAAACTTTCCTTTTTTATTTTCTTTCATATTCTATTATAATTCACTTATTTAAAAGAAAACAGCAAAAACAATACATCGTTATCAAATATCAAAATATCAGTTAAATTATTCTTATTCAATAAGATAAGGTAAGTGGAACCATCAATTTCTCCCCACTCACTTTTTTTACACCAGTTTAACGACACCATAAAAATATTTTGAAATGCATCGTTTCTGAAAAGTAATTTTTTTCGAAAAGCATTCCCGAGTACGGTTAACGAGCGTTAATATCATGCCAATATTTTCCCAGAATGCAGCAGATATGAAATTCCGTGAGAGTGGAATGCCTGCTGAGAGATTTTCTTCCCATCATTTGTTGTCTGAACACCATAAAGCGATCAGCGAAGAAAACAATTACATCAATGAGTTCGGTGTTGCACCGGGATCCCGTACTCCGATCACGTACCGCAGAATACCATCATTCTACACGTTTTGTCTAAAAAATGGGAATTTATCTTCAAGTCCCTCGAAAGCTGGCCTCATCTTCCACCCTCAGGAATTGCGTCAGGAGGTTTACGCTCCAGGCCCCTTGATTTACGACCCACGATGCTATCAAATTAGTAAAGGATATGTCACTCCAAGAGGGTCTTCCTCACTCTTTTTTTTTTTTCGCTTCCTCAAAATATCCTCGTATTTCAAGTCTTCTGTTAAGGTGCTGTTATATTGTTGAAGGAAAATACTTGATTTCTCAGCGTCCGCCTTTCGTGTTCATTCACACCGACTGTCCGGAATCAAGCTATTCTTGAAAACGAGAACTGGCCATTTTCTGATTCTTTTTTTTTTATAATTCCGAATTTATGACGTTGTTTAGAGGACACTGTCACTGATTCCAGTTTGTTAAAATGAATAATTATAGCTATAGTTTTATCGAGTCAAAAATTTCTGTGACAAATTTATTGATAATAGGAATGTGTTGATGTACCATTGGAAATATATTCCATTCACATTTAATTCAGATTCAAAAATATTAAGTAAAATATGGAATGGGGATATATTGAAATTCAAAATCTAATTCTTGTCATTATACTATATATTTTGAAAAATGAGCCGGATTATGATGACACTTATCAAGATCTTTCCATTCGCGATTATATTGCTTAAAGACTCCGTCAGCACGATTTATTAAAATTCGTTTAATTTTTATTTTCCTCAACTCAATGAAAAATGTTGATCTCTGGAATCTTTTTAGCGTTATTACTCAATAGGTTCAATAGAATATATTCCCATTGCTATATTGTGATAAGGATATAGCCCGATTGCTTGCAGGTATCTGATATTGGTAAATCTCATTAACTGGTGCCGCCCTGAATCCTCCTTATAGTTATGCCTTCAAATATATTCCGACTGAACTGGCAGTTAAAGGATTTTTAACGTCTGGCGTTCAATTTAGAAGTTCGTATGTTCAATTCCGACTTCAGGCTTGAATGCTTGTGTTACTGTGCAAAACCCACTTTAAACTGTAAATCTCATTTTAATTAGCGTGGAAAGATTGGACAATAAACTACACACATCTTAATTATCTTAATCTTCAACATAGCAACTTGTGGGTTCAACATATATCAAGAGCATAAATGCTTACATCAATTCATAATCCATTTGGTTACAATAGGATTCGATAGCAATATGTCTGGGTGCAATAAGAGAGAATTGAATGACTGCTTTTCTGAATTAAAAGTATTTTGAATCGACCAAAATTTCTGGGGATTTATTTTAAGCGCTATGTTTATCAGAATTCAAATATTTATTATAGTATAAGTATAATAGTAAATACAATAATTTACAATTTTTTTTCAATTATAAAAAATGAAAAATGAGGTTTGATAGCAAATGTCACAGCAAAAATGAAAAATCAAATATATTTCAGTTATAATATAAATAAGTAAATAATAAATTATAATATTTTCAGTTATCATTAAGTCTAGGAAATGAATGTTGTTATTACAAAAATGAATTAAAATATGTTTCAGCTTATTATAGTATAAATAATAGTAAATATGATAAACAATAATTTTTTCAGTTATTAATGAAAATAGGAAATAAATGAATATATTACAGATAAGTATTTTATTTATTTCTCCGAATAAAAATGTTTTATTCCATTCACTTATAGCATTAATAATGTTTATGAAATTTTTATTCGAGGTTGAATAGTAAATAATCAATCCTATTAGTTCCTGTTCCTCATGAAAAACGTTTATTTTTGATTTACTTTTCACTTTCATTGCGTACATTCATTAATTTAACGATTAGTTCATTAATCAAAAGAAATTTTTAAATGAATATCCTATTCATTCATTTAAAACATTCTCTGTCATATATTAGTTTTTGACAGCTACTTAAATGTTTCGAAAGAATTTCTCTTTGAATTTTTAATGAGTAATTTAAAATCTGACATTTAGTTAATGAGAATTATGGTGCTTTTTACACATAAATAATAAATATTATGTATTGACTGAAATGTATATTAATTCAACTCTAAAGTCTTTTTCACCTGCGCATATCTTTTAAAATTCTAATTTTTATTAACTATATATTTATTTTTATCTTTTTCTTTGATTAACTTGTTTTGAAAGTACATATTGTAATAAAAAGCATGAAAAATTATATTAATATCGTTTGTGTCCTGGATTGGATTTGTTTGGAATACTTTGGCGAAATAAGATTAATAATGTGTCATCTAATTCAGTTTGGTGTAAAAACTTCTGCCAGTTACATATGGGCTATTGAAGATATTGAATGAAATATTTATTATGGCAGCAATTATCTTTGCGACATTACAAACAATCCTTCTATGTGTAATCATCGACTAACCAGTGGATGATTAGCAACTTGGTTTGGCGATACATTTTGGCGATAAACTTTAATTTCTAGCAATCTTTGTAGCCTTATCTTTGTGTAGCGGCCATCTTTTTAGTTACATCTTGGCATTTATCTTGGGTTCAAAAAAATCGCCAAAGAACCGAGAGATTGGCGATTGTAAACTTTTATCCATAAAATATTTTTTCATGGTATGCAGAAACAAATACAAAGCAAATTATAACCTCCATTTCTTCACCAAAGAACATTATGTAAGTAAATGCAATAGTAACAGAAGATATGAAATTGACTGTAGGCTTAAGTGCTTCTCGTGCTATATTATTTAATCCAACATTCTATATAAACGTATAAATAATTGAATGAGTAATTTTTGAGGATTGTGATTATTTTAATATAAGGGTTATAGGAAAAAATGACTATTTTGCGTGATTAGTTCTCTGTAAGAAATACTGGTCATCACATTGGTAAATGAAGTAAATCTATGACCCACGCGGTTTCTACTAACAAAATTTTTTGTGATGATTAACGAGTCAACAAAATTTGAATTAATAAATTTTGGTGTTATATTTATTTGTTTTTTTCCTACATAATAAATGCTCTAATTATCAATTAGAGTGCACTGAAATTTTAGCATTTCTAAGTCTTATCGAATCGAACGAATTCAGAAGGAAATATTCAAGGTGCCAAGTCGTCTATTACCTTGCGTGACCCAACTTGTAAAAGTGCTATTTTCTCGAATGTTTTTCTACGGAAATAGTTGATTTTCATGGTCATAAACACGTTTTACATGTTGGGTCGAATAAAGCACCTCATGCAAAAAATATTGGAAAGATGTTTTCCTTATGTGCTTATATCTATACACCACATGAAATTAAAAATAATTATATCGTGGTTTCTATTTATTTTAATGGAATGAAATATGCTTCAATATCAAAACTGCTTGTTTATATTATAAATTATGTATATTAAATAAATAATAGCCTTTAATTATTTCTAACATAATTGTATTTTCTTTCATAAACTCACTTATTCTGAAACAAAAGCAGTTAATTTTTTTTGTAAAAAAATCAATTATTGTAAATATTTTCATTTTCTTCTCCTTCTTTAAAAATATCATATAATTTTGGCAAGAAAGAAATATAAGAACATTTATTATATAAACCTCTCCTTTTTAGCATTCAAATGTTATTTTTATGAATAATGTTTTTTTCAAGATATTTCTAATTATTAGCTTTAAAAAAGTGGGAAATAATAATTCCTGCTTTTATTATACTTTGCGCAAAAATTTCTATCAAATTCCCAATTAACAAAAATTAGTTAAAAATATTAAGAAGCAATAAAGCAATACCAGATTTTTCTTGTTTTGTTAGCTAAGAAGGAATTTATTCTTCTAATTTGTGAAGTGTGATTATCAAAATTATAATAATAATAACAATACATTGATTTATTTAAACAAAAATAAAATTTCTTAACTAATTTAAGTATTTCATGAGCACAGCTTTGTTCTTAATTACATTAAAGATATTTCTAATTTAATCTTTGAAAATAAAATTGGTTTTCAATTTTTTTAATTTTTGAATATAATCTGATGAAAACATAACTTTTGAAATACAAATAATTAATATTTAAGTTCTTTGTTGGTATTTGTTGACATTTTCTATCAAAGAAAGAAATGAAGCAATTGGTTTTTAAAAAATTAGGAATTTGAGTAATAAAGCTTGAACTCATTTGAGAGAGAAAAATTGTGTAATAATTACGAAGTAAAGAGCTTTTATACAGTACTTTGTGAAGTGCCATTTTCTTATATATCTTTCACTGCGTTTATTTATTTATTTTTTTGCCATAAAACTATTATAATATATTTGCCTTATTTTTAAATTTATAATTAAATTATTAATTACTTCATAAATTTTTGGGCACATAAATTTTTTCGGTAAAATACACTGGAAACACTTTGTAGAAGAAAACATTTGGTTTTTTCGTCGTAAATGTTGCAAAACATTGTGTTAAAACAATCAATTTTTTTGTCAATTAAGAATAGAGAAAATCGATAATAAGATCTAATTCCAGGTTGCATTTGTGACTTATTTTGAATTAATGATTGTACAATGTCTTTACAAACGGCAGAAATATATTTTAAAATGCACCAATAGATTTGAAAGAGTAGAGATTGGAGTTATGTACTCTTCCAAAAGTTAAGGACAACATGAAACTCACCATTAAAAAATTAACAATAACAATAAAATTTATAGTTTGTATAAATGATAAAAATGAACTACGTAAATTTTTATGCAAAAACGTTAGCTACCGCTTTTTTGACAGGAAAGAATAAGTACATGTGAGTGAGAGAGAGTAATGCAAAAATCATCAAGCGGTGTACATTCACTTCACAGTGGAGGTCAACTAAGCTCGATCAAAAACTCAGATTGGCGAATAGTCTCATCGATTGGTCTTACTCAAGCTTCTCAAAGATCATCACCAACGGAGATAGTGACTTGTGTAAGTATAAGTCCCCGGATACCTTACGGTGCCAACACAAGGGGCAAGTTTTCTTGAAATTTTCTAGTGTTTCGACTTGGACTGCATGGACTCTTCGGAGTCCACCGGACAGATGGAGGTTTCACCTCCAAACCCTCCCCCTCAGGCTACGGACTTAAGTTCACATGACTCTGAAATCGGGATGAGGGCCATCAGCAATAAAATTAGACTAACTTCCGAATATATTCAGAAGATTAGTAATGAGGAACTTACGGACAGTGAAATAGAACTACTGCGAATACACAGCATCGAGCTGACGAAATTAACTGAGCTCCTTGCGAGTTACCAAAGGGAGAAAACCTCGAAAAATAGGGACACTCCAAAAATTAATGCAAATGCGCCACCACCATTCTCTGTTACAACTAATAATCGATTTGAAGTCCTAAGCGATTGTGATGACGTCGAAATTGTATCAGAAAATGAAGACTACCCAGAACTTAGCCAAACTGTTAAAACCTTAAAACCTAAATTAGCCATGAAAAGAAAAATTGAGGAAAAAATTAATGTCTCTAACAAAAAATCTAATGAAGTCACAGATAATAACAATGAAATGAGTGATGCTCAAAACTTCCAACCAGCCAAAAAGAACACTAAAATACCACCAATAGTGATAAAAGACCAAGCAATTAATTGGAAAAATCTACAGGAACTCTTCAAATCAAAAAATATATCAGGTTACAAAGGAAAAATGACGGGAACTGAAATTTTAACATTAAAAGTGGATAATGCCGAAACACATAGAAAAGTCACCTCAGCTTTAGACGAAATAAAAACCACCTACCATACTTTTGTCCTCCCAGAAGACAAGAATCTAAAAATAGTCATACGCAACCTTCCGCCATACTATAATGCAGAAGAAATAACACAAGAATTAATCCAAGAGGGGTTTCAAATTATCAATGTTACCCAGATGACCAAAAAAGTTGACGGGAACAAAATCAACTTACCTCTATACATTGTTACTCTCCCTAAAAATGACAAGTCAAAAGACATTTACAATATGTCTCACATATTTAACCTAGCGGTTAAAATAGAAACATACAAAGGAAGAAAAGGGGTAACGCAGTGCTTTAGATGCCAAGGCTTCTTTCATGCGCAAACCTCATGTCACCACAATTTCAAGTGTGTGAAATGTGCAGGGGACCATCACCATTCAAATTGTCCTAAACCGACTACAACACCAGCGAAATGCGCCAACTGTGGCGAAGCCCATCCTGCTAGTTTCAGGGGATGTAATAAATTCCCCAAAATAAAAGGAAAACAAATTCTAAATGCACATATAAAAAGTACAATTGTACCAAGTTCAAACCCCAAACTAACGTACGCAAATGTACTGGTTCAAGAAAACGACACAATAGTTAAAACAAAGGAATCAATAAATGAAGCAAAATTAATTGCAAATGAGCTAAAATTACTAGTAAATTATGTGCAAAATTCAGGAATCCTAGAATTAACTGCTCAATTGAAAAAATTTAACGAGGCCATGGAGGCCCAACAAAACGGAACAATAACAGCAAATAATGAGTAACAACAAACAAAGCTTTAGCCCACTCACAGTGGCCACTTGGAATGCACAAAGCATTAAACCAAAGACACAAGAACTCATAAACTTCCTGGATCAATATAACATTGACATAATCTTACTCACGGAGACGCATCTAACGCCTGCAATCAAATTCAACATACCAAATTACAACGTATATAGAACTGATAGAGCTCACCACAAAGGAGGTGGGACAGCCATAGCAATTAAAAGATCATTAAACTCAACGATTTACAGCAACAATAACAATAATGGTTATGAAGAAACTTCTATAATTGTCACCTTTAAATCCAAAATAAATATCAAATTTACGAGCATTTATAATAGACCTCAGCACATACTAACTTCACAGAATGTTATTGATATATTTTCAACCAATTTCCCAACCATCATAGGTGGAGATCTAAATAGTAAAAATATACACTGGGGATGTAAAATTACTAATCAAAATGGAACCACAATATTAAACGCTGCACAAAACTATAACTATACAATAGTAGCACCAATAGAACCAACGCATTTTGACTATAGAAATAAAGGAGATATATTAGACATCTTTCTAAACAATAGCCAAATACCACTTTCAGCTAATACATTAAATGAACTATCTTCAGACCACCTCCCAGTTATTGGATGTCTGGGAATAAATAAAATAATTGAACAAAAATATCTCTACAGAACAAACTGGCAACTATACTACAACATTCTACAGGATCAATACTGGAACAACAATGAAGAATACCATCAAACACATATAAATATGCAAAATAAAATCTCGGAGGATATAAGAATATTCACTGAAAACATAGTAAATGCAAAAAATACAGCAACCATAACAGTGAAATATCATAAAAATTATCTTAGGCTTCCCAGAAATGTAAGAGAAATAATAAAAGAAAGAAACAGAACTAGAAGAAAATACCAAAAAACCCTAAACCCCCACTACAAAACTCAAGTGAATAAATTGAATAAACAAATTAAAAAACTTTGTGACGAAATCAGAAATGAAAACTGGAAACAAAAAGTCGAAAAACTGACAACAGAAAACAACTCTATTTGGACTTTTGCCAGGCAACTTAAAAGGAAGAAAACACAAAATAACAAGCTTCAAGGTCAAAACGGCCATGTTTACTCAAATGAAGAAAAACTTGAAATTTTCTCAAACTCGTTATACAGCCAATTTAATCCAAATCCGGATACAAACAATTCTTTTACTAAAATAGTTGAACAAAACGTGGACTATTTTATAAATAATAATCAACCAAAAGCAACAATAAATCCTACAGACGTAGAAGAGTTAATAGAAATTGTTAAGAAGCTAAAAACCAAAAAGGCACCAGGAGGAGATAAAATCTCCAACTCTATGATAAAATACTTACCAAAAGATTATCTATCAAAACTCGTAAATATTTTTAATGACTGTCTAAAATACTGCTACTTCCCTACAATCTGGAAAATTGCTGACATAATATTATTTCCCAAACCAGGCAAAGATCCCAGAAAAGCAGAAAATTATAGACCTATAAGCTTACTACCCACAATAGGCAAAATATTTGAAAAAATTATTTATAACAGAATCAAACCCTACTTTCACTTGCTACCAAATCAACAGTATGGATTCAGGAAAAATCTATCGACGGTTAAACAGCTTACTAGAATAATAGAAATTATTGGTGACAATCTACACAAAAATTTATACACTGCCATGGTAATGCTCGACGTATCAAAAGCGTTTGATAGAGTTTGGCACAAAGGACTTATTCAAAAATTAATCAATATCAATATGGACTCAGATATCATTTTGCTACTAAATTCATACTTAACAGATAGATATTTTCAAGTCACGCAAAATAACCAAAAATCACTAACGCGAAAAATAAATGCTGGAGTACCCCAGGGAAGCATCCTTGGGCCGATACTCTACCTATTCTTCACATATGACTTCCCCATGGATGAAACAACGAAAATTGCTTTTTACGCTGATGACACGACCATTTTGGCTGAATCAAGTAACTCAAATTATGCAATACAAAAACTACAATCTTCGCTCTATAATATAGAAAACTGGTGCAACTATTGGAGAATTAAAATAAATGCAGAAAAATCACAACTGATTCTGTTTAAAAGAAATAGGAGAAATAAATTCAAACATCGGAATAAAAATGGACTAATCTTATTTGGCAGAGAAATACCAAAAGTATACTCTGCTAAATATCTGGGTATTACATTAACGAGTGACTTGAAATGGACAAAACATATAAACAATGTGATCACTAAGGCCACACAAGCTTATGGGTGTTTAAAAGCAATTATAGGTGGAAAATCAAACCTTTCGCTCAAATTTAAAAGACTTCTATACACTTCAATGATAAGACCAATTATAACATATGCATCCCCAGTATGGAACTTTAACAACAAAATGGATAAAAGGAAAATTAATAGCTTTCAGTACAAGATATAAATTCTCATTTCTGGTAACCACGCCCAGTTATGAAACACTCATAGCTGATTGGCTATTACACGCAGTCAGGCTAGCGCTCTCCTTGAGTAAAGACATGTTTTTTCTCCTCATGAAGCTACTACAGATGAAGAAGTAAAGTGCCTGCTACGCAGGCCGACACTTCGTAAAACATATTAGATCCAAGATGCAAAAATCAGGCTTTCATAATCACACATGTAACTTTTGTTGGCAGATTCGTTGACAATAACCAGTGGGATCTCGTGTGTCTGGGAGAATCCATTTGCTCGATTCGTTAGGTTTCGGGCGGTCGGATGTATGGAAATGGGATTGTCACAGGCTGATCCAAGTTTTTGTGCCAGGTTGTTGTTGCATTAGCATGCTTCCCTGTACTCAGCTCTGATCCTCTATGCAAGGTTGTTGCTGCACCAGCATGCTTCCCTGTACTCAGTTCTGATCCTCTATGCAAGGTTTTTGTTACATCAACATGTTTTCCTGTACTCAGACCTGATCCTCTATGCAAGGTTTTTGTTACATTAACATGCTTTCCTGAACTCAGCCCTGATTCTCTATGCAAGGTTGTTCTTGCACCAGCATGCTTTCCTGTACTCAACTCTGATCCTCTATGCAAGGTTTTTGTTACATTAACATGTTTTCCTGTACTCAGACCTGATTCTCTATGCAAGGTTGTTCTTGCACCAGCATGCTTTCCTGTACTCAACCCTGATCCTCTATGCAAGGTTGTTGTTGCATCAGCATGCTTCCCTGTATTCAGCGATGATCCTCTATGCAATGTGACCAATAGCAGCTGGCAATGATTTCATTCTGATGTATGATAAAGCAAGACCTTATCCAGCTGTATTTGTTGAGGAATATCTTGAGATCTTGGCTGGGGGGAATGAAATAATCAGCTCGATCTCTTAACCTGAATCTCATAGGGCATCTGTGAATCTATCTTGGTAGACACGTTGCTGTTTTAAGTTCTCACCGAGGTATTTAAGAGAGCTGGAAAACTGATTACTCCATGCCTGGTCTTCTCTTGTTATTTTGGACAAACAGAGAACTTAGTTGACAGCATAGAAAGTCGATGTCGCCAATGAATTCAAGCCAGGGGTGGACATATTCTTTATTAAAACTCTTTTATGTTATGTTTCTATGACATTTTATAACATAAAACTGTGATTAATCTTTTTTCTAAGAATGGACTTTTCCAGGTTTTCTTTGTTGTAAATTACTTATGCCTTTCTCTTATGTAAATGTCTATGTTGTAATCAATACATACCTTTTTTGTGTGCATCTAGATTTGGTGTTTCTGCATTCTTTCATATACAAATTAGACTCAGAAAACCTGTAGCTTCTTTTACTTTTGGAGGCCAGTGTATAACCTTCATGAGTAAATTTTTAACACATTTTCCGAAGAATAACTTATGTTAATCATTATCTCTTACAAACTTTATCGAGATAATTATATTTTAATCTGTGTCAAAGCTTGAGTCTGCTAACAACTAGATATTTTAGTAGTGTTTTTAAAGTTTTCTTTCTTCAAGATTAAGAGCTGATCAATAAAAAATATTTTATCAAGCTGTAAATTTATAGACCCATAAGTATGAGTTCTAACATACCATAGTATTCCATTCAATTGGTAAAAAAAATGTGTACCTAGACTACAAAAATCTCTTCTTGGTTTCATCTAATACCATCATGTTGATAGGGTTTATGTGTATTAATTGGATAGGGCAAAATGAAGAATTGGAAAGAAAAGTAATATCTTGTCAGTTTTAATGTCAGGGGTTATTTTTTAAGAAGAATCTTCTTTTGGAATATTTATAAGAGTTAGTTCTTATTTTCTCAAAAGAATCTCAAACATCACGATCTTGTATGCATACATAATGTGCAAACCAGTGGAAATATAACAAGCCAACGGAAACCTAAATACCAAACAGTGCACTGAAAACAAAAAACACTGAACAGAAACCGTCATCAAGTGGAACAGCAGCTCAATTGCGAGGATCGTTAAAGCCAAGAAGAATTTCGGACGAAAAGCCATCCGTCACCACCCCGTCGAGATTTTAATGTCGTTACAAATTGTGCAATAGCGAAAAGAAGAGAGCGACATAAGTCACCCTGACGATGCACATCCTACCTGACCGTATCCGAAAAAAAAATTCACTTCCTTGCATGTTTCAAACAACGCAGCAGGGAATCAAGTCGCCAGGCACTTTTTAATGACCTGTCAAAACAACACAAACGCAAAGGTCACAGCTCTTTTATATGCCTAAATAAGGTCCGTGGTTATTTTTTTTCCCTGGGAATTATCTCAGATTCCTTGTTACCTCCCCCACCTTTTTCTTACAGAGTCCATGCCTCTATTTATTTTTATTCCGCAGTATGCGGTGTTGAAAGCTCATGTCGGCGCCGAGTGTCTACCCGTGTTATATAGCACCTGATAATCATCTCAATTCCAACAAGTGCGAAAGAGTATCTCTCAAACAGATGGGTTGCGAAACCTTAACGAGTTGGTCACGAAAATGGATTTCATTTGAGGTTTCTGTTAGCAGCTTTTCGTTGTTTGTTATCAAACAGAGAAAGGTTCAGTCAATATGTGTTAAACTTAAAAAAAAAAGAGTTATTCAAGAGTATGTGTTGAAATTATAGATACACTCGAATAAGTATTTTTAAGAAATACTTCAAAAAGATTAAACAATGAATTAAGTTTATTGGCTGATAATGTAAGAAAAAATGTTATAAAATGGGTGTGATTTGTATGTGGGATGCATGTGAATTTTTCACTATGGGTGTGTATGTTATCTTTATGCATTTTGTCATTTATTTATAATTTAAATAAGAAAAAAAGTGTTTTTTTTGCGCTGAATTTTTTCTTTAAATTTTATTTTGTATGTAGTACGATTTTATTTATAAATGCATAACTTATCTTCATTCCCTTTAAATACCTGAAACAATTTTGTTGTACTGCTGCTTCATTAGCATAATGTGGAAATTTATAAAAAAAATTGCAGGCTCAGGAGTCAGTATCGTCTCCTGATTATGACGTCAACAATTGCTTAAATGGCTAACGTTAATAATGTATTACAGTAGTCTCTCGTTTTTACGAACCTCTAATTTACGAATACTCATGATTTTACGAACTTATCCTGGTCTGTAATATGGTTTCCTAATGGGGTGTTCGGAAAGTAAATTTGTTTATGAAAATAGAAAACGTATAACAAATATACATTTTATTAAATTGTATCTTGTTAATTTCAGTCCAACATCTTTTACCATCTTTCCACAGTGGTAGCTTAGATTCCACACTCATAAAATGGTTGGTTTTTACTAGCAAAAAACTGATTGAAGTGGGTAAAACGAAATTACTTTCCGAACAACGCAATAGATGCAATATCAATTTTAATTTCCTTTTATGAACTGAAATTTTGAAAAATATCTTTTTGCGATTTTGAAAAATAATTTTTTTCATACATATTCTGTTTGTGTTTAATTTTTACTATTTAAAATTTTCTGATTTTTTAATTTTATTGTTGAAAAATTTGGATCGATGGTTTCAATGGAGAATTGAAAGTCCTTCGAACTATAGATAACTAATGACATGGTTCCAGTTAAAATCCCAAATTTTTTAAACAATTCATGTGGAATTTCTCCTGTTTACTTCTATCATACAAACCATGTATCAATGTATAATCAGTAACTTCAACTGCAGAGATGTCGTAAGGTACTTTTGCAAAGAGTAATAGTGGCTTATGTGTGTGGAGTGTGGCTCAGAAAATAGAAATTCTAGGTATATTTGCAAATCGACATGCAGGCTTTATTAAAGAAACTAACCTAAATGAAGACTGCCAAGAATGTTTATGCGAGTTGAGTTGAAATGATCCATTGCTGACCGAAATATCATTTCAGGACTTTTTAGATGTAAGCGTAGATGTAATTTGTGTGCAAAAGTATGGGATAATTAAATGCTTGAATACATAATAAAAGAAAATATGAAAGTATGATCTTAAAAATCTATAATTTTGAAATAGAAGAAGTAAGAGATTATTTTGCCTGATTTTTCATTAAAATGAAAATAAGAATCATTTTTAAATAGGAATTTTTCATGTGTATCTTAAATAGGTGCATACTAAACATTAAGTCTACCGGAAAGTTCTGTCCATTTTTGGAATGAAACAAAATCCAAATTTTTCGTAAAGTCAATAAACTATATTAAATAATATAATTGTCATTATTATTAATGACTTCTTACCAGCATGAAGGTAATTTGTATACCCCCCAATTTGAAAAATGTCTTATCTTTTCACGAGAAAATCAATGCTTGGTTGATATTATCTTCATTTTTGAATTTTTTTTCCCTTCAAAAAATTCTGTAAGGACAAAAACAAGTGATAGCTGAAAGGTGATAAGCCCGGAGAATATGGTGTATGGGACAGAATTTCCCAGCATAGTTCTGCAATTTTTGGACGAACTCTTTTCTTGGCCTCTTTCTGGGAGTTCTCTCTTTTGAAATAATGTCGGCCTCTTTTTTTGGACTGCTCCCTTTAAATTATCCAGTTGTTGACAGTACTTTTCTGAAATTTTCGCTCAATTTTTAATACTGATAATGCATTGGTCCTCAAATATCCCACTATATACACATTCTCTTATTCAGAGTTAAATACCGACCGATGGCTGAGTGATTAGCGTTCCTGACTCCTGAGCTGTTGGTCCCGGGTTCGAATCCCAGTTCGGGCATGGATTTTACTTTCTTTCTCTGTTCTCTCTGTGTTTCCCTGTCCTTTCTTCTGTGATGTTGTATGAATGTGGCCCACCCTATAAACGGTTTTGTGGTGGTATGGCGTGGGTAACGCTACTCGCTTCCGTGACTTGGTTCACAGGTGCCCGCTGGGTAACGACAAATGAGTAGCAGTTTCTGGCCTTCTTGTGGCATAGGGTGCCCGCCATTGGAAAAAAAAATTCAGAGTCAAATTTGTTTTAGATCTGGAAGGGTTAGGTTTCCCGCATAATATACGATGCTTCCGTAGGTAATCCACTTTTTATCCGTAGTTATCTTCCGCTTTCAGAAAGATTCGATTTTGTTCAGAACAAGCAGAGATAGAGACATGTGATGATTCGATCATCAACATTCTTCTGACTTAACTCATGTGGAACCCATTTTTGAATAGATTTACTCCAATCCCATTTTCCGAATATGGTTCGGAATAGTCTGTGCTGAACTGAATTAAACATTTCTGCATCTCCGATGTTGTCAGAAGATCTTTCTCTCTATGATTTTAACAACAACGTTATCGATTCATGGACAGAAGTTTCCGATAGACCTTATAATTTTTTCTATTACTTTTTTTTATAAAAGAGAGAGCAGTTTCGTATAAAAAATAGTTTTAAGATTGAACAATTTTCTATTTTATGAACTTTCTATTGTAAAATCTATTTTACCTGTCCCTACTAGTTCGTAAAAACGAGCTTCTATTTTATATAAAAGTAATACGTAAAATAATACAAAATATCTCATGTTCCGAATTTAAGTTCATTTCAAATTAAGTTTTACAGATTTCTGTCTAGTTATTTCATGACAACAAAAGAGGGATATTGCGTTCGTTAAAAGGTTCCCTTCCTCGCTACCTCATTATCTCCAAAAAGTTTTTTCAGAAGGTAATAAACTATAAAATTGACAAAAACCATTTATACAGCAGTTATGTGCTTTCAAGCTGCAAAGATATCAAAATATCCTAACTGGAGTATTTACAATGATATCCAAAGTCTAAGGGCTAAACGAAATGATATGAAAAATCTAAACGCACTTAAAAATACACACATAAAAAAAGCGTCATAAAAAAGAGAATAGGCAAGTCGTAAGCATTCATTGCTGTCTGTGGGATAGCTAAAAGGGTATAAAATATGTAATGAGTGTATGTCTTGATTCGAATTTTGAAAGATATTTACAGTGATTCAAGTAATGTGAATTAGTGTATTATATAATGAGATCCAGAGCTGATGGTTGATTGGTTAATATGTCGCTCTACTGGTGTTTTTAGTGTATGAAGATTCATTAGACCGGAACCGACAGTTGAAAATTGATACCGAAATGTCTCAAATTTCCCCGTCAGAATTCGAAATCGGAAGATAATCGAAGGTAAAATTGTCTGCCCATTCACTCTCTGATGTGTTAATAGTCGATTAAACTGATATTATATGGAGAATATTACAAGTAGAACAACGTATGATTGTGATCAGACAGAATTTTTCATAGAACAAGCATGTTGGACTCAAATACAAACATGCTACAGATAATTTAAGAATAAGTTAAAGGATGACTAAAAATAACATTAAATCACATATTACGATTTTTATACCCTATTTTGTCTACATCAAACAATTCGAAACATAAGCGTAACCATGAATAATTTTTTAAGAGTTTCATTTTTTTAAAGAATGTCTACCCTTCTTATATGCCAAAAATGTAGCTGATTATATATTTGGGATATTGGCATGCTAGATGCTGGTCAGATTAAAATTTCTATTTCTTGTATAATTTAGCTCAAACTTATCTTGTCTATAAAGCATCATCGTGTATTTTCAAAACTTGTTAGAAATTTGAATACTTTTGCATGCTTGTTCCATATTCTCCATCTTTAAGATCGCATAAAATGTTTTGTGTCAATGTTATAGGCTTCTGAGCAACACATTATATTAAACTCGTCTAGAATTTTATCTTTCTGATATAGTTCTTTGTAAACATAGCATATAGCAATAAAAAAGGTAATTAAATGGATTTTATAATTATTTAAATTGATTTATGTGGATTTACAAAAACTTTGTATGGATGAAGAACAAAAAAGCATACTTAATATATTCTAGCCTTTATATTTTTAAATCGAGGCAAATAACTACATAAAAATAAAAGCAAGGAAACAATGATTGATAATGAGAAGACAATTCCTTATTTCTTTTATCAATATTCAGTTACCCTATAGCTATTTGAAGCAACTCCGTATATAAATAATTGTACAGAAATTAGCAAACATCCCACAAAAACTTAAATTGAAAATTTATTTAATCTTTCACACCACATTATTATGAGAAGAGTCAATTCAAATAGATGCATAATTGATGAGTTAGTTACATAAGTAAAGATAATTTTTTGTCATTAATCATTATCGTTCGCAAGCTAGCCTTAAGCGACATCATTATAAATTGCCAATTGCCGTTATAAATTAATTTATTGATATTCTCAATACAAAATAGTAATGCCATAAACAATAAAAATTAAAACATTTACAACCTCGATAGTGAAGTTTTAAAAATAACAAATTGTAAGTAACAACCTTTACATGTTTATTGATACTGTCGATGGAAATAAGTGATTCAAATTTCTGATTAAAAGAAATTATTTCTGTAAAATTTTCGAAATAAAAATGGCAGTGTAAAAATTTTTTTCTGTCGTCATTAACTCAAAATCAAAATTTAACATGTGTTATAATGGTAACAATATTAACGTTTAAATTTGGAAGCATTTTTTTACCGTAATAAGTACGGTTGGCTTTTAGATTAGTTAAATATGCAGAAATGTCAAAGATAGTGATTCAAGTAATTTTTAAATGCTAGATAATGGTGGAATTTATATATTATGCTGGTTATGAAAGAGCTTCAACTAGATTCTTCATCAACTAGATTCTTCATTAATTCTTCATGATCTAGCAACAGCTAGATTTGGTCCATGTATTCTAGAAAAGTCAATAGCTAGAGATGGATGTGATATTGCGTATTCTAAACTTAGACACAGGCCAGTCTAGGACATGATCAGGAGAGGCTTGTTTTAAATGACAGTTGTTGTAGGTTGGTAAAACTAGGTCAAAAATAAAAGTTAACTCTTTAAGATAACCACTGTTTAATCGTTAAATTTAAATGATACCTAATGTACAACCCTCTATCACAAAAATGCAGCCAGGGCGATTTCTTCAATACCAGTGGCAAGCCGAAGTAATAGCAATTTTTGTGTCTGCATTTGCCTTACAGAAGAAACTTCGTGGAAAGTGAGTGACTCGTAATTAGTCAATGTCGCTGTGGATATCCTTTTCAATTAGCCACATCCAGCTTTTAATGACGGCTGCAATACATCGTCTTTTTGGAAAAAATATTACTTTTTCATATGTCAACACAAGTTATCAGTTATTGTTCCGATTCTTTCTCGATGAGACAGTATATCGCTTTTTAGAAAGGGAATATCAAACCGTTAACTTAGAGTCTTTAAGCAAGAGTTCGATAGTAGTCAGAGTTTGAACATTACTGCATATCCAGTTGTGTTTACTAAACAGAAGTTCAGTCATCAACAGTAAAGATGTTTGTATCTGGAAACTAAGTGATTAATGTTGTACTATTACTTTACTTGTGAATAAATTACATGCAAAGTGGATCTAATCCAGCTTATTTTCAACTTCGATTTCTTATAGCAGTTAAAATGATCTCAAATACACGATTGGTGCATCTTATATTTACTAGCATATCCTCTCATGATAATTAATCTTGGCATGTAACAGAGCAACGCCCTGTAACGGTCATAAACGATATAGTTACGCAGAATCAGATAAGCTCTAACTTTAGAGACTGCTGCTGCTCGATTATGACTGTCACAGTTTTTTTTTTTGTTTTAATGTTCTAAAGTTTTCGTTTTTTTGTTTTGTGTGTGTTTTCTCTGTGTGGTATAGATGTTGCTTAATAAATATAAAAATAAGCTAGCTGTTTGGATTATTCCTCATACCTATAACACAGGTGCTATTTTCTTCGATGGCAATGTATAACTAATCTTAAAAAGAGTGTGTATGCAGAAAAAATAAATGTATAAACGTGCCCAAATTATAATTACTAGAATAACTTTTCTTCGGTGATAAATGCAATTATTTATCAAACAAATTGAATAAAAAATTTTTATGGAAATTTTATCAGTATATATGTAGGAATAAATTTTTTATCCTAAAAAAATTATTTACTTATCGGATGTTAAACTAACAACCCGCATAAAAAACTGAAAAAAAGACAAAAAATAAAAGAGGGTATAATAACATGTTTTTTCACTTATTTTACTATGCACCTTTAAAAATACCCGAGTCAAAATATATCCTACATGATTGCAACGTATGAATATATTTTAAGTAAACATAATTTATAAAATAAAAAATTATGCAATGGGTTTATTTATTGGCATCAATGGACTTGTAGACAAAATATTTCGCCAATTTAATTTCATTGTAATTTACCATTTAATTCTATGATTGTATAATTTTTTAGTAAAAATTATTTTTCACACATTGAGAGAACATTTTAATTAGCTCCATATAATCACACTCGCGCATATTTATATACATACTTATTAAATATGTTGTTTTTCTTCAAAGAATGGAAATTGCAGAAAATGTTTTTGCTAGAATGAAGATGACATTGAATGGATTCTTGAACCTTTTATAATGATATATAGTTATATGATACGACCATATATATCACAAAAATATTTTTCTATTTTGGTAAAACAATGATAAATTGGCCGAAAAGGTCTTCTGTAGTATTTTTTCACTTTGCAGTAGCACTTTATTTTTTATTCGCTCAATTTATAGGGATGTCACAAAAATGTGGAAAATTTTTTTTGAGTTCCTTGCAAAAACAATTTCTTTGTTTTTATACTGAAATATTTTTCTGTCAAATTGATTTTCGACGTTAACCCTTTCTTTGAAATTATCGATTGAAAATAACCCTTTTTCAGAGGTATTTTTATAGCGGAAAACATAAATTCTTGATATCCCACTACATTTAGAAATACCAAATTTTTTAGCCGTTTGTAATGAGCTTCGCACAATGGCAGTTTGAGGGAATAGGTAGCAATTTATTTGTTCCAGAATATAATCGTGCATGCGGGGAATGAAGGATCTGCTTTAAGTATGAAATTAATCCTTTCTTTTGCAGAAATAGCAATAATCAAATTGAAATGAATTAGTTTTTAAGACTTTATACCGTGAGAAATAATTTATTTCTTAAAATATTAAACTGTCTAAAATAAAACAAAACTCTTTAATGATATTTTATGAGGTCAAATATCTAAATCTCAAATATCTATATCTTAAATGATAAATATGAAACAAATTATTCTCAATTCATTAAAAAGTATGTATTTATGTATTTCTATTCTCGTCCCATAATGGAGCTCAATCATATTCCCTATCTACTTATCTATGGGACATCGTTCTTCATATGTTAATTCATTAACGTTTTACAATTTTGATGTTAAAGTACTATTAAAGTTATTCCGTCATTTATTCTTACTATTTGTTGTTAAGTGTATTCATTTTTTGAGAAAGCATATCCATGTCCATAAGACTGTTACTGTTTAGAGATACTGATATAGGAAAGTGGAAACTTTTTCGGCAAAGATGCCGTATAATCCAGGATGCCAAATTCTGAATTTTTTGGCGATGAAGAAATGTTGCCAAGATGACGTATTATGACGTCTTGCAATGACGTAAATACTAGGGTTGCCAAAGTAGAATTCTCTGCATAATTCGTATAGGACTTTATTTTTATGACATAATAAAAACCAGATTGCCAAATGAGCAATAAAATCGCCAAATTCAGAATTTGGCATCTTGGATTATACGGCCTGTGTGCCGCCAATTACCTGAAAATTATCCGACGGTTAGCTTGAAAAATGATTTTGACTAGTCCTGGTGGAACTTGTGATCCTAAAAGATTTGAACCTAAAAGTTAGATTAAAATAGCGTTATAATTTCTCTGATAGCAAGAAAAACTAATATATCAAAGGTCTAAATGAAAAAAATTGAAAAATTTTATGTTAATTATTTTTATATTATTATATTCTAACCATCTGATCAATTTTTGGAATAAATTGTGTTGTTACAAAAGACTTAAAATAATAGATAAAAACACATATATTATTATTTTAAACATTTTGAAACGCTATGTTTTCTGTTCTAATTTTAGATTTCTAAAATAACAGAATCAAGTTACCTATTGCACCAAAAAAAATCAAGAAAACGATTATTTTCTGTAAACTTTCTTATTGAAAGTAAAGTAGTTGATAACTATTTCTGAAATAATTCATAAAATTATGTTGAATCTATTATAGTTATATTCAAATACACACAAATGATAACAATCTTCTCTCTCTTAATAGGGACATATAATGAAGTTCAATGACTTAGTGATAGCTCTTCGCAATTCCAAGACACAAGTCCGAGGTACAGACCCTCATGCTGTGCAAAGTCGACTCAGCCTTTCAATTCTTCAGTGGGTCGATAAACTGAATATCAAGCATGGTTGGGAACTAAACACCGTGGGTTTCGCGTTAGTTTGACCACCTAAACGGGGCACATGTTCGTACCCCAAGGCCCTTTGTCAGAAAAACAGATATGGGCACAGTAGGTCTTAGTACACATATCGGCCGTCCGGCTACTAAGTTTGATTTCAGAGGAACATATAGTATCACAACTTAAGAATTCTTTTATAAAATCAAGATATTTTCTGTTCGTTAATTCCTTTCCATATTTAAAAACAGAAAAATGTGATTTTGTGGGCCTAATTGATGAAGGCATCATGGTTTGTTAGTTGCAAAGCAAGAGAAAGGTGTAGACAGAAGTAAGTGCATTTTACAATATGGTATGGATGTTTGAGGAAGAGATAGACTCGCAGTTGCTTACACATTTCGCGCCCCAGTTCATGCTTACAAATCCTTCTCTTCTGTGAGGATCTCAAAGTAATGGTCATACCATTACTTATGATCAACTAAATTGCTGTGTTGACAAATAGACAAATAAAAAAGCTCTGACTTTAAATGTTCCTTGGTTAGTGTAAGACCAGAACGACGAAAAACCAAGGCCGCGATGGTCTGGTTGGCTTGGACGCCATTCTCATGGTCAGGAGATAGTGAGTTTGAATCCAGACTTAACTATGAACCATTGTGTTTACTAACGTTAAATAGGGGATAGTTGCAATGTCCTCTAAATGAAATAATATCTTTAGGGAATAAGCATTGAGGCATCATCAGCTTAGTCGCTGCTTCTAAATTATGTAGACTTCCAATTGGCTGTTTCCACTTAATTTGGTAGAGCCCAGCTAGGGGCTAAGTACAAGGAAATATGCTGGTGCAACAATATCAGAAAACCACGATTAGACAATGCAACAGCAACAAAAGCCAGAAAGATTTTAAATATAAAACTGATTAAATTCAGCTTATAATATGCTCATTTATGAACATACATTTTAAACTATATCTTTCTATAAACAAATCCTTTAGAACTGCTGTTCTTCTTGGAATAACTCTTTAATTTTTCTTACCTGATCAGAACAGATCAAAAAGTCACGATGAAAAAGAGATGTTTAAAATTCTCGCTGAGTACCGAGGGAGTGACAAATATCCGTAATTCGGCAATTATTTCTCTAAATACCTGTTGACTTGGCGTTGTAGTTAGTCAATTGAATATTTAAAACCCGGATATATGTCTAAGAATGTAACTAGATTCAATCAGTCTACCTATGCGAGGCGAAGAAAGAGGGGTGGCTGGCGTTGATATGGGCAACTTTGGAATAATTTCTGTTGAAAGTTAATGCTCATGTTTGGAGCATTATTTATTTATTCAATTACTTAAATGGGAGCCGGATCTTTTAAGATCCGCTTTAAGAAATCTAAACTTTTTTTCATTTTTATATTTAACCATCTCTTTCCTGCTGGCGTTATGGTTAGATTCTATATTTGTTTTCGATTATCTTTTTTTTATGTTTCTTTTTGGTCAAGGTCGAGTTGGGTGGCGACAGAATGGAAAGCGAGAGAGTATTATGCAGGAGATAGTTGAGTATTTTAATTTTTAATTTTTTTATTTTTTGGAAAGAGAACCAGATAGAAGACTTTTTAGCAACTTGTTTATGTTCTGACCCTAAATGATTTTTCCTCAATTCTGCTCCCCGTTATTACAGTGTTTTATGAGCGTGCGTGGGAAAACGATTTTTCTGTGTAGATGATTATCGCACACAAACCGTTCTATCTTTCAATTATCTTTTGCGTAAATCTCAGGTTCTGCCTATATTTACCACATGTATATAAATAAAGAGTAAAATAAAAAATACAATAATAAATGAAAAATAAATTCAACAGTGTCTTTTAAACCTACTAATATTTTAGCAATTCAGTCGTTCAAGGTTATCATGGTATCAATCATTATAGTTAATATTAGGGCTATATATATTTTTTACGGACAGGGAACTATAAATGTTTAACATAAATTGTGCTTCAGTGTTTCGAATATTATGTGTGAAAAATGCTAGAATTTCTCAGAATTTCACGTGAAAAAGTGCTAGAAATTCTCATATATTCTATGAGAATTTCTAGCACTTTTTCACGTATAGTCTATGAGAAATTCTAGCACATTTTCACGTATATTCTATGAAAAATGCTAGAATTTCTCATAGAATATACGTGAAAATGTGCTAGAATTTCTCATAGAATATACATGAAAAAGTGCTAGAAATTCTCATAGAATATACGTGAAAAAGTGCTAGAAATTCTCATAGAATATGCGTAAAAAAGTGCTACAATTTCTCATAGAATATACGTGAAAGAGTGCTAGAATTTCTCAGCGATTAAATAGGAAAAGTGTGCTTAAATTTCTTATAAAATATAAGCGAAAACTTAATTTTTTTCTCATAGATTATGTAAGTAAAGTGATTTTATATTTCTTAAATTACATGTGAAAAGTACTTAAATTTCTCAAAGACTATATGAATTTTATGTGTGTTTGAAATATTTCCTAGTATTTTTCTCAATCCCTGAGGGATCTGTATAAGGTTACGTGATTTAATATTAATATAACTCAACAATGTCCAGAAACAAATGGAACCATGATAAGAATTGTTTTGATATTTGTTAAACATAAACAGTTCAGATTAACTCCAGTAAAAAGGAGCCTTTTTTTCAAAATGTTTACAAACATAGAATATGTAAAAAGTGAATAGAACAAGAATAGAATAAAAGATAATCAGGAAACTGAATTCTAAAATGTATGCTTTGCACACAAGCTTTCTGGTAAAAATTATATGAATGAATAAATTTCGAAAATTAGAAATATTTTAACCCTAAAAATTAATATTAATGAATATATTATTATATATATCATCTACGTGTGCATTCATTTTTTTTAAAAAAGCTATTAAGGAAATTATGTTTAGAATATATTAGTCATCTTTGTAACACTTCTGATAATGAATCATTAGTTTTTTTTAATATTGAAATGTTTGAACATGTAAGTGAAATTATTCTGAAATAAATAGTTTTGGATTCTATTAGTGTAATGTATTCTTAAATATATGTATCACAATTTAATTCGATTCGTTTAAATATTGAGAGTTTATTTATCAATCTATGATCACTTTTTTCTTAGTTGGGTTAATTTGACAAGAGTTTATATTTTAAGGTAAATTCTGTTACACCATGAACATGCTTATTTGAAATGAGATTCAAACCCATGAACTGCTTAAGTGAAGACTAGAGTGCTCAGACATTCAGCCGTCAGATGGCATTAACGATGAGGATAAAAAGAAAGATGCTATACAAGAAAGCAATTCATTTGCATTAAATAGTATTATTATTTGTGCGAATAAAATCTTATTTCCATCATTTATATTGAATTTACTAAAGTCTTACATAAAAAAGGTGCGATTTTAATGATTCTAGATATTTCTTCCAGTATTATGAAAAAATAAAGATGAAATGCTTTTGAGTTAAATATAATGGACATACATTTTCTATATTTAAAACTTTCATCAACACAGTTCACTTTATAAGTTATGTGAGGATGTTTGTTTATGTGTCAAACTTTCATTATCAAATTAGTTAAGTTAAGCAATGAAAAACTAAAAAATATGAATTGGAAGTAACATCAATTTGATTTAAACGAATTGAAAAATATTTCTTTATGAAAACAAGTGAATAATCAGATAGAGAACATTAAATGGGGAATTAAGTTAATTTTATATGTTTAAATCATACTGAAAATCTACTTTTAAATGAATTAGTTTTACAAAAATAGGAACTCGATACAAGTAAATAAGATTAATACAAAAATTAATATACAAGATATAAGCAAATACATTAATTGGAAAAAAATTGTTATTAACATTAATTAAAAAAATGGATTATATTCAAATTTTAATATTTTTATCAAACACTTAGAAACGTAACATTTCAATGACTATAATTAATGAAACGGAAACAAAGTAATTTGGTTAGTTTAAAACAAAATTTTTGGGCCAGATTGTGTGTAGAGAGAATAAATCATGGAAAAATATTTATATCTGGTTAAGAACACAGAATGAATAGGAAATACTTTTTTTAGAGTATGGGCTAAAAATATATGAAGTTATCATTGGTACAAAGTAGAAAATATATAAAAGTTTTCAACAGAAGTTAATTATTTGTCAAATAAAAATGGCGTGGTATATAAAGTATGTTTATTATTTGGCATTATACAATGATTTTATTAAACAGGTCTGTTTTTAACATTTTATTTCAAAACACAAGATGACTGCATTACAAATTTCAAAGAAAAATTTAATCCATCTAAAATCATAAGAATTCTGATGATGAGAAAATCCTAGAATTTCTTAGGACACCTTAAAAAAAAATTGGAAAAAAATATTTGACGATTTAAAATGTATCACAAAAACCTGAAATAATTTTTTTTTAATTTCAGTTTTAACTATGCACGTGCAACCGAAGTTGAAAACGTGTGCCATCTGATTCGAAGAGAAACGCTCAGATGGAAAGACGGTCGTTGTACCTAAACCAAAATCAGCTTCCGGTGTTTATTGAAACAGGAGGCATCTGTTCTCCATTCGCCGCCAAACTTATTGAATCAGCTGCCAATAAAGTGGCTCCATTTTCACCACCCAAAAATTGAAAGTTACTCGGCAATAACGTCAACTAAAAGAAAAAAATGAGGCTTACGTTTCATCACAATGGTTATGTTCTCAATACAGAAATCACCTCATTTTCTAACAGTTTAAAATTTTTAATTGATATTTCGAGAGCATACGAAATATAATTTGTGTACGAATGATAAATTAATCTCAATTTTCATACTGTGAAAGAGGAGAAATAATTATATAGTATTTTTTTAAATGTACATTTGACTATTTGAGACAGTGACATCCGACTGTATTTAGATTTCATGGGTGTTGCACCCATAAGATTAATCTCAGTTTAATAGTATAATTATAATTTCCGATCTATATCGAGAGAAGGTTCTTCTTCACCGACGAGAATATTGTGATTTATTTATATGGATCTTTTTCAGGTGCTGCATAAGTAATTATATTAGTGAAAATATTAGGTCTACCGGAAAGTTCTGTCCGCTCCGGTTACAATCAGTTTCAACAAGTATTCAGCTCAACAAACCATTTCCGACCATATTCGGAAACTAGTGTGGAAGTATTCGAGATGTGTGGAAGTATTCGAGATGGGTGCCACAGAAGTTAAATGAGAAGAATTTGAATGATCGATCATCATATGCACATCTCTGCTTGCAGGCAACAAAATCGAACCCTTCTTGGACCGGATCATAACTGGGGATGAAAAGTGGATTACCTATGAAAACATCATAAGAAAAAGAGCATATTGTGAACCCGGAAAACCTGCCCCTCTACCTCTAAACCGAAGTTGAGCCTGAACAAGAGAATGTTGTGTATATGGTGGGACATTCGAGGACCAATATATTTTGAGCTGTTGAAACCAAACGAAAAGCTAAATTCGGAGAGGTACTGTCAGCAATTGGATAAATTAAAAACAGCACTCCAAGAAAAGAGGCCGGCGATGTTCAATAGGAAGGACATCATGCTGCTTCATGACAATGCCAGGCCACATGCTGCTTTGGGGACTCGTCAGAAAGCCGCAGAGCTAGGCTGAGAAATTCTGTCGCATCCACCATACTCACCGAATCTAGCACCATCTGATTATCTCTTGTTTCTGTCCTTACAAAATTTCTTGCAGAGCAAACAATTCAAGAACGAAGAAGATATCAGACAAGCACTGGTTCAATTTTTGGTCTCTAGAGATAAGACATTTTTTAAAAATGGGATATACAAATTGCCATCACGCTGGCAAGAAGTCATAAATAATGATGGCAATTATATTATTCAATAAAGTTTATCCAAAGTATGAAAAAATGTATTCCTTTGTTTCATTCTAAAGCGGACAGAACTTTCCGGTAGACCTAATACAATGATTTAAATAAATTATATAATTACAAAATTTTAATGCACGAAATTTTATATCTATTTTATCATAAATACATGTATTTTGGACAGATAAATGTAATGTTGTTTAAATTACATAATGTTTTAATTTTCAATTTTACTTGATTAAACCAAAGAGCTGAATCATCCTCATTTGCAAGAAAGACATGCTTCACCAAAAATACATATTTTGAAAAATAAATTTTTTTTCTTCTCTTTTCTCAGTTTATTTAAACGTTATAACATTAATGGATAATTCACAGTAAAGAACAAAACTTTAATTTCATAATAGAACCGAGCACGTGTGTGATGCCAAAACCTACAACCCACTTTATCTTGCAACTCGATGAATTCATCAGTTGATGACCATCACGATGCTAAATGTTTTTTTTTTCTATTCTTTTATATTAGTTCTAAGGATATCGGGTCACTCGAGACGTTTGATAAGATGCTGCAGAGAGAATAATTTAATAAGGTATAAAGAGAATTTTTTATATTCCTGAAATTTCAAAGATTAATGGAGATATAAAGAATTTTAACTATTGTTGATGCAGGGGTTCAGATTGTTCAAATAATCGGAAAAAGAACTGTCTGAAAATGCTCTAAAGGAATTCTAATTCCTTTCGACTTATTACACATAAAGAAAATATTTGAAGTTACGTGTCTAGTAACCAAATGATTTGAGTAACAAATGGTGGTCTGTGGTTTTAAAAACAGTCTACGAATTATTTTTATTTTTTAAATATTTTTCATTAGTTTGCAGCATTTTTATAACTATATGCATTTTGTGATGTTTTAATTGTTTTCGTATCTTATCAATACTTTGCATTAGAGTTGCATGAATTTACATCGAAATGTAAATAACACAAGAGCTGAGTAATGTTAATAGAGAGTTTTAAATAATCCTTATTTTCTTGTTTAACCATTTTAAACCAGGTTCCATCAGAGAAAATGACAACTACCATTCTGGAAAAACATGAATTCTGAATGTAAATTAATACTGCGAGATGAGATAGTTTAGATTTCACTATCAAAATGATTTTCATAAAACTGTTTTGTCAAGAATTGATAAACTTTAGAAGAGATAAATTCCCTATAAACAATTTTGTTATTGAGAACTCGCTCTGTTAATGGCGAGTTATTAAAGTGGAGTGAATGTTCTATTAATGCCAGGTTGATCAGACCATCGTAGTTTTCATGAAGAGATTTATTCAACAAGACTGGCAACGGAATAAAATCCCGTCATAGGTCAATAGAAAATTAAGGTGAGAAAATAATCATCATTTGTGGCACGCGAGCTATTAGTAGTAGTTTGAAATTACAAGACATGCACATTTAATGCAATCCTGGGTTTCATCAACAATCCTTAACGTGGATTCACCTTGGTTTAGTGATAAGATATCGCTTTACAAAAAGTAGAAGATAACAGGTTCGATAATAAGTACCGTTGAATTGAGAATGATTTGCGTTGGGGCTTTGCTTACAGCTTATTTATCTCTCGGTGCGGATGTGGGGTGTTTTCTGATTTCGGGGTTTGTGATATTGATTATGGATGAGAAATCCTATTGGAATTGAAGAGTCTATTTTAACTTAAAAATTTTGGTCTTTAACGGTTTTCCAAAATTAATTATAAATTAAATTGTCATATTTTAAAAGTAAAAATTATTTTTGCTTTTCACTTATAAAAGGATTTTAGTAAATAAAAAATTGATTTTCATAATGAGTCCTCGAATATAACTTCATTTTTCTTTAAACAATTATATATTTATATATCTATTACTTCTAAATTTAACTCTTCTGAAGTAATTGTTAAGATAATGTTTTTCGTTCTTGATAATGTTAAGATAATGTTTTTCGTTCAAAAAATAATTCTGGTAAAACTTTTTTGACAAGGTTTTAAAAACTTTGGAAGACGTAGTTTAGGAACTTTGACTGGGAACATCCTAAGTATTATTTATGAATTACGATGTTAATTCTAGATATTCTAATTGTTAATAGATAGTAGATTATAGTTTTTTCGATTCTTGATATACCGATGTTAGAATTAACGTAGATATACTTTATTCAAATACCACTTGAACAAATCTTATCTAAACTCATTGGATATCGCGAAAATAAACATGACTTTTTCAATCAATAGGTAGACACACTATCGTCCATTCCAACAAACCCAAAAGCACTATAGATTCTAGTTATCTTTTAATTAAGTAGCGTGATTTTTATAATTATGTTAAATGAGGGTTTGTGTAAAATACAAAAGATATTTTATAAGTTACCATACTCTCTTTTATAAATGAAAATGGTAACAGGAGTTGGTGGACTTAAGCATTTTCAAAATTCTAGGAACTAAATTTTCCATTTTCATATTGTTACTTAACCAATGTCTGACGAAATCTGCATTATTCATCAGTTCCATACGCCTCATTACCAATTTTTCTGCAATGTATCATTTTTATTTAGTAGGTGCTCAGTTTTTGGAGTAAACAACAACACAAAATTAACACGAAGGGTTAAGCACATCCGGAATCGACGTCTAATCTTGTCGCCGTTTATTTTCCTCAAGATGCATTTTCCGCGTTTTCATCCCATGAATCTGATAGGTCGGTATCCGGATAATCTGCAAGTTAATGTCAGTGACACCTTTGCTTTGGGTGTCTAATAATGCACCGCCAAGATAGCAGTTCCGGCTACAAGCAAAGGGGAAGGTCGGGTCGAGGGATCATGCGACCTTCAAACATGGGTGCCAAGGTTGTTCAAGGATCCTCCTTGAAAGGTTGTCTCTTTACAGAAGGGATGGGCGAATGCCTGGACATGAATTTGCAATGAGACATGCGAGCCTTGCCACATGAGATCACTGGCGCTCGCCAAATCTGTCTAACAAATGGGCCGGAATACGTTGAGTCACTTGTATGTACGAAAGGTGAGGAATTTTAAACGTTTTCTGTAACACAAGGCTTCATACTACTTTAGAAAGAATGTAATCGACGGGATGGCTGGTAAATGACCTTCAAAAGTGGTTCAAGGATTCGAATTTTTTTGGCACAATTTACTTCAAGATGTGTTAAGCAGAACAATCAATGGATGACCCCAAGTTCATATTTACACATGAGTTCTGTAAATTTATTACAAAATAATTAGTAATAATGAATAATAAGCATGAGCAATATAAAAAGTTCTCCTCAGAAAAATTATTGTATTAAAGGACCAGATAGACGAATTCTCAATTATCATAAATTTCTTTCGTAAATTAATGATAACTAATTTTTATACATTTCAACAGTACGATTAAATTTAATTAAAATATGGAAAAGAAATAAAATTGTATTTTTGGTCTTGATTAAAGTAGATTTATGTTTGAAATACAATTATATATAATGAAACCTCGAGCATTCAGACATATTTATATAATTTACTGTCAGATATATTAAATATTATAAATAGCTTTCATGATGGCTTTTTTAAGTGCATTTTTTAATGATTAGTGTAACCTTAAATTTCTTATCACAAAATTAATTTAACAATTTAGTTATAGTTTGTGTATTCTATTACTGATCGCTCAAGGATCTATTATACTTAAAGATGCTCTCAACAGAAAAACGGTACAATCAAGGTCACTATAAGACAGTAATTCCAAAACGTAAATTAAAGTTAGCGCTCTCATTAATAACATATTTCTAACTTTTTAAATCTTTTCATGTACACTAAAAATTACTAAAGTATTTTAAAATTATATATATATAAAGAATATATATATATATATATATATATATATATATATATATATATATATATATATATATATATATATATATATATATATATATATATATATATATATATATATATATATATATATATATATATATATATGGAATCTTTCTAAAACTACATTTTTCGTTTGATAGAAATTCCTTATCATTT
The DNA here is from genome assembly GCA_037975125.1 of Latrodectus hesperus. Taxonomy (NCBI): domain Eukaryota; kingdom Metazoa; phylum Arthropoda; class Arachnida; order Araneae; family Theridiidae; genus Latrodectus; species Latrodectus hesperus. The sequence goes on from CM075860.1 coordinate 38,369,892, forward strand.
GAATAATTTCTTTTCCCAGTCTCAAAAATGTGGAATTCATGGTTAGGAACATTATTTTATGGGCATTCATTATCAGATAATACAGTACAAAGTGTGTAAGCTTCATAGCTTGTAGTTAGAAGAAAAAATAAATTTCTATATGTGTATAATTGGTTTTTGGCAATAGTTTCTATTTTATCGGTATCTTATTTAATTTATTAGTCTTTGGCCTTTTTTTTAAAATTAAATCAGACTTTTGATAATGTCACACACACTTTATCTTGTGAGGATTCTAATTTAAACTTTTAATCCTTTTAACATATTCCAAATGAAATTCTTTGAGGCAATGGTCCATATTTGCGCATCGCACAATGGAATAAATTCAAAAAACAACAAAAGCAGCCATTCCCGTTATTGAAATTGGAAAAATCAGAACCGTAATATCCACTTCAACCTGCTCATAAAATCTTGGATTACAACCTAAAGCTTTTCTCACTGAAAAGCACGATCTTACCATTAATTCATGGTGAACTCGTGCATGAACTCACCATTTAAAAATCAAAGAAAAATGTTTTCAAGCATAAAATTTTTTAAGTACTAAAGTACGTGTTGATATTTTTAACTAGCTATTAAAATTATTTCACCGGAAAGAAAAACGAAAAAATTGATTTATTTATTAGATAAGTATATTATACCAGAAATATAACAAATGATAATATTTTCTAGAAATTTCGAAACATGAATCCAAAGGGATTTCCTGCTAGAAAGACCTTTCCTGGGAATAATAACAGTATTTAAGCACATCGTTTCTGAGTCAAATAAAGATTGGTTGACATGTGTAAATAAGTTGCCCTCTTGTTGCTTTAACAAGATGCCCCAATTCATTAACTGTAGTGGCTGGTGTTTTATGACAAGATATTCAATCGTTTAAACTTTGTCCACACACTGCTTATTAACAAAAAATTTACAGAATGTGCTAGCCATGACAGCAACGGAACAGTTTATACCTTAGTAAAATATAACTGGCAACAAGAGTGCTATAAATGTACAATACAAGTAACATAAACTGTCCGATGTAGAAAAGGCAACATCAAGAAGAAGTGGGCAGAAAATTATGCAAATTTCAGGTTAGACGCACCTTATCGAGTTTTGCAATGTTGTGAAATGACCAACTGTCCAGCACACGTAGGATAAGATACAAAGTGAGGAACCGGCAGAGTGGGCAATATTCGTTTCGTTATTGCTGATTGGAAAATTATCGTTGAAAATGCTTTTCTTGTCGCAAAGGATGCCTGTAATTGCAGAGAATGCTAGGCCATCATCGACGGAGTTAGTTCCAGCAGATAGACGAGTTTATGAGGGGCATGGTAATCGGACTGAGAAAGAAAGGTTGGTCCTTACAGCAAATCGCAGCTGATAGATACCCGGACGCGTCCACAGTTCACCGGCTATGGTGAAGATGGAATAAGGAACTGTGGAACGTTTTTGGGTAGTCGGTGCAGCCAGACTGACGTCAGCACGAGTGGATCGATGCGTCTTACAGGTTCGGAGTTTCGGTAGACCCCTCAAAGTAAATCTACCGAAATTCTACAGCATGTGCAAGACACCCTGGACGCTGCCATATCGATCAGAACCATTTGCCGTTGATTGGTTGCTAGTGGCCTCCTCTCATGACATCCGTTAAAAAGACTGCTATTCATACCACAGCATAAAAGCCAACGTCTGGAGTGGTGTCAGATTAGAGCGATGTGGACGACGGAATAGCATAAGATCGTCTTCTCAGATGATTCTCACTTCTGTTTCTTCTGTGGCAGTCGCCGCGTACGAGTGTGTTGTCGACGTGGATACAGGTCTAATCCTGCAGTAGTTATGGAATGCCCCATCAAGGGAGAACGCAGTATTATGGTTTAGGGCCCCACTGCATACGATTCCAGGTCACCTCTAGTTCATATTAACGGCATTATAACAGCTCAACATAACGTGGATGATGTACTGTAGCCGGTGATGTTGTCTTTATCAGCAGAATAAAGCCCGATCGAACATTGCTCTCATCAGCCAATAGTTGAGTTGCCTGCAAGTTGAACAGGTACAACCCTGGCCACCGTGCTCGCCAAATTTTTCACAAATCGAACACATTAGTAATATGACTGGACGCCATTTGCAGACCCTGCACCTGCATCCTTCAGAAGACGCACTTTGACAAATGGTTGATAGGAAATAGAGAACCATTCCTCGAGACGCCAGCTGTACTCTCATTGACTCTGTCCCTAGACGTGCTTCTTCGTGTATCGCCGTTCATAGTGATCATACAACCTATTGACCCGACCATGTTCTTGCTCTGTATTATGCATATACCGCGTTGCATAATGATAGATCCACTATGTATTTTGAGCCTAGCATACAGTAATTGGAATAAATGATTGAAATAAATATTTTTATTAAAAATATACCAAATAAGAATGACACACAATAACAAAGTAAAAACATTACATTATGTTTATATTTTCATGTAATAAAACAAAAAATACAAATTTTAGGTTGCAAAATGATAGAACCAGTTTCAGTTAATACTTTGTAAGAGCACCCTTTTTGGTTATAAATTCAAAAATTCGATTAAGCATGCTTTCGACTAAGTGTTTGAGTATATCTGCATTCAGATTTTCTTCATTTTGTAATAATAGAGTCTTTCAATTCTTGAACACTTGAATACTGCTTGCCGTTGGCGTATACGGCCCTGTTTGTTGTCCAGGAACCATTCCCAAGACGAGTTTGCAACATAAATGTCATTGTCCTGTTGGGGAACTTCCAAAATGCACCTCCAATTTCTTCTCCAAAAGGCAACAAATTCTCTTCCAACAAGTCTTGATAGTCTATTGCTCTCATTCGACCAGTAGGGAAGGCAATGTTAGTCCGCCCAGCATTGCCAAATCCAGTCCAAACCATTAACGATCTTCCCCCACACTGTCTCTTAGAAAAAATGTGTGGCTCATTTCGGGTATCCCTCCAATAGAATGATCCGGACCATCTAGATTGAATTTTTTTCCGTCGCTGAACATTACTTGAATCCACTGTTCTTTCCAAGTCATGTGTTATTTAGCACATTGCATCCTTTTTCTGTAAAGATCTGTAAGTCTCGGTTGCGTTTTCATTTTCGTATACTCAAGATGTTAGTTCCACCGAGCTGTTCTGGATAAAGTTGACTTGTGCACTTTGATGGTCGGGTCTCGTGATAGTCTGTTCAATGTTTCACCTGCTTTTAACTTATTTACAACTAACCTTTCTTGCCGCTTTGTTAGCTTTCGAAGTCTTCCAGTGAATTTCTTTGTCCCATATTTGGATCCAAGATGGAGAAAAATATTGACCATTGCGGTGAACACCCAATGTGTCTTGCTATATTCCGTGAAGACAATCCTTCTTGGTTAAAAGCCGCACTTGTCCTTTTTCAAAATCAGATACCGGTTTTTTCCTACCCATACTTAGTGACACCTTATCAAATCAATAAACCATGCGTGCTCACAATAAATGCAAGTAAGGTTAGGTTAGTTGATCAAACGAAGCTTTTATATACCTCTTTGTTGAAACCCAACTGCTCATACTTCACTGGGATCGATTATTCCACTAATTGTATGGATGGTACTATCATTTTGTAACCTAAAATTTTATTTTTTATTTTATTACATGAAAATATAAACCTGAGTAATGTCTTTATTTTGTTATTATCATTCCTATTTTGTATATTTTCAATAAAAAATATTCATTTCAATCATTTATTCCAATTACTGTATGCTAGGCTGAAAATACATGGTGGTTTTATCACTATGCAACGCGGTGTATCATTTCGAAATACAGATCACTTATTATTCGTTGATGTCTCTCTCTGTTTGCGAGTTTCATCTCTTTCTGGCAACTCTTTAATGTTTCATTTTCAATGTCGGGCAGTGTATGTGATTCTAATGCATATTATCTTGCTGAAAGAAAGTGGTCCACGGTTTCAGTTAAATGGCAACCCCTCAATTCAGCAAAAACATAACAGCCACTGTTCAAAATTTCGTCAGAGCGAATAGGATATGATCGAAACATATATCTGATGTCATGCCATACTATAAATTCAAGTGATGGGCATATGCGAATATCTGCTGTCAACGTGCTTTCTCATCATTGACGCAAAACTCGGATGTAAGCCTGGTGCTGTAAACAGAGTTGGGATTCACCAGAAAGCACATTATTATGCCATTTATGCAATTGCTTCTTCATTTATCTCAATATAACAGAGCTTTACATTTACGTTGTCACATAAAGAATGCTAGAAACCATAGTGGTCAAGCTCACGATCAATGATTTTAGAAATGTCATCGAACTGCTCGAGCAAGAAATTATTGTCTTACAATCCACCTTTTTTCGTGATTAATGGATGATTAGTGGATTAATGGATGATAAGATGATTAGTGAATCCACTAAGGTCAGATGATAATATCCGTGTCTCATAAAAATTTAAATGTTAGGAGCTTAACTCAGTCGTAGAAAATTTTACTGCAATGTATGTTTTAAGTCTCTGTTGGTCTAGTTGATTAGAGCATCGTGATTTCGAATCATGGCTTAACCGAAGATACATCGTGTTGCTGAAGGTAGCTGGGGCACGTTAAATAGGTCCTGGTCCCCAGGCCCTTTAAGCGAAATGATGCCTTCTAAATTACAAAGAATCCCATCAAATTGCTTCTAATTTGTTGAACCCTATTCTGGATTAGGTACTAAGAAATGTGCCAGTTCATGCAAATACGTGTGTCTTCTTGGTTGTCTAAAGAAAAATTCCGCATAATAGTCCAGAATACACCAATTCCATATTCAGCAGACAAACATACGATCTTGAGTAACATGATCAGTGGTATTTTGATACGATGAATCGTAATCCCTAGTGTACAATTCAATTTTATCAAAGAGTGAAACGTGTGGATAAGCATATAAATGATCTACTAATTACACCATATTCAAACGTTTAAATTGACCTTGGATACAAGAAACCAGCCATACAATTTTCTCATTTAAAAGCATTATAGGTGTCATTATCATCGCATATATTTTATAAATGCTTTGAGGTGTTAATTTGAATACAAAACATCTTTCTGTTGCGTAAATTTCGTTGCTCCAACTTCTACATATAGCAACTTTAGTTGCCAGCAGTACCGTACAAAATCCTTTTAAAAAGTAATAAAAATGTTCCTTAATTAAATTTTAATACAAACTGGAATGTATTAATACATATCGTCGAAAAATACTAATAAATTTTGTGTGACCATACCAATGTGACCAATATTTCATTTTTGTATAAGAAAATACTATTAATTTCTAGCATATAATACATATTCAGAATTTACCTAGCAAAAATTTTCTTTTATATTGTAACGTAATATTTGAAGAATTAATTTAATGGAATTGGACGCATACCACGTAAATTGAATTCTTCAACACAGAGTCACCTGTCGGAAATATCAAGTTTGAGTAATTGTGATGAGTGTGATAGCAAATATTTTAAAATATAGCCTTGATTTACTAAATGCAATAAAAAGTTCTATTTATTTAGTATACTATAAAAAACTTGATAATATTTTAAAATTTACAGCTATACATTAATAAATATCTTGATAAAATTTTTGAGGTTATTTGCTGTTATAAATTTATATTTAGCTTTTGTTATATATTTTTTGATGAATAACAGTAAAATATATTTATTACGAATAAAATACTGTTTTTTTCTTCGAAATTAGACAAAAGAGGTATAAATGACATTCTTCTAATCTCCAAACACAAGGTTTTCAAAATATCGTGAAAATAAACGCAAAGGAAATTGTAAAAATAATACATAAAAAGGTATGATTTTAATTGAATGGATAGGTAAGAAATCGGATTTTATGTGAGGGAAGCAAAAAACATGCTCATATGATTCTACTGGAGATAAAAAAAATGGCGCTACAATACTTAACTTGACTTATATAAAAGATTATATACAAATCGAAGGTTGTTTGTATGTTATTTAAATCTATCTAAAATTGTTTGTCAGTGCAGCATAGTTGTGAGAAAAGGTACCATGCAGTTCTCATCATCAAACAAAATGTCCTGGAATATAGCATATCCATAGCTCTTAACAAGAACTTACATATTCCCATATTGTAACAGGGTATAACCACTTGGATTGTCCCTCCTGAGCATCATTGGTACCGCTGCGCGCGTCCAAGTGCTTCCCTGGACACTGGTCTTAATAGACAAGAACAAACGGCTATTGCCCGTTTCAGAAATGGCCATCTTAGTAACATGAAATTCGTCGAGGGTACGAAGAAATTCGAAATTTTGCTCCGTGTGATTAAATGAACAGGCCTCTCCTGATCATATTCTTCAATGCCTTGGTCTCTCCGGGAGAGATCTGATGGAGAATTCACTTATGATACTAGATGTTTTGAAGGTGTACGCGCTCATGGACCTTGTCTAGCGCTGCTGACCTCGGGGGCATGCAACAACAACAACAGGATATTGTAACAGGTATGCTGAATAGAGACAGAAAGTATTTTTTAACTTTTTCTTCTGACTTTCCTGATATAAATAGACCGATTGAGAATATAACAAATGATTCATCTTAAAGAACGCTGGGATATTTTTACAAATGCATGTGGGTTGTTTATGCTTCACAAACAACTACTGTTTACATTGACACGGGCGAACCTGGAACCAGGGGGTACGTGTACCTCCCTGGGGCTTGAGCACAGCCACCAGGCGCGTCGGCAGGTGGTGGATAGCCGAATGTCCTGTAGGAATGACAGGATAGCCTTGAATATAGAATCAGAGGCCGCGAACCAGCTCCCGTAAACCCTGGTGTTATGCGATCCGTGCCTAGGGCTAATTGGCACCGCGGTATTGGTGTCTTAACGGAGCCTCTAGTTGCTTGGCGAACTTCTAGAGTAATTTGCCTTGCCCAGTAACTCAGGCAATGCTGGGTGGACTTATATTACCTGAGCTTTTTAATTGTTATCTTGTGGCTGAAAAGACACAAGAAGTAACAAACCTTTCTGCATTTGCAGGTGAAGCCTCTAAAGTAGACCTTGCTGAAAAAGACAAGGGAACTCAGAGGCAATCTTGTAAAGGAGCAGCAATGAATCCTTCACTTGAGGTAGAAATTACCTCTAAACCATCTTCTGGTGAAAGTCGGGAAGCTATTCCTAGCATGACTGACTTTCTGACCAGATGGGACTGTTTCAGCAAGACCTTATCTGCTGGAAATGTCATATGCAAGAGGAAACGGCAGAGCATGTCATTTACGAATGTGAGGCTCTTGCCCTCCCTAAATTAACTTCTTTAGGCTTCATCCATACTAGAGAGTTACACCTAGACTCCATTAAAGGGTTATCGGACTTTATTAGTAAAGTGGGTGACCCGAGCAACTGGAACTAGGAAACATTGGGTTTGGAGTTAATGGTACAAAATGCTGATAAAAGCAGAGGTGCCCAATGACATACAAACTCAATTTTAAGAAGAAGAACACGGGCGAAAACTCTAAAATACAGTCCATAAGACAAGCTGGTTATTCAGATCTTCCATCATAATTAAAAACCGGATTCGAAAAATCTTCGAGAACAGTGAAGTTACCAGATTTTTGTTATAGTTTATGTTATACAGCTCGCATAGAGAGTATTTCACTGTTATATTTAGTGCTTTTCAGATAATTCCATATAAGTCTATTGTTTCTAAATTTTATAATCACTGTATTTCTTATATATAGTAACTAGTAACAAAAATTGAATCATCTTCTAAAATAATATGACAAACAGTTACTGTTGCACCAGCATGTTTCTATGTACCTAGCTTTGAGTTCTTCTTTATATATATATATATATATATATATATATATATATATATATATATATATATATATATATATATATATATATATATATATATATATATATATATATATATATATATATATATATATATATATATATATATATATATATATATATATATATATATATATATATATATATATATATATATATATATATATATATATATATATATATATATATATATATATATATATATATATATATATATAACTAATGGTGGGACTGCATTCTTCGGATTGAAAAGACTTCAAATATTCTATCTTTCAAAAACAATATTAAATAAAGACGCAGTTCCTTATTGATTGTATATAATTTTTTGTTGATCGCCTGGGAATTAGATTCCTTCTTCATTTCATAATTCTTCCTTATTGAGAACTTTCATAAATTTCAATGGCATTTAAACCCTGAATTCTGGTTGTCCAAAATAAATCGCATATTGTTGGCTAAAAGCAATGCATTTGTTTCCTGGCTTGTATAGAAAGGTGCATTGCTCATTAAATAGTTTATTATTCTGCTTCCAACATAATAATTATGGATAAAGAGGGTCAATAAAATGAGCCAGCTATAAATGTGAATTCCTTTTTCCAGAAACAAATGCCGTGTCATGTGTGAAAGGACACATGTTCTGCACAGACTTCTTTCCTAGAGTTCTAGGACTTGAAAAGGCTCTCCCTATATATATCTATATAGAACTTTCCCGCATGCAAATTTTAGAAATGTTTCTTTAACTTTTGATCCTTCGAATTCTTTTCAAAATCGATTAGTTCTAAGGAAGGAATATAATTCCTTAGAACTCAGTGAACAAAAGAATTTAATCAGCATTAGCTATCTAAAATAATAACTAAACAAATGGTTGTTATAAGTGAAATATTATTTATTTTTCACATCGTCACAAGGTCTAAATTAAGAAATTGATTAAAATGTATAGACGTTCAGAGAATAAAAATCAGTGAAAATTCCTTTCAAGTGTTTGAGAATCAATTAATCAAAATAATTAAGAATTTATATTGTCTTCAAACATTTTCAGTTCTGAAAACAAAAATATTTTAAGAATTATAAGCATTCGAGTTTATTTTAGCAGTTCTAATTATTGCTTACAAATCTTTTTTAATAAGTATTTACTATCTTTTGGCAAAAACGATATTTATTAAGTCCAATTATAAAATTATCTTTATTTACTATCATTCTATAAGTGATTAAAGATTCATTTGATGGGATAAACTTTTAAAGATTTGAATTTAGAATTCTAATTGGTAGCAAGACAAGATATACTAGTACATCTCAAAACTGCAGGGAGGTTACTTTTGTCGAAAACATTTCAGATCATTTTCATTACAAATCTATCGATGAACGTTGTTGTTGCTGAGTTCTAATTGTTTGGCTGTTAGCAGCTGATTAATGTGGCTGTACTTTGCAAGTGGCATGTTCCAACTCCGAGTGCTGCTTCATTCCATAACAGTGGCATCAGTCCACGCAGTTCATTAGCGTGGAAGCGACAGGGCATCGCCCCCCAGCGGTGCGAAGTGGTTGAGAACGAAGCGCACTTTCACCGATTTCTCGGTTCTGGTGAAAACCCGGAATTCCGAAATAATTGTGTTCTCTCTTTTTTATTTTTACGCTCTGCGAATGTCAAGTGCCGTTCTCCTGAAAACGGCAGGGGACCAAGAATTTTGAGTGGATTCTAAATAAGAATATTTAACGTGAGATATTGTTTATTGCCTCCGCGACAGCTCGTTATGGTTTTTAAATGTTTCTCAGAACTAGAAGAAGGTAAGAAAAAAGTCTCCAGCAAATTTCTTTTCTTAAAAATTCCTTTAAAGTTAAAAAAATATATATATAAAGGAAATAAATTCTCTCTGTTATATGTATATAATTGTGTATGCAATAGTTTCAGAAATGTTTCTGCTATTTTTAAAGGCAAATAATATTTATTCATACAAATGATTTATTAATAAAATAATCTAGTAAAAAGTGCAAGATTTTATACATAGAGTGAGTGATGCTTGGATTTCTACGTCTGCCAAAGCACATGGTGTTTGAGCAGGGGGTATTTAAATGAATAGATGTTTCAAATACAAAAATAAAGCTTACTTTTGTCAATTTATTAAAGATTATAATTTCGGGAACTTTAGTATAGTCTTAGAATTCCAATCCCGAAATACTTTTTTAATCCATGACGATCGTATTACAAATTTTCAGAAAACAGTGGTTCAATGATAGTTCTGCTCATTCAGAACTTTAAAATAGCTTTCTCCGTTTCTAATCTTCGCTTCCCACATCAGTTACTGACAACTTAATAGAGACCATGGAAAGCCAATGCATTCAAATTATGGGTGGATATATTCCTTATTAAAACTCCTATTTGTTATGTTGGCAAGATACTTTATCACATGAAACTGTGATTATTCTTTTTTATAAAAATGGATTTTTCCAGCCTGATTGTTTATTTTTGTTGTAAATCATTTATACGTTTTTCTTATGTTAACTTTTATGTTGCAATCAATACATTTCTGTTTAATGCACATACCATCGAAATAGGGTGCTACATTCATTTATTTGCAAATCAAAGGCAAAAAAAAAACACCGATTGTTGCTTAACTTTTGAAGTCTTGTGTATATGCACGTTTGTATACGCAGAATATGGTAAATTCTTATAAGATTAGTAATTTATTTCAAAGAATTATCGCTCACTTGTGCGCATGATAGTACATTACCTTCAGCAACCCTCATTTAAGCACACATTGTGTAGTCAGCTTTATCACCAAACCTGTGAATTCCATGAAGCTTATTTGAAGGGCTTATGTAGAATTACTCCAGGTTCTTTTTCCATACTTTTTCGCCTCCTGAAATTTCTTTGCAAACATCAAATTGTCACATTTCTTACCACCTTCATAATAGGCGAACTTATTTCGGATTGAAGGCGTATTACTTATATACACATTCCAATGTTCTATAATATCGAATTGAAGCGTAATTGTTATTCCAAAATTGATTTTGTAATGTATAGTGTGATAAAATATCATTGAAGTAGAAAATCATGAATTATCCTTTTTATCTTAAATTTGTAGAAGGATTAATGTACGAGGTGGTTGAAAAATCTTCCCTTACATATGAAATCTTAGCGGCCTATTCACTCAAATTATCTAACCAAAATTTCAGATTTCTTTATTTGAAAGTAGGCACGAGATTTTGCAAGGATTTTTTCAAAGTTTAACAGTGTGAGCATTTTGAAATTATCCCACGGCATCATCCACTTTTTCCGTTCACAATACGATCAGTGCACTGGAAATTCACAAATATGTCTATGTTATGTTTACATGTAAGAAGCGTAAGACGTTTTTAGATGGCAACTTGTTAATGTTTGTCATTCTATGGTTATTTTGTGCACGTGAATTGATTGGAATTGAACCAATGGCTTAAAGTGGAGATTGATTAACTACAAGCATCTACATAAGAGGTAACAATTATATTAAAAATTTGCTGAACTGAAGACTGTTGTAGCACCATAAAACTTAACCCAGAGTTGGGTTTCTACCAGTTGCATGGAAATAGCCGGATGAGGGTCTTCGGAATTCATATGTAAGAACCAAACTCCAATTCTTGACCTACCACTTCCAGATACATCATTTCACTTGGAGGACATTTCTACCATGACCTATTTAACATTTTGCAGTTGAGCTGACTTTAATGAACACGAAGGATACTTGGTTTAGCCGGAAGGCTAGAAGTCACAACCTTCCAATAATGAAAATATGCTCTAACCAACCAGGCCATGAGGCCTATTAAGCTGACGAACAGAGTTCTGATCGCTCATCTACCAACTCAGCTCAGGACGCTGTATTAAAGCAATTATTAATACTTTTGATACCATATAAAGGATAGCTTAACAGCCAAAGGCCGCTTGAGGGATTTAACCCCTTGTCAGTGTCGCCCGAATTCAGTTCGGGCAATTACTGCGTGCAGTATTTGTGATGCCCGAACTGAGTTCGGGCAGAAGAAAAACTAACGTTTCTATTTTGTGAAGTCCGATCTGAATTCATTTCTACTTTAGGATACTTAATTCCCTATAAATGACGACACAAGTGATCCCAGTTTTTTACCAATTCCAACTTTGGTTCTGAAGGTAGTCCATGACTACAACAACACTATGGGAGGTGTTGTTGAAGTCAATCAACATCTTACAGACTTCCCGGTTGCTAGAAAAGGAGGTAAAAATTATTACTAGAAAATATTTTTCTATCTCCTACACCTGGCGTTATATAAATAACTCCTTTATTTTGCATACTTCAGTAGAAGGTGCGAAAAATATGAACTGCAGAAAATCAATTGTTGAACTAAATGAACAAAATATTCAACTACCAGGACCAGGGGGTCCTAGTGAAAGCTTACTGCGCCTCACAAGTCGACACTTTTCGAGAACCCATCCCATCAATGGGGAAAAAATCTACTCCAACCAGGCAGTGTTTTATATGCTGTCGTAAAACCGATGAATAAGGGAAGAGAATAAGGCATGAGACAAGAGTTTATTGTAAACAGTGCAATATATAGGCTTTTGAGCAGTACCTTTTATTGGGATATACCATACTGTAAAAGATTTGTAAAATTTATGTATGGAAAATCATATTGTTGTGTTTTTATATTATACTAGTTATATTTATAGCTTCAAAATTTCGTTTATTTTGCTCAATATGTATAACATATGTGTATAATCAATGTTTTATGTGTATGTAAAAAATATAAATATAGTAGTTATTGTATTTAAAACTTCATTTTTGTAATAAAAAAGCATTTTCTAACTCTTATGATAATATAAAAAATAAAATTAAACAATCAAATAAATTTTCCATTTTTGGTTCATTTTTTTGAAATATATGTCATAGTTCAGGGGTTAAACATCAATGTCCTAATCGTCTTGTTTTTTGTAAGACAAGACTTTTATAGACATTGTAGGCCGTAGTTATCTGTCAGAAACCCTAAAAATCTCCCATGAACACATTTTTTCAGACTTGGATTCAAGAAGTGGAAATTTATTGTCCCTTTCCTGTTGTTTCACAGAGTTGAGATCAAATTTGGGAGTTACCATTCTAATGAGAGTGAACCCATCATTAAGTTACATTGAATCCTTTTATTTAAACTTAAATAAAAATCTCTAATAATTTGGACAATTTGTCTGTAGCTGTTTATAAATTACACATTAAAACTTCCGTCTGCAACTCAAGTTCTTTTAATGGTAATTTTTTCTTAATCGAAATCGTATGCTCTCATCAGTAATAATTTCTAGAAAAGTCAATTGTAAAAATTTTTTCCATAGAAAAAATGAGCAAAATCTAGAGTAAACTGATTCAGATTGAAAACAGGAGAATTATATACCAACAACTAAAAAAAATCAGTCGATTCGGTTAGAATTTAAATCAAAGGTTTTTACTTTTTACCGATTTTTTTGAGGAAGAGGGGGGTGGGCAAAAATTTGTTACATGGTAAAAAATAAAATAATATTTCTTCTTAAGCTAGACAATTTCAAAGAGAGAAGTACGTATTTTATATTTAAATTACTTTACTTTTTCCACGAAAATGTAATTATTTGTTTTCGAACACTACACCAAGGACAGTGGCGACAAAGTTTCTTTTCGTAATTTTTATCAGTTAAAATCAAAATTTATATTCTTTTTCAAATCACTCTAAAGGAAAGAAAATATTATTATCGGTATATACGACGCGTGCAAGTAGAGCCTTCGTGCACGTGATTTATGGCTCAAAACCTTTTCCTTGCATTTTAAAAATGAATGCATTTATTCTTCAAGGATTATCTTCCTCGGATTTGAAATATGGCGACACATTTATGTTCATCTAACAAAAAGAAATGAGAGTAATTTACATGTCATGTAAATGTCAGTAAATAAAATGAAAGTAAATATTTTAGTTTAGTCAAATCAACATTGATTATTTCGTTGAAGTTCAGGCTCTTGAATATATTCGTAAGTATTTAAATTAGGTGCTTAAGACACATAAACTACACACAATTTTGCAGCCATGGTTAAAGTTAGAGTGTGACTGAGATTATAATTTCTGCAAGGCTTTATTAGTAATTGTTTATTTTCTGTTTATATTTGTTGACACTGTGTAAAAAAAATTAAATTGAGAGTTAAAAAAAATTATTCACAGCTGTATTAATTTTTTGCTTAATATTTTTATTCACTATTTTCTTAAGTAAAAAGAAATCTTGGAGTGAAATTGGATTGTAATCTTATCTAAATACTATCCAGATACAGATTTAAAATGAAGCAATTGTTTCATTTTAAAGGAAGAAGAGAGGAAAATATATATATTTATTTTAAATCCGATAAATTTTATGTTGTACATAAATAAAAAAACAATTACTAAAATTTTCAAATAATATGCAATTTATTTGAAAATAAAAAAAATAATCAAATTTTAATTTTTATTAGATTTATTTATTTGTTAATATTTAATTAAAGTAATCAAATTAAACTCCTCTGTATATGTATTTATATCTATATTTACCAAGTGTAATATTTTTTGATTTTTTTATTAAATAACATATAAATGTTGTATATATTTTTAAATAATTCTTTTATTTCCTTAATAATTTCTTTAATTTAATAAAATAATAATTAAATATATTTAAATAATAGGAAAAAATTTAAGAATATTTCTCTTACGAAAACCCTCTTTCTTACAAATTTTAATTTCGATTTTGTGATATAATATGATTTTCAATTTTAAAATCCTTCTACAATTTTTCAACCATTTTCGGCTTTAGATAAATTATAGTACAATTTGAAAAATTTAATCATGGTTGATTGGGGATATCTGTCAATAGAGGGGGCCTCCCGAAGAAGACGGGAGCAGGTGCGAGATTGGTGCGGCTGGAGCGTAGACGAGGGGCGCCTCCGACGCCCACGCGCCCCGGCGTGAGGCGCCAAAGCGGGCGTCGCGTAGCCTCCTATTGACCCCCGACCCGCGTTACATCATTCCCTCTGTAGCCGCCGACACTATCGCGGAATTAAAAGTCTATACAATGTTAATGAAAAGAACTGTATGCCTGTCATGCTCACCCACTCCATTGTTTTTTCACAGTTAATGCAGGCGACAATAAAAGCAGAATAGAATCGAAACGCCAACACTGTAAATAAGGAGAAAATAAATAACTCCATAAATAAAACAAATAAATAATTTTAAATTTTCTTCCAAGATAAACTCATATCTTTCAAAGTTATTGAATCGTTTGAAATGATGTGGAACTTAACTGTGTTGCCATAAATGAAAACTTATTTTTAAAAGTATTACATAAATTTATTATTGAAGATATAATGTGAACTTTTGATGTAATCAAGTGATATAAAGATATTTACCCCATTCACCAAATTAATTTACTTCTAGAAAAAATATTTTTGATTTGTTCCGAAGATATTTTAATTTAGAATCATTTTTTGAAGATATTGATTAGTACACACGTTTGAAGTTGAAGATATCATTTCTTTATGTAGATTTTAAGGAGTTTTAATTCTCTAAGAAATTAACTGATAACTGATCTTTAAAAAAATTTATCTATAAACAGACTAGTATAAAGGTAGTATATTGATGAACACACAGAAGTTGTTCAATTTTAACCATAAATTAAAATTGCATCTCTATGCTTAATTATTTGTATTATAATTATTCAACATATTTTTTGTAACTATGCGATGTTTAACTATTTTGTAAAGCACAAGAAGTTTAAAATGAATGTCAAATCTTTACAAACTCAAATACATTGGAATTTAGACTGATATGTGAGTAGATTTCTTTAACTGAATATCAAACACCATTCATCTGTTGGCTTGGTATAATTCTCTAGTCTCATTCTTTCAGTTCCATTCATTAACTATTTATCTGAGGATGTTAGTATTTTGATTTACCTAATTCGTTTAGATTGTGATTATTAATTTATTTTCCAAATATATATTTTTTACAATTCTTCATTAGATTGAAAACATTTTTTGTAGACCAAGAAAATAGCTACAAGACCTATATTGCCCTATAACCCCCTCATTTTTAAATTACTTAATTTCATTAATATTTCCAAAATTGCTGTGCAAAATTTTTTGTCAAAAACACTAAATGTAACAACTCTCATCAATGTTGGTCATTTATTGAGACTAAAGAAGGAGTCACAAACGATTATACAAGAGCCATTAAATTTTTTTTTTAAAAATTAATTGGCAGAATCAGTAAGCTTTGTGATTTTTTTAAAGAGGACTTCGAAATTAAGTGTCTATTTCAACTGTGTCTATTTATTATCATATCAAAAACAATGAAGGAAGAGATAATAAAACTGAAAATATAACGATGCTTTGTAGTGAATAATATTTTAAAGTTAATATTTTTTTAAAGACAATATTTTAAACAATTTTGTAATAAGAAAAAATTGTACATCTCTTAAGGTATTTTCATAGATTTTTATCCTTCAGAATTATTACTAATGCTTATATTAATACAAAAAGAAATCAATTTAAAGCAAACACATATATAGAAATTAATTCTCAATTCTGTAAATTATATAAAATAAAATAAGAGGTAACTTTATTACAAAGTGGAAAAAACTAGAGTATGTAAAATAAAGATTATACAATATAAATCTTATACATTAATAATATTATAAAATATTTTTTCATGAATGTCCGCAGGAATGAATTATTTGCAACAAAGATCAAACATGTTTATAACTTTTCAGAAAATATACATGAATAATATTCAAAAAATATTTTTTCAGACGAAACGAAATTTCAAAATTTAAAATCAAGAGAAAATTATTAAAACACGTTTTTTTTAATTTTGCTTAAAAGAATATTTTAAAGAATTGGAGATATGTTTATCGATTTTTAAAAAATAAAACTTTTATGAAAAATTTAATTGTCTTGGGGATTTCTCATTTGTGATATAAGTGCTTTTTATATAAGAGAGATTAATAATCATTTCCTTGAACAATAAATCGATTAAAGCATAACGTAATTGGTGAATTGATTAGATAATATTAACCTTTGTACTCAGGTTAATAAAACAAACGGGCAATCTGAATTTTTTTTTCTTTCCACATATGTGAACTGATTACAAAAATTACGTAAAAGTAAGAGATCTTGCTCTGAATGGCAAGTGCAAGAAATGAGCGTAAGTAAAAGAACTTATCGAAGAAATCAGAGTTCCTGACCTGCAAAAGAAGGAAATGAACTGGCAGAAAAAATTTATCTCTTACAAATTTATCTCTCGAAACATGCATTAATTTTAGCTAAAACTAGATAAAGCTCCTGATACTATAAACTCAAATTATACGAACTACTATTCATTTTATTGAACATACAAGAGTATTAAATTAAGTATGTGTGTGTGTTTTGCACTTCAACTTTTCTACTGATTATATATATATATATATATATATATATATATATATATATATATATATATATATATATATATATATATATATAATTTCAAGGATTGTTGTACTCATTAAAATATTTTTGTATAATATATTGAAAAAAATAACAATTATTGAAATTATTTGTAAATAAAATAGACGGTTTTAAATTTCTGATTTGTGCATTTGTTTCCCCAGCATGATGCCCTGAGTTGATCTTTACCAGTTAGATATAAGCAGCCGAGTGGAGTCTTCATGACTTTGAAGCAGAGATCAAGTAGAAGGCCCCCAATACCTGGCCTGTTATCCCAGAGGTATAATTTTACTTGAATGATTCGTGAAGTGGTAGCCAAGTGGTTAATGCATCGGCCTTGCTCTTGGGTTCGATTCTCAATGCCGTCAAAGACCCACCGAGTCCATGCGACATACGCGCTCGTTAATTCTGTGGAATCGAAAGTCCTGTATTTGGTCGTTGAGCAGTTACCAAGAGTATAAGGTTTGGAGAAAATTTTCCTCCCCCTCCAGATCAAAGTCAAAACTGAGGGAGTGGACACTTCTGGTGATGCCATCTATCGGAAGAGTCTTAGAGCAAAGTCGTGCTTTCACCTTCGTGATGCTCTGGTTAAATGAAAGATGCACCCTTCTGAGTTAATTTCCCATAATCGGCTAATGAGCTTGGTTTGTGCAAGTGTCCTAAATAACAAGAACAACATTCGTCTTATCACCTATTTCCCTCAAAATGTAGCACAGTTTTAAACAAATATTTATGTACAGTACAGAGGTAACTTATGATTTTCAAGATAAGAAGTTAAATGTAACATTTTCCGTGACAAAGATTTGGTAATAGATTGATTAAGGAAACCAATTCATGAAGCTTTACTATGAAATCAATAAT
The DNA here is from genome assembly GCA_037975125.1 of Latrodectus hesperus. NCBI lineage: Eukaryota > Metazoa > Arthropoda > Arachnida > Araneae > Theridiidae > Latrodectus > Latrodectus hesperus. The sequence continues at coordinate 38,388,073 of CM075860.1, forward strand.
GAATAGTCTTGTTAGTCCATTAATTTTGTAATGTGTTTAAGCAATGATGGACCATTTTAGAGAATTTCATTAATTTTACTTAAAAACATAATGGATAGTAAGTGACTATGATAGATATTTAGTGACTATAAATCAAATAGTGAGCTGACTGTCGAGCTGTATTTTCCTCTCGCATTGCTACAAGTCGATAAGATTGACAATTGACAAAGCCATTCTATCAGAAATATGCTTCATTGGAAAAAGACAGCCGCTTTGATGAAACCAGTGTCGATTATTTTGTACGTGTTGTTGGTGAACTTCAATCCTTTTCAATAGTATCTTGGCTGAGTATTCGTCCTAACTGAATTTTGTAGGATAAAATTCCTTAAGATATTTTTGACCTATTCGTTTTGCTGTAGTTATACAAACGTAAAATTGTTGAGGCATTGACTCATAATGACTTAATGGTAGGATAGACCACTTCAGTACGAAAGATGCTTTGATTGATACTAGCCACCGTTGAATATCGAAAGATGACTGTTATGTTTCTGCTTTCTGAGAGGACGTCTATCGGAATGGATTCTTGGGATATCTCCGGATATCTTCCTTTGCGATACATGAATGATGTCCATTATCTATGAGAAGAGTTCCCTTAGGGTTATTCGTGTGGTTGTCATTAAAAGGTCTGCAACAATCTTTGGTCATTTAGCTGTCCACTATGCGTTGAGAAAAATGTCTTAAGCCTCTTAACCATGGCTGAGTAGTATCAAAATGATCTTCAAACGGAAAGTGGTTTAATCTCAACTCCTGTTGCACAACGGAAGATGGATGTGCACTTCTGCATGCATTTCTATCTGGGTGGTTGCGTCTATTAATTTACTTTACAAAAATAATAATACCTTCGGCCATTAAATAATTAACTTTTTTCAAAGTTCTTGTCATCGGGTATTTGACAGGATAACGCTTTTCAGAGTGAAAGGTTCGAGGTTCTGTCTCAGCCAGTGTTGAACTAAAGGACATTGTTGATGCATTTTTGCCTTTTACAATGCTCGTTAGTCGAGGAGGCTTCTTGGTAGTTTTCCGAGTTTCCTTCCTTCATAAATACGACCCACTATCTTTGAAAAGTATTCTCAGAAAGCAATTTATGCGGTAAATATTAAAACGACTTCTTAGGTTCTTAGACCTACGTGATGTCAGAGTTGCTGAGTCAAGCATCGAATTGATAGTGATAACTCATCCTTTATAATCGTTTTCGAAGCGGTGATGTTTTTCGAGGTCATTTCTGCATTATTTTTGATCTTCATGTTCATTTTACTATCAACCAATAAATCTGCTTGTTCAAACTTGACAATTAAAGTAGTTAATATGCTTAAGGAGGAATTTGGTCAATTTTTAAAAGCTCTTGATGATTTTCTGAAAGTCTCGGTCAGTTTCTGATCACAAAGATAAAACTAAAAACTAAACTCAATGGCATGACAGCACATTTGAAGGGCAAGACCAACAGTGTCCATATTTTTATTCATGACAAAAACCTTGTGGAGCGAAACACATGTCCTGGTTTAGTGATCAGTCTAACGGGAAGCCTCCAGTGCTTAGTTCCCAAGCATGCTTGCTACTCAGTTTTATCGAGCCACTGAATGGATGAAAGGCTGAGTTCATTTTGTCTAGTCAGAGGTAGTCTCCTGGCTAAGCCATCGGCCTATAAAGATAAAAACATTTAACTAAAATTATCTCTTTGCTTCAATACCAGTCCATTTTATGGAAAAAAAGAAATTCTTCTGAATTAACAGAGACTGCAAACTTTGGATCTTGTATAAGCATTTAAAATTTCAAGTTTCTTGCTTCAATTTTTGAAGAGTTATTTAACTAAAAAGATCGATGTATTTTACGATGAACCCGATGCAAACTATGAAACAGCAGCTCTAAACTTCAAACATAAGAGAGTTAAATATTTCGAAATTTTAGAATCCATATTTTTTTAAAAAATTTTTTGTACTAAATCTGTTGAGGATAGTATAGGTTCCTTTTACCTAATGAATCTTACATTTCTTCACACAGTGATGAATTTCAGCCGATGAACCTATTTGGCTACTTTCCTGACTCAAGGGCAATGGCCTTTATAATTAGAAAATCCTGATTCTAATTAATATGAAAGGAACTTTTCTTATCATTATTTTTTAATTTAATATGTGATCATAAGTAACAAAATGTTAGTTCAAATATTTATCCATTTAAGCCTTATGAACCTAGATAAATGCACACTTTCACTAATAAAATTTCTGAATTTTTTTTTACATCTGTATGTATTTATAGCAGTTTATTCACTTTATGTTCCATTTTGGTCGAATTAGGCTTCAAGATGGAAAGAGTGATTGAGCGGCAGATGAACCAAACAAAGCTTATAATCAATATCAACTAAAGCCTTTAAGGTCATAATTTCTACTACTAAAATCCCAGATACTCAGTAGATGACTGCTGCTTCCCGTCAGATCAACAAAGTGAAGCATCTTTTGCTGTAGGCAGTGATTGGAGAGTGGCCGCATCGTCTCTGACTGTGTTGCCAGAGATCCGTGGATTGGGACGTGTCCACATTTTAATCTATGACGTCCAAAGCCCATCGGTGGTGTACTGTGGATGTATAACAGCGGGCTCAAGTGTAACCTCATCAGCTGACAGCGGCTCGAAATGACAAGCCGCTTTTGCATAGGCGAGTTTTCCAAAGCCGTTAAACCTAAAATACGCTTAGGGTCTTACCTGTTTATTATGTATGTTTGTACAGTAGTATATTTTATTCTAAAATAATTGAAAAATCTGAAATTCCCATCACTGAAAAGCACTTTTGAGTTTGTCCAAATTTATAATTCTTTTCCCGTAGCTGGAATTTGTGTTGGTTATAACTTTATTATAATCTTCAAGTGTTTGCGCGTTCGATTCCCATCTTGAGTGGAAATACTTATTATGAATCGGAGTTCACTTTATACTGAAGATCTTGGTTAAATTGGCCGTTGCGTGTACAAAACGTCTGTGATGTGACAAAAATCTTCTTTGGGGACATTTTATTCTCATTGGAATTGCTTGCAGATTAATAAAAAAATGAACTAAGTTCACTAACTGATAAAAATTTCTTGCATTTTTATGATTATGTGTTAATAGAGCATAAATAAATTTATCCATAACATGCTAGTTTAAAATTTTTTAGATCATTAGCTGTGTGTTATAATAAACGATGCGGTCACAAAATACTGACTGTATATGATGTTACATTTCAATGAAAAAGCAGATTTTATATTAACGCCTATCAATATTATAAAAACAATTATTTAATCTATACAAGAACATACTGTACATAAAATGACCAATATAAATAAAAAACTGATATTTAGATCATAAAATTTGGCTTCTAATTATTTTATTTACTGCCAATTTAATAAATGGCGGATAATCTTACAAATCATGACACCTTTCGAACTTAAATGATTACTCTTAGCAATACTAATTCTGAACTCTTCAGATATGTTAAACCATTTGCCTCTTCATGATATGTGAAAAATATTTCCAGACATAAATATTAAAAAATTAAAGAGTGATCATTTATCAAGAAAAATATGGAACGAATTTCGTTTTATTACTTTCTAAAATAATAGAACAAAATCCCCTTAAATGCTTGCTGAATCAATGCAAACTAGTGTGGCGTTACCAAAATGCTTTTTTAATCATTCTGGTTGTAGGACATCCCATTTCTATAAAGATATTTGCATGAGGACCATAGTATGATAGCATACGCATGTGGTTCATAGTTTCAAGAAGTGGAAGCCAATCCATGTCGCCCCAGCAGACATCTTTGTCCACGATTAAGAGTAATTTTCATTTGCCTTTTTCCGCCAAGAAAAAGCCATGAGCAGCCGGTGAAAAAGTAGAAATGTGTCTTACTCATCCTTTATTCAAAACTAATGAACTCATTGAAGGGTCATGATCTCAATCCCTTAGACAAGCACTCCACTACCTGCCTGTCCCTATTCATCATCCGTCCTTGTGCTGTTCATCACGTTTCTCTCAATGTGGATTCTTCCCTCACTCTCAGATTATATCTGCCCTCGTCGCATTCCTTCCTTTTAAGAACTAATAAAGTTTTTGTTTCAGGTTTGGCAACCACATTTACCTGGTTACATACTAATTATCCCATAAAGTGTATCCAGTAAGGATTAGCATAATTTAGATATGTAGCAATTATTTGTACTGCTTTTATCACTTAACCTTATTTGAATTTTTTTAAATATTTAAATTAGAAGATGTTGGCCAACTAAAAAAAAAAATAATTGATCAGCCTTATCAAAGCTGAAAAAATATTTTCAGTTAAGTGCCGTCAATTAAAAAAAAACATATGTGGTTACAGGAAATCTTGAAAATATAAAAATGAGATGTAACGCAGTTTCGATTATATCAAACAGCAAATCTGATGGCATATTCTAATCAAACATGAACGTTATATTTTCCAAAATAAATATCCAACATGACACAAAATATATTTTTTGACGTTAAAAAAAGCTATGTTTAATATGTTTTGTCTTTAATTCGGAAATGAACAAAAATTCTTTATTTGACAGTGATTGATTGCACTGCAATGCACCATATCCCTAAATTTATTTTCTCTGTAGCACAATACTTTTTCCTATTTTACGTCTGTATTTATGTCTTCGTATATTTTAAACTTGTGTGGCTTCAGAAATATATTACGAAAATAAATTATAAAGTTATTGTTAAAATAATTAAAGGATACTGAACTGAAAAATTAGATTATAGGGAAATAATTGATTGTTGATAAATAAATAACTTGAAACATTGAAATCATCTGTAACGAATAATTTTATGATTTAATTTGCCAAATATTTCTTTAAAAAAATTTTTTAAAACAGCTGAAATATAATATATGAAGTATAAATATAATGTATAAAGTATTTTTTTAGTATTTGCTTATTTCGAAAATTATTTTATATTTGCAAATTTCAAAATTATTTTCATAAAATAACGTTTTTTGAAAAATTTCAAAGCCAAATGTGTATGTAGAAAGTTGCAGAGTTATGTCGCACATATCAGAAATATAATAAAATAAAACAAAATAGAGTTACTTATATAATAAGCACATTCTTTATCATTTAAATTAATATTTTCATAAAATATCAGAAAATGATTTTCAGTGCATTTATAAGTAATTCTAATTAACTACTGACCATTTTATTTTTAATTCCCATAGGCATCTTGTTTTAATCAAGATCAAACGATGTATTTTCTTTTTTCTCAAGATAAATTTCAAATAAAACTATCATTCTACCTTTTTTTAATCTTAGAATTAAATAATTAATATAGCTGACGTTATTATTATTACAGAAAATTATATATCTATCTATAGTATGTATCTATCTATGTATGTATGTATGTATATATATATATATATATATATATATATATATATATATATATATATATATATATATATATATATATATATATATAACTTCACGCGCCAATTCCAGTTCCAGTGATTGGGAGAGTGACCACCATTTCTCATTGGGTTGCTAGATGCTAGAGTTCCGTAGATTGGACGTGTCCACATTAATCTGTGACGTCCAAAATCCTTCCACTAATGTGGTGTGGATGTGGAGAAGAGGTAGGTTACCAAATCAGGTAGGACCTCGTCACCTTACCGTGGTTCAAAATTACGATTTTTTTGATGATAGGCAAGTATTCCAAACCCGTTAAATTTAAGGTACAGTCCAGGACTCGCTTGCACAGTTATGTATGTATCTTGTTGTGAATGTAAGTAGTGGCTCAGAATTCATTTTATATAAAAGTATTTTGTTGAATTAGCCTTCGCAAGCAAAAGTTAGAGTGAAAACGACAGCAAAATTTATTATTAAACAAACTATATTGCATTATATGATTACATTACACTTCTAATTGTTTATTTCTGATGACTTTATCCTCTTAATACAATCAACTCTCCGGTGATTTTGAACCATGCCCATGTGGCGAAACTGACATATAAACTGTCATCCTCTTTTTCAAATTTATACATGATTCGAAGAATGCTGGATCTTTGAAACATTTACTTTGGATTTCGCAGCAAAATGGTCAAAAATCGACCCCTCTACATTCTTTACCCAAAAGCTATATTTTTCCACAGCAAGCTATTTTGGCATTTGTTAGTTTTGGAGATATATTAACAAAATTTAGGAAGCAAAACTAAATGCAATAATTAAAAAAATTAATCTCTGTTACTTATATCATTGCTCTTTGATTCCGTAGTTGTGTAAGGAAAGAAATACCTTAATCGGTAATATGTTTGTTCAATATAATTTCATCAGAATGTTTAAAGTTTCAGCCCCAGCTAATAAGGAAAATGTAAAAGTGACAAAAATTGTTCTTATTTCCATAACCCAAATGTAATAAGTTACCATGCAGTAAAAAAAAATGTTAACAATATATAAGAATGCATTTTTCGTTCTAGAATCTACTGTCCATTATTAAAAATTGCTAAATTACAATTAAAATATTAATTATAACTATTAAAATAATAATTGATTTGTGTTGGTTTTTAAATTTCTTATTTCTATATTACTAACGATCTTATAAATGAAAATATTGATAAAGCATTGATATCGGTGATTTTCTTACTTGTATGTAACTTTTATTGCATTAGAATCATGAATTTAAAATAAAGTTTAGAGTTGGGCTTATTCAGATTCCCATGTGTTTGTTAATTCTAAGATTTTGTACAAGAGGTGTTCAAATGAAATGACACTCTGGATATAAATGAAGACTTTATTCAAAGTATTCACCATAGGCCTGAATACAACGATCCCATTGATTAACGAGCGGAAGGATTCTTTGTTCCCAGAATTCCTGTTGCCGTGACAAAACCCAGTCTTACCACAGCATCCTTTGAGTTCGTCGTCGAGTTGAACCGCTTCCCATTTAGATGTTTTTTCTGATGACCAAATGCATGGAAATCACAAAGCGACATGTCTGGACTGTAGGGTGGATAATCAAGCTGCTCCCGTATGAACTTGTCCTGTTCTGTGTGTGACTCTGGAGACGTGTGGATGCGAGTTCTCATGGAGCAGAACCATACCTTCCGTGAGAGTATTTTGCTCTTGATGGACCTGCGTATGCGTCGAGTTTCTCACAGTACATATCAGAGTTAATGGTTTTTCTGTTTAACGTCATCCTGTCATCACATGTACTGCCGCATCAATTAGATGGCGCTCTTGGTAAGTGCCTGTGTTCTCTACGGCGCATGCTCCAATTCACGACGGAGAGACGATTCGCATTACTCCTAGATGTCTATGCTACGTTCTCCCAAAGCGCCACGTTGTTACAACGTTTCGTGCCATTTCATCTAAACACCCCTTGTTTTTTTGCTTTAAAAAATTTAAAGACATTGTGGGGTAAGTGATTCCAAAATTAAAAGAGTTGAATTCAGTACTAAAATATATTAATTTGAGCTTGACTTAAACGATGGCATATCGTGACTTGATGTCAAATTGGAAAAATATCTGGACATTGCTTAAATTACAATTAAAAGTAGTGTAAGCAAATTCTACGATACCGTTTCAATGGAAATTGGTTAGATATTTATATTTCTCAAAAGTGTAGGTACCAGTTACAGTTAGAATCAACTGTAAATGTTGTGATTTACTGCACAGAATTCAAATTTTTTAAAAATGTTTTCATAGTATAATAAATTAATAGACAAAATTACAGCTTCTGTAACTGAATGCATTAATTCCATATTAATGAATAATTTAATTGAATACAAATGAAATTATTGTTATAATTTTGTATTATATCCAACCTGATATTTTTTACTGTGAACTATATCTTACTTTTAGGACAAGGTGTTATAATAGGTTTTATAATAGAGAGCTCTGTATTATGAAATAATGCAAAATATTCTTATCCAGCAACGACAAAAATAAAACCCTCTAAAATTATACAAAATATATCCAAAATATTTTTAGCTTTATCTATAAATATACAAGACCGGGTGCAATTTAAATCATTCAATTTTTCCAAAGTGGTTTTTCCAGTTTTGGGAAACAGAGTTTAATTCATTTTTTTATATGAGACAGAAAAAGTTTACGCTTCCGTATTCAAAGTTTTGATTACGTCTCTAAAAATTAGAAAAAAAAATGTCTAAGGGAAAAAAATGAATTAGGAAAAACGCGTACACCCATACGTCAACTATCACTATTTCCCTCCTGACCCAACAGGTCGTTGGAAAATCTACAGAGTTAATTTGCGTGAAACCTCTGACGCCGTCATGTGACGGAAAAATACGAATGGGCAGCTCGCGCAGGCAACGTGTCGCGTGGCGCCAATTCTCCAATTGGCGAGGGAAGGCAGCATAGCGGGATGCCAAGGTGAACGGAATAAGTAATGAGAAAATAATAAGAGAATTATGGCATCATCTCAAAAACTAGACCATTTTGTTTTTACTGCTCCTCCGATACTGTCTCATAACCCCACCTCCTTGCCTGTCATTGTAAATAAAAAAAAAGCAAATGATTGATCAGGGGGGTCGACTGAGAAGTCAGAGCAGCGAGTTCTTACCTGGAAAGATTACTGAACAAAGTCCATTGCAACTTCTGTGAGTTCTTTCTGAAAATCGCCAACATTAAGGACTGGCATTAGGAAATTATAGTTATGCTGGGAATTTTTAAGATCTTTAAATTTTGTGCTTATTTTTTTTTCTAAGAATCTTCACATGCATCGTTACAGCAACGTTTCATGAGCGTTTATATTGAATGGAAACATTCATGCAAATAATTTACCTTCTTCCTCAGGAATCCTTTGAGTAAAATAAAAAGTTCCAAAAAGCAACCTTCCAAATCATGGGCCTTTTAATGTTCGAAATGATACCTTTGAGGGTGAGGACTAATTATAATTCCTCCTTTGGGGATTTTATCCCGTTCTCTAATTTAAATATTTCCCTTCATAATAATCAATCAAGACACCGACGATATGCATACGTAATTGTAGAAGATTCCAGAAGGTTACCACCTCAACTAAGCCATTATATTCGATAAAATCGATGAGCTTCGAGGTAAATTTATAATCTTAATCATGGTTATTTGCATCAGGTGAGCTTCCGAATTCGATCTTTGGTCAAACATAATTGATTAACCTCGTAAAGGTTTTAAATTGAAGAAGCTTTCGTTTGCAAACTGCTGTGAGAATGAATCGCATTCATTTCCTGTCGTTAAGAAATGAAGAAGCTTGCACGCGCGGAGCTAATGATGCGCAATGTATGTGTGTTTCAAATTAAATGCCTTTCTTGGTTAATAAATTAGCCTTTGAAAGTTACTTATCACATTTTCGAAATCGAAAACTGCTTCAAAATCAATTTAAGTGGCTCATTTAATTAATGATTTCTTTAATTTATGCAATAATAAAAACAATGTGCATTGAATTTTCTACGATATGTTGTGAATGTTGACAGTAAATCTAATGTTTGTAGAATTTATGAAGTTAAAAAGAGTATTAATGTATAAATAGTTATCGATCTGATCAACCTCATCAAAAATTATCAAGATAACGATCTCGTCGAAAATCTGGATAAAGAAACAATTGTTGTTTAGAGAAATTAACACTTAATTCCTATTATGAAAGTAATGTTTTTTAATACTCTGTCACAAATCACATTTTTTTAAACTTAAAATTGCATAAAATTCAATTTAAATGCACCAAAGTCAGTCGGCTATGTGGAATATAGCATTAATTACTAATTTCAAAGATAATGGAAACCATAAATACATTAATATCTCTTAAAAAATAATGTAAAAAGGAACATTTAGAAAATATTTCAAATAGTTAATTATTGAATCTGCAAGAAATTAACAAGTACTAAGCACCAATATTAGTAGGCATAGAAAATGCATGGGTGAAATTAACTCCACAAATTAAAATATGATACTGTAAAAATGATTGCATTTAATTTACATTCACAAAAATTCGATGGTAATAAACCCAATCATATTCAGCTCAACGCTTCGTGCTTATATCCGAAAAGCTTCTTATAATTTAAATACTGAATTCTCAATTCATAGAATTTAGAGGACGATTTAATGTATTGTGTGAGTAAAAGATGAAATTCAAACCATCATTAGTTCAAACTTGATGATGCACACAACTTAATACTGAATAATCCTGCAGCAGAATTGTAATTTACGTTAGTCGAAATATGAGCCAAATAATGCCAGTTACGACGCGAAGCGCCAAGAATGCGGCAACACACTGTAATGAAACCGAGCATAATCTATTTCAATTCTGAAATTTGTGTACGTGTGACGTCATTAGCGTCACGAAAGGCTTCGAAGGTAATCATTGTTTCGCATATGGTTCGTAGTGTTGCCGATGGGGGATACTGCAATTGCAATTAAAGTGTTGCGTGTAAATTGTACTGGTTCTGAACTCCCCTATATATATATATATATATATATATATATATATATATATATATATATATATATATATATATATACAAATTTTAGACTAATTTAATAATCGTTTATGTTTATTATTAACAGGAATAATAGTATGTTTTAAATATATTCATGTATAAGATAATATGAATAAGATTAAGAATGAATGAATTTTTCGTTTCAAGATGCGAAATTCTGTTATTGACGTGAATTTAATGATGCGTACTAAAAATGTCAGAACAAATTGGATCACGCAAAAGTAATTTAGTCTAAATGATTCACGATCATTTTAAAATTTGTTAACCCTAGGAAAGTAGGGTATCCATACACGATGTCCAAATATGTCCTTATGTTCACCAATGGCCTAACGTTAGGACCGCGCTCTCCGAAACGGAAGGTCCTGGGTTTGATCTCAGATGCTGTTAAACAATGAGAGATGGGTGTTGCATTTTTCTTTCTGCGTGCTCATGTGTCGGGGTAGATACTTTTGTTTTTTTTGGATTTTCTACGACACATACGTGAATGGGGTCCGCTGTTTATGAAAAGCTCTCTGGAATGGTGAATACGCGGCAGTTGGCTACAGCCTTCTACCATTGGTCGACGCTGTGTCAAGTGAGGAATAATATTTAATATATTTTGTTTTTGTTGTTACTTATGAGACTTAAACAAGCCCAAGCTCGCTATGCAATTGACTAGGCGAATTTAAATCAGTAGGGATCATCTTTCATTTAACCAGAGCACCATGAAGGTGAAAGTACGACTATGCTAAAAGCTCTTCCGATAGATGGCGGATCAACAAGAGGATCAACTCCCTCAATTCAGACATTGATCTGGAGAGGGAGAAAATTTTTTCCAGACCATTACACCCATGGAAACTGCTCAACGACTGATCACAGAAGTTTCGATTCCACAGATTTAACAAACACGTATATCGCGTGTACTTGTTGGGTCTTTGGAGGCATTGAGAATAGAACCCCGCTCTTCTGGACCGAAGGCCGATACCTAAACCACTACTCTACCACGGCCTTTGATATATTCTAAAATTTTAATATAAATTTTGTATAAATTCTTGTTTGAAAATATTTAAATTAAACGCTAGGGCATGAAAGCCCATGTGGGCCAAGGCCTACAGTGCCCAGTTCTGTTTTAGAGACCGAGAGGCCCTGGGGTGTGAAGCATGTGTCCCGATTATGTGGTCAGTCTAACGAGAAACCACCAGTGTTTAGTTCCCAAGCATGCTTGATACTCAGTTTATCGATCCACTGAAGGAATGAAAGGCTGAGTCGACATTGCCCTGGATCGAATTTCGGACCTGTACCTTGGGAGTGTGAAACGCTCCCACTAAGACGTCGTGCTATTTTGAAAGTATCTACAATACACATAAAATTATTTCAACGCTTGTTTAAAAAAATTTAGCCCCGAATTAAAAAATTTTTTATTGTATACAGACTATATAATTAACTACGGATTGTTTACAAATTTGCGTATTAGAAATATACTCATTACTTATAAACACCGTTGTACCCATTAAATAGGAGATTTATCCGAAGATAAATTATATTTTCAATTAATAACTCACATTTTCAAATTAAATTAAATTAAAATTTCGTTAAATGTTTTAAAAAGCAAATCAGAACCTTATAACCCTTTAAGTTTAGAATTAATTCATTGTACACTGAATTCATCTTTTCCCTTTCTACCCTGCATTTACCACCAAGTATACACACACATATAAACTCCTTTTATCATTGGTACTTATAAAAATGGTATATTTATGACAAAAAGTGGTTTAAGAACAAAATCTGTAAATATGAGGACATTTCAAAAACAAGATGTTTGTTTAACTGCTTTTTGACTAAGTAGGTAGAAAAACGTTTCAGGATATGGCACTGCGGTATAGCAGCCTCTACTTGTGTAGAACTGCTTATTCAAATTATCGTTAGCAGCTGAATTTTTCATTTAAATTGTATCCACAATTCAAACTTTTTAAGGAGACATACACAAATTTATGTAAGCAGTATTCGAGAATTCGATGATCGAAAATTAAGTTTAAATCATATTAATTCCAGTGCAATTAATAAAACAGATGTTGATGAAACCCTTAGTGTGTAATCAGAATTCATGTTTTACGTATTTATTTAATCTACTTAATAAAATGTAGATCTTGGTAAACAGTATTTTATAGGCAATATCTCCAAGAAGCTTTCATACAATTTTTAATTAATCTCACCTAAAGATATTCATATTTTTCACCTCTAATTATATTAATAATGATTTTATGCTCATGTGCATTTGATTAAATACCAAGAAAACCAGTATATGTGTGCATATGCAAATACTGTAGATATTAGCCAATCAACTGCGCGATGTAATGAACACCATCTGCTGAAGGCAATCGATATCTAGCAAAACTGTTCACTCCTTCATTTCATTCATCAGGAATGGAAATATGATTAAAAGTTAAATTTATTGGGTTATTTCAGATTTTTATTCCGTTTTTTAGTTTTACAGTCATATTTATCCCACAAGACAATTTGTTTAGAATCGCCGCAGAATCCAATATTTTTTTTATCATCTAAATCAATTATTGCAGCTTCAATGGAAGGTTATCAATATTTAATGTTGGTAACTTTGAGCATGACATTATAGTTTAAAGCTCGACTGATAAGACATAGAATCTCTGAATAATAGATAAGACGTAGAAATGTCAGGTAGTGGTAAGGCTGAAAAAAAAGAACATTTAAAAGAACAAGGTCTCCGAGGACACACGAGAATTTTTAAGTCAAATAGAAACGGAACATTTCATCTGATTTCTACTGATTTGAATACTAAAGCATTAGTAAGTATCAGTAAAGTTCAGCAAGTAATCGTTGATGTACCAGTCAAATATATGTATCGGAACTAAAGATTTACACGTGTGCCTTGTTTTGTCATTTAATCCAAAACTTTATGCCTTTCCTTGGCCTATTAACATTCCATAGGACAATCTAAAACTGGAAACGCATAATATTGTTGACGAATCTCTTCCCAATTAGATACTTTCACTTCTAGAAGAAGAAAACAACTGAGGACGGAAAATGTGGTTGTTGATTTATTTTTGTCCACGAGGATCCGATGACGTCATGTGCAAGTACCTAACTGTATTGGGTGAATGGTCATATGAGGGCAGATATCACAGTGCTGGACGTCCACTCATCATTAATAAAGTATGATGTTCGAAGCGGCCCTTATTTATGAAATATGATCGGCGACAGACAATGGCTCAGTTACCATCGACTATAACATGGGCCAAAGAAGTTTTTCTAAGCAAGTAAGTGATGCTTGTCTCTGCTTACCACCGATCTTATTTTGTGAAGAGGAGCAATGTCAGACATTACGCGTCACTAAGGACATCGAACACTGATGTCTGCTACTCGTCTCACCATTATTCGACCACTCTCAAAAATGTTTCGCGAGTTGCCGATGAATCATGTAATTTGGAAAGACTCATTTCATGTGTTCGACCCATCACAATCCGCCATATTTCAAAGTTACTTAAATCATCAGCCTTTTGCTTGAAACACACGCGTAATCACAGAAATGTGTTGCTTCATTTTCTTCAGAATAAACTATATATCGTTCCTACTGTATTACGGCGTGTCTGTTATGTCAACTAAGATGGTTCAATGTCAAATTGAGGAAGTGGTTACAGAGTTTTGGAATATTAAATGTAAGTTTCTCAAATATAAAATTTATTATTTTGATTTTAACAAATGATTCTACTTAAGAAATAAATATCCATCAAAAAAGTCAATTTTTTCTGGGAAATTTTTAAGCCAATTTAATCTAAACTTTTAGATTTTGAAATGAATAAAATGAAATAACTTTAAATATATATGAATTTCACTCATTTAATTATTTGATAAAAGTGGAATGAAGTATCCTTTAATACTTAATAAAATTGACATTCGTCTTTCAATCATTTAACATTCTTCAGTTGTAAGCACCCCTCCAAATAAAGGAAATCCTTCAACTATTTTTGTTTTTCGCGTGTGTAAGGTGTTAATAGGTCTCGTGATTCCAATTTAATATAATGTTTCCTTTTTTAATGTAACTATCCTTAATAGCAGCAAAGAGTTCCTTGCTATCTATATAATTCAATATACAAGGTAAACTAGAAAACTCTCACCGTTTTTATTGACCTAAAAGAACATGAGCTACAGAAAGTGTAGCTAATTGTTAGTCCTCGAAGTAATCGTTGGCATCCAGCACCTTCTGCCAACGTGTCTCCATTTGTGCAGTCCCCTTGCGGTAAAACTCAGGAGGTTTTGGAAGCAAAGAAGTCTGTGAGTGCTTGGCGCAAGTCTGCTTCACTAGTGAAAGATATTCCACGAAAATGATTGTCCAGGGAATGGAAGAGGTTGTAATCTAAAGGAGCAAGGTCAGATGAGTGCCAGAAAGTCCCCCAACAAAGACGCTATATGGTATTCCTGGCCACCCACGTGACCTCACGTTATCGGTCAAGAAGAGTACACCTTTGAGATTAACCAGTGCTGGCTCCTTCTGTTGCTATGCCTATTGCCCACATCCCAACTTTTGCAAGTACAAGTCCACAGTTGGTTTGTTGGTAGTAGATGAATGTGCGCGGTGGAGCTGCTATTCTAACGACTTATATTCCCATTCTCAATTACGTCTCACACTGATCTGTATACCTATTCTTACTTCATTCAATGGACATGCGAAAACGGCAAGAACTTTCTTATTTACCCTGTATTTACTTAAGATAAGAATACAAAATAATACTTAGTATATTTATACTTTTCTATCTTATTACATGCAAAGTATCTTAATTCTCATGTTAAGTTGTTGTTGCTAAGCTTAACATGAAAACTAATATTTGCATAGTAAAAAATAAAATTTCAGGACTGTTTCGACTTTCTACTGGTCACTTGAAGTATATGATCTTCGAGGACGGTGAAAGAAAATACCCATCATGCCCCAAGTGCGACAATGCTCCGTTTTGCCCGCAACACATCTTGAAGTGCTTGGGGTTTTCTCGTGAGGAGGCTGTGAAAAGTCCACATCTGCTTTTGGACTTTTTGGCTGTCTATGATCTCATGGATCTGGTCTAGTGGAACTAGACCAGATGGGGATTAGTCCCACCACCACCATCACCAAAATTTCAGAACTTCTCAAATGCCTCAATTACTACAAATGAACATTAAAGCTTAAAGAAACTATTTTTGTCTAAGTGAAATTATCACTTAATTTAAAGTTATTTCAGATAAAATGAAAAGTTTAAAGTACGCTTAATATTTGCATTCATTTTATAAGACATAAAATGATTTAGAAGTGAAATAGGAAACCTTAAAAACATTCATGTGCAATAATTTTTATATGTAAGAACATTAAAAATTTAAATCGTAAATTTAGAAGTTTATACATGTTCACGTTAAGTATATATAAGTGTTATTAAGAAAAATATCAGTGTCATTATGCTATGTCAGAACAGTGATATTTGATTGATGGAAGAATGATGGAAAGAAAATTCCAAATTGTGGAATGTAAACTCATATTTAAAATATTAAGACTTCTATATCTAAAAATAAATTGATATATAGTAATTGCAAAAATGTATTAATAGTGCGCAATATCCATATTTTTCTAATAAACACTCTGGTTCAATCCTTTGAATAATGTTTCTTAGTTTAGCCTCCTTCCTACGAGCCTCAATAAAGTAACTAAGGTGTTGCCGTTTCGAAGTTTCGTGTTTTCAGTTTTAATAAGTTCCTGGCTTGTGTACGATTTACTCTAAACTATAAGTGCTGAATTCTTTCGTTAAATAATTGACAGGGTGGTCATTAACAGGTGTTGAAACTTACAATAATAAATGTCTAGGTATGCTTACTTACAATTGACTGCCGCTGAGTTATGGCCATGCGGGTATTAAAATTGCACTGAACCCCGTTAACTGATTCGAATCTAAATTTTATAGCTAAACTTGCTTCTAAGATTCTAAAAATAAATTAAATGGTTTTATACCGTACACATTCTATTTAATTTTTGTCATGAAATATTTTATTTAGGGTTGTTTACAAATATGCACGAAGTAAAGAACTTTTCAATATTATATTCGCATTAAATATTTATTTATGATTTCACATTAAAATACATCAATGTGAACTCATTACGCAGAATCCAATAAAGTGAGTCATTTGGCAGTTAAATATTTTGATAGAACTCAAAGCAAGTTTCAGTTACAAGTATGTAAACGTCTGTAATACAGCTTTATTTTTTTAATCAATTTAAAATTTAATAAAACTCTATTTTAAAATTAATGAAACATATAAATAGAATGAATTAATTTTATTACTATAAATCAGTTAAATAAAAATAATTTGCGAGTTTAAACTTTGCACAGGAATTAATAAAAGCCCCACTTCATCAGCGATGGGACTTTAGTTACTACAATTGATATGCACTAAAATAAAAAAAAACTACAGAACGAAAATATCTAATAAATATTTTCCCAAGACTCTTTAAAATTACTATTCATAATTATAAATTTTATTGCCTATTAAAATTAGAGAACTATTTATTATTAAATTATATTTTCGAACACATTTCGTCGATAACAATTCAATTCTGTTCAATAGTATTAAAGTAGGTTTAAAGAAGCATAATTATTTCTAATTAATCGTATAATTTCTGCTTCAATTAATATAATTCTTTTATTATTTACATATTAATTCATTCTGTTAAAAATTTTCAGTGGTATTCGCAATGTGGTAAATCAGCGGGAAGTGAAGGGAATTTAAATGAAGCAATAGTTTACACACATAAATCAAACTCAGGCGTCGCTGTTTACACTGCTATACAGCAACTGTTATCCTTTCCCTCTTTTTTTCTTCTTCAAGGCGCCCATTGATGACGCAAGATTTCACTCAGGAATTCTTTTCGAATCGACATCACGTGACGAGATTTATTTCGTGACTTCACTTTCTTTCTTCGGCTGTGGTAAAAAAAAATAGATATAATAAATAAAATAAATAATAATTTCCATCACAAGCGCAAAAACGGACATCGGTTGTCATTTTTGAATTTTCCGGAGACAAATTGAGCGGCAAAAATCCCCAGTGTCTGGCATGCGTTGCATTTCGCGTGGGTGGGGATCCTGACGAGGGGCCACTCGCGCTGGGCCCCACAGAACGGAGTCGATGAGCCTTCGAAGCGACAGATGGGACGTGGCCCTCGGGGCCCGTTAGAGGGCTCCAAGCTGGCTGAGTCTGGTTCCTTGAAACAGCGGTGCCGCACCCCTTTCCAGCGTCTTTGTTTTTATTTATCGCGACGCATTTGTCTGAGGCTGCGGTGTCTCTTTGACCCTCGGATGCCGGAGCTCATTGGGAACTGCTAATGACCGTGATTCGACAGGTGTTAGGACTCGCCTTCACAGCCAATGGGAAGTGTTTACTCTCTTGCGAAATGTTAATATTGATCTTTTTTTCTCAATGATGAGATTATTTTAATTAATTTTATTTTTAATTTATTCACAAGTAAAACAGAGAATTGTAGGTTTCTTGTAGGTGAGGATTTAACCATTATTTTGAATGATTCTGAAATTGGAATAATGCTTAAAAGGAAATGATGTATATTTCTTTGAACAAAGGAAAAGTAATCAAGTTAGAATTGAATTATAAGTGTAAACTTTGCTTTAATTGCAGTTTCAAATATTCCTGAGTGAGTTATTACTTAAATCGAATTTTTAAAAAAGTTTATCGTTAAAAGTTTTTAAGAAAGAGGCCAAAAGGAAATTTCTATGACTATAATCGTATAGCAAGAAATTAGATAATTAGCATTCAATTTATTTTAAATATAAATATAAATATAGATGTGATGTATGTAAATCTAAATATTAGCAATACATAAAAATTATTGTTCTTTAAAATCATTTAATATTTATTAAGTTATAATTAAAAATTTAATAACTTAGATAACCACAGTTAATTCCCTAAAAAGATGGATCCATTGCAAATGTAGGTTTGTTCAGCTTATAAGGCAGGATTTGTAAACTTAAACTTATTTTAAGCATATACTCTCCAGCATACGTTTGTTGTAATGTCAAAATAAATAATTCTGAATATATTTAAGAACTCGCTTTTAATACCTATTTTCTTTTATCCAAAATAAATCTCTTTAGCTTAAAAAATTTGAGGATTGGTAAGCTTAAAGGAATCCTAAGCTTTTAAATAAAATACAGTTACTTTGTGTATTATCTTTTCGATAACAAATTATCATTTAATCACTAATGTATGCAATACGAGGATTTATCTAGAAAGCTAAACCTTAAATCAGATATTAAATTAAATATTTGTTAAAAAATGCTTATGATGTCAAAAAAAAGTATTTATTATTCATTTATTTTTATCGATGATTCATTTCAAACAAACAAACTTACAATTTACTAAATAGAACTGAAGTATTAAATTTAAAAAATATCTCTTTTGTTCTGGAAAATGAGTCCCGTAAGTAAATATTTCTTCAAAAACCACGGTATAAAAAACAGTGATTGTTTTATAACTCATTTTAACAACAAAATGAGGAAGATTAGCAATGAAGCTTACATTTCATCAGATTTTGAAGATAAATCTATTTTATGGAAACCAGGATGCAAGAAAATGAAAATTTTAAAACGCGTTTTTTATTACTGTCCCAAATTAAAAGAGATTGTGAAATTGCAACGTCATGTTAGAAAGTTGTGTGTTGGGAGAAAAGTTATTTTGGAAATGTTATATTGCTTTTGTTTTCAGGCGACTTTTGATAGGATAATAACAACTTGTAATATTTTCGTCATGATTGTATTCATTTATATATTTATCACACATAATAGTTTTACTTTTTATTAGCATAAAGACAATGGGAATTGTAGATTTCACTTTTTAAAATGTTTGGGATATCTTAAAATTTAAATGTTTCACATTTGGAAAATTTTTCAAACAATATAGGGAAACAACTTTGATAAATAAGGTTTTCATGTATGAATGGTTATATATACCTATTGTTGTCAGTAAATAAAACAATCATTTCTTCGTACAAAAATAATTATATTTCATATTTCTTTCATCAAAATAATTTAGGTTACCAATCTTTATGCACACAAAAAAACTTCGTTTTTTTTCTCTTTGGAATAAAATAAATTTATAAAATTTATATTAGTTGAATGTGCTTGTAATGATTGTCAAATTTTCTATAAAATTTTACGAGGAACAAATTATCTGCTTGGAAATTCATTGTTATTTCAATTTAACCTAAAGATGAAACAAAAGCATTTAGAAGTATTTGATGAAAACCCATTTCTAGCCTGTTTTATTCCAAAAGATTATATTTTCCAAACATATAATTAAGATTTATTGTGGTGGGAGGGTAAAAGTTATGAATCTCTCTTTAATCCCATGAAAAATTATAAATAAAAAAATTAATTTTCATCTGTATATTTTAATCATTTTAAAGTAAATTATCAATAAACCTCTTGGATAAAGAATGATATATAATATGTTAGATTTGTATATAATTTTTCATACACATGGTAAGTATGCGTGTTATAATGAGAGCACGTATCGGACTTAATTTCATGCTTCGTTTCTCTTCATTATACTAGATACTTTAATTTTCTCAAAAGCCATGAAACTTCCAATACCACACAAGATGAAACATTAAAAAGAACATTCTTTTATGTAAATGAATTGTCAAACTTTTATGAAACCTTCTTAATCACTGTCATGTATCGGTAGCACTTCTCAGAATTTCTTAATCTTAATACTTCTGACGAAAATTATTCGCGTCAACTAACTGTATCATCCCAAAACCCATTTCTTTTTTTAAAAAAAATCCCTTTAAATCATAACGGCGCATTAAAAAAACCCTGTCAAGAAATCAATTATCGCTGTAAACAATGCAGCCATTGCCCAACGGGCGGGATTGGAGACCAACTAAGCAGAAGAAAAAGAAGTAATCAAATTCGAAACCCCATTGACGTATCTCTACTCGAGATCTCCTACTCAATTAGCATACTAAGTATCCAATCTCCCTATCTGCACTTAGCATCAGGGTGGCTGCAATTATTGTCGCCAGAATCAAATGCCCGTGATCGCCAGATGCCGCCAAGTCTTTCATGTAAAGAGGCTTGTGAGAAGCCTTAATTTGAATTTTAATGACAAGGAAAGTTCTTATTTATCTTATTGCAGTTATTTTTTTGTCGTTATTATTGTTATCAAAGGGTGGAAGAGAGAGAGAGTTAACCATTAGAGACAAGGTAGACCGGATAATGAAATCCGAGGTCCCAACCCACGCTACTTGTTAACTAGTAAAGATTCTAATTTTTGTTTTTTGTGATCTCTACCTTTTTTTTTTTGTAGTGATACATCTGGCGTGAAACTTGTCATCTGAACTTGTTTTGGGTGACGCTGTTTCTCAGATGCTCTTGTCACAAGACAAATGTGGTTTTGGGAATTAGTGTCATTCTGTAAGACGAATTGATGCTAGGTAAATCTTAAGGGCTATAGAGTTAAGTTGTTGTTTTTGACATATTTATGATTGCGCTTCCTACCTTGATACTTTTTTCTTTCAGCAAAATGTTTCCATATACTAAGTTTACAATTTAATCCCATTATTTAAATCTAAATAAAAGAAAACAATGTACTTTGTAAAAGTTTTAACAAATAATTTTTAAAAATTTTTAATTGGTTATTTTCAAACGGCAAAAAAATCTTTATTCTACTATTAATATGAATTAAATTTCTTTCAGAAAAAAATTTAATTTAAAGTTTAACACCTAAAATTTAGTTTCTTTTCTAACAGTTAATATTCATGTTAAGCTTATAACAATGCTGAGAATAACTTAGTAAATTCCATAGTTTTGTAAATTAGAAAAAAAAAGTAAGTATGTCTATAACTACTCACAGACAGCGAATGTTGGTTAGAATAATGTTGCATTATAGTAATGAAATTACCAAATAAAATCACACATAATCTTAAAACTCAGGACTTTATGCGATTTTTGGTTTATCATATTCTCGGCAATATATAACATATTTTTATTGCTGTTATATTTTTCCATGTTTAGAGTTGTAATGGAAAATAATATTACAAAAATTATCATGCATCATCAAGGAATTGTATGCTTTTTATTATATATTGAACGCAGTTCTCGCTTTTTTCTTTTACTTAATATACGCAACGTATGTAAGATAAAGTCTGCGGTGGTCTTGTTTGTTAGGGTGTCCTTTTCATTATCGAAAGGTTGTGAGTTCGGATCCCGGCTTAAGAACCGTCGTGTTCGCTAAAAGCAGCCGTTGCAACAAATAGTTCGCGATATCCTCCAAGTGAAATGATTTCTCTGGAGGTGGTAGACCAAGTATTGCGGGTCAGCTGCTTGGCTACTGCTTCAAAATCACGAAGATTCCACCCGGCTGCTTCCATCTAACTGGTAGATTCCAATGTAGGCCTAGGTACAGGGAAGCATGACGGTGCAACGCAAACATAAGTATAATAATGAAAGTTCCAAAACAATTAAATTTAAATCCTTTAATTTATCTTTATAATGATTTTAAGAGATTACATAAATATATTAAAAATACGTTTTTTATGTTAAGAATAAATTCAAAAGAATTTCTGTGGGTGTTTCGAGTAATTTGTGTTTACTAGAAGAGATATAGGGAATGATTGATTTTGATTTGATTTGTTTGTCGCTCAACAGTCATTTTTTGCACACGAGGGCTAAGATATAGGGAATGACACGGATAGGTAATAACATTATGTAAGACTAAAGTTACTGAATAGAAATAATGCCGTTGTTTGTTTTCAGAGGAAAACATTTTTATATTGAAATCCGGATCAATTATTGATTATTTCAACTAATGATATAGTTTGAAAACAAGAATTTACTCATTTTTAGTTTGACAATATTAACCTTTTTTTAAATTTAACAGGAGATTCTAATATTCTATTTATCACCTTCAGAATATGAAATTTCATAAGCAAAAATTTGTTTCTTTATTAGTGTATGAAATATTAAATAACATTTTTTTAAAAATTTCCAATATACATAGCTAGTTTTTCAAATTAAGAAACATATTTTTATTCTAAAATCAATATAAAACACTTAAATACTTTTTAAATCATTAAAACCTAAAAAATTTCTTTTAGTATATTTTTATTATGGAAATATTTTTATTTTTAATAATTAACAATAAAAGATTATTTATTGTCAATTATTAAAATGGAAAATTTATGTTAATAATGGTGCATTTTAAAAAAAGTTGGAAAAAAGTTTTTATTGAATATTTTGAAGTAGGAAAATGATTATTATTTCATGTCTACTGTGTGTAGTAAAAGAAATGAGAAAGATAAAAATTTAATCTATTTTGAAGCCGCGCGCGCATTGCTTAACATATGGTTATTTAATAGCTACTGAGTTCGCCACTAGATGGCGCATATATAACACACGAAAGAAATAGTTTGCATTCCAAATAAAGAGAACAATATCATTAATATTTTCAGTGGATTGCGAATGATGTTCTTTCAAAAAACATTTTTCAAATTATTCATATTCTTGTCTCATTAATAACAAGAGAATTGGATTGTTTTCATGTCCTGAAAAAGAAATATTTTCGACGGAAAAAAAATACATTTGCAGTTGAAAACATGTGTTTAAGTGTGTTTTATGTAAACAAGATAAAAAAAAAAAGAATACATCTTGTTTTTCTTATATAACTTCGAAAAATATGGAAAAAATTATCTGGTGTAGATTTCAATAGTTTACATTAAAAACTTAAGAATCTTAAAAATAATTTTGTCTATATAAGATTTAAAATAAAAAATGCTTATTTCTTTCCAACGATACATCGGGTTTTTTAAAAATATTTTTTAAATATGGTTTTACATAAGTCCAACATTTTCTTATTACTAAATATATGATTCAAGGGAAACAAAAACTCAGTAATTTAAATAAAAAAGGAGCTAATTTTTCTGTTTCGTTTTCATTCTGTGGTTGGGTCTTTATTCTAAATTTGAATTTAGCTTTTGCATATATAATGTTAATATTCATCTTTTTAAATACATAAGACCAAAATAAGTTATTGCAATACTTTTTTTTACAAAAAAGTTAACTGAATGTCATTTTTTAATTAATTAATTTTAACTCCTTATGTATTTAGAAGACCTTGTTAACAGGTTTAACCCAACGATAGATATAATGCACACAAATTTTGTCAGACTTTTCACACTTTCTAAATTGTATAAGCTGCCAAAGGAATGCTATTTTATTCTTAACTGTCAATAACAAAAACTTATCCAATAATAAAAAATATATCTACGTTCATTAATTGACATTAAACTCCCTCAGATATTGCAACTGCTGTAGCGCATGTGCAGAAGGTACCGAATTCGATTGGTCACTTTGTATACTTTGACTCACCCAATATTCTTTCACTGGTGTGAAAATTTGAAGAACAGAAAAAATTATATGGGACTCCGTGGAACAGATCTTTAAAATCAGAATATCGTTATGAAAGATGTGAATATATTTCTCATTTTACAGTCTGGGAAGTTTTTCATAGATGATAGTTCATATTGACGTGCCGCAAAGCAGAAAACTCGGAAAATTCTAACGACATATTTATTCAGATATGCATATAGAAATCAGGAGTGCAAAACTCTATTTTCAATAATAGCCGGGCTAGAAACGGATATTTCATTCCGTAGAGTGTGGTTACACCACAGTAAGTTCACGTGTTCAATTTGCCATGTAACTTCGGATCAAGATTAATATATGAATGATTTAGTTCAATGGTTTTGTTTGACAAAAATATTCAGACAATCACAAAATAAAACAGCACTGCCAAACCAACACATACAAGTGAAGAAATTAATTTCATTTAAAAATTGTAATTTTAATTAGTGAATCAATAAATAAAAACAAAAATATTTTTTGATGCAAAGTAATTATATACATCAGATTTTAAATTTAATTTTTCTGGGCTGAAAAATTTAAATTTAGAAGATCAATCCCACTAATTTTGAATAATGACCAAAGAAAGGCATTTCCATTTTATGCAGACACACTATTAGAGGAATCATTATCACGTAGAAGATGGTCTAATCATCTCAAGTTCGATCCAGACCGTAACTGAAATGAAATGTAATGACCGTAACCGTAACTGTTAAGTATTGTTTTTCTGAATGCTTATTTATTGGAAGGAGTGCTTGAGAATTTACTTGTTTTCTCCCTTGAAACATATTAATATTGGCCAATATTTATAAAAAGCCCTTCCCCAGAACAAAATTCCTTAGTGCTTATTCAACTGTCCCACAAACCTTCGATGCTTAAGCTATCCACAACATTAATTTAAAAGTAGAATAATTATTTTCTGCTCTATATTGCAGCTCGCCCCGACCGATGGCTCAGTGGTTAATGCTCTTGACTCCAGAGCTGTGGGTCACGGGTTCGAATTCCGTTTCGGGAATGGATGTTACTTTCTTTCTCTGAGTTTCTCCGTCCTTTCTATTGTGATGATGTATAAATGTGGCCCACCCTATGAACGGGTTTGTGGTGGTATGGCGCGGGCAACGTTAATCGCCTCCGTGACTTGGTTCACAGGTGCCCGCTGGGTAACGACAAATGAGTAGCAGTTTCTGGCCGTGCTGTGGCTAAGGAATCGTCACCCTAGTGCCCGCCGTTGGAAAAAAAATAATGTAGCTCGCAAAAGTATTGAAACGATAGGTTATATGTCCACATTTGTTTGTAAGCAAAATTTCTTGATGATGGCAATGAGTAATTTGTGTATCTTTCACCTTCCTATCATGTATTCATTTAATTATTCATGGGGAAAAAAGTAAATTTGAAAAACACCAAGTGTTAATCGGAAAAATCTATTGCGTAAGTTTTGAGAAAATTTAGCTTTTCTAAACTTTTATTGAAATATCCAGAAATTGAAATAAAAATAAACGAATGTCTTAATGCAGTAAAGTACAGCAATATTTAATATTTAGTTGCATATATCTTACTTTGAAGATTGCAGCCCATACTTTGACATGAAAGTAACAAGGCCTTCTGTGGAACCAAGGGACTTCTGACTAAAGATTTTCTGCCTTTGAACAATGATTCAAAGCCTATATTTCTTTCTGATATGTTCCCAAAGATGTTAATTTGATTGAGGTTTCGTGACTGATTCAGCTAATCCAAACCTTTGGTTTTTCTTGATTGTAAATCAATTTTTCACCATTTTGTGAAAAATTGGTGTGTTCAGAATCATCATCTTTTTATTACATACATCAATGAACTATTCTTTTACAATCATACGGCATGCTTTTAAAATGATTTATAATCATTAGATTCCTAATACATAGATGAGGGCCAGATAGGCGTCACTATATATCATGTTGAAAAACTCCCATAGCATTAATAATCTGTTTCAATGCTCCACTACAAGACATAGTACCAGAAATTCATTCTAGTGCTCCTTGGATAACGAATCGGTGGACATTATTTCCTAGCAAAGTGAGTTAAAATTCATCGCTTTAAGAAATCATCAATCGTTGTCTATCCTCTTTTTGAGCTCCTTGGCGAGTTTTATTGGGATCTTTTTATTATATTCAAGAATAGGTTTTCTTGTAGTGATTCGTGTACACCATCCAACGGCTTGCACACGACGACTAATATCATTATTGATTGTGATCCCAAGTTTCCTAGTGGTGGAAAATTGGTTTAAGTGGAAGAAAGAATTAAAGTTTGGACTTAGTTAGTGTCCTAGCCATAATAGAAGTAAAGACCTTTGAGAACATATTTGCAGTTTAGGTAAGGAACCATTCTTCATAGAATTCTTTAGTCAAAAATTCTTAGATTCTTAGAAAACCTTACAGTATTCAAAGCAAAAGGATATGCAGCTAAATGTTAAAAGTTGCTGTAATTCTCTCATTAATTAAAGTCTTCATTTTATTTTTTCGTATGACTGATCTTCTAGCATTTTAATTAAAAAATTGAATCTTCTCAAAACTTCTGCTTTCAATTCGGGTACATTTTTTAAATTAATAATTTTTACACACACACACCATAAATAGAGGGATTAAAGTTACATATTATTCATTTAATTAAAAGAGTTTATATATGGCGAAGGTTTGAATAGAAAAATATGGTCTCAAAACATTTGCAAGTTACTTTACATAATGCACCCTCAAATTTTTTAAAAGAAAATTTATGATACAATTACGTATAGAGTATCAGATTAACATTAGCCTGTTGTAAGAGATTTAAAAATCCACAGCATGCATTCTTGGGAATTCTTTTCATAAATAATTATACCGTCTTCGAGTGTCCCAAGGAAGGAAAACTAAAACACCTCTATGTGTTGAGAATTCTTCCCCAAAACATTGATAACTTTCAAAAAGCCTTGCAGTTACTTCCAGTTGTTAAGTCACAGCATGGTTTCAAAATTTCTGCTAATTATTAAAAAGTCAGTTTTGTGTAAGCAGAACACCTTGCTTATGGAATATGACCTCCCTAGAGACAATACAGCACATACAGTAATGAATAATTTGGTAGATTGTGGGATTTATCGATTCGAGAGTGAGATCTATTGCTCATGTAAAGCAGTCGTTAGCTTAGCTAGAGTCTTTGGAGGATGAGTCAAATGAGCGATACATTTTCCTACAGCATCAAAAACATACTCGTTAAGATTCAGATCCGGTTACTCTATGCTCTAAATTACATGTTTCGTCCATAATACGAGCCCTATCAAATCATCTTGTAATAGGAAACTGTCTTCACTTTTTCCCCAATACAAGCATGCACATAAGCATCAAGAATGCTGTCTTTATAGGTGTGAGTATTCACGATTCCACTTGTAAGTATCTGCGTTCACTCAAGAGATACCACTACAAACAAAAACACAAACTCGTCACAGAGGAAATATTTTCAGGAACTAGAATTAAGTGATATCCAAAAATTTTACTTCCTTTTCACAAGAAATTTCTTATAAGAATGTGTTATAGGTGATAAGGGGTTTCAAGTTCTTTCTTAATCACAGAAAGCCTGCTATTATTTTGGAAAGTAAACCAGGATTCATTAGTAAAAAGTGGTCCTTCCTTGATCAGCTGTCCAGTTACATGTTGAAATACCCACCTCAAAATTCAATCTTATGTCGTGACATGAGTGGGACAGATGGTTGTGTCACGTGCAGAACACCTTTCTGAAACCTTCTGTGCACGATTGACAATGATACCAACCTTCCGGTGCTTCCAGAAGACCTGAATACAGATGGAGTTGTTTTTTCTTTGCCTTCTTACGCATAACGAAAAACACCGCTACTTTTCTAGCTTATGGTCGGTTTTGGCTGGACCTCTTGACTTACGAATGAAATTGTTATCAAAGTACATAAACATCGTAAAAACTCGCACTTAGCAATGACACCACTTTTGTTTGACTTTATTCAGTCTCTACTCTTCCAAAAGCTTTCGATCACCATTCTCAAGGAAATGATTCCTGAAAATTTAGCTAAACAGTAATACAAGAAATATTTTCTCGTATTAGACTGTCAAATAGTTAATTGGTTAGTGCAATGACTTTCAGTTTAACTGATCGTATTTCTGATTCTCAGACCGGACGTGGATAGCAGTGGTTTGAAATCCACATTAAATAATAGTTTCCAGTTGTAATAGTCTTTGTCTGATACTAGTAACTATAGGTTGAGACTAGTTTCAGACAAAGGTAAAAATTCAACTAACTTACCACTCTAAAGATGATTGACTACTAAGGACACTGTTAATGTTTCACAGGATTTCCAAAACAACAGAAGTCGTAAGGTAGCAATGTTTTGAGATACTACGTGCAGCATAGAGAAATATATGATCAATGTTTCTAATTTCAAGAAGCCACATCGATATTTTTATCATCGGGTTTGCTTAATTGCTCATAAAAGTGAGATCTATTTATAATAAGACAAATATAGACTGAACGAAGCCAGATTGTCCAAATTTAACACGAAAAAAATTAAGATAATTTACGAACTTCTTAAGCCCATGTTTTACAAATCTGCTATTTATTATTTCATCAATATTAATTAAAAGAAAAATTTTAATGTTTGCGTAAGCAAGGCAACAGTCTGAAGATTTGAAAGAGATTGCTTACAAATATTGCTATTATTAATTTAGAATTCTATTAATCAATGAAATTTTTAAGAATTTAAATCGTCCTAACCGATTTAAACGAACTATAAATGGGATGTTTTATCATTTCTTTTCCATTTTGCTTTTTCTGCCGATCTATTGTCCATGTATTAATGGCTTGAATCAATGGAAAATGGCATCTCGAACTGAATGTTTGCTCCTTATATAAGAAATTGTTTTTATTAACAGAATAAACTTCCACATTATTCTCAGACATTCGATGGTGAACTTCACCTTGTTTGCTCCTCTAGAAGAATGTGATTTGAAGGCAAGCAGCAAATTCCTCGACAAGTCGGATTTATAGCGCCATCTCAATACGATGCGATGTGTATAAAACGTCATCTGACGTCATCGATATTTTAAACCAATGAGAATCGTAATAAAGTGGTGTTCTCTGGATCTCAACTGTAGCGAAAGAAACAACTGGCACAGGTGCCGTATAATCCATGATTCCAAATTCTAAATTTTTTTGGCGATGAAGAAATGTTGCCAAAATGACGCATCGTGACGTACGTGACGATGTAAATACTAGGGTTACCAAAATAGAATTTTCTGCATAATTCTCATAGGTCTCCATATGTATGACGTAATAAAAACGAGAGTTTGCCAGATATATAAGAAAATCCGCCAAAAAATCGCCCATCTCAGAATTTAGCATCATGGATTATACGGCACCTGTGCCAAACAACCACTTTATGGTTAAAAAAAATGTCCTAAATAAATGATAAATGTGGGTGTGTGATCTCTAAACAGAAAGAATTTGAAAAGGATTACTATTTTATTCAATAATAACGTAATATAATCTTGTAAGCATCTCTCTCTTGATACAATCTCGTCGATAGCATACATGTGGCGGGCAAATATTTTTTCGACATGAGAGTCCTCCTTTTAAAATACCGGCTAGTAAGCGAAAGGGAGTAAGTGCAACTCTTTGTAAACGTGCAGTTTGTTTGTTGCTATTTTTCATCGGGAATATTTTCATTTTTCCCCTTTTCTTATCAGATATGAACCGGAAGACTTCACAGCGAGTGAAGCGATCAAGGGAACAAAAACGCTCTCCTCTACACCCCGCAAAACGAATTTCCATAAAGCTGTCTGCCTCTTGAAAGGATGGTCTGAGGAACTGATAGTGACGTGAGGTACAAGCCGGTTGCGACCACGCGTCCGACGCTCTCCGGCCTCAAGTCGTTTCATCTGATAAAAGTCATAAACCACTCACTGCTCTGAAAACGTCGCGCTCCGGTAAGATCTGCTTTCCCCCCTATCACAGAGGGACTTCCCGGTTTTTTTCCCAATTTCTTGGAATCCCTTCACCAGAAGTGTTGGGGGGTCGACGAGGAGTAATAGAGTTCCCAAAACAAGAGTAATGGTAAGTGTAATAGGAATGTAAAACGCTTCTCCTGGTGTCACTCGGGAAATGCTGGTAAAGATTCAATTCACCGATAAAAAATAATGTGTTTGTTTTCCAGCTGAGCAGCTTTTGTAAATAACAGTGTTACACACATCAACTTTACCTTGTATTTCACTTAGAGGAAAGTCTAACGGATTTTCAAACACAAACAGAAAACTGAAATAAATTCTCAAAAATGTCCTCGAATAATGTGAATCTCAAAAATCATTTGAATTCTTAGGTAAGAATTAGGAAAATAAAAAGTATGACATTTGTTATATTTGATCACGTAAACTACAAATTCAGCGAATTCTCTTTAATTTGAATTTGCAAAAATTGACAGAAATGTTCGAATTATGATATAGTAATTGAATGTTTTTTTTTAAAGTAAGCTTAGAACATAATTTTCTTAAGATTTAAATTAGAAATCAATATTATATAATTCAATCTGTGTAAATATATTTATAATCTAAATTTTTAACACAAATTTTAGTTAAACGTCGTTCCATATTTACTTGTTTAGTTTTATTAATTTTGATTAGCTTAATCAATCTCTTAATCCTTAGTAGACAGTATACCTATCTGTCTCTATAATATATTTAAAGATTCAACTCGTGTCCCTGAATTTTTTGATTATAAAAAGTGACTAAAAGAAAACATAAATATCTGATAGGTTCTTAATATTTTAATAATAATAATAATTTAAAATTTTGCATTAATGAGGAAGATATTTAAATTAAGTTAATTTTAAAATCAATAATTAAAAAACTGCGATTAAACATTATAAATCTACTAGTGATCATTTGGGATAACATTTTTATGAATCATTGTTCTGCATTATCTAAGTTCAGCCAATCCGTATCGATGGCAACAAGCAGTAAAATACCGGATAATTTGATTCGAATCCCAATCAACAGGAAAGAAAATTGAGAAGTTAATCAGTACATAGCATCAATGGCAATAATTAAATAGTTGAAAAATTTATTGAACAGAAAATGAGAGGGAAATGAGAAGGATCTTCAAATTAAGCAAAATAAATTACTTAATCAAATCTTTTTCTGCAGAATGAGAAATATTTGGTGAACACGTTTATCATAGGCAACTTCAAAAGCACACAAGTGCTTCATTCAATGTTGGGAATTATTCATTTGATGACAGTGACAAATGTTTTCGCCAACATATTTAATAGAATATATAGTTTTATATATCCGTTGTGAAGTAAGCCTAAAGTACACTGGCTCTATCAAATAGGACTTGATTGACCCCTATCTATTTTGTGTGCGTGAAATGAGGAAGTGGCAACACTGTTTTGGCAATTCTAATAAGGCGCTTCATATTTTTTATCAGTTAGAAGTTGTTTACGCTGAAAAATTCATCGCCGTATATACCGTATCATACCGTAAAGAAAGCTGTCTATTGTATGATGTCTATTATTGAGAATAGGGTACAACATACATTACATTAAAGTACCTCTACAGGACAGGCAACAGGACACTTTAAGGTATGTCTTAAAATACGTTGCAGTGCATATCGTAACATATTCTAACCAAAATGTATCATTGGTTCAATATTTTTGGAACTTCAAGATAGAAGATTGCATATCGTCTATTTTTAAAGACGTGGGATTCTGGCATCTAAAAAATGCTCTAACGAGCACGATATGAAACTTTAATGAAAGTCAGACAAAAAATGGCGATACAACATTAAACAAGTATCTATTAGATAAGGATAAGTTAAAAGGTACCAATATTTTTTGATTTGATTGCACTCTGTTTTATCCATTGCAGATGTAAAGAATTAACAATTATATTGGACGGAGTATAACGTTATTCTTTGTATAATATGAGTCTTTTTAGGTTTTTCATTTAAATAATTTTTTGTTGTTGTTCAAAATAAGGAATTTAAAAATAATTTGAGTTGAGTTAATGTGAATGAACTGTGCGACAATTTATTTAATCGTATGTTCTATTTTTCGTTTTAATTTTCATCAAATATGCTTTGAAAAGCAATATTTCTTTTATAAAATGCCCAGCTACTAGGATTTCCATCTTTCAGCGCTGCAGGGTAGGGGGGTGCCTTTTACTAAAGTGGTTTCCGAACCACTGCAAACATTGAAGCCCAAGGTGGGGTTCGAACTCAATAGCTGTTGAATCGAATGCAAGAGTGCGAACCATTCGGCTCTGCTAATGGCGGGGCTCTTAATATAATCGAGCACCCAATGGGTCTGCCATCGTTACTCCAAAAAGGAGATCTTCGTAATGTAGAAGCAGGAACTAAGCAGAAAACTCACATTTTGTCTGCCACCCGCAGAGATATCATTTCACATGGAAGACATTGCGATCACGACTTATTTTACGGTTGTTTTGGGATTCAAACTCACAATCTTCCGACAGCGAGAGCCCTAACCAACGAGACTACCGTGGTCCTGAAGATATGATAAAAAATATAAAATGAAAAAAGTACCAATTAAGTATAATATCTTCAAATCATTAAGTAAATAAACTTTATGTAATCATTTCCATTGTTGTTCATCATTGCATCTACTAAGGAATAAATATAATCGAAACTGCTTCAAGAAAAAGAATCATGCATTGAATTCCAAGATCTATTACGTGTGAGTGCCTTTAAAGAAATGAAAAAACTGACACATTTTTAATAACCACCACTTTTACTACAGAAAGGCTAAAAGCGAATCTGTAAAAGTCTTTACTCGCAATTAGCTTTCTATAAACAACATAGTCATTTTATTCCTTCCATTATTTCATTATAAAGGTGTACCGTGAAACAAAAGGCAAATGAACATTTTATTTTTAATAATTTTACCACAAATGAAATCCTTTTGAAAAAAAGTGGAGACTAATACAATTTAATATAAAACAAAGAAGTGCGCAAACAAATGAGTAAAAAGGAAGGAAGAGTCATAAAATAAATTATAACATCAAAATCGAAACGTGAAACATTTGATAAAATGATGTAAGTTATAGTAAAAGAAGATAGTATTAGATTTGGTAAAACATATTTCAGTCCTAAAGTAGGGTTGTTCCCCCAGGAAAAAAGCTATTAGATGAAATATTTCCCTGTAAACTATATCGATATCTTAGACTAGTCCCATAAGGGCTAATGGGAAAATGGAAGTCATATGGGGTTTTATAAAATAAATATAGTAATAGGAAGTTTTTTTCGTGTGTGACAGAAAAAGTACCCTTAAAAGAAAAATTGGTGAACTGATACTTTGCTACATATAAAAATTTTTTAATAAAAATATATAATGAAACATGTATTTTACGATTCATATTCGAATTTGACGAAAGGCAAGCCAAGGAGTTTCGGAGCTTAATATGGCAAATTAAAATATATTTTATAATTAGACATAATTTATCTTGAACTATCAAAAAAGGGTATGTTTTCGATGAATTGTAACTGTGTTAAATATGTTTGCACGATCTAGTGTTATATACGTAGTGAAACATGTTGGATAGACTTATAATAATTATTTTAGTTTATGTGAATCTCAAAAAATAAATATTCTTTCCAAGGTAATTTTATTCTTTAAATATTATGCTCACTTTTCCTAAAAAGTTTATTAAAAGTACGAATATTATAAATATTTCTGAAAATAATATAAAATTACGTAACGTAAAATTAGCTATTTATAATATATAAGTTTAATCTAATGTAGTAAAAGTTATATACGGAATCTTTAAATAATTTCGTGTTTGCTAAATTGATTAATTTTTTTTTCTTTAAGCACATGGTTTAACAGTCCTAATAATATATCTCCTTTATAAATGCGCAGAATGAGTTGATATTAAGATTTTTAGCTAAATTCCTTCTCTAAGATAATAATACTTAAAATAAAAAAAAATTTAAAAATACAAACTAAAAAAATTTTCATCATCACACATTTTGTACATTATATCATTATAACTAAAAGAAAAGCATAGCAGTTTAAATCTTTTTAATGCTTCATTTTATCTGTTGTTCACACATTCCGATGAATTTAACACCATCAGAAACTTCTAAATAAAATACTTTTATATAATTTATAAAGCTCAAAGGTTTTTTCTTGGAAACATTTTTACGTAATACATTGATTTTTTAAATCCCCGGCTAATTAAGATTTTCATTTAAAAAAAAAATATGGCTATTTAAGGTTTAATATATACAATATGGTAAGTATTTTTAGATTCTCTTGATTAAAATAATTTGATTTATTAATTCAAGGTAAAATGTTGTGAAGGGAAAATTTGATAATAGTAGGCATATTAGATATTATGATATTAAAACTATGTAAAATATGGAATCATTTTTACAATAATGTTTTATAAAATTGTTACTAGTGTATGTTGCTTTTAACTTCCATTTAGGGATTGCAATGAAGTAGTAAAAATGCTATCTTGACATTGAATATTGTGATTTGGAATATATACTTTTTACCATAACGATTATGATCAATGTATAAACTTAATTATGCGAATCAATAAAACTGCAGTAGTTTTATAGTGCGTCGCTGACCATTAAAATTGCTCTTTAAGAAAAGGAAATATCTTATTTATTGTGTAAGCTGAATTATAGGCAAAATGGAGTAACTTTGCTAATGGCTTAGAATCGGCACACCATAATCTAATGATAGAATCATGCTCTTTATAAAAGAGATTCCGAGTTCGATTCCAGTTACTGTTGAACAATGGGAGATGGATATTACGCACCCGCCTTGGGCTTATTGGAAGTTTTATGGGTTTTTCTCTCCTGTGCTATATAAGTAAAACCCAAATAACACCTTTATGCTCTATATGCTCTGTACTAAGCTAAACTAAATTTAGTGGCACAATAGGGGGTCAAGGCTTACAGTTCTGGTATCTATTTTCATGACAGAGGGCCCTGGGTTGTGAAGCATTTTCCCCTGTTAAATGATCCATTGAACCTCAAGTACTTAGGTTTCAAGCATGCTTGGTACTCATTTCTATCGATTTACTGAAGGGATGGAAGGCTGAGTCAACCTTACCCTCCCGAAGATCGAACCTCCGACTTGTTCCCTGGGAGTACGAAGCGCTACCACTTCACCACTGGGCTTCCAGCATAAGCAATAAGAAAGCGATAATGCGATTGATCTCTAATTTTTGGCTTATTCCATATTTTATGAATTTTTAATACCAAAATGTATTATTTTTTGCATGAAGTAATAAATCTTATTGCCAAACGCTGTTATGGCAAATGCTCTAAAAGATGACACTTTATACTGAATTTTGTAGAAATTTTAGGGGTTTTGGAGTGAAAACAATATTTCCATCAATCGAACCTATTTTAAACATTCGATGGTTACCGATCATTAGTTAAAATGAAATAATGATTATGAGATTCATTGAAGATCGGGGAAATAGCTGGATCATTGAAGATATTCATGGTGTATTGACTAAGAAAAAGTTTTAGGGTTAGAACTTTTCTATAATTAGAAGAATTGTTTCAGATTAATCTCGATATAAAACTTTCTTCCAACTATATAATTAGCTCTCTAATATAAAGATCAAATTTATGAAATAATAAGTAACCTAAGAACTGATAGACTGATTGTAGAATGTCTCCTAAATTTAGAAAAATATAAAGGCTGATTAAAAGAAGGGAAGCTTCACAGCATATTATTTTTCCATATTCATGAAACTCACTCATGAAGAATGAGTTTATGTGTTGTATTCTTTTATTTTTTATTCAATATATATATGTATGTCCACTAAAGTCCCTTGCCACCCTCTTAACTTCGGAACGGCAGCTGCTATATTCATAAAAGTGGTGTCTAGGTATAGTAAAGTAGCCATGCGCTAGGGAATGAAACCACCTACCGCGCCACCTGGTGGAAAACTGTGGAATTAGCATTCATATCTCGAAAACAGAACTATTGATTCTTTTTTACTCAACCGTCTGAGTGATTACAATCAAATAAAGTGGGTAACTATTAAAATTGATTTGAAAGGCAGAGAAAAGTTGATTTTGGATTTAAACAGGATTGAAGAGAAAGTTTCTGTGAATTTATCAAATATTTCAAAGATATCTTTGAAAATTCAAACTTTATATTATTTAGGGAATGAGAGAGTTAGACAGTCTTTTTCAGTCAATATTTTTACATCACTCGACACTTACTTAAAAAATGTGATTGCCAGAAAAGTTGAATGAAAAGGGAAGGGTTTTTTTGGATTTGTTTCTTTGTAAGAGACTTACTTTTATAGATTAAACAGAAATTGAGAAAAAGTGATATAAAGTTTAACTCTTTCTTAATTTTATTCTACCTTCAAAACAACAAGGTAATAAACAGCTTGAAAAAAGGCTTTCTAAAACATCCACTGATTAATGCTTTCCAAATAGCTTTTCCTAGAAAGTGGATTGTATTTACGTGTCACAGCGGAGAAAATCCATTTGGCTCTTGAGTTCCCACTGACACTAATGCATATGCAGAAAGCAGATCTAAGATACTCTTCTTTGGTTGTTCCATAATGGCTAAAATCGTATGTGAGAATTCTACTCGAAAGTGTTGTACTAGACCACAGCAAAACCAAGGAACTTAATTAAAAATAATGGACACATTTTGATAACAATAGATTTTTGATGATTGATTATACACATACATTGCGCTGCAGTCGGACACTCATCTTTGATTGTTCCATAATGGCTAAAATCGAACGAGAGAAAAATACTCGTAAAAGTGTTGTACTAGACCACAATTAGGCCAGAGAGTGTAACCAAAAAATGCTTATACTTTAATAAAAATGAACTTTTGATGTTTGATTACAATAATGAATATCTTAGTTACAGGAAACAAAATTAAAATACTCATTTTTGATTGTTCCATAATGGCTAAAATCGAAAGCGGGAGCTTCTACTATGAAAAGTGTTATACTAGATCACAACACAGATATGGAGCATAACTAAAAAAAGCTCTTAAATTTTGATAACCATAGATTTTCAATGCTTGATTACAATGACATAATTATAAGTAACGTTAATTAGTATTTTTTGTACTTGGTTTAAATAACAACTTGGATAACTATTTTGCA
This sequence comes from Latrodectus hesperus, assembly GCA_037975125.1. Classification (NCBI taxonomy): domain Eukaryota; kingdom Metazoa; phylum Arthropoda; class Arachnida; order Araneae; family Theridiidae; genus Latrodectus; species Latrodectus hesperus. The sequence goes on from CM075860.1 coordinate 38,425,164, forward strand.
CACCTATTTTAAAAGTGATCTATTGTTGAAAAGGTGTTTGTTTAAAAATACTGTTGAAGTTTCTTGATAAAGAGTTTCTGGATCTGGATTTTGTATTCAGGTAACTTTGCTCTTACTTGAAGTATGGAGAACAAGACAATTTCTGCGGTTGTTAAATGAAATCTCTCACCTTGCTGAACGTTCTGTTTATTCTAGGTCATTCATATGCCGAAGGCTCATTCGGACTGTTTTAATGCCTATCGATTTCTACTGATTTTTTTTCCTTTTTAATGTATTCTTCCTGATAACCAAGTTGTGTCGAGAATTTTTAAAGCATGGTATTCCCTTGCTGGCAAGGGAAAAGAAATTGTATTTTGTTGGATACCAAGCCACATGGGTCTTGAAGGAAATGAGAGAGCGGATGCAGCTGCAAAGGCTGCATCAGATCCAATATTACCATCGGTTCCTCTCTCAGATGTGAGAAAGGCTATCAAAAAATTTATATATGGTCTTTGGCAAGAATCATGGAACTTGCAGGTCGTCAACAAATTGCATACCATTTTCTCATCCCTCATCTCATTGTCAGTTTTACCGGTACGAAGTGCAGATGTTAGATTGACTCGCCTTCGTATCGGACACTCACGTTTCACACACAGACATTTGTTTTTGAGTGAATTAAATCCTTGGTGTGAAACGTGTGATGAACCTTATACTGTGCATCATATTTTATGTTTTAACCATTTACGTATACACTTTTTTAATACTGATTTTATAACTTTATTTGATTTAATAGGGGATCTACCCCATAGAAACCTATTCGCTTTTTTAAGAGCAATAGGTTTAATACATTTTATTTGATTTGTATGTTAAATTTTAAAATTGTACGTATATTTGATTCTCCTTTTTTATTTTATAAAATTATTTTAAAATATTATATACACAGATTTTTGTATATTAAAATTTTTAAATGTTGCTTGGGTTTTTGAAAAAAATAAATACATAATAAAACAACAAAAACTTACTTTTGGCGCAGCATGTTCAATTTTGGACCTTGCGCCATAAAACCCAACCAACCTGATAACCAAGGTCTATTATTTTCTTTTAAAGAAATCCACATTTTATCATTCACGGTTTCTTATATTGAACATAGAACTGACATTATTGTGAAAATAATAAAAAAGAAAGAGATATCCTCTGTTTGAATATGGTTTTCCAAAACAATTATTATTTTTATTTTTTTCCTGATATCCAGAAACCAATTTAACTAAGAAAAAGATTTTAAAGGATATTACTGATGTACTAGAAATAGACTCAATCAGGCAGAGAGTGGTACATTAATTAAATGCAATGATTGATTATCCCTTGCTGCTATTAATTCAGTTGAGAAATTAAGCATTCACCAAAATTTGGAGTCATAAATATAAATATGGCGTTAAATTGGCATATTGATTATTACATTTATTTATAAATAAAAATCACTATTGTGGAACACATTTACAGACTTGAAAAAGTGAAAAAAATACTACTTATGACAGTATCATTGAGAAGAATGTATAACATAAAATCGTTATTTGCATCCTTGCTAGCAGCAACACTCAGCAATAAAAAGAAATGTTCGAAAACTGTGATGAACGCAGCTTGAAATGCTGGAATGGATTTTTTAGCTTCTTAGATCAATTGATGGTTGACTGTGTAATAAAAAGAAAATAAAAATTACTGACACTTATGGAATAAAAATTAAAAAATACTAGGATAACATTTATGGAAAAAGATCCTATTGTTCTAGTCACCGTAGAACTTCTCTAGTTCAGGACAATTTTATTTGCAGACAGAACGTATTAAAAAAGAATAATTGAGATGCGTTCTGGATTCCATAACTTTCATGAGATTCAGAATAAAAATCTTCTATGCTTTAGAAAACATTCAAATGACTTTTAATTATAATATAAAATGAAAGTTAAGTATTATTTCTTTTAGGTAAAAATTAAAGAGAAAGAGGTTTGAATGTTCTAAATTAAAGGGTGAAGAGAACTTTTAATGTGTGTTCTTTTGCTTATAAGTCAGTTACGATTTAGTGATCAAGAAAATTAAAGATATCTCAGAAAAATTGCTATTCACATTGCTTATTGATAATCTATTGGATTTATTGAAATTTTGCTGAAGATAAAAACGATTCTTTTAATTATCTCTTTTAAAATCCCAAGAAAAATTATGCTTATACTCACAAATTGAAGTTCAATGGTAAGCAGACATATTCTATAAGATCACTAAAAAATAATTTATAAAAAGAGCTAAAAAATCATCTATAATGTTTCTTGAGGTTTCTAAAAAAAAGAAGATTTTTTGGAAACAAACTTTTCGAAATAGAGAACAGTTTTAACAAAATATCAAATACAGTGTTAATCCATAAAAAAAACTAAACTACAATTTCAGGAAATGACGTCTTTAAGCTTAATCCAGCCGGAAAGGAATTTATTTTGCTCAGAAAATCTATTTCTCAAGTAGTTTGAGAAATGAAAAGGTTTTAAGAACAGAATTTTCTCTGCAGATTATTAATTTCAAAACTTATCTCGTATACTGAAAACGGCGTAAAAAGTTGCAAATAAAATAGTTTTATAAGACAAACTATCAAAGAAATAAACATTTTGTGACTAACAAAAATTTTCTAATATCCATAAAATATTCCCTTGGAAATATTGATTCGAGACACAAGAATTAGGATATATAAAGAATACTTTACAAGTTAAAACCATCAACGAAGTCTATGCTTGTGTAAAAATTATTCTTATTAATTCAATAAATGTTTAATTTTTTTAATATTACATGTAAAGCAATAAACTTAACAATATTTTGGTGAAGTATCATAGATAACGCTTTTTTTTTTAAATTTCAGTTACTGTAAATGTGAGAAACAAAATGTAGATGATATCAAGAACTGTTATTAATACGTTGATGATAACAGTTACCGACAAACCAGAGAGTAATATTAAACTACGATTTGGTTATCGAATTAATATTATGATAATCTTTTGTCTGAGTGTCCTATAATATTAGGAGTCATCACTTACCCCTCTTGCATTGTTGATTGGTGGAAATCCGAGAATCCGTGCACTATACGACAGAAACAATATAATTTGTTTGTTGAATCAAATACAGAATCCACAATATATCTGTGTTCGTAAGTAATCGTTATCAAGAATGTGAACTCGGTATATTTCCAAGTATTCTTATAGGAGCACCACTTTAAAATCTCATCTATTGTGAAAGCTTATTTGTAATTTGTGCTCAAATGTCACTCTAGAGATGCACAAAGTATTGTCGGAGGTAATCAAGAATGAAGTGTAATGTCTACCAATATTCATGTCTTTCGGCCAAAATTTGAACACAGATTTTCTATTTGCAAGTACAAAACGTTAATTATTACTACATTGTATTGAAAAGAGGGGCAACAACAAAATCATACTACGTTGTTCAAATTTAAATTTCATATTTGCTAAAAACTTTTGATAATGATATAAAATTATAATCAAAATAATAAGTGAGATTATATTTTGTTAAATACTTTTTTATATCAATTTCTACGTAACAAAATTTTTTATACCATTTACTATTTAACAAAAATATAATGATCAATTATTAATCAAATAAAATATAAATATTCATTAAATATATTTGAGTAAAAATTGTATGATGGAAAAAAAACGAAATTTGAGTAAAAAAGAATTTGAATAAAGTTTAAAATAAATAAAACATATGAAATGATTTACGAGATATTAAAAAAAGGGTATTTTTTAAACATATTTAATGTTTCTCGTGTAATAAACATCTCGTAAATTTATTTCATCTTTTAAGATCGTCCAGTCAACAAATGAAATTACCAAAAGAATTGAGGCTAAAATTTATCGTATTTCTGAAAGAAAAAAGATTTATATTAATGGGAGTAATATAATATCAACGTTCCATCAAGTATCTAGAATTTCAGCCTGTAATCATAAAACAGCTCGAACGAGAGAAAGACAGAAGAAAGCATAACTAAACATTCTTTTTTGTTTGTCACGTAAGCTTGGGAAAGATTTGATCGAACTTGATCTTATCAATGGTATATATAAAAGAGAAAAGAAACAAAACAAAATAAAACAAAAGAATGATAAAAAAGACTAAATGGGAGATTCTTGATGTGTACTGACTTTTATTTACCGAATCGTTCTCGTACAGACCCCCCAAGGAGCTCACCAGCGAGCAAGGTCCACAGTGTTCTCAACACTTTTCAAGAGGTTTTGTATAAAGTTCCTCTTATCTTTCCTGGATTGTTTTTCTCTTCGCCACTTGAGACTTTATTTTAACACTTAAGCGAGAAAAGAAACACAGAAATAACTAACTCGAGAGAGAGAGAAAAGTTATAATAAAATGGTGGGAGAAACAGACCAGGTAACAGAGGCGAAATGCGGCGTTCTATTTCACCTTGCTTGCTGTTCGTGCCAGACTTCATCCTTCTTCATTACGACACAAAAAAAAAAACGAAGAAAAGTCGAGCTTATTATTATTATTTCGTTAACCGACATCGTCTAAGAGATTCGCAGAAGATAATGATGAAGTGTTTGGAGTGAGAGGGAATTCTGAAAATATTCTTTTTTTTAATGTGATTATTCCAAGTGTTTGTACATCCATTAGGGAAGGAAATTCTAGGCGTCGATAAAGCGTGTCGTTGAAGTGTGTGAAATTGGCTGTTTTTATTTATTACACTTTCGCTTCCTCACTTGGTTCGTACGAACACATAAATAAAATCGTTGAAAGGAAAATAAGCATGAATTGAGAACAGGGCTACATCACGATTTTAAGGTTCTGAGCACAAAGGTTGGTGGAATTCTGCAAAATGCAGCCTGAGCCGTCGTGATTCTGAGAAGGAATGTGCGACTTCTTGGTACAGGTCAGCTTAAAGAAATGTGTAAAAGCATGGCGATGACAAAGCTCATACAAATGGAGGAGGAAAAGATTTCAGTGGGGACTGAAAAATTGAAATAATTAGCATATATTAAAATAATGAACGTGGAAAATTCATGAAAATGAAGACATCTTAGCAGTTCATGACAGGGAAATATACTGTTTCACAATGAATTATGATGATCCACTACCATTGTTATTTGAGACTCGATAATATATGTTATTTTTACAAAATTGTTTAAGATAAAAAATGTTTCTTGGAATTTTTGAAAAAAAATACAGGAATTCAATCGGAATTTATTATTTTCTTTTAGCGTGAGGTTTTATCTCTCACGCAAACATCACTTCCAACTTCCTTAAAATATCCTTAGCTTAATCTTCAACTGTATGCTCAAAGACGTAATTCGTCCACAAACAAAGTTATTATTTTGGCGGGTTCAAATGTCATTGAATACATAGGATAATTCCTTTCAATTCCACTTTGTAAAGTTTTTATAGCAAATATATATTATCTTTTGTGAGTTTGGGGGATATAACTTTCATAGAGATTACAGCATTGAAAAAGCATTTCACTTCAGCCTCCTTATTTTTACCACTTTTATATAATTTACTCAAGTTAAAATGAATGCCAAAATAAAATTGCTCACGAATTTTCTTTAATTTTGACACAAACTTTACCGTGTTAATAAAAAAAAGAACTATCTCTTTATAGGAAATTCAAAAAGCGGCATCTTAAACATATTTGTATTGTTGCATTCTATTAAATTTAGCTTTCTACTGCAAAAAAGGACATTAGAGCTACAAACATTCTATTGATCAAACTGAGAAGCATAAGTGACAATAGTGACAAAGCACAACATCATTTCGTATATTAGTGTGTGACAGACTTTTTCGACTAAAACACAAATTTCAATTCAACAGGTATACATAAAAATCACACAACAGGTTGCCATGAGACTTTGTTTTTATACTGCTGACTGCCTTCTGTGCCAAACTGTTCATGAATTCCAACCAAAAGCGAGAAAAAAATTTATAGGCACCCTAATACCAGAATACAACATTCTCAAAATCTAATCATCTCCCTTCAGTTTAAATTACACTTTTCTACGTTTTGAAATTGTGTTACTATATAGAGTTTTTCTAAATTTTTATAAAACTATCTTTTTTCTCCCTTAATTTATTCTATATTTAGTTTAGACTTTACCAAATATAATTTTTTTATTCGACTAAAAATTGCACCAACGAGCAATGTTCTATACTCAATATTCAGATATTGGAAATCATCAGTACTCTTGAAGATGATTCTTTGGGATTCTGACTGTTACTGTGTATATAGACACTATTTTCTTCCCTCTACCATATCTCGATAAAGGAGAGAGATGAGCGAGTAAATAAAGTAGTTTTCTAAGTGTGGATTGTAAATACATATTTTAAAAAAAGACAATGAAAAATCTTCTTTAGGAAAGTTTATTTAAATAAAGAAATAAGAATCAAGCGAAATGTAAGACTATATGTTGAGAAAAATGATTAGAATTCGAGACTAAGACTTTTATAGTCTTTTTCTTTACTTAATAAGTAGCCAATTCCTAGTTTTAATTTCTTCCTTAAATAAGCTATTTAATATACATTTGTGAAAATTGATAGAAAATTATTACTTCTCTGAAAAAACAGAATAATAAACAAAGATTGTGAAAGATATGAGAATGTTTTTAAATTACTGCCAAGTTAATAAAAAAAATTCTAGTCTTAACCCACATAAAGCAGATACACACACACACAATGCTGGATCCAACAACTGGTTTCTTCTAAAGTTGTAAAAATTTTACCTCCTATATTCATATCCCTTCTTTTTGTAAGTTTGATTTTAGTGTAATAATATTCAACAAACAAACCTGTCGAACATAATTGATATCAATATAAATAAATTATATCAGACTCTTAGTTTTTGATAATGCACATATCTCATATTCGTCTTTTTTCTTGCAAAATCAACAACCTTTTATATTCCAGTTCTTATAAAAGCATTATTTTTCTTCAAATACAGAATTCATTTTTTCTACATACTATTTAATTCTATTTTCATGCATGTATCTTGCATAGTACAGTATAAAAAATTTTATACTTATAACACGAACATTTTAATAACAAAAATATATATTTAATAATTTATATATTAGTAATTCTACAGCAACAATTTAAGAACATCTAAAGTTACAATTGTAATACATACCTTCACATGAGGCTTAAATTACACTATAGATTATGTGGTTAAGAATATATAAATAAATTTTCATTTACTTGCAGTGCATATTTATATATATATATATATATATATATATATATATATATATATATATATATATATATATATATATATATATATATATATATATATATATATATATATATATATATATATATATATATATATATATATATATATATATATATATATATATATATATATATATATATATATATATATATATATATATATATATATATATATATATATATATATATATATATATATATATATATATATATATATATATATATATATATATATATATATATATATATATATATATATATACTTGCATAACAATAAATTTGTCACTAAAAGTATTTTTTATCTATTGATGATGGTGATTACAAAAAACTAAAGAACTATTGTCCTGAGAACATTAACATTATCAACTTAAAGACCTCCGATTGGGCGAAAGATTGAATTCTGGAATTTCTTAGTCAAATAGTGGTATCGTTACTACCACCCATAATAAACGATCTCAGCCTCCATTTAACTTTAAATAAAATGAAATACTCTCACAGATCCATTTAAAATAAATGTACAGTTGTATTAGTAATCGTACATAATTTTTTTTAATTATCGAAAATTACGATCTAATTTTTTAAAACTATTTATTAATTTTTGCATAATATGTAATGAAAAAGTAATGGAATGAATAGGTGATTCGAGATAAAAAAAATACTATAGTTATTACATCGATACTTTTATTTCCATTTTGAAATACAATTAAATCCCCTCAATAAAAAATTGATTCATTGTACTCTTAAATAATTTAATAGTTATTAAAGAGCCCAATGAAAAGTATCATTTTTTCTATTAATAAGCCTATATTCTAATAAAAAATATAGTTCTCCCTTTTGGAATCTCTCATGACTACGTCATTGTTTCGAATTAGATACCGTTAGAGAGATTACTATTCCTGGGGGGTAATGTGACGTCACAATCAGAATTTGAAACAATGTTTATCACCGTACTGTGATAACGATTTGTGATATTTATTTTCATCTGCATCGGTAGCCAATCGGGACTTGGAACCCGGTTGAAAAGTATGGCGAAAAAATTTGTAAACATCTCTCCTGGGAAGCTAACCGATTGCCTACGTGCCCACTTGTTTATTTTTATTAATAACCGAACAGAGGAAGGGGACCGGACACAAATTGAGGATTCATCTTGATGGCTGTCCTTTTTTTTACAGCTAATAATGGCAATTACGGAAGTTAATGATAAAACCGCAAATTAATTTCCTCCTTAACATTAAACATACTTAAATTTGCACTTCAGTTTAGATAGTTAACTTTGAATGTTTTAGAAAAGCACTTTTCTATAACCAGACATTTATTATAGTGTAACTGCACATATCTTAGCAATTTATAAACTGACCAACAATAATAGCAGAAAATCTACTCTGGCAGTGGTATCGATATCAATTTTGGAAGTCACTGCTGCATATATTGTGATATTCAAATCACTGCAAACTTTTAATTGGCTTTGGTATAGTAAGCTTCCAATTAAAAAAAGTTACCACTATTATAAATGTTCAATATGTTGGGATAAAAACCATTTGAACTATGATCGATTATTTAATTGTCACAGGAAACTTCTCGGCATTGTCGGGGAAGGAATTCAAATAATTGTATGTAGCATTTCTGCAAAATATCACCAGATTTAACTCTTTAAAATTCAATCCCACAACAGCAGAATAGAGAAATGAGGAAATTATTATAAGGCTTCTTCCACTTTCTCCTTTAACCGATAAAACATACCACTTCCAAATCCCATTTGAAGAGAGTATTGAACAGTAGTGTTTAAGTAACCGGGTAACTACTATTGTAATGCTTATTTCATATCTGTTAGAAAAGCTGACTCAATAACTCAGTAACAGTGATATCTACCATTCTTCTGAAAGGAGTAAATGCTTGCAAAAATTTTATATTCTTATTCTAAACTCCAAAGTTTGGAAGATTTTCGCTATTTTGAAAGTATCAAAAATGTTTGATAATATCTTGTCCTTAGCCATTTGAAAATACGAAGGGATATAACAGAAGATTCAGATGTTAATTGTTCGTACTTAATGATTTAAATTAAAATCATAATAAATGAGAAAGTTAAGCACATAATAAAACGTTCCAATCATCTTTTACTTACCTTATTTATAAAAATCAACATTTTTTAGTCCAGCTTAATTTTATTTTAAATGATGTATTTAAATTACTACGTCTTGATTAAATCCATGGTTACAAGAAATGTAAAATATGATTATTAGAAATCAGACTTAATGTAATTTTTAAAAGTAAAGACATTTGTGAAATCTTTATTTATCTTAATATTCCTTTGAGTCTTCATTCAGTAATATTTCAAATATTACCCAACGGATATGTGACACATGATTCTGATCCAACTTAACATCATAAAGCACTGATTCACTTCATTAGAGTTTATGGTTTTTGTTTCAGTACCTTGAATAACTGTATAGCCCCATAACAATTGTTAAGTAATGTTTAGACTGTAAAGTAATTCATCATTCCTAACCATTTCAAAGTCCTTCATCTGTTCTAACTTGGCGAAATTTCAATATAACTTCTCATACAAAGCATGATTTAATATTTGTTCCGGTTTTAAATTGTCACTCCATGGTAATTTTTTGCCCACAAAGACTAGTTTGACTGCTACTTTCGACATAGAATCGACCTATACAGAAAGATGTTGTGGAAACTCAAATGGAACCTATTTTGAAAATCAAAGTCCACAATTATCTCGCACTACACTGATATTTTACTATATGACATGCTAAAATTTAAACTTCTCCCTGATGAGATGGTTTTGTTTTAAATTCTCTTAAAAATAATTATTTCATGTGGCATGATTTACAAACAATTGAAGGATCTTTGGTGCCTCTAGATCTGGAATCTCCTGAAGTTGCATCTCACACCCTTCATCAATACCCGCACTCGTTTATGGATTTGATGGATGTCTCCGTTGATTAAGAGGCATATAATAACAACAATGACAAATTAAGGATGCTCCTAAAAGTAATCTAATTCTAATAAAGTTAAACATAATATCAATAATCATTACAACAAACATATTAAATACGTAAATTATCCATTAATATTTTTTTATTCAAATCTCTCCTCTCACAAATCATCTCCTTGAATATTAATATATATTAATTAAAATTCCAATAAGAATTATTTAGATATATCATAAATATAAATAACAATTTAACACTACTCTTTTAATCTAAGAACTTAATTCTCAATCCTTATATATGGCTTATCAAATTAATGTGACTTAATTACGTAAACAAGTATCATATTTAATACTTAACCACATTATTGGTTGGATTTTAAAAGTAATGAAATGTTCTTCTTGTGAGTTTGCTTAAAAATACATCACAGAATATGTGGGCTTAAAATGCAGTTCTAATACGACACCAACGCAAGATTTGACACTTCAAAATTTGACTGCAACATGTATGTTTTCCGTCACCGGTGGTCTGGTTAATTATGGTGTCGTTCTCATTATAGGAAGGTAGTGAGTTAGTATCCCAGCTTAATTGAAAATCCGTAGTGTTCACTAAAGGCGATTGGGGCACGTTAAATAGTTGGTAGTCGCAATGTTTTCCAAGCGAAATGATACCTCTGGGGGCGGTAAGTCAAGTATTGGGTTGTCTTCCGTTTGGTCTTTACTTCTACATTACGAAGACTCACAGCTGCCTACTTCCATCTAATGGGTAGTATTTAACTCTGGCCTAGGTACAAGGAAGTAGGCTGGTGCAACAACGACACAAAACACATAAATAGGAATGCAAATATCCCACCCTTTTCATAGATTCAAAATGGATAGGTGATTTATAACTGTCCTTATAGAGTAAAAAAGTGATAACCTAAGAATAGTTCCTTATGCATATACATGGACAGTCCCCATCTTTTCTAAAGATAACGTTAATATATTTCTGAGTATTTTTCCCTGCCGGTTTTTAATAGGGGTATCAAGTCATCTTTTTCTTCTTGTTACGCTGCTCTCTTCAGATTATTATTGTGCACCGAGGCAATGACCTACAGAAGGGGAAGACAAGGACGGAACCTCTCCACAACGTCCTTGCCGTGCGGGAGGACATGAGATAGCTGTCGGCATACGCGCGATGAAGCCTTCGGTACCTACAGGAAGCGAGAAGCGGTTTTTTGTAATCATGTAAATAACCGCGTGACTTGTGAAATCTTTATCAGGACGGAGGAATTAAATGTTTTGTTGTTTTATGAATTTGGGGAAAAACGTGGAAGCTATCAGGAACGAGAGATCGCTCCCCGAGTGCCAGATGAAAAGTGCGACGCGGTTATCGGGGAAGAGAGTGGGAAGTATGATGCTGAAGGATTTATGCCCATCCATTTATTTCTAGGTGACCTTTTGTGATCCACTTTCCTGAAAATAGAAACTATTGAAATTTGAATTCTTTTTAACAAAAACTAAACGTTTTAGATTCTATTTTTATCACAACTTAAGAACAAAGTTGAAATGACGGTGACTATGGTATATGGTTGGCGTGGAAATATTTCACTCAAGACATAATTGCTTAACTTTTTAATAGCTTTTGTTTTGTGCATTTTTTGGATAGAAACATTTGTAACCACTCTTTAATAGTTTTATTCGGTACAGTTTACGATTCTAAATAGTAGGATAGCGTAATATATACGTGCCCCTTAAATCTCTGGAATCCAAAGTCCTGTTCTTAACCGTTGAGAAGTTACCATGGATGTAATGGTCTGGAGTAAATTTTCTTCCCTTCCAGATTAAAGTCAAAACTGAGGGAGTGGATCCTCTGGTGATGCCATCTATAGGAAGAGTCTTAGAGCAAAGTTGTACTTTCACCTTCGTGATGCTCTGGTTAAATGAAAAATGCACCCTACTGAGTTAATTTTGCATAATCGGCTAATGAGCTTGGTTTGTGCAAGTGTCCTAAATAACAAGAACAACATTCGTCTTATTACCTATTTCCCTCAAAATGTAGCATAGGATGAGTATTGGAGCAAAAATGCACTTCCACCTTCGTGGTGCTCTATTTAAACGAAAGAAGCATCTTTCTGACTTAATTTCTCACAGCCGTTGGCTAGCGAGCTTGTCGGCTAATCCAAGTATCATAAATAATTCATTCATTCATTGTCGTGTGCCAGTTAGGCTGGCAATATGGGGTGCGCTGCTCCACTTTTTTCAACTGAACCATATTTTTGATGTGGAGTCCAACTTCCTCAGTACACACATGCCATAGGGACCCGTTTATAGGGTAGGCAACCATTCACATCTCATTCATACAAGGAAAGGACAAAGACAGGATAGACAGAGAGAGAAAGTACATCCATGCCCCAGCCGGGATTCGAACCCAGGACCTCCTTATCCGCAGTCAGGCACGCTGACCTCTAGACAAGTTGGTCGGCATCAGAAATAATAACAGCAACAAATAGTGTATTATACAAAAACCCCGTAAGGCTTTTAACACTTTTCACATATTGCCATCTGGTAAAGCATTCATGGATAATGACATGTAATGCAAGGGAGGAAAATTGGAAACCTCCTAAGCATTCACCCAATAAATGCGCCAAATACAAAAAGGCAATATATACGCTCCTTTGTTCAGCAGTAACTGAGATTGAATCCACACTGAAGAGTGTACTAGAGTAATACGAGGCTCAGCTCTATTCAGTGCAGTTGCAAAACATTGGGTTGTGGTAATATGGTAGAAAAAGAAATGCTAGGTTGTATCCAGTAGATACAGCATTCCATACCTTAACCACTTGAAGTCCATCGTGCTGAGAAAATTTATGGACTTAAAACTTCGGATCCAAGTCTTTCTAGAAGTGTCAAAGAGCTGTCAACTCGCACGTCCCTCTCATATCTTGACAGGGATTCAAGCCTATGTGATAGCTGTATGCGGTTAGCAATTTCATTTGGAAGAATCTGGTAGCCGGGATCGAAATGCAATAACAAAACAAAAATGCAAATGATCATGCTATTCACTGAATTGAAAATTTCATTACGTTTTTCTTCAGAAAAACATATGCTCAGTGTTATAAAATGTTTCTGTCTTACCGAATGAAATTGATATAAGATCTGACCCTAACATTAAAGTTTGTCACCAATTAATGTCCTGCTAATAATTCAGATTGAATGTCCTTGATGTCAAAAAGCTACAGAAAAAACTAACTCACATACAATGAAATAATATTTCCTACTAAAATATTAATGGAAAATCATAGATTTGGGTGCTGATTACTAAACTCACTAAAGCTGTGATGTTTTCATCACACTTTCATTACTTACATTTATAATATTTTATCAAATAATAATTTTCAATATTTTAATTTAAATATTATTGAAATTTTTTCTTTATTAAGAACATAGTATGTAGATAGAATGAATTGGTTATAAGTAGGAATTTCTGAAACACACACTAATTAAAAATTTCCTATTATATATTTTGCATTCTAACATTACTTTGCAGCTTATATTTTTTATTCTATATATCAAATCAATGTGCAAATGTACTAAAACTACTTGATGTACTAAAATACAGAATATATTAAAAAATATCTTTTACTTAGAATATTGTACCGAGCTCCACGGGTTCGTGTCGATTGAGAGTTGAATAAAGCAACCACTTAATGAACACAAGACTTTTATTCGCAAAAACTTCACTAGATGAACGAAATTCCCGCTGTAACAGTCACAATTATACAGCTACAATTCGTCAGATATAATAAGAAACAGCTTCCAATCACAGGTCTCAAATACCTCAGACAGAGAACAACTAGCAGTCACAACTAATCGTCTTCACTAAACTGACTGTCTTCACAATACTACTCTTCCTGTTCCTGTTCCTCCTGTTGGGTGTGTGCAGCTGAGTACCTGCCCGAAGGCATCTACTCATTCATCTGAAATAATAAAGTTGAGTGAAAGAATTAAATGATTGATAATATGAAAGTAAAGTTAGGCAAAAGCCTTAGAAAGTATTGCGTCTGAAGAGAAAAAGGCCGCAATAGGTCTGACTTGAGCATCCCCAGGGAGGATATGAGAATCAAAGAGTTTATTGAAGTTTCCAGCTTGGCACTTGGATGCTTGCTTGTAGAAGTTTATGTTGAGTTTTGGAATAAAATGTGATAAATCTTCAAGATTGAGATCTTTTTGAATATTTTTGTTCCTTATAAAATAAGGAGCATTTACAATTCTGCGAAGTATTTTGTTTTGGAAGGTATTAATGAGTTGAAGATCTTGTTTAGAAAAGGAACACCAGGCGGGGGAAGCATATGTGATGATGGGTCTAATTGTAATACTACTCTTCCATGTCCGGCTGCGGTATTTATACCTGACTTGACGGAGAAATCTACCAAAATCGCCAAGGTTCTGGAAGCTTCTACGCTATCTCGAAAAATATTGGTCCTAGAGCTTAGGTGATCGATGCTTCCAGAAATATCGATTTCTCGCCAAGTCGCCAAGAATCTCGCCAACCATCGCCAAGTCACCAAGAATCTCGCCAACTGTCGCCAAGTCATTAGGAAATCCGCTTTTAAACTACAACACGTCTAAATACCGCAATTTTTGCCCAAAATGTGAGAATTTCCGATCTGTCTGAGATATTTTAAGACAAATATCATTATTTATAAATTTGTAACATTGCCCCCCTCTCAAGGACTGCACGTCCCGGGCAGTACAATCCCCTGATAGGAGGCCAAATTTAATAAAAGAGAATTTACATTTCAAGAGGATACAGAGCACATTACATACACAAGCAACTAAAAATACAAGAAAATAGAAAATATTTAAATTATGTATACTATTTACAAAGAGACCATGGTCTACTAATTTATACTTTACATTACGATAAGGAGCTAATCTATCATAATGTACTACCTTTGGTTTTGAAGAAGATGATTTCGTTATACGAACCACGACGTCGTTCAGTCTTTTTAGGACTGTGTAGGGACCTTCCCAGTTGGCTTGCAACTTTGGAGAAAGTCCTTTACGTCGAATCAGGTTCCACAACCAAACTTTGTCACCTACTTGAAATTCATGTCCTGTCGCTCTTGTGTCATACCTTGTCTTCATTCTTTCGGTCGTCAGGTTGATGCGGTCTCGGGCGAAGTTATGGACATCTTCAAGACGTGCCTGAAGGTCTCGAAGGTATTCCTCTGGCGATGAAGATGTATCCGGTGGACGACCAAACTGAAGATCGCAAGGGAGGCGAAGTTCGCGACCAAAGAGCATCTGTGAAGGAGTATATCCGGTAGTCTCATGGACAGCACTGCGATATGCAAGCAGAAACAGCGGTAGCTTCAAATCCCAATCTTGCTGATTTCTGGAAACCATAAGTGAGAGATTATTCAAGATGGTTCTGTTAAACCTCTCTACCATGCCGTCCGATTGTGGGTGTAGTGGCGTGGTCTGCGTCTTGTCTATTCCGAGAATTTGACACACTCCTTTAAACACAACAGAGGTGAAATTTGTCCCTTGATCAGAATGAATTTGTAAGGGTGTGCCGAATCTGGAAACCCATTGCTGCACTAGAACCTCGGCTACTGTAGTCGCCTCTTGATCGGGGATTGCAAACGCTTCAGGCCACTTAGTAAAGTAGTCCATGACAACTAGTATGTATTTGTTGCCATTTGAGGATCGTGGTAAAGGGCCCAAAATGTCCAATGCTATCCGCTCAAAAGGTGCTCCTACGTTGTACCGCTGCAACCTTCTTCGGCTACGTTTCTTTGGTCCTTTACGTACCGCACAGTCATCACAAGATTGGCACCATTTCTCTACATCTTGTCTCGTTTTGCTCCAATAGAAGCGTTCTCGAACCTTTTGTAGAGTTTTCATTACTCCAAAGTGGCCTCCAGTTGAGCTACTATGCAATTCTTTCAAAACATCTGAAATTCTTGATTTTTGGAAGAACAAGCTGCCATTTGAAATTACGTCCATCATCGGACTCCCATTTCCTGTATAAGACACCATTTCTTATATGGAGTGAGTCCCAAAGAGCCCAATATTGCTTAGTAGCAGGACTGTAGGTGGAGATATCCTGCCAACTTGGTTTCATACTGGAAGATTCTTTCAATTCTAAGAATTGGATTTATATCTGGGTCTTCTTTTTGGACTTCTCTAAGTCCTTTATCACTCCATGGGTCTGGTTTCAATGGAGGTGAAACAGTAACTTGGCGTACCGAAGGATTTACTAACTGATAGTTCTTCTCTACTCTCGAACAATATCGACAGCTTTCATTGCACGGTTTCCTTGATAGTGCATCAGCATTTCCATGAAGAGTTCCCTTGCGA
This sequence comes from Latrodectus hesperus, assembly GCA_037975125.1. Lineage (NCBI taxonomy): Eukaryota > Metazoa > Arthropoda > Arachnida > Araneae > Theridiidae > Latrodectus > Latrodectus hesperus. The sequence goes on from CM075860.1 coordinate 38,441,710, forward strand.
TGGCGTATTTCAAAGTCAAACTCCTGGAGTCGTTGAATCCATCTGGCTACCTGTCCTTCTGGATTTTTAAAATTTAAAAGCCAGGTTAACGATGCGTGATCTGTCCGGAGCAAGAACTTTCTTCCATAGAGATAATGGTGGAAATGTTCTATGGCTTTGACGATTGCCAGCAATTCCTTCCTGGTTGTACAATAATTCCGCTCTGGTTTCGATAGACATTTACTCCAATAAGCAATGACATATTCTTTATCATCAATTTCCTGCGACAAAACAGCTCCGATATTTTCGTTGCTGGCATCCGTATCTAAAATGAATAATTTTCCGGGCTGGGGATATGCAAGAACGGGCGAAGATGTCAACGCCTCCTTCAGTTGTTTAAAAGCTTTCTCACATTCATCTGTCCATAGAAATCTCTGTTTAACTTCTGTCAACTTGTGAAGGGGTCTGGCAATACTTGAAAAACCCTTAACGAATTTCCTGTAATACGTGCATAGTCCAAGAAAACTTCTTAATTGGTGGACATCTTTTGGACGACTCCATTCCTTAACTGCAGAGATCTTTTCAGGATCTGTTCTTACACCTTCAGCAGAGATAATGTGTCCCAGATAGCTTACTTCACGTCGGAATAAATTACATTTGCAAGGATTCAGCTTCAGGTTGGCCATTTTTAATTTTTCCAGCACCTTTCGGATGTTTCTTAAATGGTCTTCGAATGTGCACCCTACAATAATGATTTCGTCCAAATATACCAAACAGGCTTCGTAGGAAAGTCCTCGTAATACTGTCTCCATCAGGTGCTCAAACGTTGCAGGTGCATTGCAAAGCCCAAATGGCATAACCTTGAACTGCCAAAGTCCTTGTCCTGTGGTGAATGCAGTCTTTTCTCGATCCTCAGGATGTATCTCTACTTGCCAATAACCACTCTTGAGATCCAAAGTCGAGAACCATTGTTTTCCGGATAAAGCATCAAGTGTATCGTCAATCCTAGGAAGAGGGTAACTATCTTTTTTAGTGATGTTGTTTAACCGACGATAGTCAACGCAGAATCGGGTAGAACCATCTTTCTTCCGAACTAAAACAATAGGCGAAGCCCAAGGACTCTCTGATGGATCAATAATGTCATTCTGCTGCATTTCCATCAGAAGATTATCCACCTCTTCCTGCTTAGCAAAGGGCAATCTTCTCGGATGTTGTTTAATGGGTGGATGATTTCCTGTATTGATTCGGTGCTACGTCAATTTGGTTCGCCCAACATCATCTGATTTCTTGGAAAAGAGATCTCCGAATTCTAATAATAGATTTCTTGCAGCATTCCTTTGTTTATCATCTAACTCTGCATTCTGAAGGAGTTCATTAATTAGAGTGTCAGGAGGCTCAGATAGTGTGGTTTGACAATTTCGGTTAATACAGGTCACTGGAGTGCAAGTCGCCAGCACTTCTCCTTCTTTTATTAGTTTTACCTTATTGCTTAGATTAGCAACTCTTACCGGGATTACATTTCGTGAAAGGTCGACGAGGGAAGAAGCCACTAGTACTCCTTTAACGCTATTGTCGGAATCTGGATATTCAGTCAATCCATAATGAAAATTATTATCTTCTGAAAGAGCTCCGGAAACTATTGTCTCAGTTCTTGGTGGTAATGTTATGTCACTCTTTGCAGTTATATGATGGACTGTTTTAATATCTGAATATTTCGTCTTAAAAATCGCTATGTCTTCAGAACATGAATGTAGTTCATTATTTTTAAAATTTAACTTGAAATTGTTTTCTTTGAGGAAATCCAATCCGAGAATAAATTCGTCATTTATATCATCGACATATGCCATATGATGGTACACGGCATTACCAAATGCAATGTTTAGACTGACTTTTCCATGCACTTTAAACTTATCACCTGTCACAGTTTGGAGGGTAATGCAGGGCGGCGTCCAGATGAGTTTCTCACCAAGTTTGCGACCCAAATCTGTCCTAATGATAGTTACGTTGGCTCCAGTGTCGATTATCATTCTACAGGGTACTTCGTTGACATGTCCCATAACGAAAAGTCCGTTGTCGCCGCCACTTACGGAAGAAATTTGAAACAATTTGAAATGGGGCTTCTGACTCTCTGGACATCTCCGCCCCGCGAGATGGCCACATATTAGTTTCCCTGTTGTGGTGGAAGATCATTTCCACCCTCTTTTCGTTTCGGGCAGTCTCTATGGACGTGTCCGATTGCACCGCAAGTCCGACATTGAATCTTCATGTTTCTGCCACCTTTACTCAATTCTAAGCTACGGACTTTTCGCCGCAGATCTTCAATTTGCTCTCTTAAATTACAGTCCGTATCAGTAGCAGAGACGGCTCTGATTGAGTGCCGGTCTTTACGCGCGGCCTGCTGGGCAGCCTCTATCTTATGTGCGTATACTAGGGCAGATCCGATATCTTTGACATCGGCGAGTCTAAGTGTTTTCTGTATCTCCGGATCCCGCACCCTATCGATGAAGTGATGGAGAGCCAGATCTTGACGTGTCTCAGCTGGGCAGTCCGAAAATGCTAGATGGGAAAGTCGCTGAATATCGGCAGCCAATTCTTGCAGACCTTCACCCGCTCTTTGATAGCGGGACTTTAACTGTAGTCTGCTATATTCTTTAGTGCACTTATCTCCAAACTGCAGCTCAAGCGCACTCGATAGGGCTTGAAAATCGTGCCTCTGCTCCTCTGGAAGCGTCTCGAGAATGTCAGCCGCGTCTCCTCTTAAAGAAGCCGCAAGGTGAAAAGCTTGGGCTCGGGGATTCCATCCATTGGCTTCCGTTACCATCATAAACTGGGTCTTGTATACTTGCCAGGATGATTTCCCATCAAATGTTGAGAGTTTAATATTGGCTAGGAAAGGCACAAATGCCACGTTGGGTTCCTCATGTTTGTTTGACATTTGCTTCTCCAAGCTTTCAATCTTCTTATTCATATTGTCTAATGCTTCTTCAACGTTTTCTTCTATCTCCAGAACTTTAGTTTTAACTGAAGTTACCTTATCTTCCATTGCATTCATCTTCTCCTGAATGATGTTGGAGAATTCTTCTTTAACACTTACAATGTCTTTCTTAAGTTCCTTTTAAGTTCCTCCTGTCCAGATTTTATCTCTTTCATCACCTCAGTTTTAATCTCTTCTTGTCCAGCTTTCATCTCTTCTTGTCTAGCTTTCATCTCTTCTTGTCCAGCTTTCATCTCAGCCATCAGCTCCGCTAATTTTTCGAGAAGACTTTTCATTAAATCCATATCCATTTTTCTTGCGACACGCTGCATCAACTCTTCAACCCCGATTCTGACACCAGTTGTACCGAGCTCCACGGGTTCGTGTCGATTGAGAATTGAATAAAGCAACCACTTAATGAACACAAGACTTTTATTCGTAAAAACTTCACTAGATGAACGAAATTCCCGCTGTAACAATCACAATTATACAGCTACAATTCGTCAGATATAATAAGAAACACCTTCCAATCACAGGTCTCAAATACCTCAGACAGAGAACAACTAGCAGTCACAACTAATCGTCTTCACTAAAGTGACTGTCTTCACAATACTACTCTTCCATGTCGGGCTGCGGTATTTATACCTGACTTGACGGAGAAATCTACCAAAATCGCCAAGGTTCTGGAAGCTTCTACGCTATCTCGAAAAATATTGGTCCTAGAGCTTAGGTGATCGATGCTTCCAAAAATATCGATTTCTCGCCAAGTCGCCAAGAATCTCGCCAACCATCGCCAAGTCACCAAGAATCTCGCCACTGTCGCCAAGTCATTAGGAAATCCGCTTTCAAACTACAACACGTCTAAATACCGCAATTTTTGCCCAAAATGTGAGAATTTCCGATCTGTTTGAGATATTTTAAGTCAAATATCATTATTTATAAATTTGTAACAATATACTAAAATTATTTGTCTCTAACTTGTGTATAGAATAAAGTAGGAAATTTTATTTTCTCCACTTATAAAATATAATAAGAAGTTTTGTATATAGAATACATTAAGAAACGCTTTTATAAGAGCTACTTAGAATGCGCTAAAGAATTCTGTATTCCAATAAGAATACACAAAAAATGTTGCCTCCTAAAGAATATATAAGAAACTTTTATCTTCTAATTATAAAACATTGAAATATTTTGTCATATACTGTATACATGAGGAACGTTTCGCCTCTATTTTGAAAAAATTAAGAAATTAAAGAAATTTCTTAATTTAAATTTAAAAAATTAAGAAATTTTGTTTTCTGCTAAGAATAAATGAATAAATTTTTATCGTCTATTTATAATATATTAAAAATGTATTCTACTTAGAATATACCCAAAAATCTTCTCTTCTTACTGAACATATCAGATGTTTTTGTCTTTTATTTAGAATATACCAAATATTGTTTCATATTCTAATTTCAAGTCATATATTCAAGTAACATGAATGACATTTGAACTTGCATATTTTCCCCGTAAAGTTTATGTTGCTAAATTCTCATTCACTTTCAACACCTGGTTCTTTGGCTCGCTTACGGATCTTTCTTTTGCGCTCTTTATTGATGTTATTTACAAACCAAGTTATATATTACAAAGCGGGCCGTGGTAGCCTAGTGGTTAGGGCATCTGCCTTCCTTCCGTGCGGAAGGGTGGGGTTCGACTTCCAATGCTATCAAAGACCCATCGAGTACATGTGTGATATACGTGATCCTTAAATCTGTTCAGGAGTTACAATGGGTGTAATGGTCTAGATAAAATTTCCTTTCTCTCCAGATCAAAGTCAAAATTGAGGGAGTAGATCCTGTCGTGGTGCCATCTATTAGAGGAGTCTTAGAGGAAAGATTTACTATCACCTTCTTGGTACTCGTTAAATGAAAGGTGCTTAGTTTCACATAGCCATCGGATAGCGAGCTTGGCTTGCCTAAATGTCATAAATAATAACAACAGCAGATATTAAGAAGAGGCGTAAGAAGAGAGAACCGTGCTCTCGGAATGGTAGATTAATCTAAGCCAGTTGTTAAATAATGAAAAATGAATGCTGAATTTGTACATTTCTCGGTATTTTCTTTTGCAAAAGGAATCTACTAAAAAATCTTATAGAAATCACACAGCAGATGTTTAAAAGAGTTTGATATTAGTTTTCAACTGCTATGCTGACGCTATGTCAAACGCAAATGCTCATAATTCCTGAACAAGTATTGCTGTAATTTCCATTAACCAATCACAAAATATCAGATTTTGTAGGTCCCCTGAAAGTATGCGTATTTGGTTCTCGTTTACTGTCAGCGTTTGTAATCCAAACAGCCCTGAGAACTTCTCTGACTGCTTTATATGGGGAAAGTCATATTTGCTCTCTGTATGAGAAAAAGAAATTTCTTTCAATGACTACAATGAATTTGAGGATAAGAAAAAAGGTCGTATGTTTGAGCAATAATTTTAAGCGTCTGTATTGAAAGGTATAGCTAATGAATATAAACTTTTATGGTGTATAAAGTACTGACAGACAGTCATTTAAAAGTTGTATCAGCTATCTTTATGCCGAAAACCTCATCATTGAATACAGTGATGTGTAACTTTAAAACCTGATGTTTTCATTCAAAGCCACTGTTCTATTAGAAATAACAAAAGTTTTTTTCTTTTTTTCTTTGGTATTCGATTATAATTACATGATTATAATCATAATATCAAATTTGTCATCATCAATCATATATTTGATATTATGATCATATAATTATAATCATAATATCAAATTTATGATATTATGATTATAATTATATGATTTGTAAATAATGAGTTTGTTATTAACAGAACCTTTTTTTAGAAATTTGTGGTAAAAAGTTTAGATTCTTCATTAAGAATGTTCATTCACAGCTGCTGCAAGGTCCTGTTAAGACTGTACGAAGATTAATTCCTTTATCTACATTGATTCAATAGTTAAATTTGTCCTAAATGACATCTCGCAAGCTTCATGTGGATGTTTATGCTTGTACTTCCTTCCTCAAGCCTTCAATTTCATTTCTCGATTTTGCGTGAATCGTTTGAAAATACTATTATTGTTAACTAATGGCAATACTTTCTGTGCTATCCCTTAACACATCGCTATTACTAATATATACAACTTATTTCATTCTACAAATAAATACCAACAATATGTTATCAGATAAAATATCCAGTAAAATGTAACTAACAATTTTTTTTTATCAAACTCCATAGAAATAACAACAGTGATATAATTTCATTCATATCACACGAAACATTTCCAAAAAATTGATAATTGGTAAGCAAATATCAAAGAATCTATAATTTAATGATTATACACCAAAAAACTGCAAATGAAATTATCTTAATTTATTCATAACAGCGAAAAGTAATTTCATCGAATGCCTGAATGTTCTGAATACGACTCAAGACATGACATGCGAGATGGATAAGGAATTCACTTGTTACAATGTGTTCTTGATCCATCAGAACCACTGATTTCGAAGTAATACCTTGCTTCAACATCAAAGTATTGCATTCCAATCGACCTGGGAGCTCGCTGGCAAACTGATGGGCAATGCTTTAAACTTGATTTTTTGAAACGGAAGGAAGCGGGACACGACACAGACAGCTTAGATTACAGAGTACATGTATCTGTCTGCACTGCACGGCAATCTTAGTTTTTCTTGTCAAAGTGACGGGAGGGATAAATGACAGTTTCTTTGGTTGTTTCCTTGACGCGGTATGTGATTCTCCTAATTGTTCTTGATCGTCCTATTACTTCTTGTCTCAAGCAAGAACCTAAATTTCACACACTTATTTTTCTTTTCCGAAAACTATTTAAGTAGTTTTTATCTTTTAGATTCTTAAATCAAATTTTTATCGGCAAATGTCCTCCAATTTAATAAAAAACTATATAGAATCAATACATTGAGTTCAGGTAATGTATAAAAAAGTACTTTATTGATTTAAATTTAATAATAAATGAATATCGTATCTACGAAGGATAAAATCCTTATATAATCTTCAGAACGTATAATTACATATGCCTTTATTATTAATAATTATGAATTGAATGTATATTTCGTATACTTCACATTGTCAATGTACATTTGGCGTAATTATATTTCACGTTCGATACAGAGATATTTGTAAAATAAACATTTGATTGCGAAAGAAAATGTTTTGATATAATATCAGATACCAAAATCAAAATTTTAAGAAACTCATATTTCTTAAAGGGTTGATGCGTATATATATTTTAAAAAAAATTATGAATGATATGAACATACATTTCTGATTTTTTTGTGAGATTAAAAAGTTAGGAATACTTTTTAGCACATATAAAAGCATCCTAAAGCGATTGAGGTATTAATAAATAAAAAATTTTTAAAATATGTTCGTTTCAATGATCTACTGAGTAAACAAAAAGCAATATCTTATAAATTTTATTCTATTCTAAAATTTCGTATATGCCAGAAATAGCATTTCACTAACTAAAAAAGCTTAGTTCAAAAAATTATAAGAAAACTTAACAAAATTATAGAATTTTTTTTATATATGTAGGAAAAATAATTTTTATATCCACATGAGTTTTAAAAATAATTTAATTCTTGTGTACTACGTTTTCTATTTAAAAGATTATTTTAATTTTTAAAGGTTTTCGCGTTTAAGAACTTTTATTTTATTGATAAATCTGTACACGACTTGAATAGTGAACAATATTTGAAAATGTTAGCAACTATCTTATAAGTAATTTGAATTTTTCTCATACATATTCAAAATGTTAACATTAAAACTTTAAAAGAAATTTTTTCTTGAATTCTCTGATATTTATTAAAGCAATTATTTAATATATATATATATATATATATATATATATATATATATATATATATATATATATATATATATATATATATATATATATATATATATACATATATATATATATATATATATATATATATATATATATATATATATATATAATAATTGGTACAATAAAATATTTTTATTTTAACAAAAATCTAAATTTTTCGTGAAAAATTCTGTTTATAATATTAAAAATCATTTTCTGAAATTTATATTTCGCGTATATTTTTAATTTTGTTTAAATTTGTAATTATTATTTTGGCATAAATTATTTATGTATCTAAAAATTTTTATTTTGTTCTTTCTCTTAAACCAGCAAAGTATGGTTGATTTTCTTACTTCTCTAGATAACTTCAGAACATTCAAAACCAAAATGAACACATTTTTGTGCAATAATGTTAAAACATATAATCTATTATAATATAAATGAAAAAAGGCAAAGCAAGCAAATAAAAAAAAACAAATGTTTGTTTGCAATTAAAAAAAATATTTTTTATGCGTTTTAGTTTTGTAGAAACTGGCTGTCAAGTTAATAACTTCCAAATTCCTTTTACGTTCCCAGCTGGTACATGTACCGATTTCAGGTATCCATCTGAAGTAATGCATTTAAGAATAGGTCAACTATTTTGAATCAGGTCAAAGCAAAGAAAGATTTATGTACCATTTTATTTCGCTCAAAAATGCAGTTATTAATTATATATTTATCTCATCACCGGAGCGTGCATTATTCGAGCGTCATCCTCAACACTCGTTGAGCTGAGGTGAGGTGCGCAGAAGAGATAAATCATTCACAGAACTTGAAGGATGTGGGAAGAGAAGGGATGACAAATGAGTCCGCTCGCCACAGACATGGATAAATACTTAAGGCAGCATTTTTCAATTATGCGGGCACATTAAAAACCTGTGTTTGCCCGGGAAATTATATTTTGCACTAAACAATGCAGCCAAAGAAAAACACACAGACCCCTCCCCTATCTGCGTTATCAAGCTTTCGCATCTGAACTTTCTGTAAACGGAGCTTTGTTCTCGGGCAAATAATATCCGCACTTTGGAAGGGTGGGTGATTCATTTCGCAATATCCCCCTCGTCCCCTTGATTGGAAGGAAGAGACTCCAGTAGGTGTGGGAAAGATAGATTCCGAAGAGAACTTTATGCAGTCCAAAAAAAATTCAGTGCTTTTTAGACAACGAAAATTCTCACAATCACTTCAGTCAAACTAATTCACAGCACAATAAGTAAGCTAATATTTTTTCTAAATTAAGGTTTAAAAATCGGTTTATTTCTTATTCTCATACCCTAATCGAAAAGCAATATGATTATAAGCATTTTAAACTGAATATTCAATAAAAATTTCTCTCTCACAGTTATTCTAATTTTTCAGTAAAGTCCTATAAATCTTTGAATCTTTATTTAAGTGTTCTAAGAATGAAAATTAAATGTCAATTAATGCTGAAATTCTCTCTTCAAGTATTAAGTACTTTGTCACATTATTTTTTTACTAAAGACTCATTTAATATGTATCAATATCTTAATCAAAGTAATTTAGAATCAATGCTTTATCCGTAAAATCGAATCCATAAACTATAAAATCGTAGATCATCGTGTTGGGCACGCAGCTGTGGTGTCCAAATCCAAAAGAGGACATGCTGTGACGAACAAGAGGTTAAAAGAATCCACATAGCAAATCAGTGATAAAATACAGTTAAATGTCAGTTATAAAAAATCTTTAAACACAAGTTTGTAGTCGTAAAAAGCTAACGTGGTGCAGCCGTAATGTTTCGAAGCAACCAGAACAACAGAAACATATTTAATATGTGATTGGGTAAAAACAATTATAGGTTTTTTAAAAATAGATAAATACAATCTATAATCAAAAGTTTCATTATATCATTACTTCATGAAAAAAAAATATTTCAGTTATTTTTTAATTAGTAGGGTCAAAATCATGTTTTTCAATCATTTATTAAATTAATAAGGTGTGGGGCTACTAATGCTTAAATGATTGGTTTTGAGAGCCAATTACAGTTATATTAAATAATAACGATGTGTGTTTTCTGGTTCCTACTTCTAACAACTGAAATACTAAGCATAGCCAGAATTCTCGATTAGCCTGCTGGTGTGGGTGGAGGGGTAGTCGAAATCTAAAGTAGTAACTTTCCACTCCACTCCACACTAGCAAAAGAACTTTCAACCACGTTGAATCCCCGAAACGTACATAACTCTTCTCAGAATATCAATTTTTAATTGGATCAGTTATCGAATCAGTTAATTCCGGTCACAATAATGACGTCTTTCCCTATTTGTTTGTAATAATTTTAAAAAATTCATTAAGTGTGAGTATCTTGGGCTTATAATTCTATAATATTATTTATTTTGCTGATAATTTTATTTTAAGTATTCAAATAATCCATACAAAAAAAGGCAGAAAAGATTCTAATTTTCAAATCTCAAATCATTTATAAAATGCGGGAATTGCAAATAAATATTTAATAAAGCAAGTGCAAGGAATTAAGCATTAACTGAACTAAAAGAATAGAGCATGTTATATATATAGGGTTTGGATAGCTTGAACACAACCACCAATCAGAAGGCAACATTGCTTACGAGTGGTGTAAAATTTCCACAAGTCTTAGAAGATTCCAGCTTTACTGACAGAAAGAAGCTGATTCTGTGTTTCTTTACGATTATATTTATATTATATTAACTATAACAGGATCATTTGTCACTTTTTGGATACTAGGGCAAACTCGACCGCAACCTACAATTTTAAGGAAATTCTACAATATGATCATTCATTCTAGAAATGGGAATCAAATTTACGAATATTTAAAGGCTAGAGCGTTAAACATTCAGCTTCCAAAGCGGCTTGATAGATTGGGACATTGTTTCTGCAAGCCATCATATATCCACTTCACAAAATGGAAATCAAATCCTCAAAATGCGAAAAGGAAGCTAGAAAGGGAGTATCAACAATCAGAGTTTAAATAGAGATGAAATATGCAATCTATTTCTTTTCTGAAGGGTTGTCAGTGATCAAAAGTTCCGAAAACCAAGCACTTTTTCTTGAAATGGTAAGACTTTATCATAAGTTTTTTACGTATTGTGGTTTCAGGGAGCTAGAAATGTCATAAAAAATTACATGGTTTGCTAGCAAATTAAAACGAAATTAAACTATTAATATCATAAGCGAACACCAAATTAGTAGTTACTGTTATTTATAACACTTGGACAAGCCAAGCTCGCTAGCCGACGGTTATGCGAAATTAAGTCAGTAGGGTGCGTCTTTCATTAAACCAAGCACCACGAAAGTGAAAGTACGTCTTTGCTCTAAGATCCCTCCGATAGATGGCACCACCAGAAGAACAACTACCTCAATTTTTACTTTGATCTAGAGGCGGAGGAAAATTTCCCCAGACCATAACACCCATGGTAATTGCTCAACGACGGATTTTCGGTTCCACAGATTTAACGAGCACGTATATCGCAAGCCTTCGGGTCTTTGGCGGCATTGGGAATCCAACCCAGCCCTTTTGGACAGAAGGCTGATGCCCTCACCAGTAGGCTATCGCAGCCCCACCTAATTAGTAATTTATGAATCAGTTTGCATTTGAAAATGATATTTCTAGTTCAATTTTACAGAAAAGTTAAATATTATTACTAATATTAATTAAAAGATTTGCTTTTGTTGTGTTTCTGATATCCTATAACCCTTTACAAAAGAGAAACTTCTACATATACATGTAGCATAATTTACTTATGAATTCATTTTATGACTCATAAAATTTCTCAGAAAATTCTGTTAACTATCATATCTAAGTCTGAGATAATATTAAATGTTTTACTTACAAAAACAATTATTTTATTTAATTTCAAATTACAAACTAAACTGAAATGTTAAGTTTATTTAATTTATATTCAAATTAAAAATATACTAATGTACTCAAATTTGATCTTCATTAAAAAGATATTTTTGCAAATTTACATATTGCAGTTTTAATAATATTTGAATCATGAAAATGAGTTTTTCACACAATTCTTAAATTTTTTTAGAATCAAAAACTTCACTTATAATGTATAGACATTTTTAGAATTACGTTAATTAAGTGAACATTTTTTCATACTCGATTGTTTTGTGTAATGTCATTTCAATAAAAAATACAAATCTCATTTAGATTTTATCGTCCTAATTAAAGTTTTATATACATATATACATAAAAGTTATGCGACATTAAATATCCCATAATACTGACTTATTTTTACGTAATTAGCTGAAGACAAACCCCGTTAAGAATTTTAAATTTCATTTGCTCCCCAAGAACATTATAATCTTCTTGAGGAAGAGATCCTAATATGGTTTTTTTTCCCATTGGGACCAACTTTAACCCTTTAATTCCGCCGCCTAATCGATCATAGAGCATGTAACGACCCCTGAGGTGCCGTCCGATTAATCGATGACAGTTCTCCTTCATAACGATTTCTCCATTAATGAGACAGAAGGGGTGTTTTCCGACGTGTTGCCACAGCGGCACTTGTAATTACAGGGTGGGGAATCTCCTTTGGTGACGAAAAGGCAAGGTTGCAGATCAAATTTGAGAAGAGAATACTGCTTTTTTTTTCCTTTTCTTTCATTAGCTGTCTAATGTTTGTTTTTTTGCTGTTATTGTATTTTTCAATCATCCAAGAGTAGTGTTTATTTGCGGTGATAAGTGGGCGTGCCAATTTTAGAAAGCGGAAAATTTGACCGAGGAAGTCGAAGACTTGAAGCAGCGGAGGGTGATGTAACAGCGTTTTGTCAGTTTGTATCCAGTCAGTGGCATTGTATTTTTTTTGATTTCTTCTTTGTTTTGTGTTCAAAAGTTATAACGTTACTTTTCTTTCCATGTTGCCCAATAATCCTTATTACCGCTTTTAAGTGAATTTGGTTTTGAAGAAAATATTGCCATATAATGCTTAATGTATACATTAAGCATAGTATACTTTTCTGTTAGTCAAAATACCTTAAGATTTCCTTTTCAGGAAGTAATCCATGAGTAAATAAACGAATTTAAAGTTTGATGAGTATATTTTGTTATGAGTGATCGATATTTAATATCTATCATTTGAAGTGCACCTCACATTTTATACAACTTGTAAATTTTTAGTAGCCAATTCCATGTTTCTCAGAATCAATATTATGAGTGGCCAGAAACAATTTGGATCGAGATTTATTTAAATTAGAGAAGATAATTAATCTGCTGTTTATAAGCCCAATTAAGCGGTTTTATCACAAAATGTAAAATTTCATATATTGTGAAGGAGCACGAAAAATATAGCAAAGAATGTTTGCTTAGTGAGAATGAAGATTAAGTCACTATATAATATTTTCAAACATGAGACAGTTGTCAAATTATTCTGGAGGAATATTTTCTTTCTTTCATATTTGTAGGTTATTGTTAGGAGTTACGCACCTTTGTTTTATAGTTTTTGTGCCAAATGTTCTCGAAAATTCTTCATTTACATTCTTTTTGGATCACCAACTCTGTATTTAAGTTCCAATAATCCCTCAACAGAGCTGAGGTATAGATTTTCTTCCTTCTACATTTCGTTAGAAAACCGAATAAAAATTTCGCATACAGTGATGGCATGTTTTAAAGTAAAGCAATTAAGCATTAAATTTTAATTCACCCATGGCCATTATTAATAACCATTGGTTGATTAGAACAAGTAAAAAGGTATATGGTCAATATAAATAAATGGATGTTGTTATAATTATATATATAAAAAAAAGTTCAATGGCTTAGACATAGGTGGGAAAATTAAGAATTGTGGAAGGATTATTAAACGCGAAATCTGTGAAAGGGTCAAAAGTACAACCAATTATGGCTAATCTTTTTAGGCAGAGTACGATTATCGGAAGTGAAATAGTAAGTGTCCGACATTAAATGTTTTCAATATAGTAATTAAAGATCTATCTATGAGTTAAAATAAAATGCTATCCGTGAGTTAATTATGGAATTTTTACACAAAAAGCACATTTCCTTAAATCTGCAATCTGCGCTATGGAAATTTAAAAATATAATCCATTCATGTTTGTAAAAAATTGGAACACAAGGCAGGAAATTTTAGAAATTAAGGAAATTTATTGCACACATTACTGATACTTTTACAAATAAATAATAAATTTTACAAATAAATAAATAAAAACCTTAAAAATTGGGACTTTGAGTTTTCCCCATACTGAGCGATGAGAATCCATAATCATCGTGACAAGTTTTGAATGTACTCTAGGAGAAAAAAATTTCAAGATGGTTTCGCTGCGACGCCAAAATTCAGTCGGCGATACACTAGTACAGCTGGTGTGCCCTACCAGCTGTACTAGTGTATCGCCGACTGATAAAATCCCAAGCATACCCAATGGGGGTCATATCATTAGTAGGTCATAGAAGAAGTGAAACATGCTGTGCATTGAAAAAATGCTTCAAAGAAATATACGCATGGGCATTATCCTGCTGAAATACAGCACCCGGAATACATTGAAGAATACTAAGGGCCTCTAGTTCCATAATTTTCCTTATCATGCGGTCACTGTTGAGGCTGTCCACAATTTGCACAAGATGGGATCGATATTTTTACCCAATTCCTCTCCACATTATAAAGCCAAGTGTTTTTGCGGTATGATGCTGGACACTGAAGAAGCACTGAGCCCGTCCATCTGCACCGTCTGATGCGTACTCCTCCCTCACTTCACTCCGAATTGTTAAAGATTCGTCGGAGATAACAACTTGTTGCCCCTTGGCCATGAAATGGGTTGCTGAGCCCACTCAAGTCAGAGGCTACTGAGATTCAGCGGCAGAGAAATCCCACGTAAAAGATTCTCCTGCTCGCTGTGGATGCAGTAAAAGAAGCTCGTGAACCATGCAACTCGATAAGTAACAAGTAAGGGGTGAGGGAATCTTGAACTGTACCCGTATGGTCGTACAGCTAGACATCAAAACACCTGTAGCGTACTCTAACGTTTTGCTAACATACGAGAAGACACTGTCTGGTTCATCACAGCCCTTTTAAGCCTAGTATGCTATGTGTAAAATAAAAAAATAAGTAATTTGTTACATTTAATAATTATTATACAGTCTGTACTTAATTAAAATGGCTGTTAGATTTTGTAGTTTTTACTTGGTAAAAATAATTAATACTTTTTTTACCAAGTTATCTATACTGGGATTAAATTTTGTAGATGCCAGCAAAATTCAATTTTTTAGTTGCATATGAGTTCATCTTGAGCAATTTTTGATTTTATTATGTTCTCGTTCGACTCCAAAGTAAAAGAAAAATGTATTTTCTGGTAATTAAAAATTAACTTAGTCACATAGCCATTGTGCGAAGTTGTTCTCTCTCGAGAATGAATATACACAGTAAAACACAATGGTATCATAGCAAAGCAACTTAAGCATTAGGTTCGTGTATGACCATACTGTCTTAAAATACTGATCTAGCTCCTTTCATTCTCTCTTTGTATGCAGTAGCTTATGAGTGGCTCAGGCGTAGTGTTTTTACGAATTTTGACAAAGTTTTTGAAGGCGACGCGAATATTTCTTCATTGTCTAAAATTTTTTAATAACTCTTGGCGTGGGTTACGATTGAAAGTTCTTATGTGCCATACTGCAGAACGCGTGCCCAGGTTGACCGTTCATGAGATAGAAGGAAAGAATATGTGGAAGAGGATTTGACAAAGCTTAGTGTTATTAATTACAGTCAATGTAAAACAAGAAAAGGTAAAAATTAAAAAAAAATACAGATTAACAACGTGATTATGAGAAAAATATATGGAAACTCAATAAAAAAATAAATACATTTACAGAATAAATATAAACGTAAAATCGTGTTTTTTTAATCTCATTCATATATTATGATTTTTGTATTGGAATCAATTGAAAATTAATAAATAAATGGTAATTAATAAATCGTAATCATAAATTAACATTTACTCTAATATATAAAATAAGTGTGCAAACAATTTGTTTTTTCCATTGTATTTTTGTTGACACTGTATTTTTTTATATCTTTCATATACATTAATTTTTCAGCATAAAATACAATATCGCATTACATAGTTATAGTAAAAAAATCAAACAATTTAATTAAATATGCATATAAAAACATTAAGATTTTATTCTCATTGACATTAAATTATTATTATCATTATTTTTATTGTTTATTGATGGCAAAGTCTTTTGCTACAGAGGATTTTCTATGAAAAATACAAAAGTTTCAATATACTTCTAAATATAATCCAGATAACGAAAAACTAGATATTTTGAAATATATTAAGATTTTTTTATTAGTATTGAGGGCAAAATATTAGAAAATGAGAAAAATCTGGAATATAACGTTAATCACTAAAATTAATCTAAATTAATAATGTTATCAATTCACATAAGCTCTAATAGCATACTATTCTTTCACATTAATAATAAGAGAAACACTAAAATAATTCAGTATAAGTTGCATTTCGCCCGAACGGGGTATTGTTCTAGAATTAACTTAAACATCTCTCTTTAAAATAACTCATTTTGGTTCAAAGATGACGGCACAATTTTCAGCAATCACATGAAAATTAAAAAAAAAACACACACACAAAAAACTAGCTTTAATAAACATACTATTTTCATATTTTCTTACAAATGACCAAGCAAATTTTTGAGCTATTACTTGAAACAATGTATAAATAGAAGCAATCTTATCTGTTTTCTTATAAGAAGTTTAAATGTAGGCGTTATATAATTAATACCCCGATTGCAATATCACTTGAGTAATAATTCTATAAAAATAAGCAGCAAAATTTTTATGATTTTTACTGTGATATAATTACTTCCTAAACTTATATTTCGTTTGTAAATCGTTATGAAATAATTTTTTTACTGCTTTCCGTATGCCGACTGATAATTTTAATCATTTATCTATGAGGAACTTTGGAAAAAAAAGATCTTTTTATCTTTTGAAAATATGCATAAAAAATCAAAAAGGTAAGGCATTTCTCCCTAACAGATAACGACATTCCTAACATTCTTTTGATATCAAAAATTGCATAATCATTCGAGAAGCTTTTTTTTCTCCGAATCTTTTAATATTGCATATTAATTTCAAACGAATGTCATATTTTTGTTTTGATAGCAAACGATTTCAAATGGCTATTTTGTTATTAAAAATATTTTGATGATCTTAAACACACATCACTTACTGGGTTTTAAAATGAATTTCTGGAAATCGCACGACGATTATTGTTATTTTATTGAAATTCTTCTCAAAACGTAGTACAATCGATGAACTTTTCATAAAGTACTTCCATCAAAATCAATAAAGTCATATTCACATTTACATGACGCTATAATATGCTTCTAAATGAATTATTAAAAAAATTATTATTAAATTAACTTCAACTTTTTATTCATAACTATTATGAGAAGATTTTCCGTAGAATTTCATTGGTGGTCATGTAATCGTAAATCATCGCGACATAAAATGTGAAATTTCTTTCTAAAAATTAATTAAATAAATAATGGCATTTGTATAGTTCATAAAACTTATCACACGAGATAATAATCCGATACAATAAGAATTTTATCACATCAAGCATTTTTCAAGACCATGTTTCCAATTAGAGAGTTTATATTTCCCAATGTTGAATAATTTCTCAGTAATATAATATGTTTTTCGTAAATAAATTTAATTTGAAATATTTTTCGTTGAAAAAAAATCATAACATTCTTTAGATTATGTAAATAAAATCTAAAGAAATTCTTTTATACTGTAATTTCTACTTATTAATTTAATAAAAAACTCAAAATAGAAAACTTTCGCCCTTATAATGAGATTTTTTAGCTTCGCAAACGAAGGAATTATTCTTACTAAGCAAAATTCTCTCAAAAGAGCCTATCTTATATACACTATTCAACAAAACGAATAAATTATTTTAGCTCATTTTGACAGAATGAAAATCTTTATATAACAGTGTTTATCTAGACATACAAATAATTCTTTTAATACACATGCACCTTATAAATCTGACCGCGAAAAATTGGAGTCAAATTACAATATACACAAAAAAAACATTTTATTACAAAAAATAGAGAACTTTTTAATAACAAAATTTGTTTCTGTTACTTTCAATATTTCTTTTATTTGGAATAAATTCTTACAAACTTATTGATCATTAGTGCTATCATTTTGTAACTTCTAGTAATGATTTTTTAGAACAAAATCTAATTTTCTAAATTTCGTTCTAAAAATATTTTTAATAATTTTAAAATGCAAGCTTAAATAAATTTTTATGCATGTAAATGTTTTACCAGAAAATTGGTATTTTCAGTCAAAAATGCATTTTAAGAACATAAATAATTTTCTTAAAACAATGAATATGGGAAAAAGTTCTAATCAATAACATTAAATTTACAAATGTATGGGCAAAAATTTCTTTATTTTTAGATTTATTGTATTATTTTTGTATTTAATTCGTTAAAATGAAATACTTATATTACTTTCAAATTTCTTTGATTTACTAAAATTCATTTTAAGAAAAAAGAATAAACTGTTCTCCTTTCGTCCTTTTAAAGTATTCCAAAAATACATTTCCAGATTTCAAAAAGAAAAAAGAATTACTTTTTAAATATTTTACCATTTTTATGAATAAGTTCTTAATGAATAATATTAAATTAGAATTTCAGAATTAAACTTAAAATGCTTTTAACAGTCAATGAATTAAATAGAAATCGAAAATGACATTTAAAGAATATTTAATTTGTTTTGCTAATGGCACACTTTACAAAGCATTTCTCAAAAAAACTTAAAAAGAATTAAATAATTTTGAAATAAAATTTAAAGCAGAAAACTTGTTTTATATTTTAAGGAAAGGAATAAATCTTTTCTTTATTAAAATTGTAGGATCAAAATTATTTTTAAATTAATCATTACATTTACATTTACAATTGTTTTGATATCGTTAAATTGCATTTTTGGAAGAATATTCCTATCGAATTTTCGTCTGTCCAGTTATAACCTAGAATTGTATGGAATGATCTTGTAAACTATTCTATGATTAGTTTTAATTTTAAAACAATCCTTTTCAAACTTCTGTTATTTTTGGTAATATTTCTGGATTTTCTCTTCCTTTATATGATTATATATAAATTTTCCCGAATTAAATAAGTATATATATATATATTTTAAAATTTTATATTTGAATTCGTAATTACAGCTTATATTAGAAACATATAATTGTTTAAAAAACTTATTTTTAAAATCTGTTCTCTATCTTTTAAGGATATAAATACAAATTTAAAAATCAATTTCAGTACATCGCATTTTCCCCTTCAGTTTTAATTTATTTTTAACATTTACTTAAACAATGATTTTTAAAAAATATTTGATATTTTACTTAGAATACCAGTAAGGCGTGATAACTGCTCTAAATTTGAAACATACATTTTGGAATAGGAATTGAATGCTTTTTTTCATCATTGTGATTATTTAGAATTTTATTAGGGAAGTAAATTACAAACAGCGTGGGCATTTTTAAGGAACCTTAATTTTAAAAAGTTAATGATTAAAGTTATATATAAAACAATATTCTGTTTCTTCCGCTTGCAATGATCTCTTGTGTCTTTTTAAAGTTCATTATCCATAAATTACTGAAAATACTAAGTGATAAAGAGGTTGCTTAAGACTACATGATTAAGGATCAAAGAAATGAAAATAATCAAAATAAATCCCAAAAGTCTGATTCATGTGAACGATACACAAAGGTAATCATCCTCTCTGGATATCTGGATATATATATATATATATATATATATATATATATATATTCACATATATATATGAAAAAGGTGCCCGGATATAACAGTATTGAGTTGAATAATCATAATCATTTTCTGTATCTTTAATATGAGGTAAATTGTTCTGAGCGAGAATAATTCTGAAAAAAATTAAATATTATAGACAAATTCGTAGTACAAGTCATAGGTATTTTTTAGAAAATATAACGAAATGTATTTTTTTACTCAGTCCTCTCATCTTATAATTTATATGTATATTTGGTAAAAATTTTTCGTATAAAACTAAAATGAATTATGGAGTAATTCCAACTGATTAACTCATCGATTGATCTTTAGAGTTGGGAAACTTTTTTGGAAAACAACGCAAAATAGATGTTGCCAACAAAATACTTCATGTTCTAAATATTTGACTGCAATTTTATTTATCTATTCAACAGTATATATTACCTAAAAATTTATAAATATAATTGTCTATAGTTTGCCTTGTGTGATATCTATATGTTTGGTATTGTTTAAATGACCATCTTTATAAAATTCGACTTGAAGACTCTTGGCTGTATTCTTTGCAACGCTGAACAGTCCATGAACAAGATGCATATTGCGCTGCGTAATTCATTCTTTTGTGCTTGAGTATCAGGAAAGAAGGTGGAGGCTAATGATTTAGTGGCTCAAATGTCTAACATGTGTATCAATTTATAATTAAAAAGATATTATAATTAGATATTAACCAATGTACACTATGCAATGTAATCAATAAATGTAATATTACGTAAAAATGTAAAACATTTAACAATTTTCTGCCAATTTAAATAATATTATTAAAAGTTTATTTGAAATTATCATCTTTTAGTCCAGGAAAGCATTAGAGAGGCAATAAAAGAAAATTTAATTTAATAACCAGTTTTTCCAATTTAATAATGATTTAATCCAGTTTTGTGGTAAGCCAATGGAGGTTTTAGGAGAAGCGTAGTAGCATTTATGCGTTTTGCTCCTTCATTTGTCTCACTATGGAAGACCTTCACTCCTGTTAATAGAAAAAACACCAGAAAACATACTCCCAAAACTCAGGATCGATGCTAATGCAAATGCCGTCGAACAGTTCGGGCAAAAATTTTTCGTCTTACAAACGACCCTATTTACTAACTAAAAGATTGTGACAGGGTTGTACGATTCACTAAGATCATAATGGTAACATTTGTGTCTCGTTAAAATGTAAATATAGAAGGGTTTAACTCAGTGATGGAGCATTTCATTGCAACACGTGCGTCTTCAGACAGCAGTGGTCTGGTTGGTTAGGGCGTCGGAAGGAAGAGAGTTCAAATCCTTTCTTAACCAAAGATTCATCCTGCTCATTTAATGTTGATAGTGCACATTAAATAGGTCGTGGTCGCAATGTCTTCCAAGCGAAATGATACCTCTGGGGATGACAGGTCAAGGATTGGGAGTCTTTTGCTTAGTCCTTTCTTTTAAATTACGGAGGCTCCCAAACGGCTTCTTTCTATCTAATGAGTAGAGCCAAACTAAAGGTAAATGAGTTCAAGGAAGTGAAAAGGTAAGTGAGTACAAAGAAAGGAAAAGGTAAGTGAGTACAAAGAAAGGAAAAGGTAAGTGAGTACAAGAAGTGAAAAGGTAAGTGAGTACAAGAAGTGAAAAGGTAAGTGAGTACAAGAAGTGAAAAGGTAAGTGAGTTCAAAGAAGTAAGCTGGGCCTCACTCACATCTCGCTGCGAGCATCACAGTTCTTATATTTCAATATATGAATGCTGGTGCAACGACAACCAATCACAGTTTAGAAATTTTCTCTCAGATTTCCGGGGCTAAACACAATGCATCGTTTTATGGTGTGAAGGATTGAAATAAAGAGAGCCTTCAATTGTGAAAAATCAAATTTTTTTAGAACGGAAAGTTAGAAAATAATGTAACATGAATTGTTGTTAATATCACTGAAAACTGAAATAAATTGACTAGGGTGTATATGTTATCAGCATGAATTTCTTTTATGTAAAAAATACGAGAGTTGTTTATTGTAAGTAATTATGGGGCAACATAAAAATAAAACTTCCAAAAGCTATCAACATCTGAAGTTGCATTACGTCAACCATAATTATGCATATTTTCATTTTATCATTATTTTTACATGTACTCTGTATCTACCATTATTTAATTAATGTGCTTATTCACAGAAATATAATTCTATTGATTTGTACATATCCATATAGTATTGATTCATCTGTTGCATTTTTAATGCAGTTTTTTCTCATGAAATACGCTTAATTATTCCTGAGAGAATTCCTGCATTAGAATAAATTCGAATATATCATATTGCATTTTGACTGAAAATGCGAAACTTAAAAATTCTCTTCATCCCACAGAAACCAAATGATAATTTGAATTGCTATGCAATTAAGATTGCATGAAACCAAAACCAAAATCAACGAAAAATTGCATAAAACCAGTGCAAACATACAACTTGCAATCCGCCGGTATTGGAATACCATTGAGAAATAATCGAATACCAAGCGAATCCTTGAAAATATAAGTCAGCATCGCACCCTCTAACCGCATTATTCTTGAAGAGAGAGAAAAAAAGCGATGAATGTACGCGTCTCTCATTTACATTTCCAGAGAACGAGGCCTGTTCGAAAGACAGCAGGAGCACTGTATGTAATTATCACATAACACAAACCGACTATCGAACACCGACTGAGAAATGGATGGTAATTCCTATTTATTTACGAAATCCACAACTTTGTGGCTTGTTATGACACCTTTTTCCCAGCAAGTCGGCACCTCGTGCTGGAAGGATATCTCTTTTTATTTCTTCTGCAGACATAAATATTTTTAGCGCCTTCGCGTCTCGCAACTTAGAGGGAAGAGCGGGCTGTTGTAAATTGGCAGATTAAAAACCACCCAGAGCGCACCGTCTTTCATCCAGGGATTAAGATGTTATGGATTAAAAGGAATTAATGGGCCGAGTTCTTGGACAAGAAGAGAGCCATTTTTTACGGTCACTTGAAAGATGAGATGTGGACAGACAAGTAATGTCGCATTTTTTAAACGTATAAATTTGCAGGAAAAAAAAATTCGTTCATTTTTTCTACTTAACGTCGATTGCTAGCTTACATATCTTAGTGGAGAATTGAAGCATAATATGACAGTTATGACTAATCTTTTAATGCCACAGATGGCAGATTCTTTTTCTGTTGGGAGGCAATTCTTTGATATTTGATTTAAAATAACTTTTTCTTTAGATATTATTAGTGTTATCATGCCAAAATAAATTGCTTTCCGATGCAGTTTGTTTTGCAAGTTCTTTTCTTTCATGATTAATTAAGATTAATATTCTTGAAATTACATATTCCAGTAAAAGCATTTAATTTAATATTATCAAATTAACACATGCAAGTTTAAACCTATGTTATTTTGTTGGAGAAAAATATTCCTACGTAATATTTCCCAAATCAGCAAGTATGTGATATCTAAAATGAAATATCACAAATTTGAACAAGGAAACAATTCAAACGATAAGAATGTTTATTTACACTGATGAAAGTATGTGTTCGTTGAAACGTTCCCTCAGACTTAAAAAATTGGTCTATTTAAAAAAATAATTAAGAAATCAAAAGAAATATAGTGGAAGATGCATCTAACCATGTTCTAGTTTCATAGAATGAGACAAAAGTAAGTTATGATTAAAACTTTTTAAATCGCTCATAAATTGTCCTTAATGTAGTGGTTTTCAATTTAATCAAGGCTTGAAATTAATGCATTATGAATAAAAGTGATAATTTTTCAAAACATTTTATTGTCGTTTATTATATACCAATATTAAAATAGAAATGCACACACACACAACTACTATCAACTACTAACAACACTACAACTATTATCTACCTGTATACCAGGTAAAATCTTAATCTTGTGGTTAATCAACAGCAGCGTTCTTCAGTGAACTACTTTTACAAATACAATGAAATTTGAAATAAATGACACTATAAAAATTAAGTAGCAGTATTTTTAATATGAGAAAAAATCAAATTAAATGAACAAATAATTCAAAATATATTATATTTGACACAATTAGATCATTTATTCAATAAATTATTGTCAAAGAAGTATTACAATTTTCGGTTTATTGCGCAAGATTTACAGGCATAAAAGATATTATTATAGGAATTTTTTTCTTGTATTCCAAAACAAACTCAAATACTCAAGTAAGTTACAAATATAGAAATTTTATCATCTCTTTTGATATACCTATTTGCATTTATTTACAATTAATATAAATAAGATTTAATAATTTATTTCCAATGTTCTATTGCAAAAGTTAATTAACATTCTTTGTCTTATTTGTTAAGGTATTTAAAACGAAAAATTTCTTAAAAGTTTTAGATGAACAAATTATCTAGAATTCAATTTCTGATTTTAAAGTCAAAAGTTACAAAAACTTTCCTATCATTTAAGTTCCAGATTCAAGTTATGATTGGTAGTATCTGAGATTAAAAAAGTATACTAATTCTCCCATAAATAATTTTTACACGCTGAAACAAATAAAGGGCAATTTTTTTCAACGTAATGTATTAATTAAACGAATGAGTTTTAAGTGTCTTTTCCTTGTGTATTTTTACAAAAAAATAGAGTAAGAGAAATTAAGAATTCACCGTAAGACTATGAAGTTTAAAAATTAAAAGTTACAAGAAATGTGCAAATATAGGGTAGTAAATATATAGGCTTTTATTATTTTTATTGAACCAATCCAATTTAAGTAAAACAACTGGATGCGAAGATCAAAAAATTCATTAATGAATAAAATAATTTCGAAAAAATACAATGAATTGTTTCCAATATTTTAGCATTATGAAAGGCACTTTCTAAATTGTTATCGGTAAATTTTGTTTTAAATGTATAGCTTGATGATAAAGTAGTAAGGATTGTTATATCCTACTGGAGAAAATACTTATACAAGTACGTATGTTCTTACATAAATATAGGAATAGACATTCTTGTGAACAAATATATTAATAAATACAGATACTAACTACTCTTACATAAATATAAGAATAAACAGAAAATATATAATATATGAAATTATAATAGAGGGATAATATTTTATGGAAAAAAGCATATTATTAGTAATTATTTTTGTTTTCTTCCTGACAAATTCATCAAAACTATTGAAATATGAGATTGAATATGAATTGTTTAATATGAGATTGAATTGAAATATGAGATTGAATTGAATATGAGACAATTTACTATATGAGATTATTTCCATATAGTAAATATTGTTTCTATACACATGTAAACTTATACAAAAAATGTGATACATTTTTCTATGTTAGATACATCTTTCTACATACTCTTTTAGATACATTTATTCAATAAAAGAATTTTAGCATTACTTCATTTATGATAACCCAACTGAAGTATATGAAAATTTCCACAAAAAATGGGATATATTTCTAACAAATTCCTAGATAAATTTATTCGATGAAAGACTTTCAACATTTCTAAAGATTTAAAACAAATTTTGATGCATGCAATGGGCTATAAAAAAAAAAGGAAGATAGGTCTCACACATAAATATGTGTAACATAACAGCACCACATTCTCAACTGAAAGCTATCTTTGAAGACATTTTTTTCCCCAATAAAGGGCAATCTCACAGTAACTGTCGATCGAGAAATGATTTCGAAGGAAAGGACGAAATGCCACCAACCATGTTACCTCCGATATGACTTCCATCACGTGATGGCAGGGAAACTGAAGCCAATGCCACCCAGGGAACGGAGGGAAGCTTTTATCCCAAATTTGGCAACCATTTGCAAGCCATAAAAAGTGTTGCGCATCCGTGCCTGCTTCGTTTTATGGACTCGATAATACCACAATCAACTTCTGTCTCCGAATCATTAAATCTTCGGTGTATATAAATCTCCATATCGGAACCATTTGAGCAAATCTGCCCTCCATTAAGCAAACAGATGTAATGGGCAGCACACACTGCATTCCAAGGACGCGGGCAAATCAAAAACGGAATGAGATAGCGGCGGATTCATTAGGAAGTGTCATTTATGCTTCCCCCAAACCAAAAAGAAAAAGGCCAAACAATGGAAATCTCTTTGAATGGATTTCATGGTAAACAATCGCGAGAACAATATGTATATACATATCAATGAAATTATATATAGACAAGTTTTTCAACAGCAATTGAGAAAATCCATTAACCACCAACATCTTATTTCTGTATTGAATTCTAAATTGTGGTAAAGAATGATTTACTGCTTAGCATCATTTTTCTAGTTGTACTGTATTGGAGAATTGTCACATCTATATGAATGTACAAATTCATCATTATGCGTTACAGACAAAAGTTAATAATCTATTGCATTTGAAAAATATCTTTGCCATTCTTAGAACCTTGGGTCGGTGTTCTCTACATTAAAAACGCATCTCAACTACAAGCACGTTTCTTTTTACGTTTTCTCATTATAAAAATTTCATCTTTCTTTTCACATAATAATTACTTAAAAATAAATATGTTCTTTCATGTTGCTCGATGTTTTACTCTGTTTTGTTTTTCCAAAACAGTTTCGTGAAGGTTAACAATTTCGGAATATGTAACTATATTGAAGCTAAAAATATTCCAAGGAAAAAGAAGACCGAATTCCATTTGTAATTCAAATTCTAACGGTAAACTACTTACGTTATCTTGTTATTCGTTGCTATGACGACTCACTGAAGAAGCTGGAAATTGACATAAGCCAACTTTAAAGAAAGAGGCTATAGTAAATAATCATTGATTAGAGAATATCTAGATTTTTCACCAACAACGCTGCCTTGCAGCTATAAGGTTGTTGGTGGCATTTTCCTTTTAATGGATCACAAAATTGAAAATGCAACAAATTGCAATTAAATTTAATGCTTTATATTAAAGTAAATAATATTAAATTTTTCTGGACCAGTGAAAATTTTTCAAAAAAATTTACCATTGAATTATGTATTTTGATATTTTTAACGTGGATGATTCGGACACGATTTTAAAAACATAAATTTAATATAACAGCCAATATCCGTAGGAAATACTTGAGAATACTTTGTACATTTTGTAAAGGTAAGTCAAGTATAATTGATTATTTATAATACTTGATAAATTGAGAGTATTTTGCATTCCATTCTAAAGCCATGTAATTTGCTATCACTGCAGAAAGTTAAAATATACATAGCAAAATAATAATTAGCATTTTCCTATTTATATATAAAATATTAGACAGGAAATATAATTTAGGTTATTCCTTAAATGTAATGTTAAGAATCATATGTTATAAATTCAAAATGAAACTAATCTTTTTAAGTGACTAAAAAAATCAAATTAAAAAGGGAAATTTTACTTCAGAACATTCTAGAAATGTTATTGATTCTGGTTATCAAATAAAAGGTTTGTATATATAATCTATTTTGTATACATTTATGAAACATTTAACTATGAAATAATTAATTTTATACAAATTTTAGAAATTTTTTTAATGACTAATATTTGATGAAATAAATAATTCTTTAAATAATTCATTTTCAAATAATCGTTTAACATGTATAAACAATGTATATATTCATTATTAATTTATACTTAAGTACCAGCATTGAAATTAAATAGCAACCTAAAATTTCCAACAACACAATTTTTTAATTTTTCTTACTATTTCTTACGCATATAATATATATATATATATATATATATATATATATATATATATATATATATATATATATATATATATATATATATATATATATATATATATATATATATATATATATATAGTAAGAAAAATTAAAAATTAGAATGCTGCAAACTTGTTTGTGATGGAAGTATTTCATATCTGTTATATTTACTAATAGAACAAAAAAATCAGATTTTTTTCCCCAAAAGTGAATATAATCTACTTATTTTATATTAAGAAATTCTGAGTACTGAAAAGTAATTTTTTCTGTAAACCACAAACAAAATATTACTTGTTATCCAAGATGAAGTAAAACCAATTAACAGTTTAATTATTCAGAGTAAAATTCTAAGAATTAGATTGTTACAGGATTATTTTGCCTTTATTTTATTACTAAAGAACGTTAAATAGTTATTTCCATTTTAATATATTTTGTATTTAAAGACCTATTTTCATAATGTTTTATTAACTATTTTAAATCCATCTCATTTCGTTGCAAACATTTGTAAAATATTTTAAATAGGACTTTTTTCATTTGCAAATGTTTTTATTTATAAAATTCAAATGAATTCATCATCATCAGTAAAAGACTTAGCTACAATATATTTCAAATATATTTATAAAATTTGCGTGCAATTAATATTGCAATAATTGCTGAGAATTTTTTAATTTATTCTCTTAAAAATGTTGCAGTGGAATGGGATTAGTTATTATAGAGCTATATTTGCTTTTAAATTAATCTTAGCTGCACAAGTCAAAGTTGTTTTCTGAAAGGTGTAATAATTTGAAAAGTACACATAAAATGTTAAAATGTTATCGTTTCATAATAAGATCATAAATAAAAGCAATAATTCCCATCCAAATTTTGCTAAATTTAAAATTTTAATTCTAGACAGCGGTTTATGTACAGTAATTTTATCTGACGAATTAATGAATGTTATAGAGTGAATGAACTAGAATAAATACTTTTTAAATCTTTATATATAAAGATTCAAAAAGTATTTATTCTAGTTAAATAAAATTCTTTAAATAAAATTTTATATTCACACTAATTTTGTTACATTTAAAATTTTTATATATTACAATACATATTGAAAAGTTTCACCTGATGAAATTTCATAGTATTTTAATTTGTTTTATGTATATAAAAATCCATTTTTAGCTATCCATATGCGAATTTTCCTTACAAAAATATTAATTTTCCTTAAAACTTATCTTATGAAAGTACTGAGTAAATTTAGAAACATCTTACATCTATGGTACAGCCATGCTTATTCTAAGGGGAAAATTTTGCGCATCTAATGAAATGGTTATTTATGCGCAAAATAATAACTTTTTTATTTCTTTAATTCTAGCAATATGCATTTTAATACTCCCACAATTAAAAAAGATACATTTTAAAGGTTAATGTATTATTATCATTTTTTTATAAATTTAACTAGATACATTTGAAAATACTAAGAAAAAAACATTAAAAGTTTTAACAGTTAAAAGAATTTTAATTGAAAATATCTAATGCATTAACTTACTAAACACAAAACAGAAAATACGTTTACATGATAAAAATTGCAGAAAATAATATAATAAATAGAATCTTTTAAATAATGTATATATAGAAATATTTTATAAAACTTATTTGATCCTTCTGGTATAATATAAACTTGAAAATAAATCATTCCATCATCCTTTAAAAATAAAGATGTAATTAAACTACACAGTTTTCAAAAACTCAGAAATTGATGGATGTTTACAATAATTATTGTAATAACAGTTGAATAAAAAATATTAAGGAACGAACTATTTGATAGTACATTTATTCAATATCCAGAGGAGTTTACAATCGAATTCTTTCTCTCTTTTTTAAATAAATTACAATGCAAATCTTGTTCATATGAAAACCTCTTAAGGAAAAGGAATCCCTTTCATTTTATACCGAAATGAGATTTTGCAATAATACTTTTGATATTCTATTAATGTATGTATAGTATGTCATTACATTTTTAAATCCTTCATATAACGATGTTATTTTATTCCTTCACCGCTCAGTAATCTAAATCGCTGTTTGGTAAAATGGGAGAACAAATTGTTACCTTCCCACGTTATCGAAAATATCGAATGGTATAAAGCCTTTTTATTCCGTCCCAAGATGGATATATTAAAACACGGAACACGTATTTGAACAAATCCAACTTTGTCGCCATTCTACGTGAAGCCTCCTCCATTACAAATGCAAATTGGCTTGGTACATCCATCCATCACTCTGGAGGTATACAACATGTGTTTTGATGTCACTGAACATGGCAGACAAGAAAAAACTCACATCTCAATGTTGGGACGACAGAGCTGCTATTTTAGACCTTCTCTCCACCAAAATGTGATCCATCACAAGCTGTAATTGCTCTGAAATTTGAGTTTATTCGAATTATGTTCCTTGTCATTTTCACTCGTTGTCAATGAAGCCATTCTGAAGAACAACGCTTGCCAACTCCGAAGTTGAACTAGCGTAGCTTGCTTATTTTGCTGGAGTCATTTAAATGTTGGAGGCAGTTGCTACTTTTCTTGTACTTATATTTGTGAATAGAGATAGAGATTCAAAGTGTAAAATTTTGAGTATTTGAGTCATGGAAGTAATATGGACTGAATAATCACTCATTTAAAAGGTGTATTTTTGATTATTAGATTAAAAAACATTTCCAGATATTGAAAGAGTATATAATTAATACAAAAATTCATGACTTATAACTAAAAAAAATTGGATATGTTATATTTCACTAAAAAAATTAAATTTTTAATTTTGTGGGTTTTAATCGTATTTTATGCCGATTATCACAGTTTTAATTGGCTTTTATCCACTATTGTATTTTGGTACAATTCATATAATTATCATGAAATTTAATAAACTAAAATAATTTTTAACGAACTCTAACAACAGAAACACTTACAGAATCTAATTAATACATAAAAATTCGGGATGATTGCCTTAAAGTCAAAGGAAATATAAAGGTAGATTCTAAAATGTACTTTATTCTTTAATGTATGAATGATTTTTGGAAAAACATTGTAAAATTTTTTTCCAGCTAGAATAAACATAATTTGATTCGGAACATGAGTCAAAGAGATGATTCTTTCATAATTATGATATTTACAAAAGGTTGCATATTCCAAGCATATGAAGATTTCATATAATAAATAAATCTATACAATATATGAAAATTTGGCACAGTCGCCGTATAATCCAGAATGCCAAATTCTGAGTTAGGTGATTTTTTGGCGTATTTTCTTATGTATCTGGCAACCTGGTCTGTCTTACGTCATTGATATGGAGACTTATAAAAATTAGTCAGAAATTTTATTTTGGCAACCCTAGTATTTACGTCATGGCTCACGTCACAATACGTCATCTTGGCAACATTTCTTCACCAACAAAAAAATTCAGAAATAGGAATCCTGGATTATACGGCATCTATTCCGAAAATTTTGCTTTATTTAGTATTGCCATAATACTTAATAAAGCAAAATTTATAATATAATTTTGAAAAATATAATTTTTAGCGCCATTTAATTAAATTGTTTTCTTATTTTAATAAGTAGAAGAACTATATATCCTTTCTTATGCAATATAAGATATTTCATATTGAATGAGACAAAAGAAGTGTACAGTACAAATTCTGTATTTAAATTACTGAACCAAAATAAATTCTGAAATTATAACTACCCAATTTTTATATACTTACTATAGAAACATTTTCCAGTGTTAACTGTTAGACGTATTCTTCACCAAATCCCATTATTTATGCAGAAAAAGGCGTACTGTGCTTTTAAATGGTCAAAATATCATAATTTACTGTTGTCTAAAAATAATTTCACATGAAATTCTCTAAATTTATCACCGTAACGTCTCAATATTGAACGATCCAAAAAGCATATTGAGAATAAGAAGGCTTCTTTAGGGAAATTAAACCAAGACGAATGGAAAGGGAAATGGTTGAGAAAATTCGTAAATCGTATTTATACGAAATTACACAGAGTACTTCTTACAATGTATTACGAAAGCGTCTACAATTCTGGCCACTATACCTTTTGGGTATCCAAAAGTTAAAACTTCACGACAAATCGGTACACGAAGCTTTTAGTAAGAATTTACAAGATAAATTAGAAGTAGATTGTTTCTTAAATAAGTTTTTGTTCAAGGAACAAATCATTCACCATATGGAAAAATTAATCCTTATTTATGATTTGGAAGCGCATAAAATTCAAACAGTGTGATGTCATACCAGTGTTATTCTCCAAAGGTGAATATTTTCAGAGCCATTTTCAACAGTTTTGTTTCTGTATCTCTGTGTGAAAATTAATGGATGCATTTATTAATTATCATTAAAGTGGTTGTACTCTCAGTTGGAATTGGGAATTATCGGTTTCATTCTACATCAAGATGATGCTCCTTCCCATTGGCATAAAATTATATTTCAGTATTTAAGCTATAGTCAACTCTATCGCAGACTGGCAAATCTGGGTCAAGCAATATATTATTACTTTTTAATGTTAATGTGGATATTCATTATTTTTTCATTTACTACGATATGTAATTAATTTTTTGAGGTTAAGCTCTTTGCATAGATTTCTTTAGGGAAATACTCTCGTGCCCTCAGCTGTCCAGAACTTAAAACAATTGAAGCAGCAGATAATTGAAATATTCGAATCATTATCAAACGATTTTCTGTCAACAGTGGGACAGGAATTGGAAACCACGTAATTGACCGTCACCAGAGGGTGTAACTTAGAACATCTGTATGAATTTGGATACATACTTAATGGTCCAGGTGACCCTCGGGCTGTACCTTAAGGTTAATGGGTTTGGAATATTCTCCGATCACTAAGCGCCTCGTAAATTTTAACCATGGTCAAGTGATGATGCCACACCTGAGCTGGTACCCTCCTCTCCACATCCACGCCACACCTGTGGAAGGAGTATAGGATATTAACGTGGGCACGTCCAAAGTCGACGAAGATGAAGGAGAATGTGGTCACCTTCCCAATCACGGCTCAGGGCAAATGAGGCTTCATTTTGATGATCTAACTGGAATGAAGCTACTGAGCCACTCTAATATTTAAATTTAAAAAATTAGGCATAGTGATTCAACCTCTGCAATTTGCTTTACGTGAAGCTATTGAGCCAATGCAGCTCTATAAGTTTGAATAAACATTGTTTCAACGGTAACTTTAATTTATCACAATAAAGTAATTATTCCCTAGTGTGCTCTTTTGCACTCCATTCAATCCGAAATCCTATATATTTAGAAAAGTATAATTTTAAAATAATTTTTTTTATGTAATTATACCACACAAACATAATTTTCCGAGATATTATTTCATTTCGATTTTATTTTTTTTTTTCTACAACTTAAATTTGCTAATGCTAGCTCATGTGTGATTATGTATATATATATATATATATATATATATATATATATATATATATATATATATATATATATAGTGTGTGTGTGTGTGT
This sequence comes from Latrodectus hesperus, assembly GCA_037975125.1. Classification (NCBI taxonomy): domain Eukaryota; kingdom Metazoa; phylum Arthropoda; class Arachnida; order Araneae; family Theridiidae; genus Latrodectus; species Latrodectus hesperus. Next base: position 38,474,592 of record CM075860.1, read on the forward strand.
GTGTGATGATATATATATATATATGTGTGTGTGTGTGTGTGTGTGTGTGTGTGTGTGTGTGTGTGTGTGTTGTGTGTGTGTGTGTGTGTGTGTGTGTGTGTGTGTGTGTGTGTGTGTGTGTGTGTGTGCGTACAAAAGTATTTTCAAGAGGAAAAAGTGGAGGTAAAATAAGAAATAGAATCAGGATAATAAACTGCAATATGAAAAGAAATTTCTATCCTGTTATGAAATTTTCAAGAACTTTTCTTCCTCACATTATCTTCAAAGTTACTGAAACTGAGAAAGCGTAATCGAAAGACATTTCGGGTCTCATTTCTCTTGGTTAATGCATAATTCCCATTCAAGGACAAAGCAATCCTTGAATGTCTGGGCATTGACAGTGTTTATAAAAAAATATTCGGCTAAACAGAATCTGCGTAAAATGTAAATAAATGCAAGATCACAGTTTTCTCAAGGGTTTGTAGCATTATTCAGTAATATAACAGCAGATAGGAATTTATTTAAGCATAATATTTTTTTTGTGAATTTTCTGAGAATAATATTTAAAAATTTGAAACAAAATAATAGGTTTTTGAAAGATAAAAATATTTAATATTTTTAGAGTTCCTAAAATTAGTTTTTTTTTTCCTTTTTGTATTTGAAAAATTTTTTGCAACGCACTCCTTAATTCCCCACCGTGGATAACCGAAAGACCAAAAGTTTTTTTTAAAAATATTTTAAATATATTCATGGAGGACTTTTCTCAATTAATAAGTCGTATTCACATTGCACAAAAGTTTAAAAAAAAAAGACAAAAATGAGACGCCCATCTGTCGTTTCTCAATTGGGACTGAACCCAGATTTTTTCGTTCTGTGGAGTACTATCTTATTACTAGCAAAAAGACCTAGAATGGTATGAATTCGAGAAAATAATGATCAGAATATTATAATCCATATATAATAATCCCCCTACCTTCTTCTTCTTCTTCTTAGAGTTGGGTTTGTATGTCATTGGGCACCTCTGCTTTTATCAGCATTTTGTACTGTTAACTCCAAATCCAATGTTTCCTAGTTCCAGTTGCTCGGGTCACTCACTTTATTAATAAAGTCCGATAACTCTTTAATGGAGTCTAGGTGTAACTCTCTAGTATGGATGATGCCTAAAGAAATTAATATAGGGAGGGCTAGAGCCTCGCATTCGTAAATGATATGCTTGACCATTTCCTCTTGCGTATGACATTTTCTGCAGATAGGTTCTTGCTGAAACAGTCCCATTTTATGGAGGTGTTTTCTGAAGTAGTAGTGCCCAGTTATGAAGCCTACGATTAAACGTATCTTCTGCCTAGAGCATACTTAGAATTTTAGAGGCAATCCTCGCTGATGATCCACAGATCATACTTTTAGCGTGGGTTTGACCAGGAGTGTTGAGCCAAGCTTCATACATCTTCCGTTTTTCCCATCTAAGAACATTGGTTTTTGAGGTCTTCAAAAATTCCCCTATAGCACGGTATATTGGTTCTGCGTTATCGGAAAATACGTTATACGAGCATTCTCGTAAAACTAGCTCGTTTGACCTCGTATAAAGCGTTACGCGTTCAAATGAATCAGTTTAACTTCTCTCGTTAAAAAGGATTTAAATTGAATAGTGAGGAAAAAAATTGTTATGAGAGAGAGAAATGTATTCAAATCAAATTAAAAACAGTTTAAATAAAAAAAAATTTATACAAATGTAACTAAAAAACAGTTAATTTAAAATAAACCAAATCATTCCAAAAACAGTTTTATTACCTGTTCATTCGCTGTAGGAGCTATCTGAAATAACGTTCCACTTACATAATTTTTTAGCAGAATGATCAACTTTCAATAACATAATTTAATCTTATTGTATAAGAACACAATTGACACAATGTGCAAACGTACGCGAAATTGATTACCAACTGTACAAATCATTATAAATTTTGCAATGGAGAAATATAATTTGTTGAATCCTCGCTCTGTATGGGGGAAAACACGTATTATATGTGGGACATGAAAACGCGTTCTAAGAGAAACGTGTTATAGGGGAATTACTTTTGTAGGACAATATTAATATTTGTCTATTTAGTGTGTTTCACCAATGTTACATTTTTTAAGTAAATTCTTTAATTGAAAATATCACAGATCTTCAAAAATTCTTTTTCTCTCTCTAGTTGGATCTGTTTTAGTCAGTAGTTTTTTAATTAAATTTTTTATTCGCATTTACTTATTTATTTCTTTTTAAAAATGATAATCAAACTGTGTCTTGCATCAAACACTGTACAAATTTCAGGTTTTCCACTATATCTGGAGTCAAAAACAAGATCTAACGATAAAAAAAAGTTGGATGAGAGTCTTACGAGATTCAAGACCACGATTTTTTCCTAACTGCTTTATAACATCAGTCACAACTTTTACAAAAATTTAATCAAAACTAAATTATGACTTTTATCAACTAATCTAATCATATGAGGAAGTATGAATTTATTGGTTAAAAAATTGAAAATCATTTGCAAACATTAAATATTAGAATGGATAGCTAGCATTAAAATTGTTAAATAATAAACTTACTATACATTATTTTTGATTTGCTGTACAATTTATTTATGCCAAATATATTAGAATTTTTATCTGAGAAGAAAACTTTTATCTAACAGCAATGATAAAAATTTTTTATAAATTATCAAAGAGACAATTAATAAATAATATAAATAAACTTATAATAATCAGTTTCTAAAGAGAAAAAAGTATATAAAAGCAATACAGAATCTCTAATAAAATTTTAAAAGCAATTAAAATTTTAAAATATTTTAAAACATATTATAAATTTTAGTATACATTAATTGGATGAAGAAATGCTCATTCAATTTATATAGATTAATTGGATGGAAAAATTCTCATTCAATTTGTTTAGATTAACTGGATGAAGAAATTCTCATTCAGTTTGTATAGATTAATCTGATGAAAAAATTCTCATTCAGTTTTTGTAGATTAATCTGATGAAAAAATGCTCATTCAATTTGTGTAGATTAATCGGATAACGAAATGCTCATTCAGTTTGTGTAGATTAATTGGATGAAGAAATGCTCATTCAATTTATGTAGATTAATTCGAATGAAGAAATGCTCATTCAATTTGTGTAGATTAATTCGGATGAAGAAATGCTCATTCAGTTTGTGTAGATTAATCGGATGAAGAAATGCTCATTCAATTTGTGTAGATTAATCTGATGAAAAATTCTCATTCAGTTTTTGTAGATTAATCTGATGAAAAATGCTCATTCAATTTGTGTAGATTAATCGGATAACGAAATGCTCATTCAGTTTGTGTAGATTAATCGGATGAACGAAATGCTCATTCAGTTTATGTAGATTAATCGAATGAAGAAATGCTCATTCAATCTGTGTAGATTAATTAGATGTTAAGAAGTACTCATGCTAACTTGTGTAGATTAATTGGATAGAATGTAAATGCTCATTCAGTCTGTATAGGTTAATCAATATTAACAAGCATTTTTCTAACCACGAAATGTAAAAAAATTATTTTAGTGATTTTTGGTAAAATTAATTATTGAAAAAAGCGAATAATTAATATAACACTTTAAAATTTAACCCTTCAACTTGGATTAAAAAAATATTTACTATGACCTAAATTAAAATATGATTCTACATTTATTATTAGGAGCAAGATAGAGAAAAAGATTTAAATTTTATTAAAGAAAGCAAAAAGATTTTGAATTATCTATAGTGAAAAGAGATGAACTAAAATGTAGGATATTTTATGTAAGGATTGTTGCTATTTATTTCTAGAAAAAAAATCAACTACCAAAATTAGAATATTTCTTTTAACTGCTTTGTCCCTTCATCGCACTTTCAATCTGTTTTCACTCAAATATTTAGCGCATAATCTATTATTGCATATAAAGCTGTTTAAATTTAGTAGCAAAATAGCTATAGAACATCTTTCACAGGAAATTCTTAAATGACTCTAGTCAGGAAAATTATTCTTTAAATTTTAAAATTTAATTTTTCAAAAACAGTTTCGAAATTTAAAATGTGACTATAAATAATAAATACAAACAAAATGCTGCAAAAAGCTTTCATTAACTATTGAAAACCACAATAATGATATATTTTTAAATTCTTTATAATTTCAACTGTGGTGATTTCTAAGCTTTGTCAACCAATTCTTTTCATAGAATATGATTTAAAGGCAATAATGTATTCCAAATACTTTCTTCCATAATAAAAATCTTTTCAGAAAAGAACTCTACTTCAGAAAATTTTTCAGATAAGGTCGGCATTTGTGTGGGTGACTACGCAGCAGAGGGTTAAAAATCCGCTTCTTTTTGTTACTATTTTATTCATTGTTTTGAAGTAAAAAAAATCGTGAAAAGTAAGTGTTGGTTTATTATAGAAGCATCTAATTTATAAATAGATCATTTGTAAGTCTTAAATAGAATGAAATGGTAGCAAAGATAGAACTGGTATCCAAAATTAGCACTTTCTTTTTTACCATGAGTGTTCAAGTGTATCTATTTACTTATTACAGTTGGGGTGCCTTTTTTTCTACCAAAGAGTTTTCGGCAACAGAAAAGCAAGCACAATGAATATGTTGTATAAGTTTTGTGGTACTTTGTTCTTCGAATGGGATCAAATATTTGAAGGCTTCGTAATAGTTTTCGGTTTAGGGTGTGGGATATTCCACGAAAATGTGTGACTCATCTATTTCTTTCAAGAACATGAATGTTTCTTTCTATTTTTATGAAGTGTATCTTTCATAATTATAAATAATTTCCATTAAGGGAAATGATTGAGGAAAAGTTTTTATTAATATAAGAAATTTCATTCACGATAATAGTATTGCATTGAAATGCATAATACACATAGTAAGTTGTATAATTCTATCATTGCAAATATTTAACTTTATATACATTATTAATTATTCTATCTATTAATTTTAATAGATTACAGACTAATTTATGTTTCATTAACATAAATGTGGAGGATATTTGAAAGATTTGTGTTAGAAAATTTTTTGGATGTAAAACTAAATTTTATCCAAATAAAAAAAATTTTGAATTTTTTTTATTTTTATTTCCAAGTTTTTTTTTTAAATTTCGGAATTTTTCTCATAAAAATCTCATTAAAATTGTTTTTATAAAAGAGAAAAAATTTTATAGTTATTACTGAATTGTAAAATTAGAATTCTTGTTTACTCAAATCCATCTTCAGAAGATACTTATCATAATAAGTAGATGGTAGCATTTTTCTCCTTATAAAGATGATTGATGAACTAGTGATTTATCTTATCTATTTAAATTCACATTTATATTACAAGTAATTTACATTTTAACCAATAATTTACTGAGGTCTTGCTTGTGTGGTAATTGAATTCTTGATTGAATTAGAATGATTAGATTTTAATATTTCAGCCCAGCGATTACCATTCAAACTACTATTCATTTTATTTTCATTTTTCATAATTTGTTGAAGGATCTCTTCTTATTTAGCATTTTATTTTATTTTATTTTATCACATTTATGTAAAATTTCATACCTGTGTAATCAAATAAGTGTGAAATTGCAAAATAACAAAATGATACATAAAAGATAATTAATCATTAATGGATTTTATCTCTTTCTAAGTTTCTTAGTATTTTGTATTTATTTAAAGAAATACATTTCGCTTGCAATTAAAACTGCTGTACTAAGAAGGCAATATGCTACACATGGAAAATTTATATGGCCAGAAAAAGATAATGGGGTATGCAAGTGATTAGCTTTTCAAAGCATTCATGTAAAATAAGTGATGGTAGTGACATCTACAACATGTTTTTCACGCATAAATTACATCAGAATCTTGTAGCCTGGTGAAAAATTGTAGCAATGGCCCGTGAAAAACAGAAATATTTACCTGCATGTTTCTGAAACTGAGATAAATCGAATTGTGGACTTCCGAGATTGCAAATATCGTAAAATAGTATTATCGAGATCCCATGACTGTCTGAAAAAGATATAATCGATGGGCTTAAGATGGTCATACCAAACGTCATACCAGATCTCAGCGGCCTGCATTCACACTGGCAGCCAAGCAGACAGATAATGTCCGAACAAACAGAATGGATCAGTAATCCTATACACTACCTCACAGACAGGAATTTCTAAAATAGTGTGATCAACGACAAATCTGTATACGAAGATATCATGATGTTGTGTTTTCAAAAGAAAACCAGTTCTTTTCAAAGCATCATGATAATTGGATCCCTTTTTAGTGGCGCCATAAAATGAAAAAACCTATAGATGATAAGCATGGAGTGCTATTAGATACACGTCTGATTGAGCTCTTGATCATAATGACGTCACTTCGAACTATGGGCACAATATTTCTGTATCAGCTCTATGCTTTATTCGAGCACTGTGGAACATTATATTTCAACAGAACTGTGTATAGACATTTTTGCACAAACTTTTTATTAATGCAAGCAATACTTGATTGCGGCCCCAGTTAGCGCGTTCTTCCAATCTCTCACAAATAGAAGAAAGTTTAATCTATGATTACCGAATGACTGATTTGTCACTATATGCCCGTCATTTCAGTCGATAAACTGGTGCATCCTATTTAAGCAGCATGGGTAGTGGTACCTCATCTAATCTCTGTTTGACTCCATGTTCAGGTGCTTGTTGCTGTCAGAAGTGATTCTCCTGGATACTGATTTATGAAATTCTATATCTCCAAAATTATTCAAAATTTAATCATTTGTTAGTATAACGTATTTCTTCAATAAAATGCTTAATATTGTAAAAATGTAATATTGTAAATGGTTGATATTGCATAAAGAATAATGTTTATTTAAAGAATTATATTTATATATTGTTAAAGAATGGTGCAGTTTCTTTTGATTATTATAAAACTATCTCCACGAACGTAAATTTTATTTTAGTTGCTATGTGACACACACACGCACACACACACATATATATATATATATATATATATATATATATATATATATATATATATATATATATATATATATATATATATATATATATATATATATATATATATATATATATATATATATATATATATATATATCATGTGTATTTAATGTTTCTAGAAGCTCCGCTCTCTTCGGTTGGGATAGACCACACGCATTCCACTGCAAAATAGGTAAAGACTCGCTCGGAGACATTATATGGCCAGGGTTGCAGATCATATAGCCGCTAAGCGTTAACCAGGGTGCACCACGTGGAGGTAGAAAACACAGCTGTACTATTGGCACCTTTACAAAAGCCGTCATCTTTTGTGACTCCAAAGAGGCGGTTCTCGCAGTGGACTCCAATACAACCCCTGCCTCTTTTGACATCCTCGAGTGCAAAAATCTACTGATAGGGTTGTATAGTTTTTCAAAAAAAGTTGTGTTACATTGGATTCCAGGACACTGCGGTGTTGCTGGATATGAGTTAGCGGACTACCTTGCTATCCAACAAACATTAAAAAATGAAATTATTCTCAATTACTTCAAGCTGCTCATTAAGAAAAAGATGAAGAACATTGTCTTAAACCAATTCTCAGAGAGACACTCTAACAAGACTTGGTGGAATAATCTTCAGTGTATCCCTAAGTGGTCTAGACGCAGGGCTGTTGCCGAGTTTCGTTTGGCCACCGGGCATGACTGCCTTCTCAAACACATCTATACAGAACTAACATAGTTCAAGAACCTTTCTGCAGGATCTGTGATCTTCGGGAGGAGATGGACGTACAACACCTTCGTCGCTGTCCAGCACTATCCGAACTTTTCTTGTACGATAGCTACTGGTGTGCTCGAGACATCCTGAGCGCTTTACAGACTTTTCTGTGTCCACTTGTCTACTTATTCTTTCTGCATTTGTGGTGCAGTGGTCTTTGATAAACGCGGCCAATTGGAAATATATATATATATGTATATATATATATATATATATATATATATATATATATATATATATATATATATATATATATATGTCTTATTACCATGATCTTTAATTTAAATTCTTATCGTTAATAATTTCTTTCTATTTTGCAAAATATCTTATTGTTAACAAATGTCGTATGTTTGCGACAGCCATACATTCATTAGTATGCATAACAATTAGGCAGGCATTTAATCAATTGTATAATCATTGCTCTTTTATGATGTATATTACGTAATACTATCATATGTTATTTTATCAACTGTTGCATGCATTCATTTAAATAATAGAACAATATATAATTTTAAAAGAGCATTCGAAACATACTACCGTTTAAGCAAGTAAAAGAAAAATCTTTTCGGCAGCTCTCTTTCTTATCATCATAAATAACGGGAAAATATATATATTTAGAGCTCCCTAATAATTGCTATTTTATTTCAGAAAAAAGAAAGGAGACTTATTTTTAAACACTTGAAGTGACTGAAGCCTTACATATTTTCGCGTAATAAAAAAATTACTGGACAAAAAGTTTAATGTCACGGCAGCGGGCTTGATAAGTATTGACATGCAGAATGTATATCACTGCTTCAAGAATATAAGAACTAATAATTTAATGTGAAGTAAAAATGAATGGTTTATTCACCTTCTTTCTCCATTCGTGAAATTTCTTAAATAAATGCTAATCTTTATAATTTCCTGAAAGGAATATAAATAGGACGGCGAACAAAACAAAAATAGGCGAATGCCACCGAATTCCTTCGTGAGTAAAAATATTTTAAAAATACTGTTTTCGAAATGAATATAGGAGAATATTTTTATAGCTATAAATTATTTTAAAAACCTTCTTTTATTTTGAATATATTTTCTAGGCCAGTTAAGCAATATATATGATATTCAGTAGATTTTGATAGATAAATTTTTATTTATATATGAAATTTTCTTTCTTCTTTCATTTAAAAAAAAAATCGATTGCATTCATTTTGATATTGCTATGAGGTTTACAGACTTCATTGTCTTTTTGCTGCGATCACATGCACATATACAGACTGCAATTCAGATGAATGAGCTCAAAAAAATTTTTAAATAGATACTTTTAATGTACTTGATTATTTTTAATTGCACTCAACGGGACTTAATGGTACACCTACCCTTTTCAAAATGAAAAGTTTAAGAGCAAAGTCACTCCCGGACATTGTTAAAAATGTTTTAAAAGAAAGTTGTGATTCTACATTGTATAAAAATTTATTATGATTACTGGTGACCTACACTATGACACAAGAATACGACCCGCTATCTGTGAACAGTTACACTGGAATGAAATAATATTCGTTGGCACAGGTGCCGTATAGTCCAGGATGCCAAATTCTGAGTTCGGTGATTTTTTTTGGAGGATTTTCTTATGTAACTGGCAACCTGATTTTTATAATGTCATAAATACGGAGGCCTATTAGAATTAAGCAGAACATTCTATCTTGGCAGCCCTAGTATTTACGTCATCGCGCACGTCATAATATGTCATCTTGGCAACATTTCTTCATCGCCAAAAATATTCATAATTTGTAATCCTGGATTAATCGGAATCTGTGCCTATTCGTTTTACATTAGATTTAACATAATCCTTAATGATAAATATTTTAAAGCCTTATGTTGTCATGATGCATGAAAAATCAAATTTTTTAACTTAGCAATTTGTTTTAGTAATATATTCTTATTCTCCAAATTTTGTTTTTAGATTTTGATGGGCATTAGAATTTTCTTTGTTATAAATTCAAAATTTAAAGGAATATTAGCATACACTATCCGATAAAAAATGTATTTATAAATTCAAACTTGATTTAAATAGTTTACAAGTTTGTTTTTTAAACTGTACATTCTTTTAAGACTATAAAGTAATTATATTATGTTTGTGCTCTCGTGAAAATCTAGAAAGCTTTAAAGATTGGTAAAATGTCTCCTATAAACTCCAAAAAAAGTTTAGGAGACATTGTTACCTTTTTTTTATTTTCAGATTTATATAATAGTTCTTATGTGAAAATAATCAATCTTTCAGATGAATTTGCTCTTTCATGCCTTGCTTGCAGTGGACAACATGACTTCACATCGTCAGTCTGAATGCTGGCAAATTCTGCAGAATTTAAATTTATCAGAATCCTCTATTTCTACTTGAGAGCATTATTCTTGCACTGCAATCGGGAAAGAATTTGATTATGTTAAACTACAAAAGTCTTTAAAATAAAAGTTCTTGGAGGATTAATTCGAAATAAATGAAGGAACCAATCTATATATATATATATATATGTATTATTCAGAATTTTGGCTTGATCGATGTTGCCAAATTCAAGATAGTCGATGAAATATTGGAAACTACGATATAGCTCAAAGAGAAGCCTTATTTCTGCTCAAAACCTTCGTTGGACAATGATTTCGAATATGATTTTAAGTGGTTTGAACAAGTGCCTAATATACTTAACAAGTTTTTGTCTTTGATCATGATTGTTAAATTTAAAAGGGGGAGAAAGGAAAGAACATTGTTGGTCTTATGGAATAATACAGACTAGAGTAGATCATTGAGAATACCATAGATCTGCAATGTGGCTGTTATGGAGTAACACAATTTGCTTCACAACAAGAAGTTATAAGAGATATTTTGCCAAAGAGCAAGTTTATACCGTATCAAGTTTCCTTCACATTTTCAACCTCAGTAGGATCTATTCGAGCAATTTATTTATTTTAAGATAAGGCTGTCTCATTTTTGGAAGATTTACTGTTATTAATTATACCAGTTCAAATTTATTTGAAGATTTCTTTTTTTTAAAAAAAAGAAAACTAATCATCCAAATTTATATTGATATCAATAGTACAAACTGTTTCTTTTAATGAATATTTCACATTGTATAAAAGGCTTGTAAATGAAATGTTCTCAATAAGGTCTCCCTTTATGTGTGTGAAACAAATTGCAGCTAATATTCAATAAAATTGGAAACAAACGCTTAAAGGTTAAAAAATTATTATATGTTATTATTACATATTAAGTCATAAGCGAATGTGACTTATGCTTTTATTTTGGTTCCATTGCATGTGTACACAATAGTTGCAATTAGTATTCACTGAAACTGAAATATAAATGCTTAAAAGTTCACAAATTGTTACATGGTAAGCTCTAAAGCAAATGAATTATGCTCTTAAAGAATTTTCACTGTATGTAAAACAGATGCAATTAATAATCAATGAAACTGGAAATAATGGTATATAACTCTATAAAAGTGTACTTATATGAATACTGAAATTGACATAACACATTGGGTTTGTTAGTACCCCTAACAAATCTCAAGTTGTATAAGTTACTAAAGATTTTATTTACTTCTCATAATAACTACTTTTTTGATAATATCTATTTAATTCAAAGAAAATAAGGGTCATAAATGAAAAAAAAGTGTTGTAAAATCTAAATCTCTTTCAAGATTTATGCAGAAATATGTTCTTTGTATTTAGAATGAATAATAATTGCATTAGGTATGAAAGAACCTGGATAATTCCATCCTTTTTTTAATTCTATGTTTCACACAAAAAAATAACTATATAATTTAAAAAGTGAATCGAATAAGTTAATAATGATCTAAAATGAACAAAAGTGCTATGCTTATTGTACAAGAGGATTCTACTTCTGGAAATTCAAAGAGAAATCTCAGATATTTCTTCCTTTCTCTCAATAATTAAATTATTTTCGGTGGGTGGCAAGTAAGAAACGACAAGCATGAGAATCTGACCCTAGGTTAATCCGGTTACAAATGATATAACAAGGGTAATGTCAGTCCACGAAACAAGCGAGGGAGGTATCAGAAGAAGAAGAAAAAAGGCAAGCGAAGAGAAATATACTCTTGTCAAAAGTATTAACCATTCTTTTCTTGAATGGAGTTTTAGTTCTTGTGTGTAAAAATAAATTCTACATAAAGGAGTTTGATCCGGTATTTATTCGGCCATATATCGCCTGTCCTGTAGATGTGAGCCGGGAGGATCAGGGTCATACATCAGTTTCACCGGACTTGTTTTCTTTAGAAGAAACATTTTAATAGGCACCTATACATCATATAGCGCATTGTATTTATATTTGTTGGAATAAAAGTGTTATTTCATAATGGATGGTTACACAAAGAGATTTTTTAACTCAACTTTTTATTTATGTGAAGGGATTTTTTTCAACAGCAGCCTATTATATCAGATTCTTGCGTGCAATGATTTTGCTGTAAAACCGTTTCCATTCAACTCTTTCTTCATGAGGAATTCTAAATAGAAATCTTACGATTATCTTTTCTATTGCATTTTTATAATATTTTTGTATATTTTGAGAAAATCGATAAAAATTATTTTTCTTTTGAAACCATCGAATTCATATTGTATCACTTATATATTGACAGTATGAGATAATTTTCGTCAGAATGACTTAATATTTCTGATTAAAAATTTGCAAAAATAATAAAATTTAATTTTTTCACATTTTATCGAAAATTTACTGCTAATAACTTTTTAATTCAAAGAAATTTAATTTAATATTGCTTTTGTATTTTTGATTTCAATTATAGCCTACTTAAATCCCAGAATTCCTAACACCTCATTCGAGTAACAATCATGAAAGCATCTTAAGTGTTACAAATATTTAATTTATGAATAAAAAGAAACTCAAACTTTAAGCTATATTTGTAATTAGTTTAAATTAAATTATCAAATATAAACAGATGAATATAGTTTTAAAAATAATTCTTAATTTTATAAAATGATAAAAATGGAATATGCAAACATGGTTAATACTTTTTGTCTCGTAAGATGAAAATCTTCTAGGTGAAAAATATTGCTTAAATAATGTCGATAGTGAATCTAAATGAATATATTTTAATATTTTTCTCCTTTTAACAGCTAAGCAATCTGAAAAATTTCAATATTCTTGGGAAAACCACATTATCTATGATAAAAACAAGTTTTCACTGATTATATGGGCACATTAAGATACTGAAAAGAATCGTGATGAGATTTCGTTCAATTAGGATTCATTACGGGATCCATTTATTACGTAAAATAAAGTAGTAAAAGATAATGTTCATTTTAATGAAAACTCATAAATGAAATATATTTAAATGGAAAATTTTAATTAAACAATATAAATGTTTTTTTTATTAAAGTAATAGATGATTTTTATCGAAGCTTAAAAAAAATCAGGGATTTGAATTTTGATTATTATTTTACGAGTACATCTTTTTTTCCAAAAGGTTGTATGTATATTAATAAATGTATTTATTATTCAATGTAGTGGGCACTGATGAAATAAGCACTCTTTAATAAACATTACGTTCTATAAATATTATATAAATCCTAAATTTCAAGTATTTCTAGCAATACAAGCTGAAAAATCAAAAAGCATTGGAAAAATATAAATTTATATTTTATAATAATTTTTTTAAAATTATATGAGAGGTTCATATTTTTAAATTAAATTATTTGGTTTAAAATGTGTGTTCGAATGCATAAAGAAATTTAATCAATGAAACGTGACTGCGTATGAAAGATGATGAATAACTAATGGGATTAAATATGTGTGTGAGCTTTAGAGGAAATTAAGAATGCACGTAGAATTTAGAATATAACTAAAATTTGGAAAAATAGCAAAAGAAACTTTTTAATGATTTTTTTTTTTTTTTTTGCGCAAATTTGTTAGTGATATTTACTATGTTCAGAGCTAATAGCAAGTCTAATGAAGTTTTGAACATTTCAAAACTCCTTTTAATTATAATAAGTTGTTAAATAATGAAATAAAAAAAGTTTTTATTCATGACACAAAATATTTCTGACTGGTGGCATACTTGGAAACCCCGAAACAGCATTCGTTAGGGAAGACAAAAGTTTTTTTCAAAAATTGAGAAAATAACAAATAGGGTTATTTTTGATATGAAAATTACATTGCAACAAAAATATTGGTAGCAATAGACAATAGATATAACGTAAATATTTTTTTCTCTTCTTCCAAAAATTTCACATAAATGAAAAATTTCAAGACAAGGGAAAGCACCAAACATCTCCTATCTTATATATATATATATATATATATATATATATATATATATATATATATATATATATATATATATATATATATATATATATATATATATATATATATATATATATATACACCCCGTGTTCATTACTTTTACAATATACAATAGCGCCGCCCAACTTGTTTAGTGGTCAGTGTGCCTGACTACGGATAAGGAGGTCCTGGGTTCGAATCCCGGTTCGGGCAAGGATGTACTTTCTCTCTCTATCTATCCTGTCTTTGTCTTTCCTTGTATGAATGAGGTGAGAATGGTTGCCTACCCTATAAACGGGTACCTATCGCATGTGTGTAGAGCAAATTCGTACTTTCACCTTCATGGTGGTCTGATTAAAACGAAAGACGCTCCCAATCGACTTAATTCGCATAGCAGAGCGAGCTTGGCTTGTCCAAGTATCATTAGTATACAACAACTATATACAATAGGATAAATAGCTTTATAGGGGGTACCAGTGTTAACTACTATTTAAATTAATTATAAAAGCTATAAATAAAATTTTCGAAGTGAAAATTATCTTTGATTTTAAGTTAGGCAGAGGCTAATACCCAGATATAAAAGGGTCATATTATTGCGTATATAGACACTCTCAATTCAACCGGCAATCAAAAATCGACTGATTTGGCAAACAGAATTAAAATTTTATTTATATAGATTAATAACACTATTATGAAACGTTGCTTTTGAATAAAACTCTTCCCTTATAGTAAAAGTTTTATAATACAGAATGCCACGATTTTGTTTATTTAAAACATTTTTCAATATTTTCTACTCTTTTACAAATTTTAAGCATTTTGTTATGGAAACTCAAATTTTACTCCGATCGTTCTCTTAAAAATGAACGCCCTATTCGTCTTCTTAAGCGATTTACTGTTTTTATTATTTCTAATTTATAGTCCATAGTTCTTTTGACGTTTATTTCTCTGTTATCAATCGGTAATTCTTCTCAATCGATTCGTTACTTATTTTCAATAATCCTTCGAGACCCAAAACGGCATGAATTGATAGGAAAAAAAGGAAACATTTATAAGCCACTATTAAATATGAAATTCTTAGTGAAGATAATATCTCAATGATTTATAGATATGTTTGTTGAAAATTCTATTATTCTTTTCGTCAAAGTAGGATGTTTTTTGTAACAAATTCCAGAACTATTGATTTTTCCCTTACACGTGAAGAAAACTTCTGGAAGAATGAAACACCTAATGCCGAAACGTGAAATTTATAAACAAATATATAAATATTCTGCTTCTTTGTGTCTATCCAGTAAAACGAATTCTATTTTCGCAATTTAAACCTTTTGTTCAGCAGGAAATGTTTTGAAAAATTTATGCCTTTTTAAATAAGGCACAATATATTTTTTTTGGCATTCGGTATCAATTCATTTTCTGAAAGAGGCACAAAATACCATCATTATTACTTTATTTCGACTATAAACCATAAACTTAAACCCATAATAAATTATTGGTTTCGAATATTCTATGTGTTACAATGAAATATTTCAAAACTATTTTGGAGATTAATATTTGTGTGAATTAAATAAAATATAATGCTGAATAATTTTGTTGAATGATTGGTATCTTAAAGTTTAAATAAATTCTCTTTCTAATTTTAATTACCTCTTATAGATTATATGATTATGCATTAGCAATTATATCTTTCTCTGAACCGAAAATTTTGTTCAAGATACTTAAATATTTTGTCTTAATAGCAAACTGCAACTTTGCTACCAGATTGTGCTTTAGAATTGTGATACAGTGTTTCCGTTGTATAAAAATAATGTAGCACTAACTAATTTCAAAAATGACATTCCTTTTAAAATTTTGAAATTTTTAATATATATATTCCTCCGAGAGCAAAAAAATTGAAAAGCATCTCATCTTGGATGTCATTATTACATATTTACACTTGAATTTAGAAATATTAATTTAAGAAATCAATTTATAATTAATATTTTTAATTTATTAAGAATTTAATTAAGATATAATTAAGAAAGATTTCAATAGTACCTATGTAGATGTCTTTATATAACTATTGAGACTAATTTTATGGCTAAAAATAAATTTCTATAAGAAATAGAATATTTCAATTTTATTAAGATAACTGTTACTAATAATAATCGTTAATTAACATAGATATATTTTTTATTTTCTTATAATTTAAGAAATACGTATTCATCTGTAGTTGAAATTGAATATGTTATTACTACATGAAAGATTCAATACGATTTTAAATAATACGAAATATTTCGTAACATTGCGAAATTCAAAATTTTTTTTACCACTTATAGTTATTTAACGAAGTCAATGTACGGTTATTAAAATATTGAAAATAGTATTCTAAATAGATATCATAATCTTGATTAAACATTAATAATTTCATGTAATAAATATTTTTAGTATGTAACAAAATGTCTCTTGCAATGACAAAAAAAATTTCCGGTATTTATAATCAAATTAATGACAATTAAAAAAAACAAGTAAAGTTTAAAAATTAATTTTCTTAAAAATAACTGTGCAGAGAAAGAAAAAAATCCAGAAGATTGAGATAGATTGTAGCCTCAATAATACCAACCAGAAACGGAATGTTCAAACATCTTGTCCATCTTAGTCTTTCATACATGACTAAGATGGAACAGTATTCTTGTCAAACTTTTAAAAAGGAGCATTTTGTGAAATGCAGAGCTAGGTCTCCTTTTCGGAAATTCTTTTTGTATCTTCACGGAAGGAATAAGAACAAAGAAAAAAAGAGAAGAGGAAGAAGATAGAACGCGTGAGACCGGTTGACCTCTGCATAATTGTTTTCTTTGCGGCTCGAGCAGAAACCGTCCAATCGGGGCATACCGAAAAAAGAAAATTCCACTTAGCGGTCGCACGCCGTACCGGGTATGAAAAAGAATGGAATAATAACAAGTATTATCGGAAGGAAAAAAATAATAATAATTCTCCTGAGTGGGGTGGAAGAGAAAACAAGGAGCCAATAACAATCACGCGACAAGGGAGTTACTTTTTTCCTTTACTGCTATTTTAATGCCTTTTGTTTCATTGATCAATTTTTCACCCATCTCGGCAGAGAAGTTGACCCTATGAACCCGCGTTCTCTTCAATAATATTTCTGGTTTATCACTGGTCCTTCGCAAATAAATAAATTAGGGAGAAATTATACTGCGTTTGGCGGCGGGCTTTTATGGACCATTGCGAGGAAGAGGATTCCCGTTTGGAGGCCATAAATTAGCTCACATCAATTAAAATAAACTTTACATTCAATTAAGCTGTCATTAAGGGAAGTTATTAATATTTGTGCAGTAATACCTCCCGTGAGACGGAGAAATCCTATAAAATCAGTGGCTTTCTTCAGAGAGTGGATTGCGCGCCATAGTGATTTTTTGTCCCCAAAATGAAGAATTGATAGAATAGAAATGGCAGTAAATTATGAAGAGGAAAAATTGAGTGAATGCATGACAGCTCAGGGAAGTCAAAAAGATTAGGTTGGAGGGTGCGAAGTTGTTTTCTAAAAACATAGAGAATAATTGTTTTGATATTCTTTACTTAACAAAATGCCTGTTAAATTTTCCAAATGAGTTGCCTGCTCTAAAAAATTTCCCTTTCTGCATTCGAAGATTTTTTTTTTTTGATTTTGAACATGGAGTTTAAATTGGACTCTGAATCATAGCAAACACTAACGCTCCACGGTGAGAATCGAACCTACGAATCGTTGAATTGAGGGATTACGCGCTAACATTCAACCTGCAGCTCGCACCGAATTGAAAAGTAACACAAACACAATCTAATATTACTGTTCATTATAAGTCACCATCTATATTTCTATTAAATGAAAATAAAACTAGTTGTTGTTGTGTGACAGCTAGGATGGCATTATGGGGTGCGCTGCTCCACTTCCCCAACTGAACCATAATTTGGTGTGGAGTTTCACTTCCTCAGTACACTTATGCTATAGGTACCCGATTACAGGGCAGGCAACCATTCACAACCCATTCATACAACTAAATGACAAAGACAGGATAGATTGAGAGAGAAAGTATACACGAACCAAGATTCGAACCCAGGACCTCACTATCCACAGTCAGGGACGCTGACCACTACACTAGATAGGCGGCAAATGAAACTAGTTTTATTATGCATTAAATTATTATATACATAAATATTTAGAAAAAATTATTAGTATAAAATATTAAAAACATTAATGTAAAAAAAATGAAAATCAATTTTACACTATTTTTTATTAAAATAGGTATGAAAATTATTTGACCATATATAGAGCTCTTAAACGGTATAATGAATTAGAGATATTTTGCTGTCATTAAATCAATTATCGTTATTCAAATTTCGTTTTTTTTTTTTTTAACAAGTTTTAATAAATGTGTTATAAAAAGGTTTTTGAGATTTTGAAAATTTTTAATATCTTAATGCCTCTTTCTCTCCTTTTTTGCATTTTTAATACGTTTTTTTTTAAAAAATTGTGTATGGCCAGATAAAAGGCATGACCTCATCTTTATTGTTTTTAAGATGAATTTTTAATATTTATAAAATTTATTTAATTTAAATTTAGTGCCATTCATCAAAGTATATATCTAATTATATTTAATATATCGATGTATAAGATATGCATGTATTACAATTCCCCTTTGTTTCATACAGTACATTATTTTGGTTTGTTAAATCTTGATTCATTATTTTTAGGTAAAAAGATTCTAAGTCAGGGTCAATTCCTTTTCTAGCAACTGTTTTTATATGAGAAAGATATTACTCTTACTGGAGAATTTCATTAGTTGGAGATCGATTTTAAGCTAACTCTTGAGGGGATAGTCACGGAAGCATTCCTATTTCTTATAAAAGCCCCCAGGGGACTCATTGAGGTGAAATCAACCCACAGGGGTGTCATGGCGACTTATCAAGGGAGTGCATACTTTACTTGAAGAAAGAGGCGCTGATACAAGCGTGGAGTTACTTTAATTACCTGAATGAAGGAATGAAAGATTTAAGATCTGTGAAAACGGTGATGATTGGGCCATTAATCATTTATTTTAGTACTGAATCACATACCGATTGACATGACAGATTCACTGTGTTCATAAATGCCACTTTTACTGTATTTAAATATTTACTTCGGGACCCGTGGAAAAAAAGTAGCCGACGCATTATTATGCTCTTCTAGAGCGGGTGGCAAACGCAGTATTTCAAAAGGATGCCAAGTTTAACGACCAATAAATTTCAAGTGCAGTGAAGTAACATTTAAAAAGGATAATTAAAAAAGTGTGGTAACAAATAAGAAAATAAAATATCTTCGAACGTATTTTTTATTACCATCTGTTAGCATTCAAAACATAATTTAATTAAGGCAAAGGAAAGTCTTAACATATATTTTTATTTAGCTTATAGAAGTAATTGAAAAATAATTTCAGAGAATTTACAATTGTCTTGTGTTGCCAAATTAAAAATATAAATATTTTGTAAATCATATTACTTATACTACTCAAAGTTTAATTTAAAATTTTATGCCTTTTTGGCCAAATAAGTTCTGGTGACGGTAAGATTAGTTTGTACAGTTTGGAACTTATCTCCTTATTTAATAGAGGAAATACTTTAATCTATTAAAAATTAATTAATACGTAAAATTTAAATTTTAATATACCGAAATTTTAATTTTACATATTAATTAATATGGAACTATAAAGTAATTTTGTAAATTAAAAAATTTTCTTTTAAACACACACAATGCGCTTATAATTTATGGAAAGGTAATTTATACTTTTATTGAGTTCTTTGATTTTTATCTAAAGTGATTCTGTTATTTTGAATGGCACTGATTTCAGTTACTTTATTTTAAACAATTTATTTTTACTGTATTGAGGAGAAAATAAATTCAGGGCCAACTAACATTGCCTTCATGCCAACTAATAATTGAAGAAAATAAATGTTTAAAAATAATATATTTTCACGTATATATGGGTCTGATAACTGATTATTTTTGTGTTCCATTCGTCTATTCAATTTTCTGATAAATTGTAACGCTTAACATTTTGTTCCATCTATTTTGTCACAGAGTTAAATTGAATAGCTATAGAGATTTTTTACTGTTTCATTTAAGATCTAATTAATCTATAAAGATTTATTTACTGTTTAAATACTGAACAGAAAATTAATATATTATTAAAATGAATCAAAATATGTATGATAATAATGAGGAAAATATATTGTGAACAATTAGATTTCATGCCCAGCATTCATAACCACATCCAACCATATAGTTGCCTCAATATTTATAATATAAATAATCATATGAATAGCGAATAAAAATTTTGTTGTTTTGTTATTGGAAATAATAGAATATTTGACATGTAATACACATTTTTAAATCTTATAGAAAGTGCAGAATTACCAATCAGATAAGAGAATTTTTATCTCATCCAATGGCTCTTCACAAGAGACGCAGACAGTTTTTAGACAATACATCCTTTCAAAATTTTGGATTCAGTTAATACATACACATCAGAAGTTTTCTCGAAGCCCTACATTTCCAATAGCAACATCCCATTTAAAGCAGAAGCTCGAGGAAGGAGCTGTCGGAGAGATTGTCGCATAAAAAGAGAATTCATTAGACGCTGACCCCGGATGCAGTCGGGTCTGTCAGAAAGTCACTTTACGTAACGAATCCTTCCTTTGACATCGTTGCTCTTATAGATAATGTTGTGGGTGGCCGACTATTGGACGTCGCCTCACCTTCACCTCCTTCGGCGCACTCGCCACCAGACTGCTTAAATACCTTGACACGCGATCTTCGTAATTAGAGGTGATGTCGAAAGGCGACGACGAGGTGGCCTCCCCATTCGTCTCAACAGTTTCACGCTTCGTTTGCCCACTTCTCGAGAATTTAAAAATCGTATTGCCATATTGGCTGGGAGGCGGACGATCAAACCAACCTGCAGCATGTGTAATTACAATTAAGAGAGCGAAAGTATCTGCTTCGTTAAATGGAGGAACTCTTATTTAAAAATAACGATATTTAAAAAGTGCGAATTGCTTTGTGATATTTGAAAAACAGAGCTCTAAGAAATATTTCCTTATTTAAATAAGAATTATTTAAATAAGACTGGCAATGAAGGCAATCTTATTTTTTTTAAAAGATAAATTAACTCAATATGTTTTCAAATAACCTAATTCTTGAATTATTTTATTAGAAAAATACCGTTATTTAACTAATAAAATATAATCAGTTCCTTCAAAATAAATACAAATTATGGTGTATAAAGATATTAATATATATATAAATATATAATATATATATATATATATATATATATATTGAAATCTATACATTAATTAGCTTGGTCGATGATTGGGTGGGTTTTGTGATGAAGACTTAAATATGATGAGAATTATTTAAAAGTTCAAGGGTGTATTGATGACTTTATAGCTAATAGTTGAAAATGTAATATTCACGAAAGTAGAGTTCGTATTATTGCGAATTTTCCACAATCTTTACTTCCAGATTTAATAACTTTAGTAATTAATTTATAAATTTGTAAGGTCTGTTCGGACAACAGCCTAGAATAACAATTTATACGAGAGTCAAAATAGAAAAATTTTTAATCATATAATCGTATATGTGGTAGTTCTTTTAGAATAAAATTGCTTTAAATTATCTATGCATCGTAATGCATTAAAAATGAATTCTACAAAATTCTAAATTCGTTAAATATTTAGGAATACAAAAAAAAATTAGCTACTACTCACTTTTAAACATAGAATGTTGTGCAAAGTTACAGCGTATAAAAATTATGAGATATGCTAATGAGCTTTGAATTTATTACAGTTGGAAATGTAGCATGGTATCTCATGTTTTTTCGTATTAGTGATAATACATTTTAAATATAAAATATATTTTAAAATAGACCTGAGAAAGATTAACATATAATATATGTTTCGGAATTAATGACTTGAGGTGATTATTCTTAAAATATTATGAAGAGATAATAATGAAAATGATTTGATAAAGGAACACAATATATATATATACACACATCATCCGGTCACATTATTGTGTCCACAGATCAAGAGCCAGAATAGCTACTTATCGCAGAGCGGACTGCTGCGAGACGTACAGGAAGAAAGTCAGTTAGGTTCCTGAAAGTGTTCACTGGGAAGTTGAGCTAGGCCTACTCCAATGCCACGTTCAGCTGCGCTAGATTATGCGGATAAGAATCCATCCACCTTGTAACAACTCGATCAAGATGGTCCCACAGATTCTCAATTGGGTTCAAGTGAGGTGAGTTTGGTGAGCAGGTGAGATCGGTAAATCATCCTGATGCTCTTCGAATCACGTACGTACGCTCGCAATATCCTGCTACAAAAAACCATCATCCTGCGGGGAAATAATGCGCATATAAGGGTGTATATGGTCCGCAATGACATATGCTTACTTGTATTGATCCATTGCACCTTCCACAAATATGAGTGAATCCAGAGAAAGTCAGGAAAACATTTCTCCAGACCATAATGCTCCCGCCTCTAGTCTGGACCATTTTTCAATGGTTGCAGTGTGTTTGCTTTCAGAAGTCTCGCGTCGTATACGCCAACATCGATCTGTCCGATGGAGCATAAAATGGGATTCATCGAAAAACGCTACCTGTAGTCACTCAGTGGAAACCCGGCTGCGGTACTCGCATGCAAATTCCAGCCTTCGTCACCGATGAATAGCAGACAGCATAAGTGCATGAACCAGGCGTATGCTTCGGAAGCCCAGACGCCTCAACGTTAATTGAAAAGTAATTTGAGAGACACTGTTGGTAACCCCTTGGTTCATCTGGGCGGTCAGTTTTTAGATGGTGGAACATCTATTCAGTTCGAATACATTTCAGCAGCCGTCATTCACCTCTGTCAAATAGTCCAGGATGCACTACATTTGCAGTGTCACTGATTTTGGACAGTCCCAATTCGCCAAGCACGGTACACTTTTACCACGGTGGCATGCGAACTGTTCTCAAACTTAACGGTTTCGAAAATGCAACCATCCTTTTCCCAGAAGCCAGTTATCATGCCTTTTTAGACGTTGGATATAAATCGCTCCGTTTATACATTACGCCAAACATTGCAATATTTTTGAAGCCCTCACACACCCTTATATACGCTCAGCTGCATTGTGCTGCCACCTGTCTTCTGTAATCAGTTATTCAACGTTTCATCAAAAGTCACATTAATGTAACTGGACTGAGTATTGTACTTTTATAATATTTGTGTGATTTAAAATATCAATAAAATTATTCATATCATAATTGGTTTTTTTTTATTAAACTCATTTCATATATTTTAAAATTTACTGAAAAATCATTTATTGACACATCTCGCCTTACAACATGTCATGTACTTATTTATAAATAAGTAAATAACGTGATATAACAATGATATTACTTCCAAAGGCAAGAGTACGGGTAAAACTCAATATAACTCTAACACTTAGGATGAAGAACATCGCGATCATTCAGAATTTAGATGCGAGTTTGAGGAATTCCGTTCCACAAGGATTAAACAAACAACAATACTGTATCAAATATATCTCAGAACTCATGCAATACTGTTTTTCGATAAATTAAAAGACCGCATAAATTAAATAAAAAGTTTCTCAAATCACTCATATTAAATACAATATCAAAATTCTCATTGCCCTTGTCTTGTTCTTCGTGTGTGTGTGATTTTTCATTACTTCTACAGGCATCCACTTTCTATCAATTTATCAAACTGCGAAAGTTACAAATTTTTAACTTACACGTTTTTTTACTTCAAGTTATTAACTAATTATTTTCTCACTAACTAAAATCTATTGGCTAATTTGTTATGATTAATTATGAAAAAGGTTCAACGAGAGTTAATTTGTTGTTAGATAACTAATTCGTTTATTCTTTTTCATATTCCAATGTCATATCCACTGTACTCAGCCTTCAATACAATTTTAAGAGTGCATTAGAAAAAGAAATAAACACATATAAAAATTAAATTCATTAAATTTGAACTGAATTTTTATATTTAAAATTATCATTAAATAATAAAAAAACGGAGAAAAACTCTATTCTTTGAAAAATTTCTATCATTATCTTCAAATTCGCTTATATTCATAACTCTGAAGATGTCGATGGTAGAAGATTTGAGATTAGCATCTAAACATTTTAAATTTTCAGTATTTATCAACAAAAAAAAATCTTGGTTACTCAAAATGTTTATCATATGGGGAGCCGACTTATTTCCCCAAGAAAGAACATTTTTCTTTAACCCTTTTGAAATCAACTTTGTATTGTTGACCGTCATACCTATCTTTTATATTTTTAGTTTGTCTCCAGGAGTTTCATCAGTTCCATCGACAGAAGTAAGTCATGCTTTGAAGAAGAAGCCAAACGCTTCATCAAAGGGACTGGAGAAGATTGTTTGCGATGACTGGCGTACCACAATACTAACTGAGTAACTTCCGGGCGCCACTTCTTAATAATGGGAAGAAACTTCCGACTGTTGGGCATACATGAAGCCAGCGCACACAGGAGCGACTGCATCAGAAGCAAGCTCCATTGTTAAAAGGCACTCTCTGTCGCAGAGGGTGTAACCCATACGAACCTTTATGACTCTTTGTTTACAAAGAAGTCTGAAAATGGCCGTTTCACAAAATTCCAATCTTTCAGAAACATCAGTAATTTTACACACCACCATTTTGTAAGATATTTTAAAATTAGAATTTACTTTTTTCATTGTTTTATCGGAGATGATGAGAGTAACTAAAAGCACACAGGAAATAGATTTTTTTTTTTCATGATTACTTTTATCATTCAAAGTTTTTATCACGGTTGATAATTCTTCAAATATTTAAATTTATAATTAAAAAATTGAATTCGTTAAAGGAGGCAATTTTTTCTTTGTTGGAATAAATAAAATGTGCTTTTTAAGTTAAAAATTTCACAAACAAAAAGTAACATAAGCGTTATGAACTTTTCAACAAATAAATTATGTCGATTTATAAGTCTCTTAATTCAAATTAGTAGTTTCTCTGCCGCCAACGTAGTTCTTAGGTTAAACTCCAACCTTGAGGGTTTTTATTTATAGTGGTTCGAAAACCTCTTTCAACAGTAGATCCCGACAAAAATATATCCCTCATGTATTACAAAAATTGAATGTAGAGATAACCTAACATCTAAGACTTGTTCCAAATTTTTCTTAACATGTTGATTTTTAAAATTATTCATTACACTGACAGTATATCATATTTATGTGTAGGAAAATAAATTATATATATATCTGAAAAATATACATGCTGATAGACTTTTATGCAAAAAGAAAAAATTCAACATACATTTCTCATGTTTAATAAGCTCTAGGATCATGCATGGTATTTTCTAATTCAAAGAGTGGTGACACCTTTAAATTATTATTGAATGTATTGTTGGGCCGTTGCTTTTTTAATCAGCAAATATAGTGATTATATTTTAGGAAAAGCCCGAGATACACATTTTGGATTTGATTCTTATCAGGACAATTGTTGGGATCCAAAAATTCGTGTTTTTAGATACTTACGTCAAACAATCAATATTTTATTTTATAAATATAATCCCACATTCAAAAAAATTTACTTATATTATAATAGTGTATTTTTTTCATTTGAACTCTTCGAGTATAAATGTAACTAAACTCTGCTTGGAAATGTTATTTTTCAGCACACTTTCAAATGATTAGACCGATTTGCTGAATATTTCCACTTCGCTACATTCTTCTTAAATCATTTTACTTCAGGTTCAATAAATTTATTGTTTACTTTTAATTTACACATGGTTTAATTTACATTTTAGCAGGGAGAAAATATCCACCTAAATTTCAGTGAAACTGCCTGATTATGAACAGAAAACACAAATAATTTATTAATGCATTATTAGTAGTAGAATATTTATAATTATTATTAGTGTAAATATTTTATAATTATTATTAGATGTAAATAATTAAAATAAATCATTTCTGAATAAGTCGTAATCTAATTATGAGTGTCAAAACATGTAATCTACAATGTAACACGTCAGAGTACTTGTGTGTGTATGTGTGTGCACATTACATATTTTTATAGACACACAAATAAACAAAGATTCAAAAAAATCATTTTTGACTGCAGTTCACTTTAAATGAAATGCGATCCCGTGTATAGATTGGCTGCAAACAAATCAAATGATGTACATAATATTTGAAAATTCTCTTTGTTTAGGAAATTATTAAGTATTGAAGTAGAGACAGTTTTCACATGCCTCCGAATCCATTTCTGATCGGTGATGTACAGGAAAAAGGGAAAACACATTCGCTAAAGAGTGGGAAAATAATAATTTTTCAAAAATTGGAAAAATAGCAATTATTATTCTTTTTCTTAAAAAGAGTTTCACAGTTAAAATGTAGATAGAAGGAAGGTCGAATGTCATATTTTTATTTACTCTCAGCAGTAAAAAATAAATGATGTTTTATATTTTTATTTTTTTTAGCGAGAATAAATCTGAATATTACATCACTTAAGGGCATTGTGATATGAACAACTGTATAAAAAGAGTCCAACAAGCAGCAATTATGTTTTAAACTAAGTGCAAGCCCTGTGATCAAAACTTCATTAGGAAACTAAATTTTTATTTTAAATTAGCCAGAGACCGACATCTTGATATAGATTCCTTTCCATTCTATGCCGCTGATCTCAGTTTAAGACCGGATAAATATTTGGTGGACAAACAGAATATAGATTTTATAAGAGAAAGATCATATTTTTACTAACGTACCAAATATAATATTCTTATTTCCCTATCATCTATTACTATTATTGATTAAAATGTACAAAAAACCGGTATGCAGTTCTGCGAATTTCAGCCAAACATTTTTGCAAGAATAGCTTTTTTTTGAATAACTAATTAAGCATTAATTTTCTTTAACAATAAGTTATTTAATAAAAAACTATTAATAGCATTAACAATTAAATATAAAAGAGGAAAAAGAAATGAATCTAATTTAAACTATATGTAATATCTCTTAGCTTTATTTTCCAATATGTGTACAGGTTTATAAAGAAGGATTAATTAAAATGTTGGATGCCAATTGAATAGCATACTTATACGAAGCAGCAATCAAACATACAAAATAAGGAATACATTTTAAAAGACAAAACTTTTAGAAATCCATGATAGGTTTTTGTCCGTATTATAACCTCATATGAGATGCATACGCCTAGTTACGACTTACATAATTAGAATGGGTCTAGGCGTGTGGTGCTACGCATAACTATGGAACAAGATAATTGAGAGGGTACTTCGGCGCCAAAGCCGCCTACCTTCCTTTTCAATCTTTTGAAACAACACCCTCTCACTTATGATCAATGGGAAAGATATTGGTGAATGTTTCTGATCATTTTAAAACACCTAAACCACGAAAAAATAAAACTTGTTCAATTGTTAAAATCGGTGAGACGTTGAATTTCATACAAATGTACAGTTAATTTTTATAATTAATTATGAATTTAATAATAAAAATAAAGAAACATATACTATGAATTAAACTCCGTATAATGTATTTGTAAATAAATTTTTAATATTTTATTAAATATAAAAAAATTACATGAAAAAAATCGAAAGAAAATTTTAAAGTTGACATAAGCAAAGCATTAGCCTTAAGAATTAATAGAGATTATTTTAAATATTGTAATTATTATTGTTTTTGTTCGGAAAGTAATTTCGTTTTTCCTACATTGATCAGCTTTTCGCTAGTAAAAACCAACCATTTTATGACTGTGGAATCGTGCTACTGCCAGAAAGATGGTAAAAGCTATTGGACTAGAATGAACAATTTACAATGCAATACAAAATTTATTTGTTGCACGTTTTTCATTTCATGTAAAACGAAATGACTTTCCGAACAACCCAATAATTTAAAATTTTATCCGTTAAGGAAATTTTTAAAATTTCAAATCATCCTTGCCGATTTAAACTCATTATAAAGTAGATTTTTTATCTTGTCTTTTTCATTTTGCTTTTTTCTATTGTTCTATTGTCCATGTGTTAATGGCTTGAATCAATAGAAAGCGATTTCTCAAACCGATACTTTGGTCCTTATATAAGAAATCGTTTTATTTACAAAATAAACTTCCACATTATTCTCAGACATTCGATGGAGAACTTCGGCTTGTTTGCTGCTGCTCGAAGAATGTGATTTGAAGGCAAGCAGCAAATTCGTCGACAGGTCGGATTTACGAAGTCGTTTCAATACGATGTCGTAATTACAGTGTGTGACGTAGATGAAACGTCATCTGACGTCATGGATATTTTAAATCAATTGTAATTATCATAAAGTGGCGTAGTCATGATCTCAACTGGAACGAAAGAAACAAACACTTTATGGTTAAAAACGTATATATAAAAGAAGAAATATAGAAGAAAAAGCAATAAAACAGAAATACAAGGAAAAACTTTCACTTATAATTTTAATAAACGTTGCAGGCATATTTGTTATCAAAAGCTTTAAAAATTCACGAGTCGGGCGAATTTAACAGAGTCATAACCAATTTTATGTGCTTTTACCTTAAAATCTTGAATTTTTTAATAAAGTTTAGATTTACAGTTTCGAAGGTTACTCAACTCAATAATTTCTCCCGCATCGATATCATAGCTGATTGATAAATCCCGATGATATGATTTTGCGGATTTGCATAATTACTCTCAATCCTTAATTTTAATGTCATTCATTGAGTGCACCATCATTTTTACGTCATCAAAAGTTATGACATTCTTTTGCCTCTGTCACCATTGTTTATTTCTTACTCATACTAAGTTCCCATGAATGTCAGATGAGCTAATAAACTCCAATAAATGAAGTATGGCGCATTGTTATTCCTTGGTCAATAGCATATTTGCATAAAAGTTAACATTTCAGGAATGTAATGAGTGTTTCTAGTACACTAAAACATGAAATTTTCTGATTTAAACTCACATAAAAAGGTTTTAAAAGAAATTACAAAATGTTTGTTTTTTGAGTATTGCTATCACATCATTCAATATATATCTCTGAAGAATGAAAATAGAGTTGTTTCTACTCAAACATCTTGTTTGGACAATACCAGTTCAAACAAGACATTTGGGCTTCAAAATAACACTGAATCAATCTTAAACTATTTTGATCAGTCTCTGAATTGTTTATACAATTTCTCCTGTGGATTGTAGGTTTGTTTCATAAAATTGTATTTTTCTTAGAAAATGAAGAAATGGAAAGCAATTTTCTTTTCTAATCTATTGTTTTGTAACATGTTTGCAAATGCTAAATTACTGGGCACAAGAAATTTCATTGATGTACGCAGAAACTACAAAAAATATCAAAGATATATAATATCATTCATTTTCACTTTTATCATTACACATTTTTCACTTGAAATTATAATTAAATTAAGAAAAATTTATTAATATTACTGTCTTCATTTAAAGTCGTGTAACAAACATATCCACAAGAGCAAAATTAATTGTGTATTTCAATTCATCCACCCTATTTCAAATTTCTATTACACAATATTATTAACTGAATAATATTGCTTTTAATAGACACGAATTGCGAATCTTGTTAAGGTTGAAATGATAAAGATAAGAATCGTTTATAGTAAACCCCATAGATGGCTTACGAAAAAATATAAGCGGATATTATAAATCAAAAATGATAAGAAGATAACACAACCATTGAGTGTTTTCTAAACGTCGAAAACATTCCGTTCTCAGACATCCCTTCTCTTATTGCGCCACTGAATTCAACCCAATGCCGATGGGTTCCCACCTGATGGCCACTGCCGCATCAGCCATGGGAATTCCTAAGAACAGAATTAGATACAAAGTAATGCATCAACGAAATAAGAAAACCATAACCTGTCAGGGATAAAAACGCTTATAAATCAACACATCCAAACAAATTCAGTTTTCGAAAGAGCACCTCTCTCCGGCGGCAGAGTGATAAAAGGCTACTTACCATTCACTATGGGTGCCCGGACGCCGATAAGGCAACGGGCGCCTTTCAATAATGAAAAAAAGGGAAATTAAAAATCGCTTTTTACCTTGCCCTTGCACTATAGGTGGTATTCAAAACACTTTTTTATGTGTCGCTGGGCCTTCGATGTGATAAAGTGCATTTGAGTTGTAAATTACCGCCATCTTATCAGGAAGTGTTGCTTTCTCAAAGAGATTTATTCAGCGCATTCGGACGGTGTTTATGTCTGCCTAATGGATGTTCAGTTTTAATGAATTTTTCAACCAGGAGACGTGATGACATCTATTCAGATTTCCCAGCAGCTTTCCCCTGAATAATAAAATGGCCTCATAAAATCGAAACTTCGATTGTGATGGAATTCTAGATTTCTATTCTCGCCACGTCTTTTTTTACTTATCTAACAGGTATTTAGAATAAATTGAATTAATTCAAGATCACAAGAATTTTAAAATCTTATTTTGTATCATTGGAATATTTTATAATTAGAATACGTAGTTTTTGAGAACCATGCATAGGTATGCATGGTTCTTAAATTTACTTCAAACAGGAACTGGGTAATTTGCATAGGTCCTCATTACATGACAGTACATTACATACATGGAATATATTTTAATTAGAATCCGTAATTTTTGAAAACCATGCATAGGTATGCATGGTTCTTAAATTTACTTCAAACAGGAACTGGGTAATTTGCATAGGTCCTCATTACATGACAGTACATTACATACATGGAATATATTTTAATTAGAATACGTAGTTTTTGAAAACCATGCATAGGTATGCATGGTTCTTAAATTTACTTCAAATAGGAACTAGGTAATTTGCATAGGTCCTCATTACATGACAATCCTTTGCCTATTCAAGCGGATACTTTACAGTAATCAAAAATGAATGCCTCATTAAATGGGCTGGTTTAGTAAAGAACTATTTTTGATAAGTGAAAACAAAAAATTTACTAACAGTAATTCTTCTCAGATGCAAAAAGTAAATAAACTATATAGTTGCGAAGTCTGGTGACTCAAAGGATGACATACATGTTACTAACAAAATGATTCAAGCATTTATAGCTGTTGCATTCATGATAATATAACCTTTGTTAATTTATAATTAAAGGATAAATTAATTTTTATAAGTGGATGTGCTGGATAAAAACATAAGTTAAATTACTCAGCTATTTAATTCTAGAGTAAATAAAATTGCATAAGTAAACCATATTAGTATATACGGGAGATATACGTTATAAAGGTACATACTTCACATTGGTAAACTATGTATATGAAAAAGAAATACTAAAGATAAAAATAAAAGAAAAAGAGAGAATCAATTTAAATAATCTTATATGTTCCAAATGTTTGCATAAATATACAAGTAAAAGTTAAATGAACAAGAAACTTACAGTTTCTTTATCTTTTTATTGTAATAAATATTGACTGTCGAGAGAAACTACATCTTTTCTTCCTAAATTTACAAGTATTTACTTTATGTTTTAATATGGATTTAATGAAAAATAAATTACTTATATTTTAATTACTTGCATATATTACTGAATAAGTTTGATTTTGAATTTTTTCAGAACTTAGAAACAAAAAATAATTTGATTCAAAGAAAAACTTTTCATTAATCGCAAAGCAAAACATTTGAAATCGATTCGTTACAAGGATATTAAATATAAGAATGAAAATCCCACTCAGCTTAAATATCGGGAATCGTTCTCATTGCATTTATAAGTCAAAATTTCTTCTTACTTATATAGCAGCTAATCTTTCACTCCTTAATATCATCAACCTAAATGATAGCTATTACAGAAATAAAATTAGTGTAATAATCTACCATTAAGGATAAATCTACTTTTCCATCTGTAAGCAATCTAGAAGGAAGAACGGAGAATGATAGATGCTGGCATTGCTTAGAAACGTCATTTTTTAATAAGCTGGGATACCACGAATAGTCTGTTGAATTTCTTTTGGCCTCCAAACCATTATTTTTTTGGTTGCCATGATAGAGATTAGGTTTCTTGTTACCCTGTAACTAGATTTCAATGTCTGATCCTTACCGAAATATTTGGTCATCGAGATGGCCCCATGTTGCCCCTCTCAAAGAAGCACACGATCGATTCCATAAAGGTTTAATCGGAACTGAAACACAAAATGGCCATAATTACATGCTTTATACATTCAGCAAGGTGCATTCCGTAGCGCTAGTCCCCGTAAGTTGTCCAGCCTTCCCTGTTGATGGGCCTCATCTTTAGCACGTTTGAATGACCGATTACTGCAAACGGTCACGAAACAAAAGACGATGGCGGGCACGAAACAACAATATAGACAGTGATATATAACACGAGATTTGTGCAATGAACATTTAATGACGATTTGTTAGAAACGGTATTTAGTTCCTGCCATTATTAAGGATGGATCTCGGTCCTGTCAGCAGAAGACGTGGCGTGTTGAATGGCGGATGCTTCTTCTCCGTCCCAACCGCACAGGTGAAGGATCAACCTGCCAGAGCAATTTACACTACCAGAAAGGCATCCCCCACCCTTATTCTACGCATTCGGTACATTTTTAAAGGATAATTGCTTAAGCAACATTAATAAAGTGTCGACAATTCGTTCAATGTTACAATTCATGTAAGAGCTTATAAAAATAATAAATTTTTAAAATTGATTTTATAGAAATTGAAAACGTAACTGCCTTAGGAAGAATGCATTCCTTTTCTCAGAAGTGAGCAGGAATGAGTATTGAATATTTTAAATTTAACGGATACTACATCAGTTGAAATTAAACATAAAAGCATGGTGTCAAATAATTATATATTCCAGTATTTCTTCAAATTCCAGTATTTTCTCGTAAATAATATATTCTAAATTTATAATATTGACACTAAAATAATACTTCCTAATTATTTAAAAATATGGCCTTTTTTGTGTGTTGAGGTGGAAATTATTGAAAAATAAATCATACCTATGATTTATTTTAGCAATTATATCAATCATGTAAGGCAAAAACAATAAAAGTCACTTGTCAAGAGTAATTACATGACTCACCGTGTCATAGTGGTATACAGCATTCGGCCCTCAGTTCGATTCCAACATTTATGGAAGAACAAAGCATAGATGCTATGCTTCCATCATCTGCTTCCTTTAGTCGGAGTAAGTGCTTGAGTGTCTTTCTCGGGTTTCCTCCTCTGTGACACGTAAGTTGGTTTCCCTCATCCATGAAAAGTCATCCTAGAAGACAATTTATGAAGTGGATATTACAATGGCATTTGGACTTCTGTCTGTCTACTACTCGATTTCGAAGACTGATTGGTTCAATGAATGATTAGGATTTTAAATATGTTGCCACAATTTTATAACATATCACTTGAAAAAAAAATTCTCAACGACGTAAAGAAAAGTGCTAAATATGGGAAGTGATATGGAAAATAGCGTGTTATTTAACGTTCAAACAAAACTTCAAGTACTTTACTATTATTTTAATTTCTGTACGTAAGTAATAAAGGGATTATACCAATTTCACATATTCGCAAAGGGGAAAATAAAAAACGTTTGATTATCATGGAGAGATAAACAATTTAAAAGCGATACATGCAAAATAATAGACACAGTAATGGAATTAAGCATGGATAAATCTAAATTACGGAAGCCGATCATAACGAAATATCAGTCATTCCTTTAATAAGTATAAATTTGTGATCGGAAAGTGAGTATAAATTTGAAGTATCTTTAATATTATTTCAAGAACTGTATGCATAATCTTGATTATATTCTAATCAAATAAATTTACTCCTTTACACAAATACATTTTTTGAAATAAGTAAGCAACTAACTCCTAAATAGAAATTTAAAAAAAAAGCTCCTAAATAGGTGGATGTTACAATACATTCGTTGAAAAGACATTACAGAACCACGAGAATATTTTTTTTCCTAAGAGAGTCTAGTTATATATATGAGATATTTATTAGCAGAGTACCTAAATTCGATGTCCGGCATACTTATAAGGAAAACTAATCAATGTGATGCGATTTAATAATATAAGAGATAATTTCATGGAGAATTATATTTTACCTTGAAAAACCTCATTAAAATTTTTAAAATGATCTTTTCCAATTAACTAAAAAGTAGTTAATCGAGTCTATTATTAACCATTGCTTTTCTAGCTTGCTGGGAAAATTCATACAACTTTTTCCCTCTTTTTAATTTCTATGTATAAGTACTAAAGAAAATTTTTGATATAATAAACCTTCAAATGTTAATCAGTTTGGAGATATTTAATATTATGGATATATTATTCATATATTTATTTTCTTCCCAATCTTCTTAAAAATAGTTTTTGAAGTCATTTGTAATTGGCAAAATGATCTCTGTTGTACACAATTATTTCTGCTTGGTTCAATTATCTAAAATACTTTAATTATCTAAAAGACTCAAATAATTTTTTCTAGGTAATTTAATTTTTTTCTCTCTTAGAATAACCTAACTAAAATAGATGTTGAGACTTAACTGCATTTAAGCGTGAATCGTAGACACTTATTCTTGTTAAATAAGTGTCTAGCTTTTTTTTCCTAGTTAATAATCGCTCGAATCCTTGGAAGTCGATATGATTGACATTTAAACGAAATTACATTGTACACACAAGATATTCTCGTTTTTAACCACCGGCTTCTATTGAATTTTGAACAGAAAACGATGTCGGTAATCTCGGACAATTTGCTACCAAGCAAGTTTTAAATTAGAAACATGCACTCTAAATATTATACTGGATTATTTTCGTGTCAATAACAGCAACAATGCTCGATCACGTGCCTTTCTGTGTCACTGCCAAAGACACTTCATTACAAGTGTCAAAGTAGATGCAATAATTTTTTTTCGATTATTGAAAATAAAAATAAAATCGATTCTATTTCACAACTAAATAATTACCCAAAAATTTCGGAAACACAACTTGTTTGGCAGTTTCAGAAATTGTTTTTGAAATTAAAATATTTTGTGTCTATAAATAATGTTGAAAAACAAACAAAACTTTATAAAATAGCTATTTTTGTTAAAATATGTGAAAAAAAATCAGTTTTAAATAGAGTAACGTACATGAAACTATTATTATAATGTAAAGTTAAATACTCTATAAACTCAATAATTTAAGAAAAAAGCATGGATTTATTTCATACAATGAAAAAGTCTTATCCTAACGTATTGTAATAGTATATGTATATAAAACTATTTTATCCTAAAAAATTAAGTTGGGAGTTTTTTTAAATTCTAATGTTAATTGTAACATATATTGTGATTGTTTGTTGTAACATTGTAACTTCGCTATAAATATGCAAAGAATGCGATTATAAAAATTGACTTATAGACTTGTTTTATACAATGATATCCTTAACATAAGGAGTCACATTATTAAATTACTATTTACTCTAAAAATTAAGTTGGGGCTTATTTAAATAACAATAATATGTTTCACTATAAAAGTGCAAACATGATAAAAAAAATTTGAATTTGCTTTATTTATATTTACGAAGAAAAACTCACAGTGACTCAGTAATAAAATTCATCTAAAAAATTTGATACTTCTGGTAATTGAGGCAATGCGATTTTCTTTGTAAACAAAACCAATACAAATTAAACTTTTTTTATACAATTGTATTAATTATCTTAAAATTAAAACATCTATATTTCACTGATGTGTCAAAAAGTATTAGTATTAATACTTCATCGAGTGTACTCATTTACTAAATAAAATACATTTTACCCATTACATTATTTTACAATAAAAATGATTAAGAAAGATCAATATAAATAAAGTGAATTTGACTACATAAAATATATTATTTTTCACTTAGAAGACTATTTAGTTTTTCTTAAAAAAATTATTTTAACTTTATTATTACTTAAGTAAATTAAAATGTATACCTCTAAAATACGAGTAACACTCAATTTAAGAAAGCAAAAAAACATAATATTCTACAAGTTAAATGTATTTATATTATAATATTAAGTGTGTTATAATAGGAAATAGTTGCTAACAATGTATGTTATTAATCGAGTTAAATTTATATATATATATATATATATATATATATATATATATATATATATATATATATATATATATATATATATATATATATATATATATATATATATATATATATATATATATATATATATATATATATATATATATATATATATATATATATATATATATATATATATAAATATAGTTATGTGTATATAGAAAATTAATATAACCGAAGAAAATGAAACTAGCACTTCGCAATAACAGATAAAATACATAATTTGTGAAAAAAATAACAATGCAAAACAACATTTGAGGCAAAGTCTAATATAAACGTCTGGTGATAAACAAAAGTTCAAAATAAAATTTAAATGTTATGTTTTGAAGATTAATTTCAGTAAGATATCCTAACAGGAACATAAATATGACCAAATGAAATAGAACAAAATGTTTTTGATATAGAATGTGATAAAAAAATAGAGATTCAATTAAAAAAAAAAATTTAAAGAAATAAAATTACTAACACAATTTTAATTTTGATAATTAATTTTTGTTCAGCAACCAAATAGCCATTACTCCATGGTTTATCATAGAATGCAAACTTCAGGAAGAAGGTTCCTATATAAAACTAGCTTTGGCAATTATCTACTTTAGTATAACACATAACTTTTACATCATACTTAAGTGATCAAAGTAAAAACTTTTGTTAAGTGTTTCTTCATTTCCTACGATTAAAAAAACAAAGACTAGTTTCATGGAAGAAGTTCAATCGTTTCTGCCTTAATTCAGACTCAAAAGAAATCACGGAAATATCTATTTAATTTTCCTTAAAAAATAAAATTTTTATTTAAGGGTCCCAAAATAAATTTTAGTTAATGGTCCCATGATTATTGTATCTCCAATTAAGATCAAAAGTCTGCATCCATATATGGTTAGTTTATATTTTATTAAAATATTTCAGTCATTATTATAAAGATCAAAACTTACAGTAGACTTATAAATTTTGGAGCACACTATAGTCCATTCTATCTTAATCACATGGCGATTATCTTTTCGATCATACCACCAAGAGATTCTTAGAAATATCTGTTTGTTCACCTAAATCCAAATTATTAGTTGCAGTTGTCTGAAATGCATCTCGGGCTAATCGCAAACAATCTTTCTTAGTTGACAATGCCGTCTTGGAACATTCCATCTCGGTCTGGAATCAGTCAGTTAAGGTGGGGCTGCACGCGGTTATCAAGCAAAGAAATATAAGAATTCCTTATTTTTTTCAAATGATGGGTTCCATTTAATTCCACTAAATTAATATTATACAAACTCTCTTCTCGTCCTAATGGAGCCAACATAGGCTACACCAATGTTTTTTGAGCATATGAAATGGTTGGTAACTATTCGTTTACATAAGCAACTTTTGCACAAAGCTGGCGCCACACACAAATAGTTCTTTTAAGATATACTCCCTTAGCTATGAAACTGGCAGCAATCTTGGTTCACTCAGTGTAAACGCTGACTATTAATTCTCTTTTTTAGTATATAAAAAGTTGTTGAAATCAAAATGAAAGAAAATTTATTTTGAATTCAAACATTCTGAATTAAACCGGAAATATATGTTTTCCAAGGAATAAGTTATTTCATTCAAGACTGAATCTGTAAAAGACACGTATATATCTTCTAACTGAATATTAATAAACAGATAAACTTTCATAGCTTAATAGTCATGCTGAAATCAATTAACAATTATTTATATTTCTGTTTATCTTGTTCATTTGGCTGATTTAAACAAAAATAATATAGTTTTAAGATAAATTTCATATATATTTATCGGTATTTATCATACAAAAGCCATTTTTAAATCATTTTCATAGGAAACGATATTAACAACGATTATATTCAATTAAAGACATTTTACAATTATCCAATTAAAGACAAATTATTTACCAAAGAAATAATTGATTATTTCTATTAAGAATACTTTCTTTTTCATGTTTATCGTATTAAGTTCTTTAACATTGTTTATTATGGGATTTCATAATGGAAGTAGATATTGTAAAATGAGGTTTCTCATCTGCTTATATGGAACAATTGTCAAAAATGAAAGACAAGAAGATATCAACAGAAAACTCAATTCATTAAATAAGTATATATATATATATATATATATATATATATATATATATATATATATATATATATATATATATATATATATATATATATATATATATATATATATATATATATATATATATATAAGTAGTTTATGAATTTTTCTTAATTATATTCAAAATTTTGTCGAGTCAAAAATTATTATAATTTTTCGTACTAACCAATTGAATTTTATTTAAATAAATAATTGAATAATTTAAATAATTATAAGTGTTTTAACACCTTAACATATTCTCTATTTTAGCCTTAACAAAATTATAAAAATTCTGAATAAAATAGAATAAATGTATTGGTGCATATAAAGTATCTTAAGAGAAAAAGAACATATATTGGAATAAGATTTTATTGCAATTCTTTTAAATTTCTATTTTTACAAATGTACAGTTTTCAGACACAAATATTTTTCTCATTTTGTTTAATAATTATAAATATTTTCTCATTTTGTTTAATAATTATAAATAAAAATAATTATAATTTTAAAATCTTATTGTGTATTTTATTCTTTTCATTATATGAGAATTCAAAAGTAGATTGACAAAATCTTCTTGCTTTCAGATAATTTTCTAATCTCAACCAAAGATTCATCCTACAACAGATGTTGATTTTTGCAAAATATGTTTCATAGTTAATTTTGCTGTGGTATGTGTTGATGTTCACCGTCAACAGTGGAAGAGAAAGAGATCATTGAAATGATCACATATCGTCAGCTGTTATTGTGTTGAATCAATGTTTTAAGGGGCATCTCAAATTCCCATCAATTAATGAGATAGTCCTAAAATATGGCATAAATACGCAGGCACAATACACATATATACACAACACTCTATGAGGAAAACTTATAACTGATATTATGACTGATATAATCAGTAATATTTTTTTATGCTATTCAAATATTGGTTTTCCCGATGAGATATCATATTAGGTCGCTGGAAAAGCAATCTGATGAGATTAAATCAGAAAAATCTCTTTTTAGTTTTAAAAAATGAATTTCAAAACTCGAGTTGTGTAATCACCCTGAAGCTTTTTACCTTATTTATGTTCAAACTTTCTCATAAAATATTTAAAACTGTTTCTAAAATTTTCCTTGTTTTTTTTTTACATTTTGAAATTAAAATAATATTAGTTTGAAATATAAAAATATAATCTAGAACAAACACATATAAGAAAGTATTTTTAATTTGATTTATAATTATATATAATTTGACTTTATTATTAAACCCTACTTTAATTGAGAACATTGAATGAGTTAGCTTTATTTTTATTAATTATTAATTTTTGCATAATTTTCATGCCTGTTAAAGGAATGCGAAATATTAGCATGCTTTCAGAAACACTGAATACCTAATTTTATGTTCAAAGTCAAGAAAAATAGAGAATTATACCATTCTTCAATGATTTTGCATTTATTAAATGGTTATTACAAAAATTTTAAATTACATAGTAATAGAGATACATCGTTCTGATTTAGATACAGCAAAAACTATTTCTTTTTCCAACAAACTTTTTTTAGTAAATTCATAAGATGCTCATTCCTAATATTTTATTTCAATAAAAATTCAATTGAAAATTAAAACAATTTTTAACTATATACAAAAATTAAGTTTTGAATGTACTTGCAATTATATATTGATTTTAAAAATTATATACATCATATACCTTCTTTAAATATATCTTCTGCTAGGAAACATTTTCAGTATATTGAAGTAACATTGCTATTTATTTTAGCCTTTATCTTGCAGCTGCTGAGTAAAAGCTTAAGATGTTGATGGAAATGCCAGAATCATTTGTTTCTGTTGTAATGCAAAATAATGAGAACATTTGAGATAAATTAATGAAGTCAATTTACTAAACTTCTGTCATTATATTGATGAAAACAATTAAAATTTCGTTCACAGACAATGAGTCAAAATATTCAAGTAGTCTTGGGTATTCTCTATCGATCTCAAACAATAATTTTAAATATTTTAAAATATTGCTTCAAGAAAATACTTGTTATACAGACGTTGTTGAAATTACTGTTTACTTTTTTCTTTTACTTTAATACAAGTTTATTTGAAAGTTAAAGAATATAATTAGAAATTTATGTAAAAAGTAAACAAATTATTTACTCTCACTTAAGAAAAAATATTTATTTGCTGTTGATAAAAAATAGTATCACTGGATTTAAGATCAAATTTACAATTATTATTTTAAAACAGATAAAATAACTTTAATTTGTGCTTTCTGATAACAGAGAAGATGTAACCTAAAGTTTTCTCCTGTAAAAGAAACTATATTATAAATTTCTTAAATGTTGCAATTTTTACTTTTTAAATGTAACTTTTCTTTAATTAACCATAAAATATCTTACGGCATATTTATAAAATGAAGATATTATAGGCCGAAATGAGACAAATTTTACTGTTCACATTTCAAAGTAAATTTAAATACGACATATCGTTTGTGGATTTTATTTTTTATTCCTCATAAAACAGCTTTTAACAGCACTCCTTCCTTTAAAGCATTCCTTTTATGATTTTTGTTAACATAAGATTAAATTAAATAATCGATTTCAAATTTTTACTTTTTTATCTTCAAAATGATGCAAAATCACATTTTAGTTTAGTAATTAAAATTATATAAGCCAAAAGTTACTCTGACATTACATTATTAGAAAATAATACTTAACAGCAATGCAATGAGAAGTAAAAGGACCTTCTTAAAACACTACTGAATTTGTTTTCTCTTAAAATACTATTGAAAAGGATCAAATGTAGAAGAACCATATCATAAATATTCCCTTACGGATGAATTATTTCATAGTACCACATTTAGCTTTGATTGGGGCATATTTAAATGGAAACATAACTATCTTCAAAGTTTAAACAGGATTTCCAAGAAATACAGTTTTTTTGCTGAAATTAATTCAATTTCAGATTAAGCACTGATGATGAACATATCCTTTGAATATTCCCGCTTGATTCTAGAGCA
Organism: Latrodectus hesperus; assembly: GCA_037975125.1. NCBI lineage: Eukaryota > Metazoa > Arthropoda > Arachnida > Araneae > Theridiidae > Latrodectus > Latrodectus hesperus. The sequence goes on from CM075860.1 coordinate 38,515,837, forward strand.
TAAGCAATACAACCACAACATTGCATCACTTCTTGGTGCTGCAGTACGAGATGTGTCTCTCAGGAACTATTTTCCAACAAGACAATGCCGTATGTCACAGGAATTCACAGAAATGTTACAAAAATATTCAGACATTGCATAAAATAAGGATTAAATGTTTCTATATACAAGTGTTTCGATATTTAATCTCTTAATAGAAAACTAAATATTCTACTTATTTTACTGATTAAAAAAATAATTTGCTTGTGATCATTGAAAAATGTTTAAATATATAACGTCTACTTTCATTATAACTCATTTCATCTTTTTTTGTGTAATTTTGTAGCACAAAAATTCAAAACACCATTAATTCTTTCACAAATGTTTCATCATTAAAATATGATGATCTAAAATTTAAGTTACCTTCTTATATTTATGGCACCAACTCATACATGAATTATCACTCAATTTTTAACTTTCCTGGATTTGAACAAACTGAGAGATATAGGATAAAATGAGTATATGAGTTCATAAGTTGCATTTTTCAAACTATACAATGTTTGAATGAAAATATTTCAAATGAAATATTTGTATCTCTGCACCGTTCAAAGCACAATTTTTTTCCAAGGATGACGATCCTTTTTTTCTGATTTCACAAGCTCTTTATTCCTTTCTTCTTGAAATTTTTCACATAATGCTTTGCTATTATTTTTTTCTGCTCTTCTTTTGCTACTAGACGTATATTTATGCAGCAAAGCATCAAAGAAATTGAATTTATCACTGAATAATCCCCTTTCCTTGATGTAGTGTAAGCCGCTAAACGATGATTTAATGATTTTTTGGAATTTCAACTTGGAATTTCTTTAGCACTTCAGATTGCTGATTTTGAATGCTGGATTACTATTCACTGTTTTAAATTTTTTGTTTTAGCCATAGTAGGATTAAAAAATAAAAAATTTTTTTTAAAAATATACATATAACATTGGAAATTAGTATAAATATGCACATTCATAATTCGAATATATCATAAGCTCTGATCGAGCTTGTTTTAATGTTCCAACGTTTCCAAGTAAATTCCTCTTTATAATTTTCTAGTTTTCGTTGATTAAACTGATAATAAAAACTATCAACAGATGATGTATCCCGAAGTTGAGTAATATTACAAAAGATTTCAATATATTTAAATAAAATCACAAATATATACATATGTATATTAAATATAACTGTAAAAATACTGCACAGTTCACACTGTTTAATTTCAAACAAAAAACTGGATAAAAATATTATCCTAACAAACTTAAACTAAACTGATAGTGGAATGTTAATGTTCTAAATTTTCCATCAATAGTTTGATACGTGAGCTTAAAATTTTGTAGATGATTATAGTAATTTATAAGACGTTAGTAGGTATTTGAAATGCACTTTAAAATGTAATTCATGCTTAAATTTCCCCTCGTTTGCAAAAAATAACCATAAAATGACATTATCAAACTTAAACTTGTTTGATTTGAAAGATCTTTGCAATAGAATAAAGAGTAATTATCTGCACTGTAATTTAAAAAAAGAAAAAATAGTTTTATTTAAAATACTTAATTTAAGCTTTTTAGTCAGATAGCAGCACGTTTCTCTTTAAATTTAAACTTTCCCATCATACCATCTTATGTAAACTATAGCAAATAAATATACGTAAGTCAGATGCAATCTTTGATGAAAATATATATATATATATATATATATATATATATATATATATATATATATATATATATATATATATATATATATATATATATATATATACAGATAGATAAATGGATAATAGATAGATAATTGAAAATTGAAAAGAAATAAAAACATAAGTAAAAACATGAGAAAGTGCAAAAGTTAGGGAAGGGAAGTCCTTGTAAATTTTGAGTTAAATTTTTGATTATGTAAGTATTCAAGGTATTATTATTAATAATAAATCTAATTTAAGGAATACAAAAAAGAAAAAAATGTAAAAAAAAGAAAAAATACTAAAAAAAATTTTCAAGCAAATCATATACTTTCAACGTGATTTTTTAGTATTTTTTCTTTTTAATATGCTTAAATTATAGGGAATCTTCTTGTTTATTAGTGAGAAATATAATCATCCAAACTTCCAGTTCCTTCTATCACAGAAACGAAACTTTTTCAAACAATATTAGGGAGCCTTCTCTCTCTGTTAACTGTAATTTATAAATTTCATTTCTAAATTTACAAGTTTTAACTAATTTTAATTTTAACAATTTTTTTAAATTATCAATTTGATTTCTACGATATTAATCAATCGATGTTTAAAAGGAATATATTTTGAAAAGTTTTAATTTTTTGATTAGATTTTTTGATTTTTTCCTATTTTATCCTTTTCTTGTTAATCATAAAGTGGTTGTTTCTTTCGTTCCAATTGAGATCATGGTTATAGCACTTTCTATCAATTCTCATTGGTTTAAAATATTCATGACGTCAGATAACGCTTCATCTACGTCACATATTACTAATTACGAGATCGTACTGAGACGGCGTCTTAAATCCGACTTATTGATGAATTTGCTGCCTGCCTTCACATTGCATTCTTCGAGCGGCAGCAAACAAGGCGAAATTCACCTTCGAATATCTAGAATACTTTTGATGTTCATTTTGTTAATAAAACGATTCTTTATATAAAGACCAAAGCATCGGTTTGAGAAACCGTTTTCCATTGATTCAAGCCATTAACATGTTGACAACAGAACAGAATAAAAAGAAAAAAACAAGACAAAACATCCCCTTTATGGTTAGTTTAAATCGGCAAGGATGATTTAAATTTTTAAAAAATTTTGATTCATTATTAGCTTAGTTGGGATATTATTAAATGCTTTATTTTTTGACTTAAGTTAAAGATGTAAATGAAGATAAATGAGCTGCACAATTTTCCTCAACACTCTCGTAGCGAAACACACAACGCAGCTAATGAAACAGTCCAGTGCCGGAACTTCCCGCTTGATACCCGAAGGTATGACAAGACAGTAACCAAAGGTATCATGTGATGCTGATATCGATATCTATCATCTGTCATTCCGGTGAGCATCCCTCCTCCGAATGAGAGGCTGGGAAGCCGCTGTCACCCTCTTGCTCTATCATCATTATTTTCCATTTCCTTTGAAAGGAGTGTAGAGGGGAAGCAAAGTTTTCGGTTCCTTCATACAAAAAGGAGGAAGGGAAGACGAAAAAGAAAAAAAGAAGCAAGAGAGAGAGTGGCGGAACAACAGAGTGTGGGCCCTCTCAACTGTCTGGATTTCTCCTCCAATCTCTGGAAGCATCTGTCAAAACGCCAGATAGGGTCGTGACTTTTTCTGAGCGCTCGGATCACGCTTCGAGCCGCAAAGAGTGGATGCGAGACTCTTCTAAAGAAGGTGTAAGTCCTGTGAATGCCTTCGCCGGACCCAGTTGTGTAATGGGGCGAAAGGGATGTCACGATCCCGAAACCACGCCTGAATTATGTACTTCCATTGCGGTGGACCGAAGAGAAAATGAAAGATGTTTGCAGTGTAGAAGGTGGATCTGGTAATTGTTGCCACTTGTAGGCATCATGAGATCCGTTAGAATAACAGCCATTCATTCCGCCAACAGCTTAATTTTCAAATAACGTTCCACTGCGGTTTCTTCCCTTTTCGCAGAATTTAGAAATTATATTCGTTCCGTTGAATATAATTATAAGTAGCTACCATTCTACACGTGACAAAAATAATTCCTTCTATCAAATTACCGAGACATCGATAATCATTTTATTTTCGCAAAGATATAAGAGTTAAAAAATGATTACATACAATCAATTTTATGTATATGTGCATCTCATTAAATCTGTTTCATTTGTAATGAATAAACACATGTTTTTAAGCCAATCTTAAATAACGAGACTGATACTTGAATTTGCAGCTTACTTTGCAAATTTTATTACTATTAATTTTTTAATCTGTCATTCTTTACACACATAGCTTATGATTTAAAGTTGATACCAACTCATTACAAGCATTCACGCTCTAGGTGGAATTGAACTCATAAACTGTTTAATTGAATGCCAGAACATTGGTCATTCAGCTAACCAGCCAAACTTCAGTAAAGAAACAGTATACAATGTCATACACAATATGTTGTAATGAACACATTGTATACATATACTAGTCTTTACCTGAATGAAGGATTATAAATTCTCTATCTTTAAATCGAAATATTCTCTTCCTAGCTAATTGAATAACTGATTTCATAGAAATTTGTGTAATTACATTGATATATCAAATTTCAAATAAATTTATTTTTGAAGATGTTATTATGATTCATGGGTATTCTCACAAAGCTTTTTGCTAATGAACTGTACATTTCAGTTAAAACTGACATCAAGAACTTTTTGTGAAGTAGTTAAGATATATTTCGTTGATTGTTAACTCTAAATATAACATAATGTAATTAATTTTGAGGAAGATAATGAAGAACTCTGAAAAAGTTTGTAATTAGTCTGATTATATGCTAATTACCTTTATTAAAAAATTTAATTAATTAAAAAATTACTTTGATTTTACAAGCGAAATACAGAAATTATTATTATATTCTTTAGAGAAGAAAAAGGACCGATGTTCTGGTTTGTTAGGGAGTTCGTTCTCGTTATCTTCGCTAAAATGGTGGCTGAGAGACGTTAAATACATCATGGTCGCAGTATCCTTCATGTGAAATGTTACATGTGGAAATGGCAAACCAAGTTTCTAGGTCTCCTGATTGGTGCCTTCTTCTAGATTACAATGGCCCACTCACTTTCGGGGCAACGATGGCGCACTCATTGGGTGCATCACTATATAACTTGCCATCATTTCCAATCCTTGTAGTACTTTACGGTGAAAATCTTACCTAACCGAGCATCAGAAATAAAAGATGTAAAGAGAAAAATTATATTATTGACAAATTCCCGTAATTTCTTTAATATCTACATTGATAACCAGCCTCACCAAAACCTGATAAGTGATAATATTAAAAGTAATCTTTCAACGTCAGAAATGAGAGTTACTTAATAATATATTAAACTACATAAGTACTAACTAGATTTTTTTTAGGTTGGCTTAAGAAGATTTTATTCGTGAATGGGAAATATTAGGTTGGGGAATAAGTTCGTAGCATTTTTACCAAAGACTTTTATTTAAACAAAAAACGATAATTGTATCAATAAGTTAATCAATGAGATATTCGCCTTTGCTGTTTACAACCTCTTCCCACCTGTCGACCCATTTGTTGATGCCGTTCCGCCAAAAATAGCCTGGTCTGGTGTCAAAGAAGTTGTTGAGAGCCAGTTATAAGGACTCTTCGTTATCGAACGTAATGCCCTTCAAATGGTTTGACAAGGAGTGGAAAAGATGGTAATCAGTCGATGCAAGGTCCGGAGAATACGGTGGATGATGCTTAAGGAACTTCCATTCGAGCTCTTGGAGTGCGGCTGTGACGACTTGTGCAACATGGAGCCTGGCGTTTTCGTGAAGGAGTATGGTTTGACCATGTCGATCACGTCTTTTCAGTCGATTGGCCTCATTCATGCGGTGTAGCTGGGCAATGTAGAGCTCCTTGTTGACTGTGGCATTCTTTTCGGGCATTTCTTAGTGCACCAAGAGGTTCTTAAAAACTGGCTTAACAACTTCTTTGTCACCAGACCAGGCGATTTTTGGCGGAACGGCATCAACAAATGGGTCGACTGGTGGGAAGAGGTCGTATACAGCAACAGCGAATATATCATTGATTAACTTATTGATACAATTATTGTTTTTTGTTTGAATAAAAGTCTGGTAAAAACGCTACGAACTTATTTCCACTAACCTAAATACATCGTTCTCGTGATTGGAAGCTAGCAGGTTCGATTCTTGAACCCGATAGAAACCAGCATGTAGAAAAATTCTGGTATGCCTTCTGTGAAAAGAAATTACCACTCCAATACCAATTTCGTCTTTTGCACTTGAATAAAAATTAGTAAAGTGTTCGATACATCTTCGGTCAAAGGTAGGTGCAACCGGAAATGTCTCCCATTAACTTGACCTCAAAGATTAAACTTTGAATTTCGAACTGTTAAATAATTAAATTGTCTAATGAGGATTAACGTTTCCCTCACACCTTTCTAAATCAAACTTTCAACTAAAATGGATACAAGGCTTTTCAGTGTATAGAGATTTTTATCCAAAATTAGTCCTAGGAAAAAAAACAGGATACTGTATTGCTCGAGCTCTAACAGGTGACTAGAAATCATATTTGAAACACAAAAAATAAGCACACAAAATGCTTGTCAAATTTTATTTTTAATTAGGTACGTTGTGTGATTCAACGACCCTTTTTCTCAGTTGAGGATCAATAAGACAAAGAAAAATCTACAGTTTAAAGCAGATCCCGAACCACTGCAAACAAATAATCCCGGAGTAGGATTCGAAACCAAGAGAAACTGAACAGATGACTTAAGTGCTAACCTTTCGGCAAGCTGAGTTGGTTTTGACTGCAATTATAAGAAAATCATACAAATGATTTAATAAAATTGTGTTTCATTATGAGTGGGCCCTTCTGTTGCTTCCAAATGAGAATTCAGATGCAATCAATTTCATATTATGTATTGGAAATCATCTGCTTATAAAACCTCGAGTAAAATAGTTAGGTTGTTGTTGTTGTCGTGTGACAAGCGCAAAAAGAAAAAAATGGAAAGGTAAAAAAGACAAGTCATATGGGACGAAGGGCATGGAGCACTACCCTGGCTACGTCTTCAGCCTTTTTCAGTATAAAGGATGTCATGGCAGCAGTTAGGGTCGATGCTGAAGAGGGTCGAGGCAACAGAGATGCAGTTGAAAAGATACCTCGGATCCAGCGGAACTCCTGTGCAGTGCCTGCATTCTGCGTAGGTTCTAGATCCGTCAGGCATGATTTTCATACCCCTCATGTGCCCAGTCCGCATTCTGCTGATGGTAGAGGTGATACCACGGTCAGAAATAAGCTCCAGTAGGCACCATTTTTTCTGTAGAATAGTTGGGTTAATGTTATGAATTTGAGATAATTGTTAATGTTATGAACTTGAGATAATTATTTCATTTAATTAAAAAATACTAAATTTCATCTTGCTTTATATTCTACATATATTTTTATCGGAATAAAAAATAAATGTAATGTTAGAATATAAAAATTAGATATATTAATATTTTTGCAGCATTTTCAATCATTCGCTTTTTAAATACAGATTTTGGAAGAAAAATTTAATTTTTTATTCTGAAATCTGAACAATTGAATCAGCAGATGCGAACTTAATATCTAGCCTTCAAATTCCCAAAATATGTAAAATTAATTATTATCATTTTTAGTGACAATCACTCCTAGAAACAATACTTGTATCCACAGAATGTGTCTGGATCATTGAGATACTGACATACATTGTGTTCCCCTTCAGCAATGTAATCAGAATGACGACACACAAAAATTTTAAAGCATGATGAAACTTATAAACAACAAAATTATATATATTTGCATGGTTTGAAGAATTTCATCAAAATGTTGATTTTAATGTTTTCTTTCTTTTTTTTTTCTGGGAGCAGTTTTTCAAGATGTGTGAAAAATGGGAAGAAATGCCAATTATACTTTCAAATCAAATGAGAGCCTACAGTTGATTCATGATTCAAGATTTTATCATTTTTATGCCTTGCAAACAGTTTTTGTGTTAAAATTTACTACATACATTTTCATTTTGTCCAGTTTCTGTTCACAGTTTTTGTGTGTATCTAGTAGCCACTCTTCAAATATAATTTCTTAAACTTAATCCTTTATTCTCCTTTCAAATTTTCTGCATTTCTTAGTTTTACTTATCATTGTTGCGTCTCCATTAAAGCTGAATGAATAATATTATCCAAAGTGTATCAGTACATAATATTTTCCTGTAATGCCTCATATCTGCAAATACCCAATTTTATGTCATAGATACTTACTAAGAGAGAGAAGAAGAGAGAAGAGGAGAGAGAGATGTCGATTACTTAGGCTGACAAAGTGATTTCTCTTAGCATTAAAAAATAAAATGTTCTCTTCCCTTTAGAATAAAATTACTTTTTTCCAACATTATCTTATTCGAAGAGATTGAATACATAATATTCTTTGTATTGCTTATTAAAGATTTTTTTATAAAGGAGAATAAAGTTCCAATGCTTATAAGCATATCGAACGCCATGTCAGAGCAGGAATACCTACAGATGCTCAGGTTCATCTACAGCATACCAGTGAAGTACGGGAGCATAAAAGAAAAAATACTTCTCTCCTTCAATGGGGGGGTAGGGTTCATTATGCACACCATAATAGGAAAGAATAATATCAGCTGTAAGAAATTCACACGGAAGCAATGGTGGCATGTGGGGGTGGGGAGAAGAAATTTATTAAAGGGCAAACGAGGGTGCTGCAGGTTCGACAGTTCTATAATTAAAGTGCTGCCACCCATTTAACGAAGGCGGATGGACAGAGCAGGTGAGGGGTCTCCGAGGTCAAATTGAGGGGGAGAGATGAGGGCGGCAATTAATGAATTAGTTCACCCTGGTTCCAAATGCCGGATCATTTCGTGTATGTAATATTGCCCAATTTCATCCTTCTTCATTGCCTAGTTACGGACGAGGAAAGGAAGAAAGAAAATTCCTATTAGAGAGAGATTGCTTTCTTATTTTTCCATTTGTTCGGAAATATTCGTGAAATAAAATTGGGCTCTTTTCATCCCTCATCTATCTACGTATCATCCGGGCACTTTAAATGGAAAAATTTCTTCTTAATTATAAAGCCATTTAACGCTTGATAATGATGTTGGCGTATGTGTAGATATTCACTTTTGAGAAAAGAAAAAAAAAACGTTTATCTGAATAGATTCGTAAGGAAAAAAATAATAATGCCAAGAGTAAAGAGAAATACCACCTGGCACAATAAACTGAAAATAAATTCGAATTATAAAAGGTTAAATTATTTTAAATGGTTGAGTGATTCCTTCAATTTTTAATAGGACTCAAGCCAAAAATGAGGCGTTCAAAAAGTATTTTGACCTTAATTTTTTATTAAGCTTCCTATATTCCACAGTCTCTTTTAGGATATATGTAGAAAGAAGCAAATGTGAGGATTTTTTTTTTTTTGTAATCACTTTTTCTTTATTTTATTAACTGTTAGTAATAAATATAAGTCATGATGAAAATTTCGAAAATTTGATGTCTCTTTAAATTATTATTTCGATGTATTTTTTGTTTTTTAACAAGTTGCCGTGAGAACACAAATTGCAAGTTGTAACTTAATAGAAAAATGAATCGCAATAACCATTAATGCTTAAATTTGGTAATTAAGCGGCATAATAAATCGTCATTTTCGTATAAGGGCAAAATTGGATGAAATAACCTTAATGAAATTTTTTAATGGATGTTTATAAGAATCTGAGTAAAAAAAAATCGTATAAACACATATATCAAAACATTCTTTTATACACGGCTACAAGTTACACAATTCCCACCCACATCCATGATTTTTTTAACAATCAAATAGGGTTGCACTAGGTAATAAAATGAAATACGAAAAATTATGTTTATAAAATGGTATCGAAATATTCAGAATCAATATTCACGATTATAATATAATTATTAAGTTTACACATTTTAAAGTCATGTGTACGAGCTATCCAAAATTATAATGAAACATATTCTGCTGTACTATAATATTTATATAAATATGCATTAACTATAAAATATAAATTTATGACATGTTAGACTTGAACAATTAAAAATTGAGCATATAAAAACTCACACATAATAAATGTAATGAGTGCAAAAATAAGTTAAGTTAGCTTTTATACTTTACTTTATTTGCCCAAAAAAAACTTCCCAGGATCCCTCTCCCCAAAAATATTTTAGATGCTTGTGCCTTGTGAATAAGGTACTGGATTAGATTTTAAAAAATAGAAAGTTAGAATTGTTGTCAATTTTTTCATTTAGTTCTGTTTCCTTAGTTCAAATTTATGTTTTCTTATTTCACACTCAAGATTATATATTTGATAACCAAAAAATTGATATATATATATATATATATATATATATATATATATATATATATATATATATATATACACACACACACACACACACACATATATATATATATATATATATATATATATATATATATATATATATATATATATATATATATATATATATATATATATATTAAGAACAACATCAAGCACTAATATGAGCATCCTTATTTATGATATTTACTGACACGCTTCAACATTACTTAAAATGTATAATTTCATGAATATTTCAAACAGATTTTTATGCAAATTTTGTGTAATAATTTTTAAAGTAAGAAATGAAGTTATCTACTCTTTCAGCTCCATGTTAAAAACATTAAATAGATTTAATATGATAAATGTATTTGTGTACGAATTGTGTTTCTGGAGGGTTAAAAAGTATACTGCGTTATTCCTTCCCGAATATACCTTATGACATTCAACTAAGTCTTAAATTTCACATCTTATTATTATAATTATTGGTAAAATGATAAATGAAATAATTATTTATAAAATAAATGTAGTAATTACAACATAATCTAATTAGAAATATCAGTCTGTTATCATTCATAAACTGCCCATTATAAGAGATAAAAAATGTAATCAGAAACACGCATAAATAAAACATTAACACAAACAAGCATGCCATTAATTATTTACTCCATCCCATTTGTACTTGTATCCAAACAAAAAAAATGGCTTTAATTGGTTCTTAATAGTTTACAGCTTCAACTGCTGTCATAAAAAATTAACTCACTTTCCGAGGTCGAATCTTAATCATGAAATGGAAACAATTAAATCACTTTTGGGTATTTGAGTAAGTGTCGAAACGATCGGCATTTTCACACATGAATCGCCAAGAAAAGAAGAAAGGAAACGGCTTTTTCAAGTCAACGCACCTTCGAGATACGTGACGACCATCACATCGCCTATCCTTCAAGTGGAGATTTGAATGGACAACTGATCTGAAAGGTCATGTGTTTCCAATCAAAGCACTACACACAAGCAAATTACAATAATATCATGAGAAAGAAAAAAAGAAAACATCCCGTCGGCTGTGGACGTTGTCTGAGCCATTCAACTGAAATCAGGGAAGCAGGTAAGAAAGATATCCAGTGAGAGTGTAAATAGGTTACATTTTCCCCCTTTACTTCAGCGAGAAATCGGTTTCATATTGCATAGCATTGTGGTACGAACACGGAAAAAGAAAACAAAATCACTTCTAAAGAAATAATCACACGTTAGTAGAAGACAGTTTTTATATAGGTAAAACTGAAATCTTATCAGTGATTTTCTTTCCAAGGTTTTTACAGACAGTTCTGAGTAACTATTACGCAATATTTGCTTAAGTGGTAGAGAGGGGATAAACAGAGGGAAGAGATATCTATCTCTCCCATCTTCGTATGATGGCAATGCTTATAAAATAATTATCTTTATTATATTGACGATTGAATTCAGATTTTTCCAATGAAACATTTTATTTCCGATAAGTGCAAATGTTTATATTATATGAATACATATTTGTATATTGGTTTAAGTTGAATAATAATTTAATTATTTAAAGATACAATGTAAAATCTTTTGGGAATATTTTAACATAATAAGTGAAAAAAATAGAATAATTTGTATCGGTCAAATCAAAAAGTATTTTTAAGAAATTAGAAAAAACGTTTCTAATAAAAACAAGATTAATCATAGAAAACAAACGAAAAGAATTAAAAGTAAATATGAAGAAATAAAAACTAAAAACAGGGGAATTGGGAAGAATGGAACAAAAATATCGACAAAATAATAAAAATAAAAACTTATTCCCCATCTCGTTTAAAAAAAAAAACAGAGCACAACGGGAAAGCGTTTCGAAGTCATTAGCGCGCGCACGAGTTAATATTCTAAAGAATAAACAATACATAATTGACGCTTACGGAAAAAAAATTAATACCAATTAAAAATAGCACATAGAAAAATGAATAGCAATTTTCATGGAAAAATTGAAACCGAAAGTCATTAATAATCTCAAATAAAATTATTAAAAAAAAAATAACAGTATTTTAAAATAATAATATCTATAATAAGAAAGTTATTAATAGATAAAAATCTAAGATAGGGAATAAATATAAGAATTAAAAATAATTAAATATATTAGAAATGGAAATATGACCAATATGGAGTTAAAAGACCAAGAAATGATGAGAAATTTAAATCGTTTCTGGGAAACAATGAACAAAATAAAAAGGTAAGTTAACAGGTTGTGGCCAAAAGATTGAAATTGAAAACGTTTTAAGGGTGCAGTCAAAGTTAAAAGTAAAAATACCTAAAAATAATATAGTTCAGATATATATAAATAAATGATAAAAAACGAAAGAATTTTTATTTAAATCCAAAAAATGATGACATAAAAATTACATTGTAATAACTAAAATGTTTTAGGATTCTTGACAACAGTGCGAAAAAAGAAAGTTAAGAATTAGTGGACAATTATTGAAAAAGAAAAATCAAACAAAAAAAAACCGCTAATCTTTTTTAAAATATTATAATGAGATGTAGTTATTAGGAATAAAAAAGATTAACACTGGAAATGATCCTAAAAATGAAATTTCCTGGTCCAAAATTTTTTGAATTAGTGTAGAAAATTGGAAATTAAATTAGTAGAATGTAATAAATTGGACTCATAAAAAAATCTAATTTATTTAGATTTCAATTTAGAAAAAGAAAATTGAGACAAAAAATTCTAAAATTAATTGCAACTAAACTGTTACCTCAATCTAACTTAAAAAAGTTTGAGTAGTTTAAAGAAACACTTGAAATCTCAGAGTATTGAATCGATAACATCTGATAATTTAAAATTAATCTGTCTAATCAATTAAATGACTGAAATTGAATATATTATAAACATTTATTTCAATTTAATATATTATAAACATTAATAATATCATCCAGGGACAAAGTGGTTTATAAATTTTTGAAGTCAAATATAATATTCTTATTATTACTAAAGTTTTTGTTACTTCTCGTCTAGCTTAGTAATATTATATTACTTACTTAGTAATCTCTCTATCTTATTAGTCTAGCTTAGTAATCTTAATATTACTTATAGTCTAGCCACAGGGTAGATTATGAAGCACGAGTCTATGAATCTGTAAAGAATCATAAATAAGAAGAAAACTGTTTAAAAGGCCAATCCCACCTAAGCCTGAATGTGATTAAGAGAGGCTTGTATGGAGTTGCAATGGGTCATGGTGGCCTAGTTGCTTAGGGCGTCGTTTTTATTATCTGAAGGTAATGAGTTCGAATCTTGGCTTAACCGAAGATCAGTTGAGTTCGCTAAAGACGGCTGGAACACGTTAAATATGTCATGACCGTAATGTCCTCAAAATGAAATTAAATATCTGGGGATGGCAGGCCAAATATTCAGGTGTCTTCTGCTTGGTCCCGCTTCAAAATCAGGAAGATTCCACTCGGCTGCTTCTATCTAACTGCTGGAGCCCAATTTAGGACTAGGTACAGAGAAGCGTGTTGGTGCAACAACAACGGAGATATAAGTTGATGCATTTCTGATAGATCTTTTGCCATTGATCAAAAGAGAGACACATGATGAGCCTACTTACAATGGCCTGAATGATTTTATCAGCACTAATGAAAAAGAAAAACTGCCTGGACAGCCTATTATACCAGTGATAATTTTGAGGAGTTTCCCATAGCCTTTGATGTGAGATTTTTTTATCTGAGAGCACATCTCAGAGGAGACCCAAGAGTGATTTAAGTCTCCTTGATAGATGCCTCCTTGGCCAAAAGATCTGACGTTTCATTTGCAAAGAGTAGAGTTCTCATTAAAAGTAAATTTCTCACTTTTGAAAAAGTTGCTTAAAAGTATTAAATATTGAAATAGTTTGCCTCCAGATTTATTCCAGTTACCTATGTATAGGATGGTACTATGACTATCAAAATGATCCAGATACTTACGGTTAATGTTACAGGTTCAATAGCATTGAGTGCTGCATATAAAGGTATTAGTTCTGTTCTAAAAACAAAGCAGAGCTCTAGATCTTAATTTAAATGAAAAGTCAGGGACCCTGATGAAAATTCTTATACAACAGTGGCTGTTGTCGTCTTTACTGCCATTATTTGAATATTAATTGCTGGGATTAAATCAAATGCCGCAAGTTGATGTATATTCTCAGACAAGTCACAAGTTTGCTAATGTGAGTCATGAGTTCAGTTTGGAAATGTGCTCAAATTCCTCCATGAGGTTACGTATTGCTCTCAATAATGTACCTCGGCATCCAGATTTAGCAAATCCATCAAGGGAATTCAAGACAAAGAACTATTTCTTTTTCATTTTTGTCGGTTTCTACAATTACTGATGTAAATTGCTACCCGATATCAAACACCAAAACTGTTGACTTTGTTTCGTTCGTAAGTAAAATGCTCCTTCTGAATATTAAAGGCTGGATATTACATTCAAATGACACCAGATTAGTGGGGCAGCAATGTCACATTTCAGTGATAATGCAAGCATCACTTAAATGCACTCTTTGCAATTTGGTATGTTAGTGGGAGATGCGCAAAGAGTAAATTTGAAAACCATATTCCAAAATAATTCTGATTTGAGGATGGTGCATATCTCTTTATATATATATATATATATATATATATATATATATATATATATATATATATATATATATATATATATATATATATATATATATATATATATATATATATATATATATATATATATATATATGAAAGCAGCATTTACGAGAGTATGTATTTTGTCTTATAATAACTTTAGAATGCCTGAAACAATCTGCAGCATTTAATAATACATATAAGAGTAGTTGCTTTCCAGAATGATGTATTGGGATAGGAATAATACTGACCCAATATTCTATGGGTTAAAATAAAAGTCATAATGCAAAAAATATATTGAAATAAGTCTGACATGAAATGTTAATTAACTATTTTCACACGTATTGTCACGAAAAGTAACATTCTTGATATTTCTGTATCCCAGTTTACATTGTTATGGGAAAATTAATTTGTATGTAACAGTTTCAAAATTATTATATATTATTTCGTACGAATAGAAGCAAATAATGATAGTTCCTATCCTTTTGTGATAGTCTTATTATTAATTTACCAATAGGGAAACTTCTTTAGAAAATTTTGTTAAATTGATTCTTACAATCGTGTGGTGGACAAGATATTAAATGTAACTAAATGGGGTGTATTTTAATGAAATCTATAGTTTCAAATTCGTTTGAATAATAATAATACTAAACCACTTAATAATCATCTTAATTTAAATTCAATAATTTTTGCCAATAATAAATGAAAAAGGTGTCTATGATCGAATGTATAAAAATACCGTGACTAATGTCCCTGTCAAGATTGATAGGATTAGTTTAAAATCTTTTATTATTATTAAATTAATATTAGCTTTTGCTGAGAGTTATATTCCTTTAAAATTTTGTTTTTTACACCCTATTAATGTTTTAAAAAATTCATAAATACAAAATTACAGTGATTTTATGTCATAGTTGAATTTGATTCCTTTAAATTACTATTTAATGCAACTTAACTCATTGTTCTATCAAAAGCAACAAAAATTATTCTAACATAAGCTTCAAAATTCGATAAGTATCCATTTTTCTAGGGATCAAAATGAAAAAAAATCATTTAATACAATTTACATACATTAATCATTTATTATTACATTGGTGTACAAAACTTAAGCAACATTTTTTTGACATAACTTCACAAGAAATCATATGAAAGATATAAAATTTAGAAATGGGAAACAAAATTTTGCACCTAAACGATGACGAAAATATAGTTCGCAAAAGGGAATATACTGCACACAATATGGAATTAAACAATAAAGGCTTTATTGAATTTACAGTATCGCTACACGTGATTGTCTGTCCAAGAGAAAAGACAACAAGCAGATGTTCTTTAATAGCGAATTTTCCCTCCTCTTAATACAATGGTTGCTTTGCACCGCCTCTCCACACTCACAGCATCAGATTGTCCAACAGCTCTAGATGCAAGCAGTGCCCATTACTTTAACAACTTCTGTTTCAGTTGTTGGATGTTCCCCGAAGGAGTCAATCAAGTCACAAAATGTCTCCCTATAACATATCACACATGTTCTATTGGATTTCAATCAAGACTGTCATCCATAAAAACGAGATCTTTTCTAAAGGCACTATAGAACAAATGAACATGGGTAAGGATCAAATCCATACACTTGAGATTTGTGTTTACGAAACCTCTATCGAAAACGCAGAGCTAAGTCGCCAGTGAAGTGTAGGGACTCCCAAGACGACAGCTCCAGAACTACATTAATGATCTCTTTCTGTGATGTTACTGGAATGAAATTGTGTCCAGACCTTTCTTCAAATCAAGTGGCGATAACAGTACTCGTGACACTGGAACGACTCTCATTGTAAAAAGGACATGACTGTATTGATGACATGTCCAGTTGTTGTGCACCTTGCACCACTCTAAATGATGGCACCAACTGTCAAAGAGATGCAACGCTCAGGATGCGGCGGACTTAAAGAAGGCTTTGGGCACAACAACAACGAGAAGAGGAGGCCCTGGTCTGTACCTATCGGTTATCAGGTTCCACCCCTCTTCAAACTAGAGAAACAAACACCTCGC
The DNA here is from genome assembly GCA_037975125.1 of Latrodectus hesperus. Lineage (NCBI taxonomy): Eukaryota > Metazoa > Arthropoda > Arachnida > Araneae > Theridiidae > Latrodectus > Latrodectus hesperus. Next base: position 38,532,566 of record CM075860.1, read on the forward strand.
ACGAAGTGCCAGGCGCCCGCTGAGATCCAGAACTCGACTACGTAGTTGAGGACTAAAACTGAATACAATGTTGGATTTTCAAGCCTATATCTGCATCACATGTCAAAGAAAGAGGTTCATTTGAACAAATTACATTTGAGTACATAAGAGAGGAAAAATTGAAAATTATAAATGAAGACATAAGTAATGTGTAAATTAAAGCAGAATAGATTAAGTAAGTATAAAAGGTGGTTGTTAGATTACTATTAACCACAGCATCTATTTTAGTTTATATTTGGGTTTACAAATTTGCGTTAATATGAAATACTTAAAAAAACATTTAAACACATACTACAGGAATAAGAAACAGTAAATTCATGAAAAAGAAAATCGGCAAAGGTAAACATTAAAGAAAAAAAGATAGAGTAGGCGAAGAAATAGTTACATATATCAGATAGAGTGAATTATTCATAAAAGTTCAAAAAGTACAGAATTGACACAACAAGTATCGTTAATTTGAGAAACCCAGTTTAGAAAAGATATAATGATTCGTACTTATAAGAGAAAAAACATGAAAAAGAAAATTCTAGGCTAAATACAGTAAGATGTGTAACAGACAATATGAAAAATTAAAGCAAAAAAATTTACAAAATTACGGAAGTGTGCTGCATTTGTCCTTGCTTTAATCAACATCTGAGAGGTTAAGTTCAGAGTCATTTTGTGTTTGTGATGTGGTTTGAACTGGCGTGACGCATAAGTCCAGTCCTTTTGTAACCAGCATGGACATAATTTTCATCATTCTTTTAACTCTAAATTTATCACCAATAATAAACTTGATGAATGCGACGTCTAATTGTGAGAAATGGCGAATTCGGTGGAGTCCTTCCGTATAGCTGCTGTGTTCCACATAATGCAAAGCAACCCCACACTGCCGCAGCTGCAATGTGGGGTTGAGGCTTTACCGAATCGGTGGAAGTACACTGGGAAGGGTCCATGATTTGTTATAAGAAAGATAATGGTTTGGAGATGAGCCTGTCCGTTGTAACATGGGATACTGCGTGTGAGGCGCCCAGTTGAAGAGTCGTCCCAGCTGGTTTGCCATTGCTGTTTGAGTCTCTGCTTAAGGAACTGCAGAAGGTGGGTTCGTGGAAGTGGTAGGTCAATTTGTAATAAATTCTCATTCACCGGTGCTTTTTTTGCTCTTTGATCTGCCAGCTCGTTTCCCACATTTCCAGCATGTGCTTTTTTTACCCAGGAGAGACGGATTTGAATAGATGATTGTTGGTGAAGTTTGCATTGTATGGCATTGATAAGAGGGGATGTGTGAGTTGGGTTGCGGAGTGCCATTAAAACAGACAAGCTGTCTGTTCTAATGGTGGCTGGTGAATGAGAGGCATCCAATGTATTGTTTAAGGCCGATAATAAGGCCAGTGCTTCAGCCTGAAAGACCGAGTTGTCTGTTCGCAATTTTAACTGTGTTGAGTGTACCCCTGTGTCTCCTTGGAGAACCACAAAGGCCGCTCCCACTGCAGCGTCATGCTTGGAACTATCAGTGTAGCAATGCAGTTCTTCAGCTGGGTGAACGATAGGATGCTGTCATGAGGGGATGTTCGGCAAGTTGATAATTCGAGTATTTTTTAGCCTATTGACTGGGTGAACCGTGTCTTTGTGAACAGGCATCTCAAAACTGGTGGGTGTAAACCACTGCCCGTCAATTACAACATTCTTGCGAAGCTGCAGAATCTGAGTTTTGAGTGCTTCTTTTTCAACTACCAAGTAAAATGGTGGGAGACATGAGATGGTGGCTAAGGCTGCTGTCGAGGTAATCTTAAAGCCCCTGGTGATAAGGAGAAGGAAGAATCTTTGGATGTTGTTGAGGAGCTTGATTTTCCTGCTAGTCATTGGAAATGCCCAGGCGGAACAACCATACGTAATCATTTTTTCTACTATGGCGAGGTATATTACCTTAGTGATTCTTCCTTTAACTCCCCATTGCAGTCTAATCATTGCTTTCAGCCTTTGTGCGATCAAAATAACTTTAGTTTTAATAGCTCGCAGATGCGGAAGGAATGAGAGCTTAATATTAATGTCCACACCGAGGTATTTGAGACAGTGGGTATGCTTCAGGCTTTCACCGTTAAGAGTAATTTTGGGATTGGATTTAAGTCTCTTATTCTTTGTGCCGATGATCATAACTGTAGATTTGGGTGAAGAGACAGTAAGTTTAAGCTGTTGGCACATTGAAGAGAACAACTGCAATGATTCATTACAATTCTTTTTAATTAATTCTTTTGATTTACCATTAATGACAAGCAGAGTGTCGTCAGCGAAGGCAACAATTTCGGTGTGGAGGGGCCATTTTGTAGTAAGGATTTCGTTGTAATAGATGTTCCAAAGAATCGAACCACCAATGGATCCCTGGGGACATCCTCTTGTTTGCTCTATGCTGACTAATCCTGAGTCGCTAAGTGCCTGAAGTTTACGTTGTTTTAAGAAACTAAAAAGACAGTTAATTATGTTAGGTGGGGCAGCAGTTTTGGTAAGGGCATGCATGAGGCCAGGCCACCACAAAGAGTCAAATGCCTGCTGTATATCCAGACTGATAAGGGCGGTATATAATTCATTGTCCTGATTCAGTTTGATAAGGTCTATTGCTTTGGAGATGGCTTGGTCTGTTGATCTATTTGACTGGAAGCCAAATTGCCTGTCGTGAAGAAAGTTTGTCTGCATGTAAGAGTGAGTGCTTGAGGCGGTCAATCAAAAGCTTCTCTAGGACTTTACCAAATGTGGGCAGAAGACAAATTGGCCGGTATGAGGTCGCTAGTTGTGGGTTTTTGTTTTTCTTTCTGAAGAAAATCACCTGCCCTTCTTTAACAGTAAAACGCAACATTTGTCGCCTGCTGCTACACACAGTTGCTGAGCAATGGTGTTCGCTGACTAATTTCGGACTCTATTCGCTTGCCGAACGATATATCTGTCCTACACTGCAGTTTCTTTCTAGGGTCGACAATCGTCGACCTTTCTAACAGCAATGCCTATGATCCGGAAGCCTTTCCAAGCCGATACTTGTTGATTCCGAACTCTTCAGCTTGAGCTATGCGCTCCGAATGCACGCGTTTTGCTATACTCAATTCAGCCGTGACGTACTGCATAACCATGGCTTTTTTATTGAATTGCATGTTCATTGTACTGATTGCACACGAATCCCTTTTCTATGAATGTATGGGTATCTACTTAAAATTCACATTATTATTTAAGTTTTGCGCATATGTGTATTTTGAAAATTGTTTCACTCGATAACAAAAACAGAATTGATTTGCGGGCAAAAAGGTTTTAAAACTTCCGTAAAAATGTTGAATAAACTTGCTAATCTAAAAAAAATAGTAAGCATTCAGTGTTAAACAATATACATTTGTAGCTAAAAAAATTTAAAAAACAATGATTTACAGCTACAAGAGTATAAAATAAACGAGTTCTTCTGCGGAATCAGTGTTACGAAATGTTTGTAAGCAAATCAATCTGATTTTCGCTAGTTCTAAACGTTTAAACTGTAATTCGTACAGAGTTTTCTGCATGATGGAAAATGAAACCATCTTTCTTATGTCACGTTCACAATAATTTCAATAAATTATGCTCACACGTAATTTCATACGGAAATTGTTTACTCCAACCGCAATTCCAACAGCCTGACAGAATAAGGAAATAATTTAACCTCCTTAAAACTATTTAAATGATTAGTCTGAAATTCATTGATTCCGTAAGATTTTTGATTGCTTTGTAATTACAGCTTTACTTTCATGTTTGTAATTTGGTTTTAGCTTGATTTGTTTTTCGCCCATTGGTCAGTTTTTTTATACACGAGAATCAAATAGATAAGGATCTATAATTTAAATGAATTCCGAACAGCTTCAAGTAACGAAGCACAAAAGGGGGAAATCGAACTTTCGAATTGTTTAACCGAAAGATAAGTTTAACCAGAACGCGCTAACTGTTCGGCTGTTAGCTGGCTCTTCGGATTTGTGATCAATTGAAAAAGCATTAAAAAGCTGAGAATGCTTTAGCATACTAACAATTTGAAGTGTCTAAAATCTTATACCGCTGATTTAAAGTGAAAACTTGAAAGTATACATGTATATTGTGTAGAAAAAATTACATACTTCCAAAAAAACCTATCCATGATCATAAAATTCGTTAAGATAAAAAAATTATTAAAAATTCATAGTAAACAATAATATTTTTAATTTTATTGGTTACTCACAGCAAAAAATGCTAGTTGCAGCAAGTATAACTTTCTTGAATACGAAAAAGGATGATAAATAATAGGGCATGTTTTATGGAATTGATTTAGGTTACCCATGAAAATGGATTTAACCCCAGAAGTATTTCTGTCTCCATTTATTTATACGGTGGTCATTTATAAGGTCTGAGAAGAATACTGGACTCCTCTCTGATATTTACGTTCTTTAAATCACACATTATGCAGTAGGACTGGTGTTCCAATGCTTTGGATAAGAATAGATCTCAATGTTTAATGTTCAAAACTAATACAAACAATATTGCCTACATTGTGGAATTAAAGATAAATGTCTAAATAGGAATCAAAACCTGAATCCAGACTTCCCAAGACGTATATTAATATACCTTAAAATAATTGGATTCATATCAACTAACAAATAACATTAAACAGATGATGTTAGCATTTTCGATGTAGATTTCACTATCTTCTAACAAATTAATGCTCTTGATATTTAAAAGTGACTTGAACCACTACTACGACCGATAGTAGTTTCTCTGCCATAATTCCATCAAGAGCAGTCAATTACTTTCTTATTTCGATCAACGTGATGGGCTGATACGACTGTTTGACCAAATGGTTTATATAACACACACACTCACTTCCAAAAGTTAAGCACGAAGACGTAAAATGCAAAAAAAATCAACAAATACTGCTTTGATTGACACAAAATTCGGCAGGAAAGTAGCATATATATTTATGCATAAAATAAAATCAATAATTATATACAAAAATGAAAACAATATTAAATTTTTGAAAGTTATCAAATAAAGTTATCAGAAATACTGGAGATTTAAACAGAATTATGTATAAAGTGAAAAATAAACAGCATAAAATGGAAAAAGGGCATTAATAGGGTATGTGATCCCCCTTCATCTGTATAAAAAGTTTACAACTTGTAACCATGCTTTGAATTAGGTGGTAAACCACCGCAGAATTAAGCAATAGCCATTCTTTTTGTAGAGCAGTTTCCAACTCAATAAGAGTGGTTGGGGTGGGAAACGTGAAGATATAGCTCGGCCGAGAACATCCCAAAGATTTTCAATTGGATTAAGGTCGGGCGAATATGTTGGCCACGCCATACGTGCAATCTTTTCACTCTCCAGGTAGTCATCGACGATGTCAGCTCTATGGGGACTGCGTTATCGTCCATTAAAACAAAAGTAAGGCCAACTGCTGCAGCGTACAATCTCACAATGAGTTCTAGGACTTCATCTCTATTATGGACAGCCGTCACAGAACTACGTTTAAAGATGTGCAGGTCGGTGTGGTATCCTAATGAAATCCCTACCCACACCATAGTGCTTCCGCCTCGGAATGCATGATGTTCGGTGATGTTTTGGGGCTGATTGCGTGTTCCTTGTTCATACCATATCATTATACGCTTGTCATTTGGCTCCAGAGTAAATCTTGACTCATCAGTAAACATGGCATTGTCCCAGTCAGACACAATCAAATTGACTTGTTCTCGGCACCACTTTAATCGTGACCCTCTGGATTGGACGGATAGACAAACACAAACTCGGGGTATCCGGGCGTACAGTCCACTCATATGTAATCTTTAGCGTACAGTAGCTGCATATATCACCTTACCAGTGGACGCTGTAACCACAGATGTCACACGCGTGGAGTCGCTCTGCGATTCCGCTTGGATAAAATCGCAATATCTTCCGCGGGGTTTGTAAACCTTGGGTGACCAGCTACGTGCCTTTGGACAACTGTCTGTGTGGTTTGGAATTTTTTCATAAACGCGAAATTACAGAATGATGAACGCCGAAGAAAAGAGCAACATCTGAGATCGACTGCCCTGCTTCAATGCGCCCCACAGCACACCAGCGCTCAGAATCTTCCATTCGTCTTCTGCTAGTCATAGAAACACTATGTCTTGAAAAAAATTATACAAAAGCTTTAAACACCTTCTCTATCGGCACTTACAATCAACTTCTGTAACCCTTCATAAAGTTGGTATCTTATAAGGCTGCCCTTTTTTGCATATTTCTTGACATGAAAGCACGATTGGCTGTTACCTAAATACACTGGTGTGCAAAAATTAAGGACGAAACGGTTTTTCTAGTGAAGCGTCACTCAGCAGTGTTCAAAATCAATAAACATCGTACCAGAACATCCTCCAGATGTAAGAATATGGAAAAAGTGAAAAAAAACTGTCCAAAAAATTTCCAAATAATTAAAAAAGAACTTTATTGAAAAATGAGCATGGAGCAGAATGACAGAGACGGCCGAAACATCCATGTGACAGCTCTCTAGCAAGTAACATCCAGCTTTCAGTAGGAGATATGATCTCCCCCTGACTGCTGTGCAGGATTGACATCGTCTGTCCATACTGAGTATGATGTTGTCAATAAATTGTTGAGGTACTGCTGCGCCAATCACAGTTCCGGAATCTTTAATGGCGGTTGGTGACGTGTCGCCAAGCGTCTCCTTAGAAAGTTCCACACGTGTTCGATTGGATTTAGATCCGGGGAACTTACCAGCCAATCCATGCGTTCAATATCCTCACTTTCCAACAGCTCTTGCACAGCCTCTGTACGATATGGTGGAGCATTGTCGGCCATGAAGAGAAACTGTGGACCCATAGCACCTCTAAAAACACGCACATAAGGAAGGAGAATATCATTATAATAACGGGACCCGGTGATTGAACATTCTTGGACGACATGAAGGTCAGTACGGGTACCAAGCATGATGCCTCCCCAAACGGGAACACCACCACTTCGAAACTGGTCCTGTTCGACGATGTTATTGGGATTATTCAGTGTTCCCCGCTCTTTCCAAATGTGTATGCGTCCAGAATCGGTAGTCAGACTATTTCCTCTCGTCCGTAAAGAGTACTCGACCCCATTGCTGATCCGTTCAGTTCTGGTGTTCCCGGCACCACACAAAGCGCCTTTTCCGGTGGGCAGACGTTAATGGTACTCAACGTACAGGTAGTCGTATGAATAGGCCACTATTGTGCAGCCTCCTGGCGACTGTAAATCGTGATATCGGTCGTCCAGTCATTTGTTGGAGGTGTCTCGCGATTTCTCCAGTCGTTTGCCGCTTGTTCCTTATTGCCTGTAGGATCATATACCGGTCATCGACTGCCGTGGTTACTCGTGGACGACCACTGCTGAATCTTCAGACAGCTGTTCCTGTAGTTTGAAATGCTCTCCAGATTGCTGTGAGCCATTCCAAACTCCGCAGCCATACTTGTCACACTTCGACCTTCCTTAATCTTCCCAAAGATTCGACCTCGAGTAAGGTCATCTAGATGTCGTTTACGAGGTTGCCTGTTCATTATTTCACACTGATTAAGCAGCTCTACGTCGTTTAAACTGATATACGCCGTGCAATAACTTTCACAGAAACGCTGAGCGTACACCGCCAGCCTGCTTTATACCCCTCCGACATTCCCCCTTTATGTCATGTTGTGTAATTTGAGTATGCCCTTGCGTACCTGACCGTAGTCGATCTTCTGATTGGTCTTTCGATTTGTTCCGCTGTTATGCTAATTTTTCCATTTCGTTTTTAATTTTGTACACCAATGTATTTGCATACTTCCATCTACCTCTGCAGCGATTTGCATCCTCTTCAATTCTGATTGGCTTCCGGAAATTAGCATTTTCCTCTCCCTGCTTAACTTTTGGAAGTGAGTGTGTATATATATAATGCCAGCCCTTTGGAAGTCAGGCAATTGTTTGAAAAATACCAAGTATATTTTAAAGTATTGTTCTTCAAAGAACGCTAAATCAAAAAAGTGTTCCAGTTATATTTATATATACCAAAATGTGCATACAAATACTAATTCTTTTAAACGCTGCCTTCTGCCAAATTTAATGAGTATTTCTTAAGTCCTTAAAAGTTGTTAGCATCGAAAATTTTACGTAGTTCCAATAGTAGTTTGGGCTACGAAGTTTGGCTTGCAACTACGAAGTAGGTTGCAAGCCAAACTTCGTATATATGTATATTATTTCACTTGAAAGGAATTAAGAAATCAATTCATCAATTCAATATTATTAAAATATAATTTTTAATATTTTTTTACTAATAGACAAATAAAAAATGTATGTATTTCATAAATTCATAGAGAGTAATGAATTTATTCTGAAGAGAGATTCGGAGCTGAATGTCTTGAGATTTGGCAAACAGTTCAGCTGTCTATGGGTTCGATTTTCCCGTTGTGCTTGGAAGTTTGTAGTGGTTCAGAAATCCCTTTAGTATGTCCCAGTTTATAATTAAATCTACTAGCTCAAAAATGATTATAGAATAGTAAACAAAACAATTGGTTCATTTCAAATATATTTTGTTCAATGAGTTTTGTATTGACATTTAGATTTTGATTCATTTTGAGATATTAATAATTAAATATAAAGTATATTCATATATATAACCTTGATAATAAAATAACTGTTCTAATTTTAATTAGAGAATTACTCATTTCTTTCATTTTAAATACAAAAAGAATAAAATATACGAGTTTAAGGAACTATAAGAATTTGGATTTATTTGTTATAAAAATTTATTTTATTACTTAAAGTCCCCCTCTAAGAAATGTTTTTACATTTGAAATATTCGCCCATTGTGGAAATACACATCTGGTTCCTGACTTAGAAAAAACACATTATCAACTCTTAAAATGTATTAATATATATAAATAATATAACTAGAAAATATATTGCAGTTAACTATATTCTATTTTTGAATAGAATGAACAACATAAAAATAAAAATAAACCATGCACAAGAAAAATATTTTTTACAAAAATTGGAGTTTGTCATTTATTTTATGTATGTTCAAGAAGTAAATTTTTTATATACATATTTACCTTTAAAAGAAGTTGATACTTTCAAGACGCGACTCTTAAAAATTAAATGATGAATTTAATTCTGAGCTTCTCTTAAACTCTAAAAGTTAACTATAACTTTAATACCGCAAAAGTATCCAATGTTAAGAAACTTTCCCCAGAACTTACTAGTAGCCTAAACTTAGTTATTTTTTTTTCTGTTTACTTCGAAAATAGTTTTTCCAAGGATGCAGCAGCCGCCGATATCAATCCATGATGCATATTCATGAGCTGTAAATTATGCGATCATTTGCATTTGAGAGCAGAATGAAATCCAGAGTTTTGACCCGGGACTTCCATATCCGATGACGAAAATAAGAAAAATATTTTTCAGAGTAGTCCGCAAGCGCGATCGATGCCGGCGGGAGGGGAGTCGCAGCCTAAACAATCTGCAGCAGAAGCACATAATCCCAATACTCCAACGAAACATTAAACGCCAACCAATTATGTGTGCAAAGTTCTGCACATACCTGGATGCAGCTCAATTCGTTCGTATCACATTCCAATCGAAATGCTGGAATTCCAGGCCGAACATTCCCCGAAAGTTTCCGACTCTCTGCCGTGTTCCAAAGTTATTCCTTTTTCTAATGAAACTCAGTATTGGAATACAGTTCCAGATTCGGAAACTTCACCGATAACTAAGTCCGCGGCGCTTGATGCGAAATCGATCAACCTTGAAATATAGCGAGGGGGGGGAATCGTCAAAGGATTAGACTTAGCAATTAGTAAAGATTCTTATCTATATTGAAATGCCTATTAGATAAGTATTTCAAAAGTCAACTGTATTGCTTAATGGATTCAAATTTATTAAATCATGAGTAAGATGGGTTTTTTTTAAATTTAGTGCATATATGCTACTACTATAAATAATTAAAAATAATAGAATTAGTATATAAAGAGAATAAAAATAATCTAAAAATTGAACATGCCTTTTTATTTACTAAAAAAAATTATACTATTTTCATCAAATAAATATCCAATTATTAACGTTTATAATACCATAGAAAATTTTGTATGCTATAAATTATTTAATATACTTTGAGATGACTAACATTTATTAAATCAAAATATTTAGATTGGTGAATCAATGTCTGTTAGATTTGCCCACGGTCATTTGTTATAAATTTCCTATTTCATTCAGGTCATTTGTCTATTTCAGCCGACTGAAAAGCCGTTAAACACTGCTAATCAACTCGTTATTTTGAACCTCAGTAAAGTGACGAGGTCGATACCTGAGTTGGCACCTCTCTTTCTCAATAATTTGCAGACATTGGACCACGACTGAGCCGCTATTAAAATAAGTGAAAATGACGAGTCTTCGATTGGGTCAGGTAAAGAGCTCACTTCTCAGTCACAAGAACGGTGCCTTTCTCAAATAGGCTAGTACCACCAGGTTATTTGTTCTGTTTATTATGTGACTTAATGAACAGTTGTTACAAACGAAACAGAAATTTATAAATACAGCTAAATGCGAGAGTTTAATTAAAAAGGATATTGTACCCGATGAATTTTTCCATGACACAGTTGTCTTTGCTTGGTTAGGATGCGGAACAAATCTTATGACATCGATTTTTTTCACTAGGTTACAATGTCTTTTCCTCAATGGCCTACAGTCGATTTTAACTGGTATACAATGATTTATAAGGACATTTTGCGATGTAAATATTGCGTGTTTGATTCTGTGCCATCCAAAGATTGTCATACAAAGCATATAATTTTTAATATGATATCGATTAATGTCTCAGCTTTGATGGGAATAGTAAATTTTGAGAGGAAAATACTAGATTAAATGTTGACCTTGTCACTTGAGACATTTGTATTTAAAATAATGAATCATATTTCATCTGAACTTTAAATGTATCTCATAAGATCGCGAATAACCTATTCATTACTTTAGTATATCATATAAATGGTTATATACTATCTTAAGATTAAACAAATCGGCCTCTGTTATCTGATAGGGAAAGTCACCATTCTCGAGTCCAGAACGTAGTGGTTTCCATGATTGACTCAGCCAAAGACCGTCGTGCTGATAGATCCTATGCACATTAAGAGTTCCTTCGAACCAAATGTTCTTGGTACTGTGTAGTGTAGAGAGTGCCAGCTGAAATTTCAATCTAGTCACTTGATATTTGTTAAAAAATATTCGACGGTTGATTATAGTTAGCGAATTCAGTCGACAGAAAGAGACAACTGAAATATCTCACAATAACCAAGACAATTCTTTTCTTCTGAAAGTATTATACAAAAGTCTTATAATGAATAATTGGTAGGACAGCGCTCTTCAGAGTGAAAGGCCCCTGGTTCGATCCCAGCTACAGCTGAACAATGGAAGATACGTGTCGTATTTTGTCTTCTGCATGTACATCTGTTGTCGGGATGGATGTTTGGGAGTTTTCTAAGCGTCCTCCCTTGCGATATGTGAATATAGGCAACCCTCTATGAAAAGTCTTCCCGAGAGACAGCTGTGCGTTGGAAGATAAAATGCCTTGCAAAAACATTAGGACGTTACGCAGTCCCTAAAGTGATGCAAAAGAATTATACAAAAAATATGTTTTACAGTATGTTTTTATTTAAATTGTTCTACAAAAGGACTGCGATAGTTTGGTAAAGAAAGGAGTCCACATTGAGTCAGAATATTGCAAATACATTTTTCTGACCAAGGCCATTATAATGAAAGGGATTATGTATACACTAAAAATTCAAAAAGCTTACTTCCTTGGATTGTTTCGAAAGGAAGAGACAGTCAGCGGAAATAAGTAAGCTCAAATATATAATCAATTAAACTACTATAATGTTCAACTTTTGATGAATGCGTGACAGATTTTAAATACCTTTATTTTATATATGCATACTATAAATAAACTCTACGAATTAATTTCGTTCGCAAAATATATGAAAACTAGTTCAGAAAAGTAAATAATCATGCATCATCGGAAATAAACTTGGGAGCGAGAAAAAAAGCTTGTTGAAATGCGAAAAGGTTTTAACGAGGTTCAATAGGGATGAAACCAATTGTAAAATGAATCACCCATTGCCACAAACTCACTAGAGTTTCACAATGTCACCATTGACGGTAAAACTGAGCGACAGAAAATTGTATCATAGCTATGGAATGTATGAATAAATCATATCATGACACTACCATTCTTATGTATGCATCATTCCAACAATTGCCGGAATTTAGGTTTAACTCAAAACCCTGCATCTGACAAGAAGTTAAGCTTTGAATTTTAACTCAGTAAAAGTATTTCATAAGGAATTTCTAAAGGATTTCTGTATTTGAGACATTTTCTATTTTTAAATAAAATAACTAATGATAAATTTAATTTTCTAGATTTAAATTTTTATCCACTTTTTTAATTATTTTGAAATATATATATATATATATATATATATATATATATATATATATATATATATGCAGGAAAAGAAATTTTAGTCAATTTATTAACTTATTTAATAAAATTAATTATTTTTATTACCACCTAACTTGTTTAGTGGTCAGCGTGCCTGACTGCGGATAGGGAGGTCCTGGGTTCGGATCGGGCATGGATGTACTTTCGTTCTCTATCTATCCTGTCTTTATCCTTTCCTTGTATGAACGAGCTGTGAATGGTTGCCTACCCTCTTAACGGATACCTATGGCATGTGTGTACTGAGGTAGTCGGAATCTACACCAAAATATGGTTCAGTTGGAAAAGTGGAGCAGCGTAACCCCTTAATGCTAGTTGTCACACGGCAACAACAATCATTTTTATTTATTAATTGAAATAAAAGCTTGCATGAAAATTAATAAAAATATACGATTTTTTAATGTGATTTGAAATTCAGAGATTATATTTTTATAAAATAATAACTCTTATGTTGTAAATTGAATAACCTGAAATAAATAACATGAATTTCATATAATTTAAATTTTAAACGAATTTTATCTAAGCTTGTATCATAAAGATTTAGAGAAATAATTTATCTAAAATATAATTTTATATATAAAGCGTTCCTTATATTATCAGAAAACAATGTAAAAACTAATTGCAAATGAATAACAAAAGCAGAGAGAGAAAATAATTCTCAGTATTCTTCATAAAAAAGCAAGTAAATTACCAGTCTTTTAAAATTTTCTTATCCCATTTGTGTTTTGATAGCAATGAAAATATTTCTATTTTCTCCTTTTATCTAATATTTTTGAAATGATAAATATTCACATTTGTCGATGAAATTTTCTGTTTAAGGGTTGCCATTTTCTATTGGAAAAATGTTTTGCGGTTTAATATAAGATCAAATAAATGAAAATTATTGTCAGATTTCTCTTGTTTTAATAATTTGTATAGCACTTATAAAACGTAGTTTTGGTGAAAAAATTATTATTATTATTTATTTATTTTTTTGAGAAAATTGATTAATCAATTATTTAGTGTCTTTTTAAACAATGCAGTGCTTAGTAACGATTTTCTACTGATGAATAGAAAGTTAAAAAATTAAATTCCTATAGAAAAAATAACAAGCTAATCAAATGACAGTTTTTTATTGTTCTTGAAAATTGCTTCGATTAAACCTAAATTAGTTAATTAGGCTTTATGTTTCTGCATAAAACCTTGTTTTAAAATGTACATGACAGATTTCAACTTAGCTGTTGCGCAACCAAACAATTTATATAAAAACGAAATTTTATATCAATACATGATGGTCTGTGGAATCAATTTCTATATTTTAATGATACCTGTAGAACTCCTGACATCAGATATGGCCCATTCATATTTTTAAGATGAATTATATTGCTTAAAATACTTCATAAAACGCTTATATTAAAAAAGTTATTAAATTATTAATCATATTACATGTAATATAAAGAGCATATGAAAGGATTTAGTCATTCTTCTTTGAAAAAACATCACAAAGGAGGAATGACATAAAGTTTAATTTAAAAAATAATTTCGACAAAAAATTGATGAAGCCTCATTTAATCTTATTATATTCCAGTAAATAAAAATACACGACTAAGTCTCTTCATTTGCCGCCATTAATATGATTTCGTATTTAACAAAACTTGTGAATGGCTAGATCTTTGAAACAGAATGTTTATGCAACAAAAATATATGGATTCAAAATACCTAAATTCTACAGTGATTGTTGCCAATAAAAGTTCATAATATATTGCAGCTTTTTCTAAAACTTACAAATTACTATCCATCTTGTGTATAAGCTATCCCATATATAGCATTTCTTCATACTCTAAAAATGCAAAAAGGTTAAAGTATATGTTTGAGTAGACTACCTACCAGACACTTAACTGGTAGTAATTCATGTATCATTGCTGAGTAATAAGCTTAAGAAGTAGCAATTTTTCAATTTCTTTTGACTAAATTAAGCCATTTTATACAAGTACCCGTCCATGAAGAACCAGTAGCATATTTCTAGGAACGCAAGTCTATATATATATATATTTATCTGTTACAAAGCTTAATACAATGGGCAACATATGATTATTCCAGGAGGTTCAGTCCCATTCTCTGTTAGGAAGGTATTTCTGTCTGACAGGAAAATGCGACTATTTCTTCCCTTTGTAATATCTTATCTGTAATAACTCTTCACGATAAAATACTTTAAAATGAAAGCCAAACCAATTGTTTATATAGTTATTGAAAACTTCAAAATTCTAAACATCTAAAAATTTCTTTCTATATGTCATTTAAAGAATTTTAGGTCAGAAAGAAAGAAAGCCATTTTTCCATTAAAGAAATATATTTATTTGATTATTTTGGCTATATAAACACACATATTCTTTTTTACTTATCAAGATAGGACCTGGGAAATAGTGTATATAGTTTCCCCTTTATAACTGCATATTTTAAAAGAGCTTTGTATTTTTTATGATTAAATCTGACAGAGAATCAAATCAAACTACATTTGAATCATTTCGTAGTGGACTGTAGCAACGAAAATATATATTAATTAAAAGTTAGATAAGTTTTTTGTGTTGGTACATAAAATAATTAATTACTCCATGAAAATGTGATAAAGTTTATAAATAAATATTCACTTTTAAATGTTGATGTTTGTTATTTTTTTAAAAGTAAAAAAGAAAAACATATAAATATAAATGTCATTTCATTTCTTATTGTTGAAGAAGGAAAACTATATAATTTTTTAATTCACATATTTGTGTTTCTTCAATCAGCGCACATGATAAAGTGTTTAAGTCCTCATACATATTGATAATTTTTTCTTAGATTATTTTCCTTTATCCAGTTTTAAAAAAATATATCATTATTTGAGATAGTGCATCTTTTATTAGAATTATATTAACTTATTTTAAAATTTCTGACTTGAATCTTCTGAAATAATTATTTCTCACAAAACTGAAGATGCGTCATGTTTTAATTAAGAACCTTGCACAAGAACTACACAATAGGTTTTAAATGATGTTCTGGAATGATTTTTAAAAACATTCTGCAACTTGTAAGCTCCTCCAAAAGTAAAGTGTCACTCAACATCTCTAGATTTCGTTCTGGGTACGAAATTAGATTCATCTAAGAAACTTTGCATCACTAATCTTTGTACGTAGCGTTTACGAGTTCTCTGGGTAAAATTACACCAGATGTAGTACATCCTGCTCAATATTATTGTTAATATCCATACAAACTGTTTTATTGGATGAAAAGCGTACATCTTTACTTAAAAAACTGATCGAAATTCGAAAACTAGATTGATTTAATAAAAACTTACATCCTTAAATTTATATTGCACGTAACATTGTGATGCGTGTTTTACAACAAAATAGTACACATTCATTCACAAATAAATTTCATACGCTTTTTACAAAATTCCTTTGAAACATGTACAAAAAAACTCAAAGAATATAATTAAATATTTACATCTTTAATTTCACAACTTCCTACTTTGTTAACCTAATTTTTTTAACAAATTGTTTAACATTACAAAGGTCACGAATTATTTGTACTGAAACTTAATATAAAAAAAAAGGTTTTTGTATTTCTAATATTATAAATTAAATAAAATAAACTTATAAAATAAGAATTGTTTTAAAAAAATTGGTAGCTAGATATTTATGAATTGTTCTCAATAGGAAGAAATAATTTTCATCTTCAATTATGAATAGAGCATTCAGAAATAGAATTGCGAACAGAACGTTCATAAAATATTATGAATAGATTTGCATGACATTATGGATGGAGCCTTCATAAAATTTCGCATTCCATCATTTTTTTCTTTATTTCGCATTTATATCACACATTGTTCTTAAATTTTTTTAAATTAATCACAAAAATTTGGAAAATTTTTTCATTCATTCGGTTACATAACTGTATCAAGGAATAGAGGAGAAATTGGAAGACTAAATACATAGGAATGAAGCAGCTCAGATTTTTGGTTCCGCCGTTTCCCATAATTGAAATGAGGTGCACATGTAGTCCTGCAGCTCGTCCATTTTTCCTCTCTCGTTCGCGGCAGCGAGCGAAACCAGAGAGCGAAGAGGAACGGTAGCTTTGAAGCGTGGAAAAATATCGCCCGGCGTAAAAGCGTTTTCTCTTCATGCGGAAACCAAGATAGAAGGCCCATTATGAAACGGTACAAAGGACTGAGACAAATCGAGAGAAATAAATAATGGAAGATGAAGGCGGGGGAGGAGAGGATTTTATTCAATTCGGACACAAGCTGTGATTCAGCATGTTTGCCAAAACTCATTCTCAAGTTCATGAGACTTCATTTTCCCCGGGATCTTTTTCTCTCTTTTTTTACTTTTCTTGCTTGCCTGGATTATTTACGAAAAGAGCTTGTCACTCGGAGGAATGTTTGGCATGAGGTTCCTCGTAGTAATGTTCTCAGAAGTTTCCGTACAGATTATTTTCTTCTTTTACGCGGAATACTAGAATATCGAAAGACTCATTAATATTCAGAAAGTACTGTTAAAAACTAATATAATTTTTTTATGTTCTTTTCTGAAATTTTGCGTAGATTTTTCTTTTCTTTTTTTAAATCTTTTATTTAAAGTTTTCGTGTATTTATGAAATATCTTTCGTAAGCCTACATTGTTGTTTCAACAAATTATAATCATGAATCTAAAAAAAAGGCAGAAAAAAATCGCAAAAAAAGGAAAAAAATATGTTGTTGAAGTGAGTAAAAATAAAAGTGGCTAATTTATGTAGTTTATAATTTAATGAAATTTGCTTATTGCAAATTTCAAATTATTACTTTTTCAGTTTCTCAAGATCTTGAGAACTTAGAGAAAAAAAAGAGTGCCACATTGTACTCATGTCAGAAGAAGAAACATTTGATTATAAGTATCTGTGTCCATTAATCATAAGGTCATTAGTATGCATTACAACTAAAGACTAAAAGAGCGTTCTGTTTTTGTACCATACAAGAAATAGTTTATAAGCCTTATATAATGAGGACTTCACTTACCTTGTATTCTATATTTTTGCTCAGTAGAATACTAGTAAATTTACTTCAACGGTATTATACATCAGTACAACTCTTCTAAATATCGTATAGGTATCTTTTTGTTCTTAAACATAATTTTTTTGAAAAAATTCAAACTTGATGAATTGAGATTCCGATTCTCATATTCATGTATATCTAATTCTCGTATTATTTATTTTACCAATCAGAAATTTTCATTAAATAAAACAATTGCAGAGCTTTAAATTCCATACAATAATTTTAATATTTTGAAACTTATAATTTCAGCATGTTAATTTAACTTAAAGATGCATTAGAATAAGTAAGAATTTTTTGCTGAATTCTCGTTACATTATTTCGCAAGTTATTGTTTTACTTACTTAAATACGTGACACAAAACTTTTAAATATCTATTAAATTTCTTTAAATAATACTAAAAGCATATACTTTCATATAATTATTTTATCAAATAATTATTATATATTTATTTACTTTATTTACCATTGTTTCATTTTATTGGCATCCTTCAAATCATTCATCTGAAAAATATGAAAAAATTTGTATTCCTAAGGAATCTAGTTTTAGCAAAGCTATTTAGTCGAATTTGGCAGGCGCCAAACTTTACAGGGAAAACCAAAGATTAAAACAACATCAAATTTATGACAATGAAATATCAAAAAGAAAAAATCTGAGACTTTCAGACTGTTGCCTGGGATTTTTCAGCCTCACAAAAGATATACTAAAAACATTTACTGCATAGAAATAGACCATTGTGAGCAATATCCGAGTCAGAAGAGATTTTATAAAAGGTTTTGATAACTGCTATAAAATATAAATCGCTTCCTGCAATGGCTCGAGTGAACAATTCTGAGAAAGAGGTCCTCTGTGTAAAGAAGCTGCTCCATCACATGAAACGATAACATACTTCAACGCTAAAAAAACTTTAAATAGCGTAAATAACTGGAAACTTATCAAACCCTTCCAGACACTTTTTTTCCTCTTGTCCATTTGGATCGTGGCAGACAAGCATAACTTCCAATCTACATATCGTTGTTGCGGCCGGCTCAATTCGCTCGTCGCCCGCCGGTCCAAATAATGCGCCGGACGGCGGTCGCTTGGCCGACGCCTTTATTTAAATGCCTGTCATATTTACACATCGCCTTTATGGAAGAGTTATGGCCTTTCTGCTTTCCACGGGCAATATGTAGGCGGCGCACACTGGATGAAAAACATTCGCTCGATCGGATGAATTCGAACAACTTTTCTAATAACATTTTGTATGCTAGTTGAGCTTGAATATTCAAGAGGAAGATTTTAAATATGAAAATAATGGCCTTACACATTTAAGCGAGATTTAGATAATACAACCCTATTGTGAGAATTTCTCGTAGTATTGTTTAAAAATAAAAACTATTCTCATTTTAAAATTTAAAAAATACAATTAACAATAACATATAGGAAATTACATATGGGAGCAGAACTTTGGACTGCTATTAGAGTTCGCAATGGTGTAGTCTGAGGGGTTGTAAGGCATGCGAAAATGCGTCACTTTTAATTTTTGTGGGGATTTTTCATAAAATGTAAATCATATTTACATGTAACGACAAAGAGCACACGGTTTGGTTTGTTTGTCACTCAATGGCCACTTGTTTGCATCAATTCGACCGGTGCCTATAGTTATAGAGTGGATTCCGGACCACTACAAACACCCAAGCATCAGGTGGTACTCGAAAACACGAAACAAAACAGATCTGGAAGAATTCCAAGTACCTATTCCGGCAGATTTGAATGTGAAATGAAGTACGCCACTTAGCATTCTAATATAAATTCTTCAATTGTTGAACTCTGAATAAATTATTTTAATAGAACATTATGTTAGGACACAATGGAATTAGCAAACTGATTTTCCAATTCTTCTATTTTTCGGTCCACGTTGAGAAAAACATTTTTTGAATGATTCCCTAAGCACTCTATTTAACATTAATTAATATATTGTTTTTATTTTAAATCTATTAATGTACGGATTTGGAAGAAATGTATCAATATCCCACAATGCAGTTTTATTCCAATATAAGTCTATAAATTAAAGGTACAATTAATTGCATATTTTTATTTATAATTATTCAATATATCGTTAATATTTTACTGAACTGTTAACCCCTTATTGGAAATTAACCTGATAATTAAAAATTAAATTACAAAGGCAAAAAAAAACTGCGGAGACGTTTACATGATATATAAAAATTTGAAAATTATACTTCAAAAAATTATTGTTTCGTTGTTGTCGTTACTTATGACTCTTGGACAAGCCAAGCCTGCTAGCCGATGAATATGCGAAATGAAGTCAGAAGGGTGTGTCTGTCGTTTTAAACAGAGCACCATGAAGGTTAAAGTACGACTTTGTTCTAAGAGTCCCCCCAATAGATGGCACCACTAGAGGAACCACTCCCTGACTTTGATCTGGAGGGAGAGGGAATTTTTCTCCAGACCAGTACAAGCAACTGAACACAGGACTTTCGACTCCACAGATTTAACGAGCACGTATATTCGCATGTGCTCGCTGGGTCTTTGGCGGCATTGGGAATCGAACCCAGCCCTTCCGAAAGAAAGGCCGATGCCCTAAACACTAGAATACAACGACCCATTGTTTCGTGGTATACATAAAGTATAATAGAATAACCGTGTTGAATAATTTCGTTTAAATTAACAGCGGTATCAGTCATCGTCCAAATTTTTATACATAGCTCAGAAAATCTTATTTAAAAATACTTTAATAAAGAAGCCAATCTGTATTGTATTAAGTATGAAAATGGAGGAAACAAAATAAAGGTTGAAGCCATATAATTTTTCATATGAAGCATTTCCAATTATTATAAAATGTGATGATGCACTTTTTCGCATTTATTTAAATTTTTCATTATTAGAAATCGTGTTACAATTTTTATAAAGTGTAAAATATCATTACTCCTACTCATTCATGATTTCAACGCAAGCAGGATTTACATAATTCTTTATTAACCAAACATGGAAAAACGAAGAAAAATAAAAGTGTGAAATTGTATTGAGATATATGAAGTAGGTTTCCCACTTGTTTACGATATCGATGCGCTATTAATACGGGAGAGACACTAAATACGGTGAGAGAAGGCATTCATGTCCTTGTCTGATGGGCCGCACCCTCTCGAACAATGCAGGAAGTGAGAGAGAAGATGATGTTATAAATTAATGAGAGCAGACTCGGAGCAGAGAAAGAAAAAGGTCGTCTCCTATCTTCCAACAAAAATATCCAAATGAATAAAAGCAGAAAATATCTCAAACGGAAGGCGGGACATCGACGAGGAAGAAGAAAAAAACTTTTTTTCGTCATACCCTTTCTTAAGTAATCTATGAAAAAAGTACTAGTGAGTGAGTGATAGGATGTATATTACTGGGTCGACACGTCAACTTTCGCCATTATTAAAGGAATGAGTCATTGAAGTCCGCTTCACCATCTTTAGAATTCACTAAAAGGGGGGAAACGTGCTGCCAGGATATTAAAACTCCGGCTTTTCCAATTACCCTTTGCTGTGCATTTTGATAGGTAATATCTCCCCTTCCCTCATAACAGATAACTTTAGAGTTATTTCAAGGTTTTTCAAACTATGTCCTGCGTCTGGGCAACAGACGTCTGCGTCTCCAGAAACCAGAGCCACATAGCAATTTTATTTAATTGGGAAGAAATGACAGAGTTTCCTTTTTTTTACTCGAATAAAATTTAAAAATATTTTACTATAGAACATCACAGTATGTTAAAATGAAATAGTTGACGTTTATATAACTTATTACGGATTTGATCAATACCTGCTTATTTAAATATCAATTTTAACATGATAAATTATTGGTGTATTTTGATATTTGCTTATTTAACTTTATATTCATTGCTATTATTCGACAATAATTATTTCACCAAGACACTAGTTCACTAGTTAAGAATGAATAAAATGTATAATAATCTTTAAGGAAAATCTATCACCTTAAATTATATCCTACATATGCTCACTGGGAGCCAATGGCAACACCGTGCAATTCTAAGTTGAATTCTTAGGTTTAAATCCACTACTTTTCCACGATAAATGAATTTTGAAATTGTCTTCGCTGTATCCACGTGTATTGGAAGGATATTGCTTGGGAGTTTTCATTTTTTAAACAAAAAAATAGATCACTCTCTATGGAAAAAACATAAGAAAGAAGATGAAGTAGCAATGTCCAAATGCTTTACAGCAATTCTCAGCTGATAAAGCTTGACTTTGTTGCAAGCGTGATACAAATAATAATAATTAATTGTACATATTTACTAAGACATTAATGTAAATTTACTAGATATTGAAATACTAATTCATAATTTAATTTAACAATATTTTCGTTTTTAATATAATAGTATTTTTGTTTTTAATATAATAGTATTTAAAGTTTTAATCACACCATGTGTTTCTTTCCATACTCTATAAACATAGAGTGTTATAATCAGAAAATGTTTTTCAAACGTGTCTATCGTGTTATGAAAAAAGTTGATGAGGAACCAAAACTATCAAATTATTTCTTAAATGAAGAAAGCGATGCATTGCAAGATTGCCACAATTGCAATACATGGTCAGTTGATTGTTTCAAAAAATTACATTATCAGACTAATCACTTTTCACTTTTCCCCTGCAGTATGATTGCATATTTGGAAGATATTTGCAGTGGGTGGTTCTAAAAATAGGGTCACATATGTCTCCTTCCAACTGTCAAGCATGGGAGTGGATCTGTCAAAGTACTGGCATTTAAAAGAAGGATCATTGGGAAGAAGTTTCAGTTCTCTCCTATTAAACAAACTTTGCTTCCATCAGGTAATGGAATTTTCCAGCATGATAATGCTCTTATTCATGGCATCAGGAGATAAAAACTATGCTCAGATCAATTCATGGAGAAAGTTAAACAATTACATTGACCTTTACTCTTTCCCAACTTTAGTATAATAGAGTTATTCTTATCTACATTAGAATGTTTAATCCGGAATTCTTATTCTCATTCTTCCAACTGCATCTCTCCCTGGAATTTTTTCAATAACTTCATGAAGAACTTTGGATTGTTCTAGTGTGTTCTAATGTATATATATATATATATATATATATATATATATATATATATATATATATATATATATATATATATATATATATATATATATATATATATATATATATATATATATATATATATAATTATAATTATGGAAGAAAAACTATGTTTCTCCCAATAATTTGAGTGTTCTAAAATACTAGACACAGGAATAATAAAACCAAAAGCAAAGGAAGCTAGATTTAATTGAATGGCTGAAATGTCAAATCTCTAGTTTAAATATAATATAATACACACTCATTAAGGATTCAGTAATTTTTAAGAAAAACTCTACATCCCCAAAAAATATCTACACAGATCAATAAACATTAAGAATATTCTGTTTTTATTTCTTCATTTTAAAATGCGAGTATAAAGTTATAAAATAAAACATAAAGAAACAAACAACCAAAAGAAGTATTAACAAATATTTCAAATGGTTCATTTCTTAACGAACATTTAATTTAAACTTGCCTTCAAATGTATTCTGTTTTTAAACAGACTTACTATGGAAAAGCTGTTTTATGTTTGTTACAAGTTTCTGTCAAAAAAGCAATGTAGAAATGCTTTAAATAAATTATTCATGTGAGTAAATAGATATATGAAAACATAATAAATTTTAAGGAGAAGTCTTTTTTAAAAATATGATTATTTACTAAGAGGAAAAAAACTATTAGAAAATATCTTAAGAAACATGTCTTTAAAAATGACGATTTATGTAAAAATTAACAGTAGCGTGTTTCAATAATAAAAAAATAACAAAATCAAAGTGCTATTACTCCATTAGCTAATTTATACACTCAATCTAAACTAGTTAGCTTATAAGATCTCGCAAATTTAAAGGCAAAATATGTAAGAGCGTAATAACTAGTAATCTGTGTACGAGTAGGCAAATCATTAGCTTGTAATATATATATCGATTAAATCTAGTTAGAGGCAAATGTGAAAAATGAACATTTCCTGATAGAAATGATTTACCTATTAGGCAAGGATGATGTTAAGTCAAACGAAATAGTTAACCATTTATAACTATTAGAGCGCCACCTGAATCAGAGTTTCTCATTTTCTCTCTCTCTCTATTCCTCACAGATGCTCGATAAGCAGATTTAATCCACACAACGAGGTAATCAAGCTCTTACGCCTATTTAAGGAACATTAACGATTCACGGAGCTGCCGATGATTATCATTATGACACCCTGATGATTTAAATAAATCCATTCACTTCGAGATGAATCGTTGGATCATTTGAATAAGGTCACTCCATTAGGGATCTTCCCAGAAGCTTCGAGATTAGTTTTCCAGTTGTTTCGCGTAATTAGAGTTGTCTGGAGCATAATATATGATGCACTTACAATGCAATTGTTTTTAACTCTTTTTTACCACTGTAAGAACATCGTAGTTTGAAATGTAATTCTTGTCCAATCAAATAACGTTATATTAAATGAGCTTTAGAGGATAATACGACAACTGAATGTTTTTCCATTAACGTGATGTAGAAGGTTAAGGCGAAAGATGTCATTTCTAATGTATGGACTTTGACATTTTGATGTAACATTTCTTAAAATCTATACTAGATCGTACACACACACACATACATATATACACATACACACACACACATACACACACACTATACTATATATATATATATATATATATATATATATATATATATATATATATATATATATATATATATATAATTAAATAATTAATAGTAAATTTTTATAAAATTAATCAAATATCAAATGTAAAATAATAATCAAATACTAAATGGAAAATAATAAAGCGAAAATACGAAATATAGTAAGCAGATGGAAAATATGTTCAATAGATAGTTTAAAAATGTAAAAGAAACAGAATAAAAGGACAATGGAACGAAGTGCCAACATGGCCAGCTTCTTCAAAGGGTGTTTACTACATTGGCACAACGTATGGCTCTTTTGCATAGGCTCCAGACTGAAGACTAATGAAGTCAATGCACCACTTAAAAATGTCAAACCAAAATAGAGGAAATACATTTCAAGCCAAAATATAAAAGTTGCCAAAATACACAGTTAAATTTATATTAATCAAAATTAAATCCAGATCCGAACCCGCAAGAATTGCAAATAAATACTAACTGTAAACCAAATACATAAATTTAAAGACTAAGTGTAAACACACTATTTGCATTTCAAGCTTCTTATAATTTAGTAATTCTATTTAAGCTGCTCTCGCGCAGAATGTATTGCTAAGCATATGATTTTTATATTTACTTTTATTTTTCAATTTTTGCCTATTTCTAATTATACTTTATATATATATATATATATATATATATATATATATATATATATATATATATATATATATATATATATATATATATATATATATATATATATATATATATATATATATATATATATATATATATATATATATATATATATATTCTTACTTTTTACCTCTACATATGATTCCAGGTAAGTACTTGAATTGTTGACAGTCAGAAAGAGGATGACTAGCAGGGAATCTGAGGATAAATCCTCCCGGAAAAGTCCGATGCAATCCAGAATATGTTTCGGTGAGGCTGGATAGTCACAGCATTTTCTACAGGTGGGATAATTGTTTGCACCATGTTCAAATGATAAGCATTTTAGATGTTCACTTGAGAATCTACCCAAGGCAGTCTGAGATGTTCGGTCGGATTTTATTTTCAGAAGAGACCCAGGAGATGTTCCAGCGTACCATTGGTGCGTGGGTGGAATTTGCCAGATTAAATTTAGTCGAGATTTTTCATTCGAGTAAATATCCTGGTATGTAAGAGACATGTATGTATATATGTACTATCAAATATTTACATTATCATTTTATAAAATGAGCTCAAACTGAATTTACATATTGTTAAAAATGGTATATCAAGTTATGAAAAATTAAATGTCATTCAATTGTCTACTATGCTGTTTAATTCACTAAGTAATTCAATATGAAATTCTTAAACATTGACAAAATTTGGAATCCTCAGATTTCGAATTTCATCATCCTCAGATAATATCGAAAAAATTCTGCTCTTTTATCTTGCTCCAGAGCAATTGGTGATTTTACTAAATTTCTATCAATAATATATCGGCCTTTGTAAACAAATTTAATATCGTATCGCATCGTGGTAAAGTAAATTATAAATCTACTATAAATAAATATAAAGGACTGTCATTGTTCTTAAACTATATTACATACAAGTTGGCAAAAAGATATTAAAAACAAGTCGTCAACAAATATAGATAAATAACTTGAATCTGAAATCTGCATGTAAATTTTTTAATTTTCTTTTTTACCACATCTGGCTATCTATTGAAATTATTTGAATATGATAATATAATTCTTCTTCTTCTTCATTGGCCTGACAGCCCAGGGTGGGCCTTTGCCTTCCTCAGAAGTGCATACCAGGACCCCTATTTTTGTATAAGGTCATCCAGTTTGTCACTTTTAGTGTTTTTAGATCGTTTTCAAGACAGACACCCCATCGGAGTTTCGGTCGTCCTCTTCTTCTGGTGCCAATGGGGCGAGCCAAGAAAATTTATTTCGTCACCCGATTGTCGTTCATCCGGCTCAAATGTCCTGCCCATTTTAATCTCTGTATTGAGATAAATTTAACAATATCTGGTTCTTTATATAGTTTATAGAGCTCAGAATTAGTTCTCCTTCACCATGTATTCTCACATTTTATTTCACCAAAGATGCTTCTTAAAGTTTTTCTTTCGAAAATGGAGATGGTTTCTTTGTCCTTCTCAGTCAATGTCCATGATAATATAATACATGATATAAAAAATACAAATGCGATACTAAACATTACTACGGTGATTTGGGGACCATGTAAACAATTAGGTTTGATATTCCAATAAAAACGATAAAAACATTCCAATAAAACATTCTATAAAATTTTAGTTAAAAACATTTTGACTACAGTAAACAAATTTACTAGAGACTCCTCATATTTCATGGCACGAAGCATTTTATAAGAAAACATGATTTAAAAAGAGAAAAATTGATTTTCTTTAATTAGTACAATGAAACAATTAAACATTTTCTGTCAATGTTAATTCTAACTTGAAAGCAATCTAAACGAAATTTAAGATTTCAATTCCGTATGTATCTGCCATTCCATAATATTCAGTGTGGTGTCTCACAATGTTAAAAAATGAAAAATAATCACTTATTAAATAATATAAGCTATCTAAAGTGCAACATCAGAAATTAATTTAAAAAAAATTTAATGTATACGAAAATAATTACTAAGACATTTTTTTTGATAAAAATATACCCTTAATTAATTTTAACCGTATGCATTCACAGTACAAAAAATTAAATTGTAGAAATGTGAACATACTTTTATAACATCCTATTTTTCTTATCTGCATGTATAATGATCAAAATAATGTATTTTTTACTTCGTTACAGAATATATTTTGCTTTATATATTTTTTTTCAACTTAATATTAATAACAGAAAACATTAATAAATGATATCATAACTAGGTTTAAGAATTATATAGAAGCAAATACTAGATTTATTAGAATGTAGATATTAATGAATTTCTTGAAGCGATTGTAAAACTAAAATCGAATCTTCTCTTAAAAAAAAGCTTTTTTTATCTCAATCTCCCCCCCCCTCTTTATCATTCTCTTACTGAAAGTGTATGAAAATATCTACAGTAAAATAAGTAAGATTTAAAGTATTAACATAATTTACAGTGAATTTGCTCCTGTAAAGTTAATAGCATTCGTGTTATAAGCGAGTTTCTTCAATTTGTGTGTGACGCTATTTCTAGCAAAACCATTCAGAAATTATAGCATTATTTTGCTCTTCTCCCGACATGGTTCAGTTATTATGAGGTCAAGAGAAGGTAAAATCATTCAGGAAAAAAATGCTAATAATGCAAAATTTTAAAAACATTTTTTATTTTAAATGTTTCTTTATAATAATTTGCTACAAAATTTCTAAGAGTTTTATGCAATAGCTTGAAACACATTAATTATAGGAATAATCAAACGAAAAAATATTAGTAATAAGAAATTCCTTTAGGGTTTATATTTGCTTGGGTTTATTTATTGAGAAATTCATTTGATTTAAGGAAATCAATCCATATACATTTAAATGTATTTAAATGATGTAATTATAAATACACATTTACCTAAACTGAAATAACGATAGCACTCCTGTTATTTACGTTATCATTATTTACTTATTCTAATGAAATAAGAACATAACAATAAATAATTTTAATATTTGTATTAGGTATTAAATCATTTGATGCGTAACGTGCAACACACGAATATCGTTAAGTTACCTAAATATTAATTTTTTAAAAAAAACGTACCCAGTGAATTAAAATGTTCAAAAAATTAAGGGAACTATAAAGAAAACTGAGTACTTTTAATCTTTAAGTTCAATAAATTTCTAGGATTTTTGTAAATTATGGTATTTTTAAATTATGGTATTTACTTATATAAGTAATTATTAATTTTTTTTAATTCTACATTTTTCAGAATTTTTTATGCATATTATACGTGTATATCCTTTAAAGGCCATGATTAAGCCCATTTCATACATACATTTATTGAGAAATTGTGATTATTTTAATGTTCTTGATTTTTATGAAAAAAATAAGAAGAATTTCTTAATATTACGTTTTAAGTTTTTTTAGCTAAGTATATTAAATGAAAAAGTGCATGTTTTAAAACATCTTTTCTCTCAAAAAATATGAATGAAAGAAAATCGAAAAATATACAACTTATTTACTTTTAGTAAATAAATGTTTAGAAGAGATATATTGTACAAATTGTCACATGTGAGTCACTAAAATACTTCGTTCGTCTCATTTCCATTAATATAAGATCTATATCATCTAAATACATAAAATTAATTTTCTTGTTAATAGACGTGAAAATGTTAATTTTATATTTTATGCTTATATAAGATACATAATTCTGTCAATAAAACCATTCTAATCTAAGAAATATTAACAAGATAATAGTCAGTTATTTAAAAGAAACATTCTAAAACTTTTTGATGTTAAATGATATATTTAAAATTATAGAATGTTTCCAAATTTAAGGAATACGAATATTATTTTTTGTTCTTCGTCACAAATTGTGAATTATATTTCTGAAATATTTTTTTAAAAATATTCAAAATTAGTTTTCCTAAAAGTATTTTAAGAAAATATTTTAGTTTTTTATTCATAGTGTTTTGTAATGAATTTTTTTATGGTTCAAGGTAACGTCTTGAAAATGAATATATAATTTAAAACTATTTGCAGCAAATGATATTCCAAACCGGCTTGTTCATCAAAGAAAACCTGGGAATGCAGTAAACATTATGAGAATTTGTTCAAATTTTCTTTTTCCATTTTAACAAAAGCAAATAAATATATTAACATTATCCTCATTACAATTAAAACATAGCAAAATCATGATTTCTTTAGCTTATATTCAGCTTACATTTCTAAATTAAAAGTCAATTTGAATACACATAGTAGCTATAGAACTAAATAGCTATTTACAGAAATCTTTTTTCAATGTTGTTTAAATATTATAAAAATTATTTATTAGAGCAAACGCTTTTTCATCACGTAATAACAGACTAA
Source organism: Latrodectus hesperus (assembly GCA_037975125.1). Lineage (NCBI taxonomy): Eukaryota > Metazoa > Arthropoda > Arachnida > Araneae > Theridiidae > Latrodectus > Latrodectus hesperus. The sequence goes on from CM075860.1 coordinate 38,561,874, forward strand.
CAAAAACCATACTTGCTCAAACTTGCTGATAGGAGTAGTAAGCATGGCGGAAGCATGTTTAGACAAGAGGAAATAGCTGTCCGGATGTCACACTGTTAGGATGCAGGGCTTTTTCCCTAGCCCTGGGTTAGGATGAGCGTTAAATTTCTGGAATTCTTACCCCGTAGCACGTGATTGTAAATCATTCATCAATACAAGACTTCTTAGAAAGCATTGGTAAATCGATACAACAGGAAATTTTACAATAACTTGAATGATGGTCCAACTATTCAAAGCCAATGCTTTAAAAATCTATAGAAGAATTGACTTAAGAGAATAAATCAATGTAAAACATGATGTAATTAGCTAGAACGTTTAGTTTATTTTTCTTGACAACAGAATGAGTTCTTCAACTGTTTATGCTAGTTTTGTTAGAAATATTGCTTGCCAATTTATAATTAATGTCGTGTCATAAAAATTATTTGTAAGATTCAGAGTTACAAAAAAAAAAAAAAAATTTTATGCTAAATTTAAATAATTAAAATTAAATTTTATAGTAAATATGAATAGTAAATATAATACCCTAGTTAGGGAAAACGATACCACATTTAATAAAATTTCTGGAAATGTATATCTAAGAATTAAAAGTCATTAAGTTTTTATTAAATGTTGATTTTGTTTATAGTATGTTATTTTTTATAATTGGAACATTAAAAAATAAAACACACATCGCTTTAACATATGTTTGTACAATAGACGCTCGTTTTTATGAACACTTCAGATTAGTGAAACATTTCTTTAAATAGAAAAATAGTGTTTTATTTTAAAGCTAATATTTTTTTTACCGAATTGCTCTCTCTCTCTCTTTCTTCATAAATAAAGTGTAATCAAAAAAATTCTTTAGTGTGCACTATATTAAAAACACGAGCAAAAAAGATTCATTTTTAAAAACTATTTTCACTTCCATTTTATTGATGAAAAATAAATGAAAAATCTTAATTTTTGCTGCTCAGAGCTGTATTTTTAGTTTGTTTTTATTAAAAAATAGAGCCTCTCTCACACAAACACACACAATTTTGTTATCCATTCATCTACTTGTTTTGCAGACAACCACAGCACAGCATCATTTTCTTCTTGTTTGATATCTAAAATTTTCTTTTCCATTCTCATTCATTATATTCTCGTTCATTGAATTATTCGGTATTTCATCTGAAATTACATCTGAATCTACATTCAAAAAGTCCTGAAAAGAAATTTCAGGCAGAAGTAAGTTTCTTTGTCGAATGGATGGGAGACTCATCTTCACTCTTGAAGTCAGAAAAATGCTCTTTTTTTTTAATTACAGTGTTTTTTTTTTTCATGCCCGCATGTCAAAAATAATGTAGATCCTTTTTTCTTTAACATCTTTCCATGCTTAAATATCCTAGTACACTGCGCCAGAAATGCCAATTTCTTAAGGTGATTCTAAGCCATGATCACCCCCTGAAAAGTATTTTACGATATTTGCATTTGAAATTATTGTTATACTCAGATAAGTATTTGCTTTAAAACGGAAGTTAGATTAGGTGTAAGAAATTTTTCATGGGTTGCTTAAAAAAATCTGGAATTTCAATAACTACAATGAACTTAATTTTTTGTGTTTCTTAGGATTTACGATTCTTAAAAACAATGTGAAATCAAATTTTTCAATCATAAAATAATAAAATCAAAAAGAAAAATTAGGTAAAAAATAAAAAACACAAGAGAAAGTTGCATGAAAATGAATTCACAAAAAAAAAGGTTTCTCAAATTTTTAGTTCACAAAAGTTAGCTAAAAATATTTCGGCCCTGCGACCATTTTTGACACCAGTCATTAGTTCGTAAAATTATGAATGATCTTAAATTAAGACTTCGTAAAAACGATCATCTAGTGTTTTATAAGTTTTCAAAACATTTCTTTATTCTTAATGTTCTTGATTTAAAAAAGTATATTCTGATTTATAGAAGTATGTATATATATATATATATATATATATATATATATATATATATATATATATATATATATATATATATATATATATATATATATATATATATATATAGATAGATAGATAGATATAGATATAGATATAGATATATATATATATATATATATATATATATATATATATATATATATATATATATATATATATATATATATATATATATATAGATATAGATATGCAGTTGATGATTTTTAAAAGTACGAAACTCTTCCAATTTTTCTTACAAAACAAAACTCATTTTTTGTCAAATGAAAAATAAACACATTTAGATGGGCAATAAATACATTTTATTATAACAGGTCAGTATGTCCTCTTATACCTCAGATGTAGATTTTTTAAAGATTATAAATATTTTATCTTGATTGAATTCAGTGTAGCAATTGAAATTCAATCAATAAATAATTCATAAAGCAATTGAAATCAGTTTGCACTCGCATCATTGGTGGTTTCTGGATTTATTGAATTTTCATTTATAATACAATTAATAAAATTCTCACTTTATTTTTGAATATAAAAAGAAAAAACAATTAAAAACTATCATTCCCTTAGAATTACTAATGAAAAAATTACCAATATGCAAAATTGCTTATGAAGAAAATCAAGCAAAAGATTAGTTGCTGACCTTTGGGCATTAAATTGTTAGTAATCCATATTTCAAAGAGAATAATGCTTTTGGAATATAATATTCTTGATTTCATTAAAAAATGAAAATATTCTATAAGATCTTACAAAGAAATTGTAAACAAACTCAGGAAAACGGCTGTGTAAAAAGAGAAAATGCCATAATCTTAACAATACATTTCAAATTAAAAAAAGATAAAAATGTCCTGAATTTTTTCTTTAGGAACTTTAAAAAAAAAGAATTTTTAAATAATGAAAACATTTCCTTGAAGAAAAGCTATAGAATCGGACAAAATCTTCATATTTTGAATGTTTCGGGTGCATGAAAAATTTAAATAGAAAAATTAAGAATTCATTAATCATTTTTTGACATAAGTTGAAGTCTATTACAACTGCAATTTCTTTTGCTAAGGTGGTTATACATATTATTACTCACTTTTAAAGCAAGAATATTCTTTCGCGCATATCAAGTAAGAAGAAAGAATGTTATTAAAAACGCTCAAGCGTGATATTTTAATAAAATTCTGCATCATCTGCAAAAAACTCTCAGATCTGAAGTCAACCAATTTTTTTTAAATGATATTATTCTACGAATGGCATCTTCTTCACCAGATTTTAGCTAACTACGCTAGGCACTAGAATGTTTATTGCTTAAAAATTATTATAAATGAATAATATTCGCATAAACATTGATTATTAACCTTTCTTCTTTCTGTTTCTAATACAGAATTTTTTTGAATGAAAAAGTTTAAAATATGTTTATTAATAGAATTTGTTTATTTTTTTGTAAAAATTGAGCCTTTTTAGTTTTAAAATCAAGTGTAAATCAATTTAAAATTCTGTGTCCTGATTCTGTTGATACCTAAAATATGATTTTCAAACGTAGTAATTATTTTAAGTAAGTCAAATAAATTAGATGTGAATTGAAGTAAATATTAAAAAACAAAAATACTGTTCTTGATTGGTCTGTAAAATAAAATTAACAAAATGATGTTTAAACTGTAGCCTTTATTATTATATTTACTTTTCTTTGAGTGTAAGAGCAATTTCTTGCTTTAGAGCCAATTTTATTCGCGATCCTTAGACTCAAAATCGATACAAAAAACGTAAGTAATAAACCTACATCTCGTATTAATAAATGCATCGACAGCTCCCAAAAGTATTACAAAGAAATGATTTTAAGTGAAACACTTTTTTCTGAGTAAAACAACTTCCAATAAATTGTTTAAAAAAAAGCTCAATTTATATTTGTTCAATTTAATTTATATTTGAAAATCAAATATAAAATATAACTTTTGCCTTAGAAATATCACACAGTGACATTTGTTCCCATATTGTTTCTAAGCAGAGTTAATAAAAAGAAAGATATTCATGTATAAATTACTTTAAATATTCACACAGATGTTGTAAAAAGTTGACAAAAACGAGCGATATTCAATATTATTTTTTCAATAACATTCCTCAGTTTTTTTTTTTTTTTTTGGACTGAATTTTTTGATTTTATTCATCGTTTGGGATTTATTTTTTGCTGAAACACAAAAACTTTATTTTAGGTAATATATTTTATTGTTTAATTGAAAATAAGTCAAAAATTAAAATCTTAAAACATATGCAAAGTGACTAAGTTAAATGAAAATATGAATTACATTTTAATTCACAAGTTGCGAAATCTTCAATGTGTTTTATAACAGTTTAATTAAATTACAAACTAGTCAAGAATAGTGAGAAAATAAGTTTTTTTTATAATTTTTCAATTTGAGGGAAATAAGAATCAATATATAATCATTGCATTTCTATCTGAGTTTTATCTCAGCTATATACTCTTGAGTCCTTTATGTTATTAAGGTTTAAAAATTAACATAACAGGCAAGAAAACTATATCTGAAGACATTGAATAGGTATTTTTTGATTATTACCTTGTTAAACATTCATTCGTTTTAAAAAGAAGAGAAAAAGTTCATAAGCTCTCTACTACATGATACTCTCAAGAATAGTCACCTATTGGAAACGAAGAATGATTTCTAAATCCACTTGAAATAATTCATTACGAAGCAAAAAATACTTTTCCCAGTTGGTTCTTTATTCCAATTAGGTACTATGAATCGAGCAAATGTGTGTTAGAGGTAAATTTGCTGTTATTTGCTTATATTAATAATGTATATAGCTTTTCATTATTCCAAACTGCTTTCCAATGTCTCGGCTAGACTTCAAGAGTCTTAAAATTCTTCGAAAAGTTAATTTCCTAATTCGTGAGACATATTCCAATATATAATCTTAAAAATTAAATCCTGTGAAATGAATATTCGAATGTTGTATCATAATATCTTTAAAAGTAGAATGGGGATTGGAACGAGGCAGACGATTAAAATTACGGTAGAAAAATAAATCTTTGAATAAGAACTCAAAAGGCTATATATCACACCGGTTCTATATATTGCGCTCAAATTCACTGAACAATTTATCGAGTTAGAAAAGCATATAAATTAAAGTATCCCCAGCATTTATGGTACCCCGTAATTGAATGGAAAATATGGATGTCTGGAATTTTGTCACCAACAATTAAAATGGAATCTTTCATAATCTAGGTTTTAAATTTTTTGTGAAATTCCAATAAAAAACACTTTGTAAAGTTTCCATTCATCTCAATACATTAGTTTGTAAAGTAAATACTGAAAACACTATTCGTTATGGAAATTTTAACAAGGAAAGAGTACTTTTTGGAGAATTAGAACAAAAGTGCTTAATTTTGTCTCTTTTTAACTGTTCCTGTATTCAGATACCGAGAAAATTTAATTAAAATTGTTTAAATTTTTTTAATAAAAATATTTTCTGTTTCTTTATTTGGATACTATTCCGTTGATTCACATTTTCTAGAGTGATTTTTTGGATGTTTAATTATTAATGTAAATTGATTGCAGATTTTACTGCTTCTCTTTGTAGTAATATATTGACAAACATTAATATATAACTTCAATTCCAATATAAAGTATACAACTTCGAAACTGCAGATATACCGCATTTTATAATTCCTGTATTTAGATACGATGTTTTTTAATACGTTATAAAGCATTTTTGAGCAAACAACATTAGTATACATTCTAAATATCGCACACTATTTATGTTTAAAATGCAAAAATTCATAAATTGTTTTGGTACGTTAATCTTTCTTTTATTTAAATTTTCTGCCATTTATTTCCAATAAATGGTAATCAAGCTTCCTCATTTTCTGAGAAAGATGTATCAAACAATATAATACAAGTTTAAAATTACTCTCCTCCAGATTGAGATGAAATGGAACAAGAATAGTAGTGAAGGTTGATGTGTGCTTACGATTGCTTAAAACATATGAGCGCTTCTTTTTGAAAATAGTGTGAACATAAAAATGAAATCAGACCATTAGATTACTTTTAAATATTTTAAGTCGATTTAAAGAATTTAAATTAATAGTTATTCTCAAAATGCTACCATATTGTTACATTTTACAGAAAGTCATATAGATGTTTAAATACTTATAAATTGAAAAGGAGGTACAAATAATCGCGTAATCAGTCAGGTTAAGATTATGTGTTCTTAAAACATAAAATCAATTTATTTTGATTGAAAACTCGATAAACTATTTAAAGCATTTTACCAGCTATTTATTTTGATCAAATACAAACACAAACAAAGTATAATAAACATAAGTCATTTAACTTAAAATAATCGATGTAAGAAAGATCATTAAAGTTAGAAAAGTTTTTTAAATATATATATATATATATATATATATATATATATATATATATATATATATATATATATATATATATATATATATATATTATTTCTAATCTTATTTTCTTTTTAAAGTATACTTAGTACACTGTTTGTATATTGCCTATCTTTTTTGAAGTGAGTGAAATAATTTCAGGTTATATTATATTTTTCTTAATGATATTCTACCATATTTTATATAACCAGTAAAATAAGTCAAAATTCCAGAATATCAGAAATTATTAAAGATTTTTATAGAAGTTTATTTTATGGCACAAAAGCAAACATTTCACTGTATTTAAATATTTTGATTTATCAGCACAAATAAATTATTTATAATTAAATATTTATATTTCATGACATGAAATCCGGTTCAGCTCTCAATTTCTTCTTCGTGTGACTAATTTAGAAATTCTCTGATACTTTTTAATATAATTGATACCCATTCACGCAATATTCATTATACATGTCACTTATTATCCTTCCCATGTTACAAATTAGATAAACTTTTCCAATGATTTTTTTAGAATAACTGTTCTAGTATATTTTTAATGCATAGACCTTTCCATCTATTTAAAACCAAACAAAATATTGAAAAATATACGTAAAATAAGTTTACCAACATTTATTTATTTCAAGTAAAATAAAAAAAATCATACATGGTACAGTGTCCGCAATAGAAACTCATAGCTATAAAAGGTAAATATTTTCTCGATAGTTTAATAAGTGCATTGTTTAGATTTCGTGCATAACTTCCACAACTATATTTCTCTCAAAAAAAAAATTATTTTTTTATTTATATCTTTTACGACGTTATTTTAAAGTTTTATAATTAATACACAAACTTCAAAAACCTAAATGAACTCAGGAACTCGGGAGCAATTTATTAAAATAATTGAGAAAGAAAGATATATACAATCACTTAGAATTTTTAAATGAAAAGCGCTAAAAATGACTTTATTTATATCCATTCAAAACATTAAATCACAAACTTCAAGAATTAAAAGCAGCAAACTACGCTGTAGGAAAAAACAGTTTTCGGTGCTGTGTTTGTAATTACATATTGGGTTGTCACCGCGATGCGTCAGACCACCTGCAACATGCTAACGAGAGCCGTAAATCAACAGATGGTAGAAAATTGGCGCGATAAAGGTGGTTAGCACCAAGTGCCATTGCTTTTCTCTATGCTTTAATGGGGCTGCTGTAAACTGACTAACTGTGTGTAACGAATTTTAATAACATAATTTAGTGATGTCTATATTATGTTTGATGATACTAAATTCTGTGTTCTTTTTTGACATATTCTTCTATTCAATACAGTTTTCTGAATTATAGTTTCGCAATATATATGTCTTTACCTTTTGATTGTATCACATTTACCCTGAATTGTTAACTGTATTTTTCCCATAAAAATCTTGATTTTTTAAGTATATATATTAATAAAATCAGATCTAAGAATTTATCATAATTTCATTAATATTCACTAGTCCCGTACATTCTATAAAATGTGTATTAAAATTCATTTTTTTAAAGGAATACAATAAAATTTTAAAAACACAAATAATATTATTGAAATTACAGTTTGCATAAAAATGCTAATATAATATAAACACTTGTATATAAACAGAAATTTGTAGTTGGTTTTTCGAATTTATATATTTCTCACGATTTAATTTAGCCTTTAATAAAGAGAAAAATTTTTTTAAATAATTGACATTTTAAGCTTTATAATAGTATTTTTATCAATAATGACAATTTCAAAGCTTTTTAATAGCATTTTCAAATTACAAACCAATTCCCAAAAAATCTTCAAATACTAATTAATAGCTTTTAACAAATGATAAAAATTAATTAAATTGCAACTTCAAAAGAACATTAAAATATTAAAATAATATTTGATGTAAAGTTAAAATTAATTAATCCCTCATGCGCGTTAATATTTATTTTGTAATGTAATTCTTATCGTATATAATAAAAATAAAAACTTTTTAATAAAGTTTAGTAACTTATAACTCCATTACAATTAATCATTAAATGATTTTACAACAACTTACAAATTTAATTTAATGAGAACAATTGAATTTTTCTTAAACATATGTTAATTTATATCGCCAGGAATTACTAATGTAAAATACTCAGAACTTTCGAATGACTTATTATTTTTCCTCGTAGGAATTTAAATACTTAGGAATTGTAATTTCAATAAAACATTTTTTAAATGTTCCTTAAAGAACATCATGCAAATTTAAAGCTCGTTTTCTTGCTATTCATCGATAATTAATAAGTATTGCCAATGAGTAAGAAATTTATTGCAGAAATTTACATCTTTATTGTTTGACGTCTCATAAGGAAGGACAATTTAAGGAAATAAAACTGTATAAAGACAAAAATTTAATTCAAACACCAATTAAATGAAAAATCGATAACTATTAAAATCATATGACCTCTGACAAGAAGCAAATAACATTTATTTGCTATGTTAACAGCATTATATATCAAAAGCGTTTTATAGTTTATTAAAGTTCAGAAACAAAATCATAACCCCATCAAGGAAAAGGTAAAAGTACATATTGATTAGTGTAAGACTAGAAACTTATTGATGATAAAATTGAATACTTGACAAAACATTGCTTAAGACATTTTTGAAAATAAAAAATTGCTTAAAAGCTACAGTTTATAATAGACAAAAATACACATAATTGAATATAAATTGTAATTGAATGAATAAATTTTTTCATTTAAAAGATAAGCGATTGTAAATTATCATAGCAAAAATTTAGTTTTGGTGAAAATATTTTGAAAAATTTTAATTTTGATACAATTATATAAAGGAAATTTTTAAAGTATCAATTTTAGAACTTTAAAAAACGCATTACTTTCAGTAAACATGCAAACATTTTTGTAGTAATTCGAGTAACAAAAATTCTGAAAACCAAAAATTGTCTTTTCAGTTATAAACTTTCTAAATCTAATTAATAACTTTTCTGAAGCTGGAATGGGACAAGTTGAAAACAAAATACTCTTAGGTGTTTTCGTTTGTATGCACAGCTCCTCAAACTTAATCTGCCGCATCCTTCGATGAGAGATTAAGTCGCCAACCTTTGAAGCCTAGTTTTATCAAAGCCATACATCATTCAGATACCAACAAATTAGAGCTGACAGTGGTCGGCTGTAATTGGAGCTTTTTGGTGAGAAAAAGGGAACTCTAATAACTTGTTCGCAGCTGTTTCGTTCGGGTTGTTTGTAAATAAGTTCGGTGAAATTCATCACCCAATTCTTGTCAACAAAAGGCAAAAAAAATTGTTTCCCTTTTATTATTAATTTGAAAGGGGATCGTGGGAAAAATGAAGAATTGATCTAAACACTCACAAAATACACACATCACTCTCTTAAATCCAACAAAAAGTGACATCCAAAAATTTTAATTCATCTATAAAGAAATTTACTTCTTAAAAACTTAAATTTCAAGCTTTATCTGTGAATATAACAACAAAAAAGAATATGTTCTAATCCGTTTTATACTTCGAACAGAGGTTACAAATATGGAGTTCCGTAACCCTGTCCATCTTATGTGATTCAACTAACAATACTTTACCACAGGTAAATAATATCCACTTAACTGTTACATATACTATGTCTTTATTAGAATAAAATGTTAATTCACACAATATAAGTATTGATTATACACATTATATTTTATTGTTTACTCTATTAGACAATGATACTACAATAACACAATTGGTGCTTTCAAAAGAAATGTTGATTAATTGATCATTATTTATGGGATAGAAAGGTTATCGAAAAAGAAAAAGTAATTAGCTGTCAAATGGTTAAAAAAGGAAATCCATATGTAAATTAAGAAGAAACACAGAAAAGTAATACCAAATGAAATAAGTTTGCAAAAGATTAAAACTTTTAAAAATTTTACACAATTTTTATATAATGTATATGTTTAAAGGAATTGAATTTATTTATTAATTTACTAAATTGTAAAGTAAATTATTAATTATTATGTTATTATTAATTTACTAAATTGTAAAATAAAATTATTAAAAACATATTTTGATCTTTAGTTTACAGATTCTAGCTACAATTGTCCTCGTATTAGTTACTATCTTAAAGATGAAAGGAACATATATAGACTTGACATCTGATTTCAATGTAAAACAAATCAAAATATCAAAATCAAATGACAAACAATTTTTACTGAAAAAAAGTCTTATAGTTATATATTTAGAAAGCTGTTAGTTATTGAAAAAAAGTTTTATCAATTTCACACACACCAGAAAATTTAGATTACGTCAAAAAATTTAGATGATCAACATCAAGTACTTACATTATAAAATGTTACAATAGATTATATATTTATTAATAAATAAGTTAAAAAATGATGGAAAAGTGCATCGACCAAATTTTTCAATCACTATATGATATTGAACTCTTCATATTAAAAAGAAAAAGGTTTTAAAAGCAAATTCTTTGGACATGACGCAGATGAGATCATTTTATTCTTCCTAAGCACTCGAAAAATGAATTATTAGAAAAAATATGCAACCCTCACTATAAAATAAGTGTTTAAGAAGAGTAGGGAAATACATTACGGTCGAAATAATATATCACACTACTATTGCTTAAATTCAACCTACTATCAACTTATTTTTACATATAAAATTTTGCTAAATAGTTTTAATAAATATATAAGGCAATGACAATAGACAAATACAGTGAAAGTATTTTAAATGGTGAAGAAGTCAGTTCCTATAGTATTATCATGGAAAATCTTCGATGAGAAGAAATCAATTACTGCTGACATTGATAGGATCTTAACGACTGTTATCAGATCATATTTAATTTAAAATGATAACCATTATCAGAGAGCACTCGATATTAATTTATGGTAAGAGACTGAGACCCTGACACAAATTTGTTATTTAATATTTGGGCCAGAAGCTTTTGCCGTCACCTTATTCTTGAATAGATATAAGAGGAGCACGTATACCCAACTATCTTCTCTCGCATTTAGCATACTGAGCGAATAGATATCAAATTTATTAGGTTGTCAATATATCGACTGCGATGATGTAATCGCACAGTATTTTATCGAAAAGAAAGCAATCCTATTATCCTTATGAAAAGAGTAGAGCATACGAACAGATATAATATTACGCATTATTCTTATGGGAATTCATCTTATTAAACAAATATCAATTCTTGTATTCATACATATATAACTTATTTAAATATGTATGTATACTTCCTTTTCACCTTGTGTTTTGTAAATAACAAGGATCTTGATGGAACCAGGAAGAATCTTTTCAATCATTCTTCATTTTCAAGGGATAGATATTTCAGAAAAATATGAGAATTTCTGCAACTGTATGAAACCGATAGACGAAGACTAGATAGTAAATTCATTGAAAATATATATTCGAATGAAAAATGCATTTAGAATTTATATTAATGGGAATGTTAACAAGTTTAGCTGTATATTTCAGATAATATAGACTTTAGGCACTTCTCCAAGTCCATAACTTCGTCAATGGAAACTATTTTAGAATATGACGAAAGCAAAACCCAGCCATCATGAAATAAAAGTTATCACAAAATCTGTAAATTGATTCAACATTAAGATTCTATTGATAGCAATGTATACAAAAAAATATATATGAACGTGACCAGGGTTACAAATGACCATGGATTGTTTTAGCCAACAATTCCAGAAACAGCCGCCAAGACCTGAATAAGAACCTGTATAAGAAAAATAATTGCTCTAATTATTTTCTTTAGTTCGCTGTTGTAATTAGTTACAGTGCAATCAAGCATACGTTTGCTTTTCACTATTTTCTTGGCATGAAAGTTTGCTTTTAATTTACTTATTTTTCTGCCAAATTGAATTTTTCTCCTCTGGTTTCGATGGCCTGACTGTAGAGATTCTTTTTCTTTTAAAGTAATGGATATTTTGGTTTCATTTTCTCCTTTTTTTGCGTACTAATTACGTTTCTCACTTTTGTTAATGGTCTAATTGATAGAAATAAATTGATTGTAAAGGGTATCAGTCCACCTAGATAGTGAAGAAATTTTTTTCCTTAGCATTATGGTATCCATGATCTCTCCAGGAAATATCATTTCCAATCTATATAAGTCTCGTAGATCACCAATTAATAATAATTTACTTATTATACGATATCGCATGATATTACTTTATATTGCAACAATGTTGCGAACTTTTGGCATTGCATTTTCTGAGAATTTGTTTCTATATATTTTGAATGGATGCATGGATTATTTGATTCAATCATCCATTCATATAACATTTTAAGACATATCTAAAAGATATTGTTTGCTAAACTCGTGTAATTCAAAGAGATTTGAGGTTTTGGTCTTTTATACCACAAGAATCTAATTCTGTAAATTATTAAGCTAGATGGTTTGTAAACTAGTCTGAGAATTGTAAACTACTATTAATCAAATGACTCATTTTAAAATTTTCTAATTTACAAGTACTCATAGCACCTTTTTTTAATTGTGTAATATCATATATCTTCTTCGTCTTAGAGTTGGGTTTGCAATATCATATATGTATGTCATTGGGCACCTCTGCTTTTATCAGCATTTTAATATCATATATAGTTCTGGAGTTAAATTTTCAAGAATATAATTAAATATCAAACATTTATTGATATAAGTCTTCAGGATATCAATGTTTTACTTATCTGAATTTCATCCAAAATTTTATTACAATAAATATAATAATGTTTTTTTCTTCTTCTTTTTTTTTTTTTTTTTTTTTACTGTTAACTTACATTATAAAATAATTTGAAAATTAAATACAAAGTTATAAATGTTGGACATTAAGCTTTGTTTGCAAAATAATACTTAAAATGAGTGTGTTTTTCATAACTTCAATTTGTAATGAAATAATATCAAATTATGGTTTCCCTGCATTTATATGTTTTAAAAAATATTAATTTAAGAAATATCTTTTAGATTTTTCTTAAAAACATCTAAAGATCTAATTAAAGACCTCTAAGAACATCTGAAAGATGTCTCTTAAATCAATATTTTTGAGTAATAAAATTACTTAAATTTTTCTAGTTTATAGTTTGATTGTAATTGGTATATACTTCCATTTGCTTGTGCATTTTTAAAAATATTAATTTAAGAAACATCTTTTATTACTTAAATTTTTCTTGTTTATAGTTTGACAGTAAAAAAATTGTTGAATACCTGTTTTTTATTTTTTTTTAATTTTTAAGTGTTATGTATGCTCTTTACATTCCTTTCAAATTTAAATATAATTTTCTTATATTATATAATAAATACAATGAATAGTTTGAAATAAAAATTATGTTACATTTAAATCATCTTCAGCACATTTAAATTTAAATGTTAAAATCATTTCCAATCAGCATTAAATATAACATTATTTCACAGAACTAACCACTATAGTTAATATGTAAAAAGTTAACTATTACTGCTTAATTTTTTTACACATATCCACTATCCATTCCATTGACATTACGATAAAATTCTCTCAAAGGATTGATAGACGAAGACACATCCATACGATCTATTTGAGCTACTTATGGCACACTGGTCAGCATTTTTCCACATCATGGAAAACAGTCCTGATATTGATGCTTAAATTTGATAGTTCTGGATGTTTTCTAAATGGAATGCTCTTTTGAAACTGTATTTAATGAACAATATTCTATTCGTACTCAACAGTGGCACAATAACAGCTAAAGTAGAAGGGAAAAGAAACATTTCAGGAGCGCATAAATTTCTCTGTCAACAAGCTGTGAGCAATTTCTTCCAATAGTACCTTCTTATGTAACTTTAGTTGATGATAATAAGATCTGATATACAGATATTGTTACATTTGCAAATGATTTTAAATCAATTAGAGACACCATCATATGGACCACCACTGACTGAATGGACACTGAATAGTTCAATAAATGTTTTCAGTTTGTATTTGATGTTAAATGCTTACTTTATCATACTCGATTGCAGAATTTGTCATCCACTGAAAACTTCTAGGCTAATTTCATGTGATTTTTTTAAAGTGCCGTTTTTTTTAAATTACAAATATAAAAGCAATGTTTTATAACTAAATTTAATTTTTCTTACCATTAAAGCTCTATCATATTCTTGATTTTTAAAGATATGGATTTTTTTATAAGTCTCTATCATTTTTTTTCTTCCTAGAAAAGTATAATAGAAAGAATTACAATGAGTATGTATGTAAAACATTACAATGAGTATGTATGTATGTAGAATGAGTATGTAAAACTATCTGATAAAATTTTGAGAACTAATCAATGCTGTTTTACGAATTTCATTACCAGGGAAAACAGTTTATCCTTCTGAACTCAGATAATTTCAGATTATAATATATAAAGCCTATTTTATGATGCCCATTATATTGTAATATAAAAATATACGTAATATATAAAAATGGAGTTATAATTATGCAAAACAAATGAAGTTACGTCAGGGGAATTCTGGGTTCAAAAGATTATTCAGAATAGTTCATGGAACAAGAAAAATTAAGAAAAACTATACTACAACAATATAATTATGAATAAAATTATTTTTTTAATTTACAACTGAAATAGTTTTAGAAGCTAAAACATATTGCGCCGTAAAGTATTTTCATCTATATATTTATTATATTGTGTAAATTATAATATACTTTTGTTTTTATATATTTTAAGTTATTTTTTTTAAAAAAAACGTATATTTTACATGAATGACTTTCCTATAAAAATATAGTTGAAAAACAGAATTTAAAATGAATGTATAAATACAGTAACTACATTTGTTGCTACACTGATAACAGTAAATATATAATTACAATAAATGAGGCATTCATTTTGCTTATTTTTAAAAATATGGAATAAAGTAAAATAATTTGACAGTATTGTACGTTTACACTGAATTAATATCACCACAATATTCACTGAGACCATGCATAAAAAACGATGTATTGATGTATACAATATCCGGAAAAATCAAAAAACTGATGAGTTTGAATTTTATTAGAAAACACCAAAATTTATAATATTAACAGTCACAAATATTTCTTTTATTGTCATAAAAAAGACTATGGATAAATTTCGCTCTTAATATTCAATAGTATCTTGATATGTGAAATTTATGCCTATAAATATGTCATATTTATCACAGCTTTAAAAATGTTTATTATAGTAGAATATTGTATGATGAACTACAAGTTTTAATTTTTCATGCATAAATTAATTTGGTTCAATTTAATAACTAGCTATGTACATGACTAATTAATTTCTATTATCAAAATTACTTATGATTTACATGTTTTGTATAGAGAAATTCTATTACGAAAATTTATTTTCACTTTCAGCATCATTTAAATTTTCACTTAAATATAATCTATAAAGCTGTTTACTATTAAAAATAAACTAATCTTGTAACTTTTCTTATAGAGATATACAGAACTATGTTATAAAAAATAAAATAAACATGTAATTTATATTATTTTTACTTTTTCTTTGGTGATCTGAATGTAGAATTTTTTCGTGATGTATTAATATTAAGACGACAAAAAAGTAGAATCAAAATAACTAATTTAACGTGAATTCTGGAATTGACTTTTGTTATGACTTGCAATATTAAAGATAATTTGGTTTAACTTATGCCTAAATATGTATTATGAACAATAAGCTGTTGAATACAATAGTTATTGCATTTTACGTTTATTTTATGCTATTTTACGCACAAAATTCCATTGAAATATCAGGATTTAAGATCAGTTACTAATATAGTAACAACAAAAAAATACTGAAGGCTATACGATTGCTATCCCATTTTGTTTTAAATACTTACATTTTCTCTTATTCATTATGAATGTTCTATTTCGCATGGTTTCTTTGTTTAAGAATTCTGAGCAAATACGTGTTTGTTGAATTATTTATGAAGATAGTGGATAAATTTTATCGTTTATTTTATTCAAATCACATGTTAATAAGTATCTGTTTTAAGTCTGAGTTGTAAATTTCTCCGTTTAAATCCTTTATTTTTAGTCAGTTTCTATATTATATGTGTATAACGAAAGCTATCGTGAAATACGTATTAATTTTCTTCAAATAGTTAAATTTTTTTTACCCGTTTCCTTACTTAAATTTGGTTTCAAAAAGACTATTGTAGTTTAAAAAAATAGCAATAAAAAAGGACAATAAATACAAAAAAACAAAGACAATACATACAAAAAAGGACAAAGATAATAAAAAAGACAATATTTCTGATGACTGAAATTAATATAAATTTCAGAAAGGTTTATTAATATTTTTTTATCAATGCTTATGTTTGTTGTTCACAATGTTTGCATTTTCTCTAAACTTAATTCTATCTTATGGTAAGAAACATTTGTAAGATTTTTCATATGTATAAAAATGTAAATTAAATTACCTGTTTCAAACAAATATCGAATTAAAATATCAAATAAAAAGATATTTAACAGTAAGTGTGGGGTTGGGAGTGTTTTGCTGAACAACCAATTTGGAATTATTTATTATGCATATTTCTGCATTTAAATGAACTTTCATAATTAAGAAACATTTCGCCACCCACATCAGTGAGTTGCACCCCATATTAAGAGATTTACTGATGTATGTATTTTCCTTAATCATTAACTTTTATATTTTAAAATATTAGAACAATGCATTAATTATTCGTGACTGTCCCTAATACATAATCGATACTGAAACATTTATTTTAACTACTTCCTCTTGAAGCTTAGATATCTTAATTATTGGAATCCGCCAATTTGTTTTTTGACACTGAATTTCGAGGCTCATTTTTTTAATTTTATACGTTGTTTCCCTTATATTTAAAGTTTCCAATTGATTTTTTGTAATTTTCTCTTTTTAAATATATAGTCCTTTATTTAAGTAGAAACTTCGTATTTTAGTTTTGAGTTACCGAAAAGATTTGAATTTAGCATGACTAATAAATTTCTGAGTTCGAATCCATGAAAATTTCTATTTGAACAATTTCTATTTATTCAGCAAAACAGATTAAATATTTGACACATATTTTTCGTCTGAATTCTTTAAATTAAATGTAAAATTGCTCCTCTTCTGGAACATGATGATAGTATGGAAGTTTGCCGAGCTGGCAGCCAAATGGTTAGCGCTCTTACCTTCAGTTCAACAGTTCGTGGGTTCGAATCCCACCTTGGGCATGGATGTTTGTAGTGGTTCGGAATCCACTTTAAGCCGTAGGTCCCGGTCTAACTAGCCCTCTTGTGCAAAAAATGACCGTTGAGCGACGAACAAACCAAACAAACCAAACCAGTATGGAAGTTAAAGTATTTATTATAAGGGTGGCTAAAATGACAAAAATATTCTTGATGTTGACGGAAACAGTGTCTCTAAAAAAAATAAAAGAGATGAGAGAAGACATACAGAATTTTTATTATTTCACCCCAGTATTGTATATTATTATTAGTCCGCATAATTTCAAATAATGACGATAATGATTTAAATAACGATGATTGTTTATTTTTTCTTTACATTCAGCTTAAAATATTCCTTTCTCTTCGATTAATATATTGAACATTTTTACTATGAAGATAACTAAAATAAAATTTTGAGATAAAATTTCTGTGAAATGTCTAGATTTTTATTATAGTCCTTATATATGCATGTGAAAAAATAAAATCCAATCCTGAAACATCAATGCAAATTTATAATTGTATATATATACATATATATATATATATATATATATATATATATATATATATATATATATATATATATATATATATATGTATGTATGTATTTTATAATTAATCAAATTAATTTGCGTTTAAAAATAAATTTTTTAATGAATTTCTTAACCAATTTATTCATTTTATTTCCAAAAGTTTAAAAAAATAACTACTTGTTATTATTAAATTTGAAATCTTTAATAATGATTAATACAATATATTTTATTTAATTTTTAGTAGCAAATCATTCCATTGTTATAGTTAATATCGATAATATTTATTTAAAATGATATGATAGGAAATAATATATTAAAAACAATAAAAAGGAGATTATTCTAATTATTCTATAATAATTACAGTTTATTTCAAATTAATTATATTGACAATCATCAAATTTAATTTCTGGATACACAGTTTTCGCATTAAAAACAATGTTATGCTTCACACATGCCAAGAGTTTTCAACAAGTTTCTGCAAGAAAGGTCTTACAATATTAAACGGTCAGAGAAATATATCAAAGTGACAAGTATAATACAAACGACTTGTACAAGGAGACTCAAACCTCGGAGTCCTTTCCCTCATCTGATTAAATAAGCGTGACACGTGCCCCTTCCAGTTTTACGCTATGAAATTCGGGTTCCCCTGTGAAATTCGAGATGTAAGGGGAGTTGCAGAAACAGAAATAGGAGTGTGCTTGTCCGCGCATGTTGGAGCAAATGTCCAGTACAGTAAATTTAGCGCTACATATACTTTCAGTTTGAAAAAGAAAAATTTTTAATAAAAACTCAAAATTATTGATTTTTTGATTATTGCGACTTAATACGTCACTTATTTTCACCCTCAAAATTTTAATTATTTTTCGTTTTTGACATTAAAAAAAACCAAAAGGTAAATTTTAAAAAATGAAGTTAATTGAAGAAGCGTAGGGGAAAAAATTATTAAATTATGCAAATATTTTAGCTAATTTGCTCACTTTTTTTTATTCACAAGAATAATTTATAATAAAAATAAAGATAACCTATTTTATAAGTAATCGCGTTATTTCATATTTCCCATAAGGTGGGGTACATCTTTAAAATTAGAATTCATAAAAATTGGGGTACTTTAAATCATCTCATAAGAGCTTTGGCCGTCAAAAATAATACATTATATTAAAATGGAAAATTTGACTAATTTTCTGAGATAAATAATTTTGAATTAGTTATTAACCTTTACACAAATATTATTTACATTAAAATTATGTAAGCATTTACCATATCAAAAATATGTTATTAAATTTATAAATAAATTCCTAAATGAAAATATTTTGTAAAATTATTTATTTTGTACTATTTTAAAAAATACGATCAAAAAGAAATATAAGAAGTAGAAAATAAGAAATATGTATTTTTAAATTTTTAATTTGTTTACTTTAAATTCGCAATAATACCATTGCATAAAGGAATTTTATACTTGAACATTCAGAAATAAGTACAAATTGTATGAGAAAATCTAAGACTTACATTAATCACAAATGACAGAAATGAGCATTATTTTATGATAATGAACGTTTCATAATAAGTCATTGTTAAAAGGTTTGGTTTAAAAAGTACTCTGTTGATTAAAACATACTTTCTGCGCTCTCAATAAATATGAAATCATTGTATTTATCTTATTTAAAAAGAATAATATTTGCAATTACAATAAAATTACTTATATTTTAAAGTTTGGAATAAAATAATTAGTAAAATGAGAGAATTATATAATATCTCAAAGTAAGTACAGAAATATCCTTCCGTCTTCTGAACATCTTGAATCAAAATCCACTATCAAAACTAAACTAGTTTAATTTTACTGTAATTTTCAAAATCGATTCAAATTTCGATACAAAATCGACTGTAATTTTCAAATTTCATTACCCTGTTACTGCAATTTTAAAAATCGAAATATAATTTCAGATTTTAACATTATCTCAATTTACTTTTACTTGCTACTGATTTTATTAGCTTAAATAAAATTTAATGATTAAAATGTTAGAAGGTACATTATTGCAAAATTGTTTCACCTACCATTGTGACGGTATAACTCATTTCAGAGGTTTTTAATACAAAAAAAATTGTCCAAATTATGTGGAAGAACGCCTAGAATTGCAGCCTCTGTGGTAATAAGTTATGCTTTAAACTGACTCATATTAATGGCATTTTTCAAAATGAAGCTATTTTATGCTGTTAATTTCACAGTTTTATTCACAGTCAACTCTTTTAATTACAGTAATTTTCTGAAGAAACGTCATAAGTTAAAAGATGTGTGGCATTTCTGCGGATAATAGCTTTCTACATCCACTTAAAAATATACAACTGTGGTTTCTAGAATGGATATAAAAGTAGTCAAACATCTTCGATAATACTGAAAGGATTCAAAGACGCAGAATTTATACTCCTAAGTAAAGTGATTGTACTGCTAGAAAATGTATATGGTATTTTGGTAGATTTTGATTCTAATTTAATTCGGAATTTTCTAAATATTTTTATTCCAAAGCATAAACAATCAGATTTTGAAAGTTTCACGCATGATTTAATTTGCTGTAATTATTTTTATTAGAAAAATTAAATTTTAAATTAACTTTACTTTCATTGAATTCAATATTCCGTTCTTGCAATATTCTGTATAATTTGATAGAAGTATTATGCTTACTAAGTTTTATTTCTTCTAATGAACAAATATAACTCCATTTTTATGACAGTATATATATATATTTAACATTTCTATAACTTATTTTTGAGTCATGATTGCATTTTAAGAAGTTTTCTTAGGTAAAATGCTTCAAATTCTTTTATGTAACACAATTTAGGCGCATTGAATGAAGATTCTTTTCTCATTGAATAGAGATCTTTTTCTCATTATATTTTATGGACATCTTTTTCTCATTTTAATTAAATGAATACTCTCAATTTAATTAAAAACAACGTTTCCATACTATTATTTACTGTTTTAAAGCCATTTTTCTCAAATGGCATCTACTGATTTCCTTCCAGAAATTATGATATTATTTATTTTTATTTAATTTCATTTTGTTTTAATAACTTTTTTTTCTTCACAGCGATTTGTTGAATATTTATGAAAGCATTTAAAAGAAATAAATGAAAAATTTACTTATACATATATAAAAAAGGAAATTTTGGATTCAAAATATTTAATGCTGCCTTAAATGAAAAATAACTCATGATAAATACAATAACATTTTTATCGCAAGAATGAAATCCGCAAATTGCATTTTTTTACATCACACGTTTCCACTTCAAACATGAAAATCGTGTTGACAATCATATTGGTGTCACTTCTTTAAACTGTGTCATCTAGTGCAGATCACACCTATTAGATTACGTCACTGATAGAAATTATAAGCTATATTTGTTCGGCAAAGATTTTAAAGTAACAATTACGGTAAATGTGGGGTAACAGAGTTTTGAAACAATTGATTCAGTCTTTTAAAAGAAGTTACTTTAGTTTCACTGATAACATCAAATAATAATTTATAGTTTTCTTAATAAAAACAATTCAAAAAACAAACTTTATAAAAATTTCTGAATTTTTTACAAATTTAATTCATTTACAACAGAGAGAGAGAAATAATTCGAATGGAACCGAAATGTTGAAACCTTCATAAACTTGTCAATATGAATAAAAGTCTATTTTATACTGTTGTGTAGAAAAATGATAGTGATAATAATAAAAAATAAAGTTTTGCCGCATTTTTTAAAGCTTTCCTCGAGCGCGCCGCGCTAACTAGACAAGCGAGACCATCCAAGAAAAACGGAACATATATCCACAGCGCCAATATTTCCTTCCTCCTCTCCCATTGGCAAACAGTAAAGAACCACGTGACCAGAAGCGAATAAAAACAAGCATTGCCGGCGGAGTGATAGCGATTATTACGAGCACGCAACTAGCACTGGGATCGGTGAGAATTCTCCCTTCACATCATTCTCTCCGATGCTCGTGGAGAAAGCGGGTATTACAAAAAAGTATTTCGGCTCCGCAAACAGAGAGATTTCGAACGAATTGAATAACTTATTTAAATATTTTCCTCTTCGAGAGAGAGAATACTGACAAAATAAGTGGAAGAAAAAAACTGGTGAAAGTGAAATATAAGTATCGTACTTTTCTCACTTACTGTGCATTGAGCATAGGTGTTTGTTGTGCATATTTCGCGCTGCATGTGTGGATTTTGTGACTCGTTGCTCTCCTCAGCGAACTGGATTGTCTGTGTGAATCGACTCTTAACTTTTCGATGCGTGCCAGCGGATCCATGAGGAGACGTGTGTCTCCATGGTTATTTCTTAATGCCACATGTTAATTTTCAGGTGAGTGTCTTTTTTCCACCCCCTTCTAAGTTCTTAGGATTGTATATTATATCCAATGAGATTTTATATACTATAATCTAAACAAAGACGATTCTATTGCTTCCAATTTGTTTTAAAGTGGGAATTACATAAATTATATGTATAATTTATTTATAAATAATTAGAAATGGGATATTAGTTTAAATAAATGTGATATTAAAATACATAATAATAGTTGAAATATACTTACTTCACATTTTGATATTTTAGATTTTAATACAGTACATTCAGACATATCAAGGGTTTATCGAATTCTTCAGAATTAGAAACTTAATAATTTTTTTTTCATAAGTAAAAGATATGTTTACAGTGTATATATTATATATTAAATTGTAAAATATATGAAATGTTAATAAGTTTAGAAATGATAGTTGCTTATATATCTTCATGTATTTCAGTTTAATAATATAGATTAAAATAGTTATTTTACTTTATAAGGTATCATTGTATCAAGGTAGGAAATGTTGAATTGTATCAAATGAAATCTAATTGCATATGTGTGTGAAAATTTTTACCAAAGGTGAAAAGAATTAAAAGTTGTTATAAGTATTTCAGCAAAAATGTCTTCAAAATTTTATGGATTTATAACGAATTTTTATTTTATTAATTAATTAATCAATTATTTTTATTTTTTATTTTATTTATTTATTTATTTATTGATATGAGTAAAGTTATTTCAATGAAATCTTGTCTTGAAATTTGTTTTCAAAATATATTCTCATTTTCTGGACTCCAAAAAAATAGTGATAAATTTTAAAGGAATTTTTATTTTTTTATCTTCTACTTATTCTAAAATTATTACAAAGTTGAATATTTATGTATTAAAATGCTGATGCACAAATAATATTTTAGAAAATTCAAAACAAAATTTTATGAAAATCATAACAACTTTTAAATTTTTAATCAAATACATTTTCGTAACTCTTATATTCATTCCTAATATAATATCGAAACATATGATAGATGAGATAAATTATTAAAATTAAAAAATTTAAGTTCACCCCCCCCCCGTTCTGACCTTAAAAATAAACCTATGATAGCGAACAACCAATCAGAATTAACTAAAGTGTTTTGCTAAATGTGTGAAATCATACTCCACAATATTTAAATTATGCATCCGAATTTAAACATGATCTTCTCAACAGGTGCTCTACTAAATTATCCTAAGCCATTGAATAAATCATTTAAATATTCCAGTAAACAAGATGAAAGCCACCGACCAGACTGAAAATCCAATGGCTCCTGAAAGGCTTTAGACCTTTCACGTCTGCAGATCTATAAATTTTGTGTTCATAGGTCGGCCGAATCCCCCACGCAAAACAACAAATAAATAAAGAACAAGCAGAGAGAGAGAGAGAGAATTGGGGAAGCGGAGCGTAAATAGCGAAAGAGAAACGCACGAAAATTAGCCACAAGGTGTCGATAAACCGTGAAAAGAAAAGCGCTTGATCTAAAGGACGGTCAGATAACGTTTTATGTGTAGTGGCAGAAGTAGATGCTAATGGATAGTTTTGGCCACCTGTTTCATTAACGGTACGAAAGCTGCAAATAAATTTGGTTATTATTTCCTTTGGAGAGCTAATATTACAGATTAAATAGCTTCTGTTTGATGATTTTATGGGAGACATTGCTTAACTTCAACATCCCCTCAAAGCATATTCTCTCATTGTTAATTATCATGTAATATTATTGATGTTTATTGAAATAATACTTTTCCTTTATGATTCAGTTTGTTAGGCTAACTATACCAATGCACTTTGTTACAAAAAAGAAAAAAAAATTTTATAATATGTTGCTAAACATTGTGACAATCTTTTAGACTTACAAACATAAGTTTAAAAGTACACTTTTTTCAAAATATATATAAATCCCAAAAATAAAACAAATATACTCCAAAGTCAGAAAAAAATTTCATGTACTCTTAAAAAATCGTTTGACTCAGTGTCAAACTTTTGAAACTCATTTGCGATCTTAAATAAGCATTTTTCAGTATTTAATAAAAAAACAAAAGAATTTTTTTCGATTAGACTGGATTCACCACATTATTTTTAAGACATTTTAATATTTTACGATTGGCGGAATTTTTAAGTAGTGGAGAAATGAAAATTCACTCCTTTTGACTTGAGTTTTACAAGATATTTTTAAGAGTGTACTTTCTGTCCGTCTGGCGCCTCTGAAGAATTGAATTATTTTGGCGAGTTTTCCGCTCGAAGTAACAAAATTCTTTCCCATGCCTTGATCCTTTCTCTTGGCCCACCTGAATAGGATTCACTTCAATTCTTTTGAGAGACATGAAATGAAGCATAGAAAGCTTTGACCATCTGTCTTGGTACTCCTACTAATGACCAGTGCGTACGACACTCGGCCTCGCCCTTCGCCACACCAGACGTCAATTTATCACTTAGATTTCTATACCACCCCCACAAATCCATGGTTAATCCATGGTTACTGTGATTTTTTTCAATCACATTCTTTATTTAAGGATACCATAAAAGTTAAAAATAGGATATTCTAGCCTTGGGAAAGATCCAAAAAACTGAATGGTAAAATGTTTCTCCTTTATTAAAGTCCTAACTCAATTTATTACTAAAATTTAGAAGTTTCTCAAAGTGAGTTAGTTATATATGTTTTCAACTAACATGTTTGAATTTAATCTGTTGTAAATTTTCTATCGTTATAAAGTATTAAATTTCATTACTAATTATTTAAAGAATGCATTTGATTGTGATATTTTAAAAAAATCTTAAATATCTTAATAAATGGTAACATTCTTCATCCTAAAACTCCTCATAAGAAAATGCAGATTACCTTTACGTCCCGTCGGTGAAATAATTAGGAATAAACTGTAAGCCACATTCAAAGTTTTCAAAAATATTTTGTGCGGGAAACATTTTTCAATCAAAATTATAAATTTTATGTTTATTTTAATAATTCAACATTTTAGATATTTATATTTTTGTAGATTATGTTTCAAATGGCCTTTAAAAAGGAAAAATATAATTTTCAATTAAAGCTATTTTTTAAATTTTATGCAATGGATAACTAATCAGACTCCTCTGCACAGTTTTCCTTAATGTTCTTGAAAGATATTGAAATATTCAATGTTTATTCATTCTTTTGAGATTTAATTTAGCATTAAAAAAATTCTGCTAGCAGAGTTTTAATCAGTACTTATTTTGCGTAATCTCGGCGCAAGCAGGTATCTGGAAAGGATAACCTATTTCGAAATTGAATATCTGTTTTAAACAACAAGTCAATTATTTGTCATAAGAAATTCATGTTATATCTTAATAACATAAACAACATACTTTTAACTATTGCAAACGAACTTCTCTTTTGATCTTATATAGAATAGAAACTATCTTCCACTCGGATGTGGATTTTAATTGTAAATAATATATTCGAGCTAAATAAAAGAGATTGTTTAAAAAATAAATAACGGTGTAAATAATTTTATAAAATAAAAATACTTTTTTAATTCAAAATTTAAATTTTTTAAATTACTTTTTCACTATTCATTTCTAACCATATACTGTTAAGAATTCTAGACTACTCTAAGACTAAGCATGAGTACAGATAAGTTGCAGATATTAATCAAGTCATCTAAACTCAAGTATAAGCTCCTTTTTCTACTGGATAATTTAAGCCAAATTCAGAAATATAATATTAAATAATTTCTGAAAAATAAAATTAAAAATATGGCAAAATTAATCACTTTTCCATGATATTTTACTCATATAATACATTAAATTTAGTTTTATTTTAAATATATATTAATGAAAGAAAACAAATTTTAAAAAATTTGCTTTTTATTATTAATTCTTTTAATTAAAGAAAGTTATGATTTTTTTATTGTCTGTTTTATATTATTTACTTGACATAGTATATTTAATTTTGTATCTATATAATCTAACTACAGTTAAATTGTAATGCGTAAGAGTCATATGATTTATGTATTAATGACTGTACAAAATTAAATATTAATTAATCATTGTTCCACTTTGCTTTTACTTCATCAACTTTTTTGTTATAATAATCATGAATACGGAAAAAAAACAGTTAGATTCATAAAAAGCATTTAGTAGCTATTGACTTTCTTTCCGGTTCCAATTATCGACCTACTGCAATACCTTTCAGATCATCTTACAAAGGGTACTTCCTATTATGTGCCCCAGTCCATCGATTATCTGACTGATTATCTGACATATGGTCAAGTGACCGCAGCAAAAACTTCAACGCTAGCCTTTTGTCAATATTCTCCTGGTACACAACAATCTTTGGTATTCGAATGCCGATAATTTTCCAGTGAAAACATAGTTACATGCCTCATTAACCAATTTCGTTTTCCCCATGCTTGAGATTAACCTATTCTGTATTTCGTTGTGGAAAATGAGACGTTTATGGGGAGATCTTTCGCGATATTCTTCGTCCCATAAAAGATAATTACACGCTTCTCTATTAAGATGCAAAGTAACTCAACAATTTTTATAAAGACGTTTGTAAAAGCGTTGTATATAGTATGCTTTCTAAATTTTAGAAACGGTGAAATTTTAGTAGTTTCAATGGAATTTTGAAAAAATTAATTTTACAAAGAAAATAGGATGCTTGCGACCAGTATTTTGGTGACTACAGGATTTTGTAATTAGTTCAAGTGTTTTTATTACATGTGTTTTAATTATTAATTTAATACATTTTACACACTTAAAATAAATTATAACTACATGATTATACAAAAATTACCTATACGAGCTAAAGGTATTCATAAATCAGTTTACAACGAGTATCGTGAAAAATTACTCGAAAAATTTCACTTTTTAGTTAAATTCTTTGTCATCATTGGCTTAGAAAATATTTAAATAAGCTGTATTTGTTGTACTGAAATTTTAGTGTTAATTCCGGTATTTATAAGTTTTCAGTTTTTGATGTTTGATTTATAAGTTATCAGTCTTTGTTAAAAAAAATAGTAGCTCAAATCTTTTAAAAGGAAGGATGTGGATTCTTCTTTTTAAAAGATAATTCTTCATTATAAGTTTTAAGATTCATTTGCTTTCATGTTAATAAGTGTTGAAAAGCAATATAGCAACCATTTACATTATGTGTTTATCAGTAAGACAAATAATTTCCATACATTTTAAAACCATTTGTTTTATATTGCACGTGATGTATAGTATTTTAAATGAGGGTATTTGAGTTTAAATCTTTCAAGTACAGGACATATTGTATAATATTAAATTTCTTTATCTTTCCTCAATCTTATTTCTGTATATGTATTCACATTGGATATTCTTAATACAATATTTTGTTCTATATGATGCAAATATGGTAATTATGAAAGCTGTTAATTAATATTAAACAGAATTCCTTTATTCATTTTCAATTGTTCGAGAGCTAGAGTGGACAAGATTCATTTTCAAAGGAGGCATACAGTTCAGTTTAAGGTTTTCGAATAT
Organism: Latrodectus hesperus; assembly: GCA_037975125.1. Classification (NCBI taxonomy): domain Eukaryota; kingdom Metazoa; phylum Arthropoda; class Arachnida; order Araneae; family Theridiidae; genus Latrodectus; species Latrodectus hesperus. The sequence goes on from CM075860.1 coordinate 38,589,844, forward strand.
AAATAACTTCTATAAAAAACAATCTATAACTCTGGCACAGAATTCTAAATTTTAATTAGAAATTTTTCTTTTTTGAGGCTAAGTTTAATTTACTAATTTAGTCTAGTTTCCAATGTGAATATGGAAAGAAAACAATCTAAAATTGTACTTCGTTATCATTCCCATTCCATACTTTTCACAAAGAAATTTCTGAAAAGAAAAAAAAAAGATTAAATTCTATTTTACGATCCCACTACTCTGTCGAACAAAAAAGCACTGTTTCCAAATCCTAATTCACTCAAGACCATTAAGAAAGAAAAAAGGTACATTAACGTCAATAAAATTCTCTCGAGAGATTAACGTTCCATCCCTCGTAAGAAATGTTTTATTTTTTAAGGCATTCCAAAAGGAATGCGTGTTTCCGCTGAAAAATGTTAGTAAAAATCAGAAACGATCACCTAAATAACTCGAGGAACTAGACTTTTCTCAGTGTATATAGCCTACTTCGGGGAATGCTGTCTCCAGAAACCCCCGTATCTCTGACTCCGATGACTCGGAGCATTAAATGGTTTTATTTCCATCGTTTTATCAGTTGACGAATGAACTTTATAACCACTGTCGAAAGCGCTGTGGTTACGAATTATTCCGGATGCTTCCGACTTAATTGAGTTTACGTTTTACACCTTTTTATTCGATAAGACGGTGCCGTTTATTGCGTGCTTACGGATGCTGTGCGAATGCCGTGTACTATAATGGTAATGGATGGTGATGCAACAGGTCGTTTGAAAAGACGGTCTTTCTCAAGATTTTTTTAAAGGAGGTACAGTGGAATTAATTGCAACTAATGTGGGATGTGTGGATGTCACATAAAAATTGTGAAAACCTAAACAGTTGTTTTCCATTCCTTTATTTATTTTTGGTATATATTTTAAGCATAGTTTTTTTTTAAATATTTATTTTATTTTCCATATTTAAAAAGAAATTCTCTCTTACTAAAGATAATATATCACTTCTTTGCATTCTTATGATTTCCCTAGTTTCCTCGTTATGTTATGCAAAAATTTATTTTGAAATTAAATATCAAAAAGAATCAAAACTTCCATCTCAACATAAAAGTTCCTTAAATTTAGATATATATTATAAGCATTTTTAAATTATAGAGGAAAAAATCAAGTGATTTGACACGATAAACAAATAAAGCAGGTAATTAATATTGATTTTAAAATAGAAAACGTGCGTAAAATAAAAAATATTGGTAATTTATGTGTGGAATTTTTTGAAATTATAGCTTTATAATATTTTCCGTTAAATATATGTAAAAAATTTCTTTTGCGCGTACTTTATAATAAAGCTTCATTATAAAATGTATTATAAAGCAACTCAAAAGTATTATAACTAAGTATAACTAAGCTAAGTAATTAACTTTATTTTACTTAGCTTCTTTTATTTTAATCTTGTACTTTTCCTTCAATTTTCATGTGAACTGTAGAATCACGTTCTTTTTAACATTGTAAAATATGATAACACAAGATTTATATAGAAAAAAAAAATTTTTTTTGTGTGTGTTTAAAGAATTTTCACTGAAACAATTTTAAACACAGAAATAATAATATCAATATTTTTTCAAGAGTAGGAGGAAATTTAACCATAAAGATAATTGGGATAGTCGCATTTAATATTTTAAAGAATAAGCTAATCAAGAGGAACTGCTTTAAATTCTTGATTTAATTTTAATGTACATATTTAATTCAGACACTGCCACTTAAACTAAGAATATATCGAAAGTTTCGAATTTTTTAAAATTAAATTTGTGATTAAAATCTCAAGTGGGAATAATTTTCTTTATTGTTATTACTTATTGTTATTGAAATTGTGTTATTTATTTTATTTATAGATTGATTAATCATAACTAAAAAATTTTTAAGAAGAAAATTCGAAACCGTAAAAATGATATTTAACGATATCATTGTACTTAACTTTTCATAACTTTTTTATATATGAATAACAGCATGGATTATTATTTTATATTTTCACTGCTCAATCAAAAGCCCTTTCGATGTTAAAAATATTAAAGATTCTAATAATATTTCTCTTAAACTTTTTACATTTGACCACTCTGTAACGCCGAGAAAAACAATATCTTTTTTAAGAATCTGAACACACATACTACTTGCTCTCCTTGTGTTTATGAAAGATAATTTTTTGTTTATTTGATTTTGAGGAGTTTGTTAACCACTGATACACGGTGGGCGAACAGGTATCAGTGAATATTTGAAAACATAATTGTGCCGACTGACAAGGTATATACTGACGGAGTCTCCTCCCCAGTAACAAAATTCCTGTCATTATATTAAAATCGCGGATGTAAGCACGGAACCAGGTCTGTTTCAAGTGTTCCCATCCTGTTTCACCTATCGGTTTCGATCAGATGTTTCCGATCACATTTACCCGTCATTCTTTTATAGTATTAATGATTTCTTTTTTTATACTCAGCTTAAAAACACTTGGTTTGAAGGTACGTTTTGATAAATTATTTACTGAAATATACGCACGTCGTGATAGTAAAATACGTTAGATTTATTTATTAATCTTTTAAATGTATCATTTTTAAGCTATAATTTTATATATTTTGATTCCTATTTTAATTTATTCATTTTTATCAATAATTTTTCATTTTAATGCAAGATTTTTTTTATAACGATGCAGTTTTATCAACAGCGTTTATTCAAAATTCTTATAGTAATAGAAAGAGAGAAAATGTTTCCAAATATACAATTTTGTTAGCTCATACATTCAAAATTTATTTTTAGTGCTCTACTTACAATTTAAGTTAGGAGAATACTAATTTCACAATTAGAATTTTAGGATCGATTTTAACTTTACTTTCAATATTCAATTTCATATTTGTCTAAATAAAACATATTTATAACCTTTTCAGTTTTTTAAAAAAAATAATTAATTTTAATGTTTACATTTCATAAAATACCTTATGCTTTTAAAGTTTTTTTAAAAATTAAAAATTCATCACACACATTAAATCACTGCATGTGTAACTGAACAAAATTGAAGCACACTCATAAGAATAAAAAAAATACTTTTTCCATGTATAATCTGAATATGACTCTTAATTTTTTAAATACCATTGAAGACAACTTGAAAGTAGAACAATTCTTGAATTAAGAGAGGTAAAAAAATATAATTAATTAACTAATAAGCCAAATTGCAATGCCCGTGACAATGTCAGATTTGTCAGAAAGATAAAGATGCTTGGTCACCTAGAAAACTTTGTGCTGATGGATTGCGCAAGTTAAATAAGGTCAGCTTTTTACATTTTTTTTCCAATCCTGTTTGATATAAACATCAATAAAATTCGGCGGTTTATTTTTTGTGTATTAACTAAAGCCGCGTTATTCTCCCTAATAAAGGCTTAAGACGAATATTCATTTTTTTATCTTTAAAAAAAAACGCTCCATTTAATAAAAGCATCAAATTCTTTCGGAGTAGCATTTGGGTCTTCAAAAATCTTGCTTTGCACACTTTATTTTCTATCCAAAGTTCAAAGTATTTTTTTCTGAGTAACTTAAGACCCCTTTTTCCACTTTTTTTTATTTTCACTTTTTCTTGAAAGAAAAATATTTTCATTTCTTAAGTATAACAATAACAATAGAAACTATTTGTGTTTCGAATCAATTCAAACAATTATTAATACCCTATCAGTGTTTAACGACGCGCAAAATTGAAAATATTTTGGGCGATGATGCTAAAATTTCAAATTGTTTCTAAATTTTTATAACACTGATATTTTTATTTGACTTTAGTTCATTTAAAATAACTTAGCTTATGAATGAGTTCGAAAAAAAAAACGCATGAAATACTGTTTATACGTCTTTCATTCATAAATTGTTACTATCTATACGTCTTTTTCACATCATTTATTTAATACTAAAATAATTCATTCATATGTCACATAATTTAATTGTATTACATTATTTACTTCACTTATACGTAGCACCTCCAAGTATTTCACACTGCTTTCTCGCTTTTCTCATTGATAAATCTTTTTATAATACCATATTTGCATCCAAAACATATCTAAACATTTGAAAACTAACTCTACAAATGAAAATTCACAGTGATAATCTGAACGTCCACAAGTAATAACGGGAATTAAAATATGAAAAAAATACTAATGAAATGCATGTAAATAATTTTCTTCATGAGAGAGTTTCTTAAAACAGTAAAATTCTGTTTTTTAATGTCTTTGGCAGGCCATCATATTAGTAGCATTAGATTTCGAACTTTTATTTCGTGGACGGAAACGAAACATTTGCTTAAGCTTTTCTACAATCAACTATTTATCCCACAAATAAAAATGAAAATATTCTGTTAAAATCGCGGATGGACGCGATGCTGATGTCTGTAGCTCCGAAACGTACAGCTGAAGTGAAAAAAGATGGATGCTTTCATTGTATGCTCCTCCCGAGAGTCTACCTTCTAACATATATTTTATTTATTTTGAGTCGACGGGAGGACGTGTCTGGCCAGGCTTTCTTCTTTTTATCTGCACACACGGTTTGCTTAGAAAAGTTCAAATAGGAAACAATCATTGAGTAGAGGTTGGAGGGAAAGTTCGTGAGTGTCTGTATGTGTGTGCACGCAGAGAAGTTGAAACTCATTTCCTGGTGAAGAAAAACAGAAAAAGCAGGGATATTAGTGGATGATTTGAATGTGCCTTACATTTAATAATAGCTTTTTTTAGAAAAACTAGTTCCCTCAAATATTTACCCTTTTTTTAATTACTAACGCTTAAATAAAACGCTCAATTTGCCCTTTTTTGTGCTCTTGAAATTCTATAATCAGTTAATACGCCCTATTTTCCAATTTAATACGCCAATAAGTTAACCAATTTAATACGCCCTATTTTCACGTCCTTCATATGTAAGCTTCATTCAAGATTCCACAAGCAACTGAGCAAATATAAATCAATAGTGTGTAAACACAGAGTTAGCAATTTAGCCAGAAGTTTGCCTTTCTTTGTGTTAAAATCAGTGAATGGAAATAATGATTCACAAATTAAACCATGCAATATATTTTGTTACAAAGGAAATTAATTTTAGAAAAATTTGTTTACCTTTGAATTTGTTTATATTAAATACTTTTGAAATTTATAGATTTATAGTTGTTTATTTCGGTATTATGTAGATATAATGATGGCATGTTTTTTGATGGTCTGAGAAACATGTATATATTTCCTTATCCATGATATACATTGGTTCAATCAACAAGATAGTCTTATATGGTCCGAAGACAGACACGATTCTTTACTTAAAAGAATATAAATTTTACCAACGTAATATAAAAATAAAAATTAATCACGGAATTCATGTATGAAAAATGTAACTCTAACAGAGCAAGTTGCAGTTTGTACACTACTTCTGATCGTATATAGATATTGTATTTTATCAATGCATTTAAGTGTGGATAACTGAACATCAAAGGAATAACTTGTTTATGACTGATGTTAGACGTTTAAATGCGTGTGAAACTGAAGATCAATGCACGCTTGGGTTTTTAACGCCCAATAAAAAGATTTAAGTGCCAATAAAAAGAGTGTTTTCTTTGCAATCTTGAGAATCACATAAAAGATGACTTTTAGTTTTTTAATAGATCAAAAGAACATTTTATACAGTCTATGGAATTTGAGAATTTCATTGATTCTATATGAAACTGAGCTTCAGCTATGTAGTCATAGCAGCGTGACGAATTTATGGAGCTTTTGTTTAACTCTTTTTTTCATACATTCTTTGGAAAACATTTTACTTTCTCTATGAATAACAATTTTTTTATAACATTCTTTAAATTTTTATTATTTCTGTTTGCAATAATAATATTTTTCTCCAAAATATGAAATTTTTTTCTTAAAATGTATTTAAAAGCTGAAGATAACTTATTACGTATTAATTATAAGAATGGGAAAATTCTATAAAAAGCTTTTATTGAATAAATAAATTCATTTTTTTAGAAATTAATATTAATGTTTTGACTCAATTTATTAATTAATTAATAATGCCGTTAACTGTAAAACAATACTACACATTCATAAAATTTAACTAATTAGTTGTAACTAATGATTTTTTCACAAACTATTGTTCCTATGACACTCTCAGATTTTTATTCTTGTGGCTATAACTTTAAATTTTTTTAAAATAAAATATTTGAAGCAAAATATTTTATGTAAAGGTAAATATTGTTAATACCAAAAAAAAAAAAAATTCCTTTTTTAAAAATCCGCTTCAAAACAATTTACATACTAAAATAACATCATTATATATGATGGATGACTGAATAAAGACGAAATTAATATTATCTTCCGTTTCCAAATTAGTACCTCAAATAATAATTGCATGGAAGACTTATTTTTGAACTCATTACTTACATGTGTTTTAAATATGAAGTAGCTTAACTTTGAACTTACCTACTTCAAAAATCAATAAAATTTCTAACGCAATATAATGATATGAACAAAGAGAAGAAAAATGAAAAATTAAAACAACATTCCTTCTCATACATTTGTACTTTATTCAAGATTCGAAAAATATCGCAATATTTTTTTTTCTAAATTCCGAATTAGGAGGATATTAAACTCCAAAAGAAAAAGAGTTGACATGATGCATCATTTTGAAGTGACGAAAAATCTTGTCACTAAAATTTGTCAAATCTAGGAGGAAAAGGTCATATGTATTCTGCAATGAGGCGCAATTTATGTGATCCCAATCGGACCCCTTATGTACTTTTTATTAAATCCATCAGCAAGCTCTTCTCTGTGAGCAACTTTTCCCTGTGGCCTCGTTAGCAAAAGTCTCCATTTTTTTGCATTTATTTTTATTATTCCTTCTTGGTGGTCGTTCTCGTTAACATTTCGTGTCACACATAGCCATTTTATACCATAAGCGCGCCACCGGCGTAAGGATGAATTGTACCCCCGGGTTTTTATGGGCGCTGCAAGGTCAGACTGATAGAACATGGTTGAAAACGGGGGTGGGGGAGCTCAGTTTTAACCACTATTTTCAATTTCAGTTTTGGTGGGTAAGGAAAGGCCGCTGGTTAAATGAGGTGTGTAGCGTACCAGAAAAAGGACCGACATAACAGGTAAAAAAACCATTGCGCACAAATTCTACTCCCCTCCCTCCGCCTTTCCTCCTTCTTTTCTGGAATTGACTCGGTTGACAGGTTAAGAGGAATATTGGATTTTTTTACATGGCATATTCTTATGTTGGGAATAAAGGAGTTAGAAATTGAATCTAGTCATGTAGTGGAATTGTGAATGAAAGTGAAATACATGTATAACCAAAGCCAATTGGATACAGGAAAAAAACGATAGTCACGGTATTAAAGTTTTATTTAACTAAATGCATTGACACGTTTTAAGTGACTCGGAAAAGAAAAAAGGTCATAGTTTTTTTCGTTTATTTATTTCCTCAAAAATACTTAAGATAAATTCAGTGTGGTGGCTTGACTATACAAAACAATGAAATGTAAACGCTAACTAATTAAAAATATTGAACATAAATTTGTTTAAAAAAATAAATACTTTTAAAATCATCTTAAAAGTATAAGATTTCATGAAATAAGAGAATCATTCTTTTAAAACAAATTTACTAATTTTTTATAAACTACCTGCTCCTTTTTCATTAATATCCTTAAGTTTTTTGTAGTTTTATTTTCCATTCACTAAACTTTTATTTTCAATATTTAGAAAAAGAACTCGCATATATAAATTTTTATTTTTAAAATGATGAAATCAATCTCACTTGGTTTTGTGAATTATATAAAGGAAATTATTTGTAGATAAAAATATTTTCTAAATGACATCGTTAATATCAAACTAGAATATTATTCAGTCAAAAAAATTAAAAAGAATCATGTACTTAATCATTTAAATAGAAAGAGATTCGGAACAGTCTGCTTCGTTTGATGAGAACAAACTTTAACTTAATAAAGATGAAATAATATTATAGAAAATACAGAAAAATTGAAAGATATAATTAATCTACTGATTCATGTTATTTTATATTAGCATTATAAAATTTTTTTATTGATTTACAATTTTTCATTTAATCTAAAGCCAAAGCTCTATTCTTACTTAATATTCTTCAATAATTCAAGCTATTACTTTAAAACATACGTTTAATCGAATTCTAAAAACAGTGCTGTTTGAAATGAATACAAAAACATATTTGTACAATCAAAGGATTAAGTACATATAATATTTTAGGAAATCTGAAAAATTATTCTTATTAACAGGACGACTCAATAAAGTAATTCTCACACAAGAGTAATTATTTTAATAATATATTTCAGATTATTTTATTTAAACTTTTTTATCAATTAATTAATTATTAAATAATTTAGACAAATTAATCAACGTTTTTAAAACAAATCTTAGTTTTAAAAAATTTACTCATTTAACTTATTTTCAGATATATTGCTTTTTTTATAAAAATTAAATGTAAAAACTTTATTTTTTCCGATATTTTCCTAATATAGTTTAATTCAAACTATATCCTTATAATGACTCATCTAAAAATTTCTATAGTGGATGCAAATAATAATTAATCAATAATTCTGCTCAGTAGTTGAGTAAAAGAATTAATAAGCGGAAAATGAAACAGTTCTTAGTAAAGGTGGAATTTTCAAGAGTACTTTTGTTAGCAACGATATACTGAAAAATTAAAATATTTAGAAGATCTTTAGGTGGAATTTTCAATAATACTTTTTTTAATAACGAGATATACTTAGATTTTTAGAAGGCCTTATAAAGTGTTCCAAAATATAAAAAAAATGACCCTGCATGCAAAAATTTTTAATAAAACCATTCCTATTCTTTTGTCAGCCGGTACTTTTAAGAACTCGTTTTAAATATGTATATGTAAACAAAGAATCTTTTAAAAAATGATAGATATCATGTCGAGGTCTGAATGCTATTAGAAAAACATTGACCAATCTTCAAAGAAAATAGCTGATTCTTTTGTTTGTAAAAAAACTCATAGCATGTATTTTGCTGTTTAGTATTCAAAATGGCGTCAAAATCTTCACTATCATAACGGAAGACAATATTTTATTATTAAAAAATGGATGAAAAAAGTTATAAAAATTTCATTTGTTTGTTTTGCAACCATAAATTTTTAAAAAAAGAAAGAAAAAAACTGGAATAATTTTTTAAGATTCTAAGAGGGTAGAAGGCAGAATGATAAGCATCTCAAAAACAATAAAATTGGGAAATTTCAAAGCTATTTCCCCCCACAACTCTTCTCCAATTTTTCAACTCAAATGACAAGGGTGGACACATGGACTAAAAATACTCTTTTCATCGATAGAGTCATCTCTTTTCTTGTTTTCTTTTTCTTTTTTTTCTTTTTCTTTTTTTCCTCCCATCACTCTTTTCCTTCTCCCACAGCGTGGCATTTTGAAGTCTTAATCCGTTCCTGTGAGTGGAAAGAGCTCTTTTGTGGATCGTCCGAGTGATCAGCTTCGATCTGTGAGTTCTCGAATTCCTGTTGCCGCTTGAAAAGTTCGCGCTGGGCAGATCCTTCCATGGAAGCCAGTCTGGGGGAGGGAGAAATGTTTGGAACTTCTTGTCTCAATTCACTGAATTTTTTTTTTCAATTCTGTTGGAAATTTAGAAAACAGGATGCAATCCATGTTTTTTTGCTAACTTTTTGTCCTGGAAATTCGCATGCAGTGTAACAGGAGAAGATATTGATTGGATAAAGAAAGAAAGTGCTTAAAATAATTTTCGAGAAATATATAATTTAAAGTATTATATATCTGATTGTACAGGAGCCAGATCGAGCATTTGTCTGGGAAATCAAAGTTTTGAAAGAATTTATTCTACATTTAGCTATATCACTTATATGCATTTTCATGAGCTTTAGTGGTTGAATTTAGATAACATATTTTGTAAATATATACAATAATTATTTACACCAAATTTAAATTTGATAAAAATTTTAAATCCGGATGCAGTATAACCATTTTTAAATTTGGTGTTTGACATTCATAACAGTAAAGTATTTATAAAAGCATTTAGTTTTTCAATTGCTTCTAGGGAGGGCTCGGTATTTACTTTTCCTTTAGTTTCTCAACCTGAAAATCTGCTCCGGCTTCTAAGGTATGTTGAAAATATCGCATGTGTAAACTATGATGAATAAGATCATTTGATGAAGTTTAAAAATTTCTCTTTTATGTATTTCTTACGTAACCTTAGTGATTAAAATATGTCTATAAATAATACACAAAGTCACTGAGAAATTTATATTTTATTTAGTATTTCAACAAAATATGACAAAGAATACGTTTAACAAATGAAAATTACCGATTACCACAAAATAATCATGAAAAAAAATCGCTTGGTGATAACTACTGTATAATTTGAGATTTTTAAAAAAATTCTCAAATTATGCTATAAATAATAATTGCTAATAAAAAAATTAAAGTAATTGATAAAATAAAATTGCAATTTCAAAAAAAGTTACTAACATAGACAATTGAATATGTTAAATGTAAAAATAAGCTAGCATCTGAAATATGATCTTTTAGTAAGTGCAACTTTTGTAGCCGAACTTATCTTAAAAATTTGGTACATGTTGATGTGTTCTTGTGAAAAAATCGAAGAATCTATTGTTTTATCAAGCATTTATTATTGGAAGCTTACAAATAAATAACCGCAATTATGGCCTAAAAACAACTATTTTATTATTTCTTTTTTTACTATTTTTTGCTCGAAAGTTCAATTGATAATTTATGTGCATATGTATGAAATAATTCTAAACTGTCAGATATATTTTCTGTTATGCTCTAAAACAATAGTTTATTTCTTTGCACAATAACAAAATAGAAAATAGGGAAATCTTTTTATTTATTTATTTATTTTTTGCGTAATCTAATATATAGGAATAGAATATCATTAGACTGAAAAACTTTATAAAATGTTATTAGTTGTCTATTCATTTTCTGTGCCATACCTGTGGAAAAATTTCATTGAAAAAGTTACAAAAAAATTTTTATAACATCCAGCGAATTATTTTTATTATTTTATTAAAAATTAATTCATCTGTTGACTGAATTTCGTATTATTGAATAAAATTGTTATGTTTACTTTTTTATTAAATATTGACTGTTTCATAGAGAAAAAAAATTTTTTTTTAAATATACTTCCACAAAAGTGTGAAATTATCTTCCATTTCCTTTAAAGCCTGCATTCCACAGAGGACCAACTTTCCAATATTTGTCTAACTTCGCACCTCATCCATTCACTGGAACACTTTTACTATTCTGAAGGTAAGAAAGACTCACGACACTTGCACGAATAAGAAATAAATAAATAAAAAATAGAAGAAACTCTTCATCATCAACATTGCTGTTGAAATGCCACTTCACATGAACAAGGCCGGCACAGAAGCGTGGGTCTTGTAAAAGTCCTCTCCCCCAATGCCTTACGTGACAAATCCTTCAAGTACACAAGTAACCCGGTATTTAACGCTCTGTCCGACATTCCCAGTCTCTTGAAATCTGGACAACGCCCCGTCGAGGGAGTTTGTATGAAAGGGATGCATATTCCGAGATGATTGATAGAGTAGGGAAAACGCTGCTACAAAACCTTACATTTCCCCGTAGCCTCTCACCTTCTGCGAGGGAAGCACAAAAGGGTAGCTCGTCTTTCATCTCGCCGACGTCTATGGTCGGTAATTCGTAGGTTTCAAGGTAAATAGCCAAAATAGTAACGATTCCAGGAAATTAGACTTTGCCCCCTGGGCATTTACTCTAATGTAGACCACCGTATCATGGACCCTAATTCCGTTTTGTATGCTTAATGCGAAATTCGCTTTGTGTGAGTCCTTTCTAATAAGTTAATGAATAATTAAACGAATACAAGACTGCTTTTTTTGTAAAATGACTCTGCTTAGAGTGCATTAGAACCTAAGCAGAGTCATTTTACAGAAAATAAATATCAGAAGAAGATGGTAAAGTTTTGAAAAGAAAAAAAATGAATTTTTTGTCACTTTACCATTAAATTTTCGCATTTATAAATGAAAACGTTTAAAAAAAAAAAAAAACTCCGTATTATTTTGAACTTCCAAGCCCAAAGTGGTTGTCGAACTCTCAAACTATTGAATGGAATGATACAGCGTTAACAATTCTAATAGAAAAAAACTCAGTATGGAATATGGATACTTTGTAGTGCAAAAGAAAACCTGTTTTCTTTTTGAAGTATAGAATCTCTTCATTTTTATTTTCGTAATTTGTTTCAAATTTTATTCAAAAATAAAAATGTGAAAGCCTGGTTAAATTTTGCATTTAAAGCTACTTTATTCACATGGAAAGAATCTTTCTTTAGAACATAAAGAAAGATTATTTTCATAGATTTTTCCTGTAAAATATAAAGCATTTTTTTTTCTTTTCTTTCCTCTGTACATGAAATTTGATTCTTTGATGCATTTTACTAAGTTGAACAGTAAAATAATTGTTTTATGGTAAAAAAAAATTATTCGAAGTTTAATTCTTAATGGCTTTCCTCACGTATGTGTAGCTAAATATATTTATCACAAAAAGTTGCATTTTTTAAAAGTTTGATTCACAAAAAATATCACTTTTAAGCTTAAACAATATAATTTTATTTATTCGTTTCCATCTTTATATCTGTTTTTGAATGCAAAATTTACTTGAAAATTGAAAAGTCAGCCACTTTTTTCAAAATCGAAAGATACAGGAAAAATAGATAGTAGAATCTTTCAGGATAAAATTTCTAGTCATCACCTTTAATTTTTAAAATTTCAATTTCATTCACTATTTGAGATTTGCGCATTGAAAAGTCATAAATGAATGGATTTTTGATTTCACGTGTGTAATATCTGTCTCATTATCGTCAAATGACCTTCACTTCTGTACAAAATTTAAGTCTAAGAACTGGGTAGCAACAAACCACGGCAATTACAACTTTTACAGTTGGAAAAAAATCATGGCATTTACAGTTCCTTACAGTTTTAGGGTGACATACGAAATGGAATTAAACATACCCAATCTCAAATTCAGCTTACATCATTTCTATTCCGATGCATCTACTAACCGAGGGTTTTTCCAGACACTGTGTCGTCCGCTGTCGCCACGGGACAAAAATAAATAACAGCAGTAGCTTCTAACTAGACGTGCGTATATTCCTGTACGCGTGAATGACTAGTGCAAGAAGAAAAAAACCGTAAAGGCAAGAATGAATATCGTGCCGTCATTTTGTGAAAGCTAGGAATAAAAACCTTATCCTAAACTTGTGATAAGGAAAATGCTTAGAACAAGTAGGATACACTCTTCGGTGAGGGAGGGTGAGAATTTCCTGAATTATATCCGCGACTTTAATCTTCTGTTTAGATTTTGTCGAGAAGTAGCCGGAGCTCTCATGGAAAAGAATTGTTATTCTAAAGAGCACTCTGTTTTTATCGCTAGAATATGGCCATAGTATTAAAGAGCTAGTTTCACTTTCTTCTACCACCCAGCCTGAACATTGAGTAAGAAATTTTTCATCTTATTCAATGATATTTTCAGATGCAAACACTACAAATCTTAAAAATTATTTAGCTATGTTAGATGTAATTAAAATCAATTCGAGAGAAGAAAGCCTTTTGAAAAATGAGAAAAAATATATAACTTCATCTAAATGAAACTCTAAAAAAAGAGTAATGTCGGTTGGAATACCGAATATCATGAATATCTGAGATTATAGATTTGTTTCATCATTCCTTTAATTATAATTAACTAATAAAATGTTTTCGTGATTATATATTACATTTCACTAAAACTATTCAGTTATTTATCATCATTTTCTTATATCCTTCATAAAAAGGTAAGTACTTTTTGAATTAGAAAAGAAATTTCAAAACTATTAGAGAGAACATCCTCAAAAGAATCCATACCATTTATAAGTTATGTATTTTACTTTTGTTCCTGACAACAATAGCAGAATTCTCATGAGTGCTGAATTTATATTGTTTTTGCTGCAATAAGAAATAAAATTCCAGCTCCAACTGGAAAAAAATTTAAATAAGGCATTGTGACAGGAATTTCATCCATGTTTGCATTAAAAATTTTCATATTTAAAATATTTTTATTCTTCATAAAAATAACGAAATATCTATAAAAATTGATTCTATGAAAATAAAAAAATTATTTCCCATAAAGATAGAAAAGAAAATTTATATATTTCTTAAGAGACTAGAAATCAGAGATAATTATTATGATACGATGAGAATATATATATCTCAAATAAGTTATTTAAGCACGCGAATCATGATAGTAAACGTCATCGTAGTAACCGAGTTACTGCACATCAAACGAGATTAAACTGATAATTCAAAGGTCATTTTCCTGATGTCATGTAGAAATTTGAAGATTATTAAATTATATTTTTGAATATAAATACATGTACCTTGAAAACTGTTTGCTATTTTATAAATGCTGCTTCCAGATGAATCATCACAGAGCCTATCATTATTAATTGCTTTGATATTCAATTTAAAACTTATCAAATTAGTGAGTACTATCTTTTGTAAGATGGTAAGAAATTGGAGAATTTTTTAAATATACTGTGCATTTAAGCCTCATAATTATCATGATTTTTACATTGTTGTTTGTCTCTTATCCATACATGCTCTTGTCATTACCAATAGATGGATATTTAAAATAATATACATAATGAATTCTGAATTTTGCAATGTGAGCAAAATTGTTATAAAAACCTATTATTTTCCTGAATGGAAATACATTTTGCCCATTATTGCTTAGTATAAAATTTAAAAAATGTGATTTTGTAGTTTTGATAAAAAATATAATAAGGCTTTTATACACATGCGAATCTAGAAATATTTAGAACAATTATTCTAGGCCTGTAAAGTGATAAAAATTCATAAAAACATAAAGAATAAAGATTTCAGCATTTTAATATCGAGCTTACAATTTGTTTAATTCTTTTTCTTAATGATAATAAAATTAGAATCGATATAAAATTGTATGCTATTATCTTTTGTAACACTAATAGACTGTGCATTTAATATAAAATATGTCATGTTGCGTTAATCGTAAATCAATCAAAACATAAGTAAAGGAATTTCAAAGCGTTTTATATTAACATTAAGCAATCATTAAATGTCTAAAAACATTAAGCAACTTTAGTTTCTTTCATGACCCACGTGATCTTACGAATAGGAAAGAAAAAAGAAGGATTAAAACAAGGGTTCAATAAGGAAGTGAGCTTGTCATCCAAAAATCCCTCATCAAATCATAGAAAAAAGTTTATTCAGCTTTCGCTGTTGACGAAAATGGCTTTCCCTCTTAGTAACTATTAACACAAAAGAACAACTTTTATCACAAAGCCTTGAACTAAGATGTCTCCCATAAAAATATTTCAGTAGTTGCTCGTAAACACAGCTGTTTTTCCGAAACAAACCGACTTTGCTCACTTTGTACCTAGCCATCATCCCGATAGCATTTATCTCCGATCAATGATGGACTTCCCCTCATAAAGTTCCGATCAGCAGAGATTCATCGACAGCTGCTTAAACTGATTATTTTGAGAGTTAGTTATCTTGGCCATGGGTTAATCCAATTAAGTAGCTTACGGAAACATAAAAAGGGAAGCGTTGCTCTCGGAAAAAAGTGTCAGAAGAACGATATGATAGTGATATTGTGTTATCCACTGTCCTCGTAAAAATAAATACGACCTTCTTATCCTCATCTCTTTCCCGAAAGCGTCACAGAGGTCACGACGCGAATTCTTTTCTGGTGAATAATTCTGAAGATTCAAAATGAGATAGATGATGCTTGGACTTTGCCCGGAATAATTGGTACTTTGGACGATATTTTCAAAATAATGAATGAATTTATGTGCACTTATTGTCAAAATAACTGAAAGTGTTCTCTTGTGTTATAATGCCAAAAAAGTTATTTTAAACAAATATAAAAAAAAATATTTTAAAATATGATGCTTAAATGAACTTTTTCTATTAGTGAGTACATCTGCAAAATTGTATGAATACAATTATAAATATTTAAGAAAAGAAAATTTTTTACACTGATTGTATTTGCAAATAATTTCTTCCTAATAAAATATTATTCAAAAGAAAAAATATTTTTACATAAAAAGAAGCTAAAAAAAGATTACTCTTATAAAATAATTTATTTTTCCAAAACTGTTTCATTCCATAGTTAAATTGTTTAATATTCATTATATTGTAGGAGAATATTTATTCAGTAAACTTTTATTTCAAACTGAAAAAAAAACTAAACTTAACTCTGTGGCACAGCCCATGTGGGCCAAGGCCTACAATGCCCATCTCTGTTTTCTTGATCGGGAGGCCATGGGATGTCCCGATTAGGTGGTCAGCTTAACGCGAAAACTCCGTTGTTTAATTCCCAAGCATGCTTGGTACTCAATTTATCAGCCCACTGAAAGGATGAAAGGCTGAGTAGACCTTGCCCAACCCGAGGATCGAACTTCAGACCTGTGCATTAGGAGCGTAAGCATTTATTTTAATGAGCAAAAATCACATGGATAAATCTGAGGAAGGAAGGTGATGGCTTAGAACTGATACGATTTTCTTGGCATGAAATGGTCTAATGAAATGGATTTTGGTAAAATATTTTTTCATCTGCAATTAAAATAAAAACGAACAAAAGCTCATCATTCATATTATATGAGTGTCTCATTTTTAAATAAAACTGATATTTCAGATTATGTAATGATTATAAATACTGCATAATATTCCATCGTAGATTTGCTATAAACATATACCAAATTATTCCTGTCTTTGTATACTGCATATGATTCTGATTATTTATTGCCTTTTTATATTCCTATTTCCAAACCATCAACAAAAATTATTAATTTTTATTTGCAAAATTGCACGGGAAGATATGCAAAGTTTTATTGAGAAAGTTCCCCATCCTAAAAAATTCCAAATAAAATAATCTACTAAGTAACAAGAGGTACAAGATCTAGGTCAACAAGCGGCATAAGTGTTGTATAGATAACCCAGTGTTTACTTCTAAACGAGGAGGGGGAAAGGCAACATATGATACCCTTTTCAAACAATACCTCCGAGGCATAGTCCTATACGCTTTCTCGCTTTGCCTAAAAGCTGATAGACATTTGTTAAACAAGGAGAAATAAAAATTCCCCGATAAACTTTTTCGCACACGGTAAAAACCATTGTTTTTTTATCTACTTGTACCTAGCTCCGTATTTATGCTAAGTCAATGATTTCATTAAGCATAGTTTTTTGTATTGTTTAAAATACCTGCAACTAGGCCTAAAAAATAATGGGAAAATATTTTACAATACTATAAGGTTATGTTTGATAATGTGAATGAGTGATAAAATGTTTTATTTTAGAAAAAAAGTAACATGCAATTAAAATAGCTTTCATTTGTGTGGAAATTAAAGGAAAGAGTTTAAACTTAAAGAGAATTATCCCGAGAGACATTGGCTCGTTGTTTAATGCAGTGAATGATCTGGAGATATACATAAAGCCATGAGTTAATGTGATAATCTCGGAACTATCATCAAGTGATTAATGATTTCTTTTTCTACTGCTTTTACGCCAAAAATAAAAAAGGAAAATTTCCCTTCTTGTAAGACAGGAAAGCACTCCTTACAAAAGATTGCCCTCATGTCAACCACAATAGACCACACCTCAACATGCTACTTATGTCCAAGATTCTACAACGCATACCGCTATGGGCGCCATGAGGACCCTCAGCACATGGATCTCCGCAATTACGCAAGTTAACTGCTTATCAGCATATCGATCTATGAGAAGGGACCGTAAACTCGTTTACTTTTGTGCAATGTACATACACATACTAAGAAACACTTTCAAGAGAAACTTTATATTGGAAACCACATGAAGGATATGCCTATTTGATTTATGTATTCATATAAATATCTTATTATACAAAAAAATTCATTGTTTAAAATTTACAAAAACTTCCTAAAAATTTCTTGGAACATTTTGTAAATTTCTAGTATTATAATTTCATTTTAAATTATAAATTGGTAAGTCGCATCATTAAGTTTGATGTGGCTATACATATATATAGACATAAATATTTTAAAGTGTTTGAAAATGCTGTGTAATAACTAATTTAACTCTCATTTTTCACATCACATATCTAATAAGTTTTGAATGTAAGCAATTTTGGAGACTAAAAATATTTCTTTGAAATTTAATATGTTTTGAATAAAGCTTACTGAGAGATATAGAAGCATAAATAAATGTTAAGCTTTCCAACCAAATGTCCAGTAATTCTGAAAGAAGAAAGGTTTTTTTTTTAACTCCGTGAAAGGAGTTTTTATCTGAAAACCGGATACTTAAAACAACATTTTTTTATAAAATGAAATCCCCCAGAAGTCCTCAACAATTAACGAAGCGCGCATAGGCGAAAATAATACAAATAAAAATGAGATCTGTATTGATGGTGTTGTGGAGGAGAGGAGGGGGGAAGGCCGTAAAAGTAAGACTTTTTTTACCTGCCTACAACCTCGCGCGTCGTAATTACTTTTATGCTTTTATGTTTCCGATCTCCCTTGTTTTTCTTCTTCCTGGTAGATCTGATCTTGTCGGATGCCCGCATCTCCAGTAGACAAAGATAGAAAGGGGGGGGGGAGCAGGCAATATTTGTCATTAAGTTTTTTTCTTCTTCGAAATGTATCCACTTCTATTTGAGATGATAATGAGTTGGGTCGCAGTTGACTTTTTGGCATTTGATGTTTTAATACGCAGCAATTATTCAATTATTATCCGTTTCATGCCAATCTTCATTTAGAATAACTTCCCAAGGATGTTTTAAGTTTGATTCCTCCACACAAACGAAGATAGAATGGATTGGTACGCATGCATTGGCCAAGCATATGATAATTGTCAATAAACCAGATCAGATTTACATATCATCCATACTCATTATTTTTCTTTTAATTTATTGAATAGGATTGAATAATTTTTGCGTTCTTAATGAAACATCTTGATAAATATGTTTTTTGTCCATTTGAAACTGCTTCGATTTTACAATGAAAAATAATCATTTAAAAATTATAATACGGTTTACATACATATAAATGAGTGTACTTTAACTTAATTGGATATTATTTGATTGCGATTCAAAACTATAAATCCGTTACAATCAGGTGCAACTTAAGACAGTTTATAGTAAAAATCACAATAGAGTCGCTTATGTGACTTTTACAATAGACTGTCTTCATTTGCATTTGATTAAGTTGCGTTATATAATATTGATTACAATCTGAAGAATAAAATTCTGAAGAAAAAAATTTTAGAACCAATTTTTTGCATGGTCATAAAGAATTTAGTCATCCATCATCTAAACTATGTCTTTCTCGGGACTGAAGCACAAATTCTAACTGATGAAAATGAAAAATATTTTGTACAGATGGGTTGCTTTGTCAGCATTCACAGTACCATTAAATAATATATTGAGTTGCCCTATAGCTGGAATCTGAAGCGTTGCTCACATTAATACTCATATCAACTGCATGATATATTTCGTACTTTTTGGGAGTACCTCATATCAACGATAATTAAGTAAAAGAAAATGTATTTAAATTTCAATTGCGAAAATATTTTTGATGAAAGTAGTCAAGAGTGCTATGAGATTTTAATTCTTTTTTGATAAAATTATTTTAAAAAAAGCAACGAAATATCATAAATTTAATTTAGAAACGCCAATAAACATTATATCGCTTAGAAACATTTTATTTATTGAAAATTTATCTAAAATTACACTTTTCTTATTTTCGTAAAATATTTTTACCAAATACAAAAAATGGATTTTTTATTAATTGTTAATAATTTTCTAGACATTGATGTAAGTATATCTGCATATAGAAAGAAGTTTTTCTTTTGGAATTTATCAAAATTAAATAATTTTTTAACTTATCAATCAATAAAGCATTTTTAATGCAAGCATTCATAAATAAATATACATAACTTATACAGTGCAATATATTTGCGGTAAAAGTACTGCACTTAGTTCCTTAAATTAATGAGTTCGGCGTTTGATCTTATGATACTTTATGTAATCTTTATGTATGTTTATTTACATACATATACACATAAAGATTACAGTTCATACAAACTTCAATATCCTACTGTGCAATATCAATATTGCATAAATCTGCTTGTTCGCTCTTCTGTTCGATGGTAATATAGATTCTATCCTAAACCACCTGAAAATTATCTCATTATTTGGAAATGCGTCTTATCTAACCCAATGTCACTTCTCTGATAGTATATTAGTGTCACCTTCTTTCACTTGATTGATTTAACATTACAAGAAATCTTTAAATACGTTTCATTTGTGTCCTCATCATTTTTAAAACCTAACCACGCTAGAACTACTTCACCTTTTGAATTTACAAAAGATAGATTTTATGGCAACTTGTGTATTCATTGAATATTCAATTAGTAACCCTAAAGTTGTTCTACGTAATTTAGAAGCTAGAACCTTGAAGAAGACTCCAGACAGCGCTCACCACTTCAGAGATATCATTTCGCTTGGAGAACATTGCAACCCTACCAATTTTATGTGCCTCATCTGGAGAATTTCATCACAAATAATCCCCTATTGTATATTTCCAACGTGTTGTAAATGCGCAAATTATTTTTGTCGTACTTATTATATCCCCATAATTAAGCTTTTCGCCCTATCAACTCATAAATTAAGTTCAAATCTCAAAGATATAATATGGATCTTTAATGTTATTGCACTTCTTCTGATCATGTCAGTAAACTGACTTCGGGCACTTTTTTAAGGATTTTATCCCACGTGATCAAGATCTTTAACAATTAGAATTTATTTATAATAATCAATAATTTTCCAATAAATTTCTCTTGAAACGATGTCACCACATTTACATTACTAGATTTTTGTTTTTAATATATTTTTCTTCTTTCTGCAGGACCATTGAAAATACAAAAAAAAAATAAATAAATAAATAAATAAAATAGCTGTTAGTGTTTCTTTGCTTCCACCACAAGATTACGAGTTTGGTTTTTGATCAAAACAAAATCATTGAAATACCATACCCACGAGTTTCCCTCATCAGATTTCATAAAAAATTCAAAAAATTTGACTCCGGGATGAAATTCTTATTTTGAACGCAGTTCAAAATTTTAAAATGTTCTCTTAATTTATTCATTTGAATGTATTTTCAACAGTTATGTAGCTTTAAAGTAGTACAAAAGTGAGTATAGAAATCACATTCGTATGTTACATAATTCTTTTATGGTCAATACGAAGTTTTTTCATACAAAAATTCGTTGTGAGAGCTCTTATAATTATTCTCCATAGAAATAAAATAAGTAAAAGCAATAGAAACAGCAGTAGTCGCAAAATTTTACCTAAAAGAAAAAGGTTAACTGAAAGAAATAAACTTCCTTGTCTGTGTAGTGGCTCAGTAATCAAGAAGTTATTAAGGGTAATAAGTGTCGATGCTTGACACAATCCCATTAATAATCCGAGCAGTTCTTTTATTATTGTTTTCTTCATCCCAGGAACAAAGCGAATCATTGTAATCGGCGATTATTTGGAGTTCTTGTTGCTGTTGGCGTGGAAATAAATTTCAGACCCTACAATTATCTCATCACGATACTTGACATGCGCCACGAGTCAGAAAAAAATTTATTTAATCGCTAAATTCAAAATGATTTTCTCCTAAATCACATGTGTTACCGCACATCATAAATCTTATAAGAACTTTTTTTCCTTATAAATTGCTTTTGATATTAGAAAATTTTATCGACTGTTTCAAAGAAGTTAAATAGACACAAATTAAGTACTAATTTATTAAATATTTGAAAAATTTTTTAACTGTGACCAACTGTTGGCAGTGTATTAGCTTGCTAATGCGTGTTAAAATGTAATCATTTTTATTTAAAACTCTTAAAGTGCATATTACATTACACAGTGAGCTCCAGTGGCTCAGTAGCTTCACGCCGCTTCCCGTAAGCTCAGCAAAGTGAAGCATCATTTGCCGCGGGCAGTGGTTGGGAGGGTGACCACGGTGTACTCTCCTTCACTGGGTTGCTGGAACTCTGTGTCCACGTTAATCTGTGACATCCAAAGTCCTTCCGCTGGTGTGGCGTGGATGTGGAGAGGAGGGTGCCAACTCAGGTGTGGCCTCGTCACCTGACCGTGGTTCAAAACTACGAGGCACCTTAAAAAGGGCAAAGTCGTACTTTCACAGTCGTGGTGCTCTGATCCAAACGAAAGACGGTCCCTATTGACTTAATTCCCACTGCCAAAGGCAAAAGCGAGCTTGGCTTGTCCAAGTGTCATAGGAAAACAACATTATACAGTAAAAACTAGTGAAATGACTCGACAAAAATGTCCTTTTTCATTCACAAAATTTATTGGCATGGTACTTGTGTAATCTATAGTTTAGTAATTGTAAACATTTGATATAAACAAGTACAAATGCCTCTTCTATTGATCGTATCCCTGCTTTTAAGCGATTTTAAAATATTGTTTAAGAATTACGCATGTGTCCGTGTTTCTGTTTAACTATTTATTAGTAATTTGTTAACTGACTATGAACATCTGTATACTTGAATCAACTGTCTATATTAATCTAAAAATAAATTCTATTGCTTTGTATTTCAATGCGAATTTCAATTGTACAAACAGCTTTAATAAAATTTAACTATCATTATTACATTTCTTTAGTGAAGCTTTAAAGATTTAAAATTTGCTTTAATTTTAATAAAGTATTAGAGGAAAACTTGAACAGAATTGTGTCAACATACTATTAAAATTGGGAAAGATACTTATTACTGACAGTATGAATCTTTTTATGAGTGATGCCACGATCATTGACCAACATTTCTATCTAAAATGCTCTGCAAAAATTGGATTTTATTTGGTTAGTTTAGAATTACAGAGCAATTCACAAATTATGCCTATCCGTGATTTTATACTTATCGACATACTGCAAGTAATATTTAAATTTTCATTACAAAGGCAAATTTCGAGCTGCTTGTTTGCTTTAAAATTATTAGTATTTCTGATGTTTTTACTTAGTGAGCATCGGAAGAGGATTAATATTTGGAGCGAGAATATAAAGCTCGTAATTTCAATATTCGAGCAGTTTTGTTATTTCTGAGAATTACGTGAAACTTAATTCTGTAATTTATTAAAAATATATAAAAATTTATGCAAATTTTTTTTTTTTTTTTTTTTAACAAAAATGAATTACCAGAAAAAATTATTTTCTAAATCGCATTAATTATTCAATACAAATATATTTGTCTAAAAAATTATTTTAATATTTAAATTTTAAACTTTTACGTTAAATTATGGAAAGACACTTTTAGTTTTACATCTTTAACATTTACTTACTATGCTTTTTCTGATATCTTAATATTATAATTATTTAAATGCGAATGACAAATATTTGTAAAGAGTTATTATAACGAAGAATTTGGAAATCTGAATTTTTTACAATTAATACTTCTAACTATTCAGCGTAATGGATAATATTAGAAATATTTACTCTAGGTAAGTTTCTTTTCACACGTGATATATTTAAGTCTAAAGATTTACAACTAAAGAAAAATAGCGAGTTGTGTTGAAAATGTGATTTAAATTCATCTACAGTTCTGAAATTTACCTCCAATAAATATTGATTTAATGAAATTAAACGCAAAATAAATCATTGTAGAATTTATCTTCTCTAACATACTGCACATTTAAGAAATAATAATATAATTAAGAAATAATTAAAAAGTTTTTCCAAGTATATGCATTGTAAAATTAAATTCGATGATAGTTTATTTCTTCTAAATACTTAAACGTTGCTCCTTTGTTAAAATTATTTAATTTTATTCAATGCTTATATGTACATGAGTTATGTATATTTAAATTATTTTTAGGATATTATTTTCATAGTAAAATATTTTATTTTCATGTATGAGATACAAACATGGAATATGAAATATCTAGATAAAAAATGTTTCTCAATATTTCGAAATAATTTTTATCCAAATTTTTAAAATTATTTTAAATATATAATTATTTATCCCTCTAAATAAGAGATTTTATTGTAAATTTTCGCATGCCTTGAAACAGACTAAACTGTTTTAAATGTACTTGCGCCGTCTAAGTTTTCTGTAGTCAACCGTTAAAAAACATAAATCATGTGCCACACAATTGGATATGAGAAAACAATACAACGATTGTCTACGTGGCAGATATTGTCATATATTTGCGAATGAAAATATGATATAAGTTTCGAAAATTTTATTTCATGGCTGACGTTTACTCTCAGTAATGATAGGTTACCATATTTCAAAAACGTCTAACCACATCTGCTTAACGTGTATTATTCTGCAAAAGATTACAAAATTCCTAGCTAAATTCCAAAGGTATTAAACTGTCAAAATTCAAAAATAAATCATCTCTTGGTTGATTCTTAAGTTGCTTTTCTCAATTCCAACCCTAGCTTTTGGATAATGAGACCTCGTAAAAATTAATTCCTCCATAAATTATATTCTTGGAAATCAAAACTTTACAGTGTTAACTTATAAATAAAATATAACTTAATTTGATAAACACAATCAAACCTTTTAGTTGTTTGTTATTTGAAGTGTTTTTTTTTTATATATTTTACAAATTCAGTGCATTAATTTTTATTTATTAATTTATTTATTTCGCTTAATGTGACTTAAAATTGATTTGAGTTGAGAGAAAGAACACTTTTCTCGATTCAGTCCTTAGAAAACAATTCTGGACTCTCCTCCTAAAATATATAAACTTATCATTTAATTTTAAATCTTGTATTTCAGGTTTTTTTAAAATTTCTCTCAGTCGAATAAAAATTCAGAAATTCAAACACATAAAGAAACACCAAGACCGATTACAGAGGTCAGTTAGCCGCAAGTGAATCGCGAGTACCAAAAATAAACAGCGTATGGAAACATAAATAAAATATCAACAGCTTTCATCGCTCCATCTTCGAAGTGATTTTTTGCCGCTACAAAATGATAATAACGTTTAGTCCAACGATTAAAAAGAAAAAAAAATGTTTGGAAAAACAAGATCATATCGTATTTGTCACCGAAAGAAAGATAGCCTAACTACAGGTTAAAGTAACATCTCATTGAAAGCTCGGAAGTAAAATAATGCATTAAGTGTCTCTCATCATACCTAGCTTTGTTAAGAAATGTTATTTTTCATAATTAAAACAGCACTATTGAATAATTATATTACAAATGAATAATTAAATGATATAGATCACGTAAAAAAATTTATAATGAGTACTTTTATAATTATAAAAGTATTCATTATACATTTTTATCACATGGTATATTAAATATTTTTAGTTCAAAATAAAATTTCCTATTTTCAACATTTTTTCTTGTAATTAATAATCTTCATAATCAATCTTCATAAACATAAGTTTTAGATTGATTATCATAAATTAGGGATTTTTAAATGCAAATTATAATTTTTATAATTTGAATCGATTATAAAAATTATAATTTTTTTATTGCGATTTATTTTTCTGTGTTTAAATGAAAACAATTTTCATTCAAATTAACTTAAGCAAACATAAGTTAAATTTACAAGATGTATAGTTTCTCCGATATTAATGTCTTCTCGTCTTAAATTCAATTGTGGAATTAGTTTATATACATTTAGAGCTTCAAAATCTATCACTTTGATTCTTCAAATGAAATAGATAAAATTATAATTCTTAGCAAAGAATCAACTCTTATAATTTTGAAGCTATGTTTTAACTATTTTTCTCTCAAATAGAATAACTAACATTTTTAGTTCAATTTTTATATATCTAACCAGCTTAATTTTCTAAGGAATTTAATAAGCTCACATTTTCACCGTCATTTGAAAGATTTAACCTACTTCATGTGCTGAAATCTAAGGAAATATTTTATTGCATTATGGTTTACACATATTGGGTTTTTCATTCACTGTTACATAAGAAGATTATAGAGTGCATTCACGTTTGGAATAGTTTCACGTTTCAGTTTTGCTCCTTTTTATTTCACCAACGCGTGAATGTCAACTTTTACTGTTTTTCTTAGCCTTCTACGCAGAATTTAACTTCCTAAATGATAGGGGAATTTCAAGAATTGTAGTTCAAGGTAAAACTAAAAGCAGACACCGGAAGAAGAAATTAAATATTTATTTTTATTAAAGTGTTTTTTTCCTTTTAATCCTATATATGCTGTTCTTTAAAATAGAGCTTCACAAATTTGTTTCAACCCATCAAATATTTTTATTTTTCCAATCTAATAAATTTTTTATAAAATGTTAGTATCAAAATGTTTCATTTGCTTTTCATTCAAAACAGTTTTGTGTTTTTAAAGATAATCATTTTAGAATATTAAACAAAGTAATCATAGTCTATGTAATAAATAATATTTAAATATACCAACATTTTTGGAATATTTGAATTTATTTACATATTTTTTCCAACATTTTGTATTAAAACAAAAGTGTTGCATTCAAATGAAAAAAACTAAAAGTATCTTACTGATAAATTTGATATTATAAATAAATTTCTTTAAGATGATAATTGCTATACATTATTTCAAATATACTTTTTTGAATCAAGATTAAGTGTAGAAATATACTTACAAATGAAAATTATATCTTAAAATTTGCGATGCAGAAAGCTGTTTTCATGCTATTTAGAAATGATTTTGGATTAAAGCTGTTTAGAGAAGTTTTGAAAAAATCTGGATTTAAGCGAGACTTAAATGTAAGAATTTTTTGGATTTTAAAAGTGGGTTCACTTTCACTCCTTTTCTAATTAAAAAAATACCGATTTTATAGATATTTATGTATAACTACTAGTACTATAAAATAAAAATCCCGCTAATTTTTAATTTTTCTTTTAGTTTGTACAAAACTATTTCTATTATATTTATAAAAATAAAGTATAACATAATATCAAATGTTGAACCAGGGAGCTATACTTATATTAAAATATCATTCTAAATAAAATGCGTAAACATGCATAATATGAATTTCGTAAATGAAATAATTTTATTTTTTATTTACACCGATTTATTCAACATTCTCAATGTTATTAATAAGATATCAACTCCTGATAATGATGCAGCAAAATTACATAAATACTATTCCCTACATTTGTTCCAATTAAAATGTGCTGCATACCCTATTTAAAAACTCGTAATCCTACAATCTGTTTACTAACCAATATTAAAATGTTGGTGGCAGTCCACCGGAACTATATATTTACAGTTTTGTCGCATTTTTAATCTACAAGGAAGATAATCGAGTTTTGAAAGTGATTTGCTGTTGACAATTACTATCATCTGCCTGAGAGGAGAAGACCACTTAATAATCTTCCTGACCACTCGATGAGGCAATCGATTATTTATTATTCGAAAACACAATAGCTCAGAAATCGTCTCTGCAGGAGGTACATACTTCATATCCCGGAACCAAAGGACGCTTTTCTCTGCCTGTATTTTTAACTGCTTCGTCTCGTAGATAGCGACAAGTGTATCTATCAATTGCCTCGATTACTTTTTCTTTCTTTCTTGTTGCAAAACGGCTGATTAATAATCGGCAGATGAAGGGGTGTTGATATAGAATTTGTTATTTTATTTTCTCACTTTACACTTTATGTTTAAACAACTCCAAACAGTGAGCGAACGGGTTATTTATTTAATATCCTCTTCTAAGATAATGCAAATTGGATGCGTTTCAAAACGAGTCACTGAAAAAAGACTTGGATTGATAAATTGATTGCACGCATTAAAAAACATTAACTTCAAAAATTATAAGGATTGAGTAGTGTTAATGAAATTGTTTCATAACTTTAAAAACAGTCAACAGTGCATACTCCAGTGTATGTTAGCTGTTATAAAATAACTAAATCTGTTGTTTAACGAAATTGATACAATTTAAGTGTTAAAATGATAAAATAATTTGTAATTATATATGTCAGAAAAACATGCATTTAACTGCTCTCTTTTTTAAGAATTTAATTTACTATTAATTTTTGAATTAACTAACGTTAAATTAATAAGTTTCTGCTGTGCATTGTTTACGTGGTTTTGCATTATTTTTAATTTATAATTCAGTAAATAAAATATATGAAGGCTCTGATTGACTATACAAATTTTAAATGAAAATAGTTTGAAATAATTTGAATATTTTTCAAAGAATTAATTGATTATAAAATCCCAATAAATAATATAAAATAATATTTTGTATAATAGCTTTCAGATTTATTTACTGTATATGCATTCACAAAAAAGAAGGAAAATAGATTACTAACTTAGTTTATTTAATTAAATCTAAATTTTGGAACGCTTTATAATATTTTCAAATAAAGCTCCCTTTAGATATAACTTTTTATAGAATTTATTTAAAAATAAATGTTTTATTAATTAATGTAATAAATTTTAAATAAAGAATATATTAAGTTTTATTTAATTTAGGTTTTACCATTAAGTTTTATTTAATTTAGGTTTTTTAATACTTTTTTGATGGGAACTTGCATTTCATGGAGAATAAGGAATTTGCCTTTCGTATACTTTTTGAGGCAAACACTATAATTAGTTGAAATCAAAGTTTTTATCCTACATTTCAGTTGTATGAGCAGTAGCTATTATCCTTAATGTTTTTACAAATGGAAAAAAAAATAAGTATGGAATTTTATCTCGTTCGGAAAAATAGCTTTCTTATCTCAAACGTGTATTTTATTATTATTCTGACTGCAGTTTCAGAGAAATTTCTATAAGCGCTGTGTTAAAAATGATAAAAATCAATCTTGTTTATTTTCTTTCTTTTTATTTATTTGTTCTCATGCTCTTTTATTTAAGAAGAAACGACCGGTGATGCAATTGCTCATCATCCTCTCATCATTTGATTCAGATTTATTTTTTTGTAATTATGTTTTCAGTTCGCGGTGATTTTTTTAGGGGTTGTATTTGGTTAATATTATATCAATAAACTGAATTAAAGTGATGGGCGTATCATGCACAATTAGGTTACCGATGATATGCACTTCCAGACAGATGTCCAGTTTACGTAATGTGTTGCAAAATACAGCTGCAATTCGCAATTAATTACGGAGAAATAAGAGTTTGCTTAACATACATTTTTTTTAATCAGCAAACTTTTGAGAGATAATATTCTAAGAAAGGAAAATTACATCTATGTGTAATCTATTTTCTTCTCACTTTTTTATAATATTTTGTGTATCGTAAACTCGATGAATTCAATAACAGAAACATTTTTACTAGTAACCTGTATTCATAAAAATTTTTTTATCGAAGATTGTGTTATTTACTTGGATGCATGCGTACAAAAAAAAAAAAAAAAACACGCGATATATATATAGAGAGTTTTAACACAAATCACTTTATAAATATTTATAACTTCAAAAATACCCTATATAAATACCAGAATGTGTTTGTATAATATATTAAAATAAAGAAACTTTAGCTACAAATATTTATTCATTGAGCAAACTTTTTGTAATTCGACAAGTATATCATTTGTAATCCTGTATATGTATCTTTTGTTTTTACATTATTTTAGGCGCTACATGCTGCTTCAAACTAAAGGTAGTGCTTAAGTTAAATTAAATTAGTTCAATTAATTGAGGATGTTTATGCTATTTATAAGAATTTTAGAGTAGTCAGGGTAAACTTTTCTTAAATTAAGAATTGATCCAAATTTTCATATCATTAATTATATATTGGATTGGTTAATCTATTTACTCACTTCATAATATTTTCGAAGATTCTAATATTAAAAATCGATGTTCCTGCAATTTTACGTTTAAAACAAGATTATAAATACCCTCTTACATTCAAATTTGGAAATCGTAAAAAACATTCAATTTTTTTTAATTTTTTTAAATTTTTTTTTTATTTATTTATTTTTTACGGACGCTTTCTTTCTGTTACAGATGTTTGGGGTCCTACTGAAAAAATTTACTTAATATTCTTTTGTGAAACTACTAAATTTCAGTCGTTTATTTATTTATAATTGTTTCGTATTAGAATACAATTGATATTACTTTATATATTCGTTATTTATATCACGATATATAACTTTTAAACTATTTTGGGTTTTTTATAAATCCTTTCAAAAACTCTTTTGGTTACCTTCAAACTTTTCTCTGATTTGATGATATTTTTTTCCCTTAAAAATAATAATTTGATTTGAACTGACTTTTTTCCAATTTGTATTAATATACTCTCAATATATAAGTGTTTTGTATATTTGTATTTTTACCAATTTCAAAATTCATTCTCTGATGATATTTTTAAAATTCTTTTTACGGAATCATCCAATTTGTTATGAAATAAATAATATAACATGTTATGAAATAAATAATATAATGTTATGTACGTAATACCTGTTATGAAATAAATAATTTAAAAACTGTACTGAACTAGGGAATGACAAAATAATTAAGACATTACTACGTTAAATTATGCAATCTGAAATTATAATTTTCTGTTTAGTATTTATTTTGTTCACTTCTATTTATATTCTCCTGTAATAATAATATTAGTAAGTAAATATCTTTATTGGTAAAATTTAAGAGAATCTGCATATTATTTTTGTAAGCTTTTTGAATTTTCCCCTCAATGGGATCAGCCAGACTTCTACAAAAGCAGAATTTTAATGGCTGAGCGTGATCAATAAGCAATGAAGGGATTTATTCCAATCGTCTTGAGTGCAGGTGAAACTTCTCTCTTGCCGCCTACTCTTCGGAGCTACTGGATGGAAGAGGAGGAGGAGGGATCGCTAGGTTATCTCCCGCGTGTCTAATTCCAGTGTCCATTTCACAAACACATAGCAGTCAGCCGGCGCCTCACCGAATTATGACGTCAGTGCTTTCTTTCCGATAAGACCCGATACACAAAAAAGGAGAAAGAAGAAAATAATTCATGACGTCACCATCCGTAGTCTTTTTATACCCACTAACGCTTTTATGGCTGACAGTGTCGTTTTCATTTATATATTTTGCTCT
Organism: Latrodectus hesperus; assembly: GCA_037975125.1. NCBI lineage: Eukaryota > Metazoa > Arthropoda > Arachnida > Araneae > Theridiidae > Latrodectus > Latrodectus hesperus. The sequence goes on from CM075860.1 coordinate 38,620,931, forward strand.
CTAAGCTAACTATGACATGGGACCATTCATAAATTACAGTCTTCTCCCCCATTGCGAATTATGAACGCCCTTATAAACTGATTTCAAGAAAGAGTTGCCAAACTCGGTTTCATTGACGCCCGGGAATGCGGAAAAAATTCCATTACTTAATCTGGTTACAATATTACCAAATTTATCGAATTTTGATTAAAAAAATTACCTTTTATATGCAATATGGGACTTAAAAAAGCATATGAAATATAAGAGGAAAAGGTTTTGATGACACTTATTCACTATGTAAATTAGCATAATCAAGATTATTTGCCAGGGAATATCCTACGTCTTTTTTTATTAACAATCAAGCCTTGGATATGTTTCGTATCTACAAATGTTAAATATTTTAACAGCTACTTTTTGGCGTCTAGGAATAAGTTCATTTTAACAAATAATTGCACAACTGCATTCATGAGATTTGTAAAAATTCAGTGTATTAATTAGTAACATATTAATTTAGTTTGATTGTGTAAGTTTGCAATAAAATTCCGTTCCTGAAAAAATCTATTTTCTGCTCTATAAACTGTAAAACAATTTGCTTAAATATTTCCATGGCAATTTATAAAAGTTCATAATTGTTCTCTAAATGTTATTTGTTGCAACTAAACAGCACATTGTTGAGTTACTTCTAAAATCAATTCTGAATGATTATCAAATTACTTCTAATATTTAATTAATGTACCGACTTAATTCCCATTTTTCTATTATATGTACTGTGGTTCCATTTATAGCTGGGAAGAAACACTTATTAAATTAATTCTATGTTAGTTGACTTATTTTTATTAGATGCTCTTATATAATTTGCAAACAGTTGATTTTTAGAGTTCTTCTTGTATTGTTTAATGGGAAATATGCCATATTATTTTAACAAAATGTAACAATACTGATTTTGCATAAGACGTGGTTATGTTTTCGTGCTAATATTCTTTTATTGTACGTAAAGAATATATTTACATGTTTATAAGCCTGGGAAATGTTCAATGCAGAAATACATCTCTCTCTCTCTCTCTTTGCCATCGAGTTAACTCACTAGCATGTAGAGTAAAACAGAGATTGTTGTTATGTACATTTCCTTTGAATTATTTTGTCTTGCTTAGGAAGTAAAAATATCCAATGGAATTAATAAAATAATACTTATAAAGTAAGTGATAATGCTATTTTCTTTAATAATAATATTTAGTCAAAAATAAATTAAAGTAATAGAAAAACATTGGATTCATTCGTTTACCATACAAACAACCATAAATTCAGAATATAATCATGTTAAAACTTTAAAAATCATTTATATTTTTCAAAAAATATTCATTTCAATATTCTAATTAAGAAAATTATGTTTTTGATATTTCCTCGGCATACTTTTTTTCCATTGTTATTTGAATGAAGAAAGAAAAATGCGCTCTGTAGCATAAAACTTACCAAAAAAAATTTTTTCTTCTCAATACTTGGCATTGAATCCGTTCGAAAAAATATACTTTAATCTTTTCTTAATACATTACTAATGCATTATCGTCCTTCTTTTCGAAAAGACTGGGGGCGACAGATACGGAATTGTGTCAATACAAATCACTTATATGTATACATGGACTTATTTATTTGTGTGCATATATCTATAAAAAATGGCAGAGATAAATGAATAAAAAAATAAAACAATCTACGGAAGGGGCGCGGGGCGCAGCCTGTCGGCGCCACTACAGAGAAAAGAAGCTAAGGTTATTTTTGTTTGGTTTTTATTTTAATCCTTCTCCCACGCTTATTTTATTTATAGGCTTTTTCTTTATTCTGACGTCTTTGTAGATTTTTTCATTGTAGTTTGCTTTGTTAAATAGTTTTTCTTCGCTTGTTCTTTCTTCTTTTCCGGAGTAGAGATTCTGAATCAAACGTCACGAGCTATGAGCGTGAGTAAGTAGCTAAAGATGAATGTTTTTATTTTTTTCTCCGCTCGGATTTCTCCAGGTGATGTATGCTTTTAAATTTTATGAATGAAATGTGCGGCATTTGATGATTTCATCAGTGATCAATTCTTTTCCACAAACATTATTTTTACTAATATTTTAATACCTAAAATGCTATATGCAAACTTTTTACACAAATGTGAGTTCATTGGCAGCTAAATCTAACATTTTGTTGAAGATGAAATAAAATGATTTGGGTTGATCTTCGAAAGTATAGATATTATCAAACGTTAATTAGGTATACTGATAACTTCTACATTTTTAATACATAATTATACCACAATTGATTTCAATATAGCTTTATTTTATTGTCCTTGATTTTTACCTCAAAAAAAAAAACTTTTTTTTCGTTAAAGGGAAACGGACTTATTGAAATTTTTATTGCAAACAAAAGGAAAAATATAATCTACAATCGTCAATTTAAAATAATAATAATAATAAATTAATAACATAAGACGGACAGAAGTTGCAAAACAATGATAATATTTTTATGCAATGTATCTGGAATTAAACGACGCTATTTAAATTTCTCTACAGACGAAACTATTATGATAAATTTTGTTTTTCACATATTTAAGGTATGGGAAAATCTGTATTAAAAAATATTTCGAATCTTTGTGCTACCAGGGCGTTTTTTAAATAAATTACACATTTAGTGCATATTTGATGGTTTCCAAATCATATTAAAATAAAACATGTTCAACCTGACGGCCATCAGTGTCAGCGACCATCTGGAATCGTAAGACGTCATTACCCATAGAATACAGTATATTCTCTGAAATGTTGCGAACATATTGTGAAATGATGTCTTTAAGATGAGGTGAAGTTTCGTGAATTATCATAACTTACCTAATGTTTCAAATTATCTCTAAGCCAAAAGTCGCAGATATTGAAGTTTGTGGATTGAGTAGGCCCCGGATCAAGAAAGAGATGGCTGATGATACGTTCTTCTGAGAAGTGATTTTTGAGGACATATAAGTAACATAATGGCTCATGTAAGGGATTCCATCTTGCATAAAAATTGTATTTGCTTGCAAATCCGGTACAATTATACTCTCCAACAACTGTGTATATCATGGCAGTTTTCGAACACGTAACTAGATCATTAACACTTAATTCCTCGTAGAAATAAAAAAGGGCTGAGACATAAATAATGCATCAATTCCACTCACACCTTTTTTACGAAACGCTTAGTTGCGTGAAGTGAAATGGAACTTATAAGACTAGATTTTCTAGGTTCTAAATTCGATAGATATGAGTATTTACTGAGCAGTCTAAATAAAACTGTGCATCATATATATCCAGAGGATATTCCATGACAATTCTAAAACAACCTCAAGGCGAGCTAGAAATCTAAATACGAATCATTGAAGTCGAATCTCAAAAATTATCGGGAACAATTTCTGCTCAAGGTGAAATTTGTGTGGATAATACCATGATATTGTGGTCAGCTAAACGAAACGAATCCATTGTTTCTGACTTTGGTACACTGGCACTACCATGCTTATATTTGAAGTTATATCTTTTTCTATTTGAAGTGCAGCTTTCACTATTTTACAGACGTATTTTCTGCTTCTTCCAGAACAAACTTTAAACAAACATATTTTTTTCAAATTTAGCTAGTATTATTGGAAATTTTTTAACATTCACTGGACCTCTCCAAATATTCTTCAAAATTCGAAATTTTCATAAGCAACTTTCGGTAAAACAAGTTAACTAAAGGGGCGTGATCTGGTAAAATTAACGACATTATGATTAACAATAGAAATCAAAATTTCCACTAAAACTTTCATGTTTTATAACAATTACTGCTAGACGTATCAAAATTTTGCGCTCTTTTCTTCATATTCGATCATTTAATGCTTTTGTTTAAAATTCGAGCGAATGTTCGATCGAATACAAATATCGAAAGACACTTCATTATTGTGCTCCTGTGCTTGGAGTCAGTTGTTCGTACATTGGAAAAAATCTGAGGGTATTCAAGTATCTCATTTGAAAGATTACGTTGTTCAATGTTTTTTTCTGTTAAAGTAAGTTTATATGAGAGCAACCAGTTCGAGTCCCTTCAATAGCAGTGCTGTCAAAAGTATAATTAAGAAGAGTTTTAAGTCTTTTAATTAAAATTTTATTTTTAGCTCACTTTAGAAATTACAGAATCTAGTAAAAAAGTTATTGTGCTACATCAACCTGTAGATAAAAAAAGTGTTAAAATCTCAATATCCCTAATGCGGAAAATTTAGTCCAATTTTTTTCTTCCCCTAAAATCCGTTTTTATTCCTTCAATGTGTCCTCTTAATGCACAAACTCTTAGAACTTTTTCAACAACATGTTCGTCTGTAGAAAACTTTAAAATGTGCTTACTTGATTTCCGAGACGTTGTATTTATAACATACTAAAAATTAAGATACGAGGACTAAATACAAGGGATAAACTACCATTCAAATTTATAACTATCTGGCTGAAATATAAGAAACCAACTATCATGTTTATCGAGTAATAAATGTATCGCGTTCTAGATCTTTTGCGTAAAGAAGTATAATAGTCCAAGATTTTACAGCTTTTAGACTGAGAATATGTTAACTGCTGGAGGACTTTTAATAAATTGGAAGGCTGCATAAATTACTAAAAGAGAGCTATTGTTTCTCTTACACTTCTAATGATAGAAACGACGATTGTAAAAAGAAAAAAAGAAAAGAAATTAATAAAACCACAACTTTAATTGAATCATCACACCCGAATATTATTTCATAGCAAATTCGTTATTTCACCTGAATATTATTCATAATCACAGAATTTTAGAGTTTATTATATCAATTTAAAATAAAGATAAAACTTCGTATTTAATAACACTTACATACTTTTTCTAAATAATAACTAATAAAAACTTTTTCTGAAGCTAATGCTTTAGAAAACGTTTAGCTCACTAGAAGAAATTAGCACAAATTAATACAATATTATAGAATTTTTATGTCGAAAATTACCTGCAACTTTTTTGCCAGATATGCTAGAAATTTAATTAAAATCTATCAAAGACATGGTAAAGAATTCATTCTTTTAAATTTTCTGAATTTCGGGGTGAATATTTCCATCGACACTATCTTCATTTCCTTTGTGTTTGAGATTTGGGCGAATGATGACAGTGTAAAAAGATCTCACATCTAATCCATCAAAACGGCGAAAGCTTCCGTTTTTCGTCGTCTCCGTCGAATAACTCATCCGTCTTCGAGTAGTGAGTGCAGAAGCAGCAAGTCTCTCGTCCCCTATTTTTTTTTCTTACGTTTTTCTTGTCGTTTTTCATTGTAACGATTTTTTTCTTTCTCGCCCATAGGTTATTAACAGGCGACGAATGTGAGTGATATTGGCGCCAAGCACGATTTCTCCTCACAATACATTCTCGTCTGTGAATTATGAAGGGCTAACGATATCGTTATTAATAAAATGGCACTGAGAGGGTTATTTATGCGAGGTCGAGATAGCTCGGGTGTGGTCCATCCACCCGGGTGGGAAACTGAAGAAATGTCTTCTCCAAATAACAGTGAAGCATTAAACGAGTTTAAGTGTGTAGCTTACAATATTAATTAATTTATTATTTTGAGAAACATTTAGAATAATATTATTTCGGTTGATTTTAGGTAGACTCAAAATATAAATATGCATCTATAAATAATGGAGTAATTATGGATAATAAAATGGTATATAGTAATTAATTAAATAATTTTTATGCTTGATTATACCATAAGTGGTAATTATGTTTACTATTACTATCATCTGGATCTTTATAAAGATCATTTAACTGATGGGACATGTCCATAGCTCAACTAATCAAATATCAGTGCTGATAGTTTGGAGCAAAAGTTTAACTGAAAGTTCAGATATCAATATTTCATTGGTTTAAGATAACTTTTTTGGGTGTATTTTAGGATTTACAGTGTATTAGCTATAAAATAGAATTTTTAATTCAAGCAGGATCACTGAATAAGTTCATGCACACGGGATTATATTTTTACTATTCAAATTAACAAACTGATTATTCTTTTGAAAATATATAAAATTGTCAAATGAATTAATAATGCTTCACTCTTTCAAAATTTCTCTCTTAATATAATGCAATATGATAAAAATTTAAGTAGTTAACTAATTCAAACATATGTTTATTTGGTACAAAATTGCAATATTATTTAGTTTAATTATATTTCAAATAAAGGCATTGTACTTATCATTTTAAATAATATTAGTAATTTATTTCATATTTCATGAACGTTAAAAAAATCGACACTTACGAGCAATTATTTTTTATTTTGGCATCCATTTTTCAGCCTCAGTGAAAATTCAAGTGTTTGCTCCCTCTATCTGTAGTGTATTGAGAAATTTAAGAAATTTTTGATATGGTAAAATACTAGAAAGTTTAGTAAAAATTGGGCACACACAGCACAGCACATCAGATAACATATTCTCAGTAAATCCTTTGACAGCAGCTGACAAAAGCTATCAGTTTGGAAACAGGTGTAAATACTTAATGTTTACACTTGCGTTCAAAGTTAATTTCGTTAATGAAAAATAAGACAGTAAGATTTGTTTAATTGCTTATTTACTTGTAAATTGAAATCTAATTTCTTATTCTTTTTCTAGTTCATAATTTAAAAAAATTTATAAGTAAAAGGGTATTTTTCCGTTAATTAAACTTCTATTTATCGAGAAATAATAAAAAAGCAACATCGCATTCCAAACATATCCTCTCTTTTGTAAATTAACTTTGTTACATATCTTAGAAATATTATATTTCGTAAAATATACTGCAAATTATGAATGCTAACAAATATTCGTTTCATTTTAAGTAGAATGACATTACATTTCTAGAAATATCATGAGTGTGTGTACGAGCTTATACATGAAAATAAATTAATTAACTTTAAAGAGGAAATTATATATACATTCCCTTTGAGAAGGATATCGTAAATTAAAATTTCACATCAAGTTATTTCTTGAGAAAAAAACCATTTTGTATTAGCTGATTCATTTTAGGCATTTTAATCAAATTTTAGCTGATATTTTTAATTAAGCGTGTTTATATTTGTTTCTGAGAATATTCTTAGTCAAAATATAAAAATGCATCCAAACATTGTATTCTATTTACGGATGCAACTTTCAATTCTTTTAAACAAGTTTCATATCATTTCACACTTTTTCAATGATTTAATTGGTGGCAGAGGCATGTCATCGTCAATGCTCATCCGAAACCTCAGGTAAGCAGAAGAAACAACTTCTTTCCGTTGAAGACTTCACTCTGAGACAGAGGAGAGCGATTGGAAAGAGATAACCAGCTACCGGTAAAAAATAATTGAGCGTGTTCTAAATTATCAAGCGGTAGATTGTAGCCAATTAAAGGACTGCTGAACTTACCTATTAAAAAGTCGGGCCAATGATAAAAGACTGTTCAAGTTATAAATCATTAAAAGGAAAAAAGTTCGCCTTTGGTCGCGAACGTCTTAAAGTCCTTTTATGATCGAAAGAATTGATAATCATTGGAGGAAATACTTTCCTTAGAATGACCCACAGACATTACAGTGGAGAAAAAACGCTTTCCTATTACTTCTAAATATTTTTAAAGTATATTTGTTGCCATGAGCGAGTTATGCATTTTTCTCTTTAAATATGAATACTATCATAAAGAAAATAAATTAAATAATTTTCTTTTACAGAAATGATCTGATTAAATTGATGCTGATGTGATCATTAAGTTGATTACTTTAATGAAAAAAAGTATAACAATATTCCCTTTCTTACGCTTTTAAATATAGCAACTTTATAGTTAAATTTTTCAAATGTGTTTGCATAAACACCAATTATATTTTAAAAAAATGCTTAAATTCAAAATCATGCTCATATACGATGAAAAAAATGGAATCTTGTCTCATTTGAAAAGCCCTAATTTAAGTTTTTCTACCTTTTTTAATTGACGAGCAGAGAAAATATCTGTATTATAAAATTAAAATTTAAAAGTATATTTCTCTAAAAATGGAAATATTGAATAAATTCTAATGTTTTTCTTCTCAATAAAGATTTCTTGCTTTAATTTTAATGTTAAAATTTTCAACAATAATTTTTCTTCATTTTTATACTTCTTTTACGTATTAAGTAGTTAAAATTTTTAAAATGCTTAAAAGTTGAATGAACCTAATGGAGTTTAGAGTAAAGAAATAAAAATCTTAGAAAGAACATCTTTTATGCAAATTCAACATAATCTAATCTGTATTTCGAACTGTCTTATCTCATAATTAGGATTAGGCTTTCCTCATTATATACATATTAAACTTTTATTTTTTATGTAATGACTCATAAATAATTTTTATTTTATTAGTAACTGATATATTTAATATTGTATGAGCAAATAAAACACTTTCTAATCTTTTATAGGCCATTTCTTTTATTAATGTTTTTTTATATTATTTTTACTATTTACATATTCAGTCTCCTTATACATAAGTAACAAGTTTAAATAAATGGTTATAAATATCATACCATAGTACATGTATTTATCCGTGAAAAATTATCATGAATTTTTTGTTGAATATAGGAAGTTGAAAAAAAATCTTTTTTATAAAAATTAATCCTTTTCTATTTTATCTATAATATTTTTACTCCAGTTAATGCTTCCAATTATATTATGTTTAAAAGTAATTATAGGATTTGAGAATCAAATTTATTCGCCATTTAATTTCAATTCTAATTCTAATAATCTTCAAGTTAGATTAAGTATCTCAAACAGTTTTAAGACAATTTATTTTCTCGGTTTGCTTTTTTTTCTTTTAGTTAAGATCAGCATATCTTGTAGTACAGTGTAACAACATGTTTTTAAAGAAACTCTACACGTGTAATTGAAATAGCGAAACACTTCTATTGCGAAATTAGAAGAAGTTCGTCAACACCTTTTCTTCCGATAAGAAAGCCGTGGCGAGTCATTTTTACCTCATCATATTTCGCTTCAAACTTCCGGAGTCAACAGGAATTGTTTATGAAAATGAAACGCATTATTGTTCTTTTTACAAGTAAATGGATACGAAAATTTCAAACTCTAATCCAAGCTATTCAATGTCCTTAACCGTGTTACATTTTATTCAAGCAATAAACTGTAACAATTTATAATTAAAATTAAAAAGTTTGATTACTAATATTTTTTAATTACATGAAGAATGAAAATAATAATTTTTAAAAATACTTCTCAAAAACAATGTGATAGAGAAATATCCACTAATTTTTAAATTATTCTTCAGTAATCTTTAAGAAAAAATGTAAATTTCACAGTTGGAAAAGTTATATATTACGCAAACCTACTATATTTTTTCATGTGTTTCTGCTTTTTCTTTCATAAAGTAAGTTTTTAACTACGTGTGTGCAAGTTTTTAAGAATAAATAAAAAAAGTATAAAAAGTTATTTAAAAATTGCTATTTTCAGTTCCGAAATAAAATAAGGAAAATAAAATTATAGTGTTCAACTCATTTAGTAAATTTCTTTATTTTTCATTCAAAAATCTAATATAATAGTAAATGCTTTAAATATATGTAATAATATTAAAGCCTTATGACTTTTTACAGTGGATGAAGAAATGTTGTTTTCAGTAAAAAGAATCTCTTAAACAATGTGTTTTCTTTTTATTTGTAGGTTTCTACAGATTGCCTCCCTAGCGTACCTGTGTAGTTTTTTCTTCAAAATGGTAAGCATATAAAAATCTATTTCTACTCTTATGTAAGCAAATGTGTATCAAAAAATTATTATTCCTTTAAGTAAATTTAATTTTACGCGCATGTATTTTTTGTGTCTTGTTAAAAGAAATACAGTAACTCCCGAAGAACCGCGAGCAAACTGTATGCTTTGTGAGTAATCCGCGATGTCTAAATTCCAAAAAATCCCTTAACTTTAAAAAAAAAAAACATTTTCATACAAAAAATTGTTCTTTTTTATTTTTAAAGGATTGATATCTTAGGAATTTGTAGATGTTGAATTATTTTTTATTCTGTATATCGTAATTGTGTGTTCATGTTAGACACTGAATGATTAATTTGCTATGTTGATTTGTTTATTTTTTCATATTTTTATGATATTATCAGCAAAATCGGGTTATCCGCAAATGCCGCTCCACTTATTACCTCGAATAACCTAGAGTTTATTATTAGATAATACTAAAAATACTTAAATGTTATGCATTCCTCAAAATAAGCGTCTAGAAAAAAATATTGAATATAGTATTTTTAATTTATTTTTATATAACAGTGATCTGCTTGAAGAGATTTAGTTTTTTTAAGCGTCTAAAAACTAAAGGTTAACTATATAACTTAGCCTTTAGTTTTAAGCTATAGTGTAAGAGACATTTAAATGTATTTCATGGAAAATATTAATAACTTTTTTTATTTTTGGATAATAATTCGATAAATACAAAATAATCTATAATGTCTATTTTTTAAATAAGGAAACCTTACAAATATTCATTTACATTTAATTACAAAATAAAAAAATAATTTTAATTAGTTTGGAGAAGTTTTTTACAAAATATCTCTCACATTCTTTCCATATAAATCTGCTTATACTTCTATCAGAAATTCAATTTATTGTTGTATATTTCAAATTTTTGCTATAGTTTTATTTAGGAGAAAAATATAATATGATTTTACGAATTTGTTCTATTAAATGTTAAGAAACCTATTTTATTTTTATGGAATCTCAAAAAACTTGAAATTTAAACACAATTGATATATTCTTGTTTCTACGTATAACAATGCTTATGTGTGTGTTTCTCTATCTGTCCATCTTTCTCTCTCACTGTAAATAATTACCATAAACGAACAATTAAGAGGAAAAATTATTAGTGAGATCATTACTATGTCACAGAAAAAAATCATAAGCAGATAAATGGCAATGCTGTATAAGAATAAGAGAATAAAAAGTTATAAACGACATCTTGAACAAAAGAAACTCGGCAGGATTTTCGTCACGCTTACGGCATTGTTTCTCACTAAAAGAAGTAATAAAAGGTGTCGAGTTAATATCAGAATCGCTTATCTTCAATCGAACAGGTTGTTAGGATGTATATTATTAAATATTATAAAGACTTTTAGATGGAACTGGAATGAAAATAGTTATTAAGAGCGTTCCAAAGGACTCGATGGGCGGTTTGTCACCTAAAAAATTATAAGTTGCAGAGAGAGGAAAGTAATGATTGTCCATTGGCGGTACTTTAATCTTTTCCAGATTGTTTCATTTATTGGTGTTATAGAAGATCTTACATATATATATATATATATATATATATATATATATATATATATATATATATATATATATATATATATATATATATATATATAAAGCTATTCATAAAATTAGCAGAGCCTGCTTTAAATGTTCCTCTTCTCTGGATATGTCATAAGCAGTTAAATCTAGTTATTTAGATCTTAATAATGAATATATGTATTGTTTTAGTAATAAAAAATAAATTTTTCAAATTTTATCATTTTTAGTGAAAAAAATATATAAAAAAACATCTGAAAGCTAATTTTTTTAAAAAAAATTTCTTTCTTTTTTTATCAAATTCTTAAACTGTTAAAACAAATTTTCTTACAATGAAATTTGTTGATCACTTTCAGTACAATTGTCATGTTCTATATTTTATTGTTTCTTTGTATAAAAAAGTTATATTATTAAGCATAACAATTGAAACTTCCAACCAAATTAGTATCTTAATCTATTAGCATGCATTTTCATCTTCCAACTGTATCTAAATCATTATCACAACTTATTTTCGCAGGAGGTGTCAATTACATAAAAAATAAAATGACTCTATAAACAAATTTTTCAAGTACCTTTTAGACAAAACTTCTAGGAAAATATGAAAAGAATCAACAATAATAAGATGTTGAATTTTCCTAATTATTATTGAACCCAGAAATAAAGATCACCATTTCTTGAATTACAGAAGCTCAATAGTAAAGTATATAACGAGGAATATTTAAACTAAACATAAAAATACTTCGGTTTATGTATAAAAATATTAATTTTAGGCGTACATTTTTTAATTGAATAATGATTTGTCATTGTATTGGTCAGCTTGGTCCTCAGAACTTAAAATTTAAGAATTTTTATTATTTTGAATTTCTTTAAACTATAAATATAAATATTAGAAGATTTTTAATATTCTTATAACATTTATAATATCCCGAATAAATATAGTTTTTATTGTTAATTATGATGAATTAACTACATTAAGTAGCGAGATATTTTACTTCAAAATTAATTTTGCTCTAAAGTTATTTGAAATTCGGTTGTCTTTTCCTTTACTAGTTTTATTCAGATTTAATACCTTATCTTGGCCAGAATTCCTTATTGTGAAAAAGAATAAAAGAAGTAAAATGGCATGCGCATCGTAACCTTGATATGTCAAAAGTAACTTGACTCTTTCAGTGTTTTGATATTTTAACGAAACATTTTTCCTTTTCTTGCTCGTGACGTTTTCATTCCTAACCGTAAATGTAGTTTTGTCATGAGCTTGTCGCAAATTGCTCGAGGATTTCAAATAGTATGTTTTTCGTACATTGACTCATAATTTAATTAAAGCAGAATTCCGCTTACAATAAATAAAGACAATTCTTCACCGCCAAGTGAACATTTAATGTTATGAATTCGGCATAAGTACATATTATTAACGTTTTTTTGATTAATTTTATTTTATTTGAAATAATAAAAAATGAAGAAAATATAATAAAAAATAACAAACTGTGAGTGATGATTTTCTATTACGTTAAGAAAGTCTTAAAGTAATTCAAAACTATTACTCAATCTGGGTAGAATAATTCCTCATACCTTTTTGTGAATAAGATGTTATTCAAAAGATATGGTGAATCATTTTTGTTTCCTTAGAAAACTACATCATTCCAAAGACAGAAATTCGTCTTTAATAAAATATTACAACAGCTGTACAGAATTAATAGGAATATAATATACATATTTCACGCACAATAAAAGGTGATATTTCAATAATACATAGTTAATCTTATGGATTAGGTCAAGTTTCAATTAACATAAAATTCTTCAATATTGATTTATTATGGCGATGAAACTTATTGATTAATCTGAAAAAATTCTCTTTGTTCTTATCAGATTGACTGAAGCATAAATATCAATGTTTTTAACAATTTTTGTTATTTAAAAAATATCGAATTGCATTTACAAACGCTTGATTGATTTCGAAAAATAAATGAAATTTTTAAGACAAGTTCTATAAAATTATTTGTATTATTGTATAGTATTCTAAACTTCCGACACTTATTTAAATTTTCATGAAAAGCAAATAGACAGTAATTGAAGCAAAAAATTTATTTTCCGGCAACATTTCAGTTCATCATTGAAGTTTAAATTTTAAAAATGTTTAATTTTAAATTAAATGCATTTTAATCATTATTTCTTCAAATTAATAGACTTTACAATGAATTAAATAAAGAAATGCCTTTTGAATTACAGAAACAAAGAGAAAATAAACCTTAATAGAAGAATTTAACTAGGATATTATTTTTTATTGGATGGTTTCGTAATAATATTCATTTAATTTACTTTAACTCTCAAAAACTAATTATTGATAAATATGGGGAGCAAAAGTTGTATATCTATTTTACCATTCACAAATAAAAGTTGTAGTTGTAAATAATATAGCATATATATTTAATTTTAATGAATGCAAGTCTTTTAAATTCTTGATCGTAAAATCCTTCGTGAAAACTATTTATAACATTTAAAAAAATAATATTTTTTAAATAATTTGATCTAAAATAAGGAAGAAAATTGGGTATTAAAAATTAAACTGTTTTCTAAGAGAAGTTTATATTTAAATTATATTTGTGCTTATATACTGAAGTAGAAATTAAAAAATTGTTTTCAAAACTAAACAACATAGCAAAAATCCGAAAATAATGTTAAATAAAAAATAAGAAATATCATTGAAAATCATCGGTTAAATTTAAAAATTCAAACTCTGACAGAATATTTCTTGGATATTTCAGGTAAAGCTCAGGTTATACTTACATCGTGAATAACTGTTATGGAACAGCATTATTTTTCAGAATTAAAGAGTGATTTTATCAGAAATCATATTTTATGATCTTAATTAATAAATTATATGCAAATATTCTGTAAATAATCAAATATTCTTGTCCCATAAGAATTGCATAGCTGTTTTGAATATTTTTAGTTTTAAACCACCTGAGAGAAATTTCCATTGCAAAAGTATTCAATTATATTTAATACTTTTGCGGAGGAAATTTCATTTTATTAATTTCAATGGCAAAAGTTTTTTTTCCAGTGGATTTACCTAACACAATTACTTAATTAAAAAAGTATTAATTTTTAACTAAGTTACTTACCTTTATGAATATTTTTATTCAACTTAATATCTTGAAATAGGGGTAATAGAAAAATTACTCGAATATCAATCTTCTCTTTATTAATTTCTAAAGCAAATTACTAAATATTGATATTCTCTTTTTACATACTCTTAAGAATCCAGTAAAAGTTTGTCCTTTCTAATGAAAAAGATGTGGATTTCAAAACATTTTGCTTAGCTCTATGATAAAGATTAATGTTTTTATTTAATTAGATTTTGAGCAAAATCTCCTAATATTTATATCCGACTCTCATCGTAACAACCCAGTTTCCTTAAAATTCTAATTCTCCTTACGTTCGTCTTATTTCTAACAAGTATTAAACAGTGAAGCTCTCTACATGGTAAATATGAATCCTATAGTGGGCGTGTGTTTCTTTCACAGTAAAATTCCAGACTTAAATATTTTATTCTTCGCGAATCCTCTCATTCGAAATTGAGTCGTTCATTATGCTCTATTTTTTTGTATTTAATGAGGCTTTCACTTATTTAACAGGTAGACTAAGCTTGCTAATGAAAGTCTATGAACATATTTCCGCACATGCGTATGCATTCTCAACCTCATATCAATAAATTTAGAAAATAATTGATTTACGAATCTGCAAGGGAAGTATAATAATAAATTATTTTATATAACTATTAATAAACTCTTACTAATCATGTTCTTTGTAACTTACGTTTGTGTTGAAAATCTGCGAGCCTGAAATCAATCTGATTAAATTAGGATTATAACTTCATCATTTAATTTGATTCAATATTATCTCTTTAATTGTTATATGTTAATTTGGTAGCTTAAAGCATTTTTCTAAAAAGAAATGAAATCGGAGGACACATCCTTTCTCCCTACCTTTGCAACGCTCTAAGGTTCACATAACACAAGAGGATCTTCACATAAAAGAAGATTCATTCTTTATTCGTAAAGATCAAATTTACGGTCGACTCTAGCGTAATAAACAAGAACAATAGTTTTTCGAATCCTCAACTCCATAAGCTCGTGCCGTGCTGCGGGAAAATGAAATTCCTGGAATACAAGCTTTAAACAAAATAACTGCAGCTCTTGTGACAGATAAATTACCAGCGCTCTACTAGGAAAAAGGGTTGGGCCCCTGAAGTAATAGTAGTAACAAACATGAATATTTCGGTAAACTGCAATTTTTTTTATTTTGTTTGATGGAGGCCAATAATAACTGTTTCGGTTGAATGTTTTTGCAATATTTTGCGAAAATAAATCAGTTTTCTTAAATACGTTATTAAGAATATATTGAATTGATAAAATAATTATTAACTAACATAGTTCTTTGCATAATATTATCCATTCATAATTTTTCATTTGTAACATTATGTAACTTCGTTAGGCATACCAAAAATACTTAAAAGACAACGAATAAATTGTATGACGTCAGTGCATTTCATTGAATATTAAATACTTAAAACGCCTCTCTTTCTCTAAGAATTTTTTTAATTATTTTACTTGAAAATGTGATGCTTGTGATAAAGAATAATTTTTCATTATAGTTCAATTAGTATTCATATTTTTAATGAATGTAGATTTTGATTATCAAATTTTTTTCTCAATGAGAAAAACAGCTTTAAAATTTGCTAGTTAATATCAATTTTACATAAGAAGCATTGCTTACATATTGGTAATATTGCGATTTCTTATAAATTTGTTGAGTAAACTTTGAAATTTAAATTTCGTAGTACTTTACAATTTGCCTTGTACAAAGATAAACATGTTTTTTCAGAAAATTCTTTTTAATCAGTACGTTTAATAATAAAATTAAGAATGGAGAATAGATGATCTTAAGAACTTATTTTAGACTCCAATATTTTTGAATAAGAATAATATAGTAATAAAAGCTCATAAATCTGTAAATGACTATGACAATGCTTCTCAGAAGTAAATTATTTCCTCATAAATTCCATTGTATGTAAAATCTAATCAAAAAAATATATAATCACCACGATAAGCGATTTGTTATAAATTCTCTGTTATAACAATAGTTTCTAAATTGTTGACTAAGGAGTTATTTGGATTAAGACTTTTGGACTAAATCATTATTTGGAGCTTCATTTTAATAACGTGATAAAAAAACAATTGTATCATTTCTTACTCTCTGATTCAAATTAACTCGCATTTACAAATTGAAAAATTCTGTGCTGAATATTCACGTTAATTATGAGATGTAGAAGATAATTATTTTGCCAATAGTTTGAATAAACCTAAAAACCAGGGAAACGTAAATTAATTTTTTGATTTGCTGATAAGAATATGAAATTTAATTCCAAAATTATAATCATAGGATTATAATTAACTGTACTTTTAATTTAAAATTTTAATATCACAAAAATATAATTTTATAAGAAAAATCCTATCTCATAATTTAATAATTAAAAAATTAGTGTTCCTTATGCTAAAAAAATTATACTCGTTTTGTTAATTTCGCTTAAAAATGTTTTCTGCCAGTTTCTAAATTGAAACATATAATAAATATTGTGTAATCTTCTCTAATCATTTTTATCATTAGTGATATTTTCCCTGGATTTCCTGCTTTTGATAAATTCTGACAAAAAAAAAAATTCAAAAGAAAATATATTTTTTCTTTTAACTTTACTCTCTGACCCATATTGTGGACTTCCTAACGACTTAAGGCTGTTGCAGTGAACTTTAACGTCCACCGCGTAACTATCTTCCGGAAGACTTTTCATAGATCGTATTCACGTGTCTCAAATAAAAAAAACACGGAAAACTCCCAAGCACTTGCCCAGACAGACGTTAAAAGTTAACACCAACAAACTCCCCTTTACCTAGCTCCTAAAAGCTTTACCAGTTTAGTAGAAATTACTGGAATATTTATTTAGAAGGCACACGGGTAACATCCATTTCCCTTTGTTCAACAGTGGCTACCATTGAACCTGAGAACGCCTAACAGCTGAAGACCCATTGCAAAACATTTTAATACCCCATTCAATTTCATTCTTAAAGTGGAAAGGTTCTGTGGGATAATGTCACCACCGATTCATTAAACTATATTATCGTCTATGACATTTCATGGGGTAAAAAATGGTCGACTTATTGGAAGTATCAAAGAGCTCGAGTATTATTTTAAAATTTAATTGTTTTCCTTTCATACTCAAACATTAGACAATGCGTGATTAGGAATGTGAAAGTTCCAGCAAACGTCTCTATCTCTTCTTTTGATAAAAACCTTACATTATGCCACACATAAGTTAGATAATTATTGTTTATTTTGAATAATAGACCCACGTTCCTACTGCTCACAATCAGCGCGTCGCTTACTTAGCCTTGGTGACAATATTTTCCTTCATATAATTAAGATGTTTTGTCTTAAATATCATGGAAGAAAGAGGTATTGCAGGTTAATGACAAAAGAAAATTTTATTACGTAGCACTGACATGGTTTTAAAAGTATCCTCCCAAAAGTAATTGGAATTGGGCGTCATACTGTCTGACTACATCGTGTACTACAATTAAATTGTGTACGATTGTCAACAACAATATGCGTATTTCCTACACTGTTTTTATAATTGTGTCAGACATTTCAGATACATAAAAAGTTTTGTCTGTGGACTATTCTTTTTATTTTTTTAGTGATATTTGTTTATTTTCTATAATTTTTTCCACTTTCCATCGATAAGTAAATTAAAATATTTTTTTCGTAAATATTTATGAAAATAATATATGTATGCATTTAAAAATTAAGATGTTCGATTAATATATTCAGTTCTTATTCTCTTGTTGCATATATATATATATATATATATATATATATATATATATATATATATATATATATATATATATATATATATATATATATTCATTTCTTAATCACGCTTTTGATGCACGACACACAAAAAATATTATGGGGTTTGAAATACCAAAAGGATTTTTTTACTTCCTTTTTAACTATGAATTGCGAATCAGTTAGGTAATTTTATTTGTAATCGATATGTATGTGTTTAATTGAAACGATTGAATAGTACCAGGCTTCGCTTATAATTCCATTTGACTGCAAAAGACTTCAATTTGGTTATATTTTTTATTAGATATATTTTGTTACTTTCGGTTGAAATGGTTTCAGTTTATACAATCAATCGTGTTTAAATTGGTTTGAAAATGTTTTGCCTTTTTTTTCTTTTGTAACTGTCAAAGTAAAAGAAAATTATTTATCATAATGATTTGTGTATTACTGTTGTGAATCACTTTTTTCTCAAAGCTTATGTATATTATTTTTTATATCTTGTCTGAATATATGTAGGTAAAATATATGTGGATTTTTTAATGGAGTGAAAATTTTCTTTTAATTTGAAATTAAATTTCGGGATAAATTTTTTTCCTTTGTGTCAAATAACCACGTAGGCAAAATATTCAAAAAGAATGTTAAATTAAAAAAGAAAGGAAAAATGATAACCTACCTTTACAAGGAAATAATTATTAAATATTCATTTTAATTTTTTAATAAAATTGTATATATTAAATATATAACTTACTTTATGGCAAACTTCCAAAATGCTGACGCCCATTTACTACCAACTGCCAACTGGAATTATAGAGAAAAATCAATGCAGTCAGAAATCATTTTGGATATAAAGCTATAATTATACAATATTTAAATAATTTGTATATACATCAGAGATAACCTTACTACTCATTTTTAGATTAATATTATATTCTTTTTTTATGTTTGCTCTTTATTTTGAAGTGATATATGAGCTTAAAAATTTTCTCAGAAAAAAATTAACAAATGCATAAGCTGAAAAACAATTTTGAATCTTCTAGTACACACATTCCGGCAGACTTTTTCCAACATGACACATTCAAATTTTTGAAAAATTGAATAAAAGGCTTTATAAGTCAATTTAATGTCATTCACTTTTAACATGCTGCTATTTTTCTTTGACTTTTCTGCTCTGCCTTCTATATTTAATTTGATTGTGAATTAGTTCCTGTATTCTTTTGCTTGATTTTTGAATAAAATTTACATAATCATCAAATACCATAAACTATCGAGTTAATAAAGTCTATATTTGTTTACTTTTTGTTGCTTAATTTTCCTCTGTTATAATCTCTTCCTTTTTAAACTAGGAAGCCAGTTAACAACTTTTTAGTCCCCTAAGTTAATTTAAGCTAAGTTTTAATAATTAAGCTTAGTTTTAATTTTACATTTATGTATCACAAATAAAAATCATTCATCCCAAGAGTTTTCAGTTTAAGTTTTCCTAAATTTATATTCATTTCGAATGAAATTTTATAATTTTTACGAATATAAATTTAGGAGGATATAAAACGGAATCGATTCTAAAAAAATTAAATATGTATGAAATATTTAGTAAATAAAAAACACTTTCAGTTAAAATTTTTGCAAAATGGCCGCTTGTTGGTTTGAAAAAAGATAAAATAAAAATTAGAAAAGTAAGCATCTATTAACACTTTAAACAATGATCTTATGAGAAGCAAAACATAGCATGTTAAAATAAAATATTAAATTTCGAAAAAAAAAACACTCTTTTTGAAAATTCGTTATACTACAAGCAATATACATTTGAATGTTTCATTATATAATTAAAGTTTAAATTTGTCATTACATTCTCATTACATGTCATTATATTAAATTTGTCATTACATTCTTTATACATGATTTCAATTAGTCCTGATTTTCATATCCAATAAATTATGTTTTTGTAAATAATTTTTATGGTTTGAAAGAGAGCATTTCAATCTTCCACTGTCTAATATTGCTCAATGTCTGTTCAGGTATCTTGTCAAAGTCTGTCCGTCAGTTTGGAGAAAGAAGCTTCGGCCCTCTTACAGAATTCTCACGACATTGTGCGGACGTACAAGCTCTACAACCAGTGCAGCGGAGGGCACGTTCAAATAGTCGACATGGCAGTCAACGCCTGGGGACCCTCCGATAGTATACACGGTATGTTGAAAAAAAGCTATATATTTCAGTAATGAGATAGATGCGTTTAATTATTGTTTAGCACTTCAATTCAGTATTTAAAGTC
Organism: Latrodectus hesperus; assembly: GCA_037975125.1. Classification (NCBI taxonomy): domain Eukaryota; kingdom Metazoa; phylum Arthropoda; class Arachnida; order Araneae; family Theridiidae; genus Latrodectus; species Latrodectus hesperus. The sequence goes on from CM075860.1 coordinate 38,641,371, forward strand.
AACAGGGAGTTGAATTATTAGGTGCTCTCATAAAGTGAATTCAAATTCCAATGGAAAACCATGAATGACTTAAGTTTCTGACCTTATATGTCTCCAGCTATTTTCTTGAGATAATATTCCAACTATCCCAAACAGCTTATCCTGCTTCTATAATCGGTCGTGAACACACGTAAAAAAATATTAAATTTAACTTTGAACTAAATTCAAGGAACTATGAAAATCATAAATTACATTAATAAATATAAACTAAAAACTTATATATTTTCATTTTCAACGCAATGTTTTGTGTCATATTTATTAATAAGTATGAAAATATTTCCATCCATAATTTCTCTGTTCATGTATTTACATATTTCCATTTAATTTTTGGCATTATTAAATTACGGGTTATGAGAAATACATTTCATCAAAATATCATTTAGATTTATTTGTTTATTATTATAATTAATTTAACTATATATCCAAAAAATTTAATCCGAATAATATGATATATTAGATCTATAATGAATTTAAATTTTTCAATTGCATTTAATCAAAAGGAGCAAGCAAATGCTTTCCGAAATTCAGTATAAATATTTTATCTTGAAAGGGAATAAGAGTTTTGACTCAAGTTCAAAAGGAAGGAAAAAGAAAGGAATTTTGACTCAAGTTCAAAAGACGAAATTGGTATTGGGGTGGTAATTTCTTTTCACAGAAGGCAATCCAGAATTTTTCTACATGATGGTTTCTATCGGGTTCAAGAATCGAACCTGTTAACTTCCAATTACGAGAACGATGTATTAGGTTAGGGAAATAAGTTCGTAGTGTTTTTACCAGACTTTTATTTAAAGCGATGAAAGTTCCTTTCATCGCTTTAATATTACTTTAAATTTTTATGAGAATATTAACTTAGTGCATTAAGGGTACAATGTTACTACCCTATGATCAAAATACTTATTAATGTCTGAAAAATGTTCGCGGACTTCTTCATTAACCGTTTTCAAATGCAGTCAGTGTTCCTAAATAACTCTGAGCAGGTTTGTATCTGCGTAGTGTCATTGACTAACATCTGTTTGCAATTCCGCTGACTTGACACATGAACACGAGAGATAATTTAAAACGCATTCTTCAACCCCAATTTAGATACTGGAATAGTTAATTATATTTTTCGTAAGTAGTATTATAATATGGTGATTTTCAATTTATGTAGAAATTTTCTTTTTGCATAATATATCTTTGTGATATAATAAGACTCAACAATTTAAAAATAAATACACATTTATATCATTCATCTACCTGATTATAAAGTATTTTAAACAATTAAGATAAAATTTATAAATCAAAGCTTTAAAATGTTTCGTAATATCGATGCACTTATAGTTTTTGAAGTAAGTTTTTTTATTTCATATAGTACATAATTAATATTATTTTGAATGTTATTCATCGCATATTTTTAAATTTTTATTGACACACATTGTCAATTTAAAAATGATCATTATTCAATAGAAAAATATACCACTATACTTTCACAATGAACGATAATTTTATAAATGTAAGATTAAAAAAAAATGATATTAAGAAAATTCAAAATATAGGCTATGAATTGGTAATTAAAAACTTAATCTACTCTCTTATTAAATCAAAATGAATCAAGAAAATTAGAGTAAAGTATAAACATTGGATAATTTTGATTTTTCTTTATTAGATTAAATTCAGTGGTACAAAAAATTACAGAATACGATATAAAAGTTACAAAGAGAAATGATTCGAAAAGCGAGCATAGCTCCTTAAGCCTTCGATTTTAAGAGATCTCATAAACATACATTTACTTAAAATGAACTTATATGCTTCGGATCACCAAACATCTCTGAGTAATCCTGCATTATAAACTTCTTTTTTTCCAATTTTCATGAAATATTTCTCTATATCTCACATTAAATTTTCCACATTTTTCATTGAAAGAAAGAGAAAATTTTTCTTTGGGAAATAGGCATTATAAAACGCGACTCACTTATCTCTCATTGTAACTTTCATTTTTTTATCCATTCTGATAACCAAAGATAACTTTATATTGAGCAGCACATTTTTCTCATTTAGAAACAAAACAAGGTCGAATATTTCTCCATTCAAGTTTCAAACCAAATAAGAAATCAGGTAGAGAGAATAAGTTGTTAGAAATATTAAGTAATGATCTCTGAAATGAAGACTTCGTAATGAAGTCGCATTTTTGAGAATGACAGAGCGTAACGTAACAGCATTTGTGGGGGTATTTCACAGATAAGAGGAGAGAGAGAGAGGGGAGAGAGAGAGGCGCGCGCGATATCGAGCGATGCGGGAGGTATAAGTGGACTTTGCGACCTGCGAAAACTCTTCGATAAGGCAACCCGCGAGGGTGCTCTCCAGACCGCGTGGGGTCTTCTCACCTTTGCTGTCACAATTTCACAATGGAAAGGCGACCTTGCACACACCTTTGACCCCCTCTCTTCCCTAGGAAACAATATGGGGTTGTCTCAAATGAAATAAATTCACTTCAGGTATTTTCCTTGAAGCCATTTCATGGAATTTAGTTTCCAGAATACATCAACTGAGAATACTTCCAATAATTCTTGTATTCATCATTCTTTAAAGATATGACTACAATAGCTAAAAGCTTTAGTTTTAATTTTAATTTTTTCAACATAAGTAAATAAATTTTAAAAGTAGATGTATCAATAAAAATTGAAATAAATCTCGGAAAATCATTATTACGGTAAATTTTCTAAACGAATTTTTAAATGTAAGAATAAAATTTTGTATTCATGGTACATGCATATTAATTTTCATGAATTTGTGTAAAAGGAAACCCTTCTAACTAAAAATAGTAAATCTCTGCTTATTGCGGATATAAAGTTGCCAATTTAGGAAACATCGAATTTGCTTGAAAAACTATACTACTGAAGTAACCATTCACACATATTTATAAAATCATATTATGTATAATCGCAAAAACAATGTATTAATGCTAAATATATAAATGTATACTTTGCGAATTCTAATCAAAATGCTGATAATTAATTATAGGTTTAAGATAATTTCTAAAATCTAAAAATAAATTTAAAATTACATAAATATATAAGAAGTATGAACATAGTACTCATATATAAATACGATCGGAAAGCGGATGATTACATTAAAAAAATATTAATTACTTAAAAATGTAATAAAAAAGTAAAATAATAGAGCGCCAATGTAGGGAATTAAGGATACAATTTTGCCTTGATAAATATTTTTTTTGTTTCATTCTTTTATAATCAATTAGTTTACTCACAATTAAAAATTATTTTTAATTGAATTTCACTTATGATTTCTTTTTCAATAATCAGGAAAATAATATTGTGAATTATTTTTATTGTTAACTCCATGCTTAATTATAAGCGGTACTAAAATAAGTAGAAAATGTTATTGTAGTAAAGTATTTGTTAAACATATTCTTACCACAAGAATTTTAAAACTGAATTTTTTAAAAATATTTATAGAGAGTAAAATATTTTTTAAGACATGGGTAACCAAATTTTCTTTCATTAATCTAATTTTGCACCGTTGTTAATAGTAAAATTGTTTAATTACTTACTAATTATGGCTGACAATTAACATAGTATAATATGTACACATTGAGATGCTTAAGACGATATTGTTGCGTGCTGTCTTTCTCGTAAAAAGCAAATGTTTTTTTTTTTTCCTTCAAAAATTTTTAACTGCCACCATAAAATAATAAATCCAGTATTTTCTACAGCTAACTAATGAAGTTTGAATTATTCTTTAGTGGGAGGAGGTAGGGACCCTACTGATTATTACTGTTTACAATAATAATAATAATCACAAATCGGTTACATTTTTTAATCAAAAATTGACAAAAATTAAGATAACTTTTTATGTTTAAAAGTGTGTTTCTTCTATTCTTTATACATTTTATTTTAAAAATTGTCTTGAGATGAAAAAATGAGAGTCAACAAATCACTTTCTTTTCTTTACTTGTCATTCAAGTTCATGTGAGGAGATTTTCGACTCAGCAGATATTTTTCTTGCACTATTTCCCAACATGGTGGAGATCGGTTTGTGCAGTTAGTGAGTCGAAAATCAGCGTAACTGCGTAATTTTTAATGAAGAATCAAATAAAATAAAAAGATTGTCCTCTGCCTGCCAAGAAGCTCCTACATTATTTGACATCCTTCACAAACAATGCTGAAAAAATCAATATAGAACCGCAATCATAAATCTCAAGATATAATCTGGTGAGAAAGAACTATATTTTCTTCTCTTTTATCTTCCATTTCCTTATCTATCTGGAAGCATCTTCTTGTTTCTGCTTTCATAAATTTATGGTCTTCTACCTCCCTCTCACTTTAAAGAGAGTTCTTTTGTGCCCCTATTGACATAGGCTGGCGACTCCGTGTTTCTATCGTAACAAAGCCAACTACAGAAAGAAATATCAGACGAGGGTGACGACACCGAAATATATAGACTAGGAAAGGATTAATGGCCCTCCAGGGGATGAGAAAAAATCTAACCACTAAATAGCAAGTTCATTCAACTTTTATCAAGTTGTCCAATTCTTACAACGATGAATTTTTTTCCGATAATAATTTGAGAAGATTTCAAAATAAAACTTTCATTGCTTTACCTAAAAAAATAGAATATAGATTATGTGTATTGCGCTCTTTATTTAAAAGAAAGAACAATATAGATTATGTGCTTGGAATTCCTCAAGATATTTCCTTCTAATCATAAACTTCAAATATGCAGTCATTTGTTCAATGCAATAAATTAATTTCCCATTCTTCTATATATATTGAAGAAGGTATTTATTTAAATTTCAATTTTATAATCGAGATATTTTAACTGTAATAAATTTGGATTTCGAATGCTTATCATTATAATTTTCTAGTGTTTTGCTTTCGAATTATAGAGATGTTTTATTAAAGAAATATAATTTAACTTTGAACACAAATTTGAAATTCTTTTGAATTTGAACTACTGTTCAATTTTTAATAATTATGTATTTGTTGCGTATTTGATAGTTTCAACGTTCCTATCTTGCTTTTTATATAGCAAGTGATTCATTGTCTCATTCACTAGTTCTGAAGCACAAGTTATGTTGCTTTTTGTCCCTGAATTAATGGTATTAAAAAAACTACCTACTAAGCGATACTAACATGCTGCTAACTTCAAGGAATCGGAACGATTCTTAGTACTTTTGAAAACTGCCGATCAAAGGGAAAAAAATGGCGCTGAAAACAAAAATTTTCGACAACTATAGAAAACCCCAGTCTATACAAATGGTTGTTCCTTTTAAAAATCATGTGCGTTTCTTTGGTCATCAGAATCTTACATAAGTACCATAATTTCTAAAAAGCGATACTCGGGAACACTGATCGAATATATCACAGAAATGTTATTTATAAATTGAATTTTTATCTTGCATGAAATTTCTTATCTTGCATTTTTTCTTTAACCATGGGTTTATATATAAAAAATCTAAATATTGTATTAAACTGCATATTGAATTTAGATGTATTGTAGTTTTTAATCATTTTTACCCATAAATAGTGTATATGTATATAAAGAACACCTATATTTATGAGTAAAAATGACTCAAAACTTCCCTGGGTCCAACTTAATTGTATCATAATTTGAATAAGAAATATTTCTTGCATTTATTAAGTGGTAAATTAGTCTGAATGCATTACATTTGTGAATGTTTCAGCAATGAATTATCATTTTGATCTGAAATTTTTACTATTTACTTGTAAACCTCTCCAACATATGCATGCTTCTTTTTTAGTTTCGACAAAGTTATTCAGATTCAAAAGTTTAATATTTATTTATAACGATAGATATTGATGTTTCTTATCATTTCATATTTGTTACATTTAGAAGAAATCAAACTTCAAAGTTAAATGTCAAGAAAGAAAAATTGACCTATTTGAAAAACGAATATTATTAACCTAAGCGGAAAGAAAACATTCCCAGACTTCAAAGCCTCAACCGGAAACTCCATTCCCACAATAAACAACTTTACATAAAAGCATTTGAAAATAAGTACTGTTCAAACCTACTGCGTCGTATCCCCACATATGTCTGCAACAAATAGATAATAAAGAAGCAGCCACTCAATGAAAAAATATGTACTTTACTTTTTCGAACGGAGGGTGGTCCCCTGCAGTTTTCGCGGCATGCTCTACTAAATAATAACATTCCTTGAAAATCTTCTAGATAACTCTCGTTAGACCAAAAGAAATGTAAATGAATGTTATAAGTTCCATTTGAAAAGTGTTACAGCTGTGATTCAATCTACGGGAGTCCTGATCATTGTATCGCATTATGCAAAGGAATAGCTTACAAGTTGCGCTTTCGGAAATAAGCTTGTCTTGCTCATTCAATCTGATACATAATCTCAGGAGAATCGAACTATTTCAAAAGATCGATTACTATATTTCGAAGGGACATATTCCTTGCTTACTCGCAATATTTTTATCATTCTTTTTAATATTGAAACTCAATATAATTACATTTTGAATTTAAGACTAGACAAATTTGAAATCCTTTTATGTATTTTAAAAATTCTGAGTATTATTTTGCTTTATTTTATAATCTTTTGTACACGTAAATTATCTTTAACTCATTCCTCGCTAGTTCAAAAAATATGATAATTTATTCTTCCAATAATCTGAATATTATATATTATTGATGTTACAAATTTTTCGTATTGCTTTTTTTTATTTCCTTAATAAATATTTTCATACTTCTACATTAAATACAAGAGACTTTCTTCAAGTAGTAAAATATTTTCTTCGTTTATAATAGATGAAACGTTTCCTTTTCCAGTTTCTAACTTAAGTATTATGCTTTATGTATTGATTTCTAATTCACACACACACACATATATATTCTTCTTCAAGGGTAGAATAGCCTGGTTACTATCAGTGATTCATAATTTCACTTTTATAATGTGCCTTAACTAATCTTTAACCAATTCAATATCCTGAAGTCAATAAAGAAAATGTTTGCCTGATTGAATTAAACCTTCATCAAAATTTTGAAATACGAGATTTTTACATTTTCTATGGTAATAAATATCTAAAAATAATAATAATAATTAGTGTGAGTTAAAAAAATTTTGAAAATCCATCGCATGTTTTGTTATTGTCCATTTTAAACATAGTTGCTTGAATGCTTCAGTTCTGATTGAAAGAGACTAACGTTGAAGTTTCTGTAATATCTGTTACGTTTAACAAGTATACATTTTTTGCACAAGACTCATTTCTCTTCAGAACTGGATTCTATTGGTTAAGATTTGGCGTCAACTATTTTTGACACATAAATTGAGGCTCTTGAAAGAGTTACTCCACTGCTATATAATTAAGGACATATTTCTTCTTATAATTTAATAATGTTGATTGTATTAGGAATGAATAATGTGAGGAGTTATTTATAGTTTTATCAATAAAAAAGTTATTTAACGTCATCTTTATTCATCTCTAATATTTTTCAATTAATTAAACCATTTTTTAAGAAATTTTAAAAATTTTAATTATGATGACTTGAGATTAATGTACCTATTAATATTTGGTTATAAGTTTTATGTGTATCATATCGCATGAAAGAAATGCCAATTAAATTAGCTGACCGTAACATTAACTTTTCAAACTTTGTGTAGGTTTTGAAGTTAAGAGCTTCCTTCATTCAGTTATTGTTATAAAAATCATATAAAATTTTAAAAAAGTGTGCAACGTAGAATTAATAAATAATGTCAATAATATTATAGCAAAATTTTTTAATATTAGAATTATCTTAAATATAGTGTCGTATTACTTTCTACAATATGAATATACTGTTTAAGAAATCTGAAAGAATGTTCAATAATTCTTACAGCTAATATAAGCTTCAAGTCAGTTGTTCATGTTCGACACAGTCATGCCATCAACATAAAAGCCCAAAATTCCGAACACTACCTCTGCTTTAACAAGAAAGGGAAACTTGTAGTCAAAGTAAGTATTCAATTTTGTGTTTTTTTCTTGTGGTAATGAAAAATTTTTTAATATTTCTTATGCATTTATTGAATTTGAAACAATCTTAAAACATATCTAATGCATAGAACAGTATATTATAAATATTGATATTATTTTACATGTATTCATAATTATGATTTGAAATATTGAATCTTAAATATATGTATATGTAAATATGCCATTTTACATTTCGTATTTTCTTTCTCCTTATTAAATTTTATTGGTTAAGTATTTTATAAAATTATGAATAGAAATGCTATTTACATAAACCTAATTATATTTATTCTATTTTTAATATACATTAAAGACATACAGTATATATATATATATATATATATATATATATATATATATATATATATATATATATATATATATATATATATATATATATATATTATATATATATATATATACTAATAAATAGAAATATAACTTTATAAATAAACTAATAGAAATATTAGTTTATTTATAAAGTTATATTTCTATATTATACTTTAATAAATTAATTGAAATATAACTTTCTAATCTATAAATATTAAAAAAATATTCGGGAAAATGAATCACAGTTCTTTATTTAGTATGAAATTTGGACGAAAAAAATCTTTCTTACTTAAAACATTGCATACCTTTTTATTTAATGAAACTTGGTTACCCTACATGCCAATATAATTAACAACAACAGAAGTATTTAGTTATACGTTTTTTTTATTATTCTTCTAATTACACTTTTCGAGTTTTATATTTTTCTTTTTATTATCTTAAGAAATATCAAATACTTATGACATTTGGAAATATTTTTTAAATCATTGCAACGAAGTAAAGCAAAATCCTTATTCATTTTAACCTAAAATTTTCAACATTAGTGGAAACACTGCACGATATGTTGTGAAACTGATCATTCACGAAAGATTTATAAAAAGGGATCAAGTTACAAAAAAAGATCGGACATTGTCTTCCATTATGTGGTAGATTCAATATTTACTTGCTCACCTTTCGCAGAGAATGGTAACAGCCCACGGACCACCAAAGAAAGACTTCTATCTTGAGGGAGTTAACACAAAACGTAAAATTCCGAAGGGTATGTCTCTTTCCGTCACAAAAGGGGCATCGGTAAATAACCAGTTCATAAAAGCTATACCTGACGTGAAGCCCCAGGTGAGTTGTAGAAGTAGGGGAAAAGTAGAAATATTTCGGGACTGTTAATAGTAGAAATGCCATCTCCTGTTCTTGTTTACGGCCCCATTGGGGTTGGATAAGTGAGTTGTCAAATACTGACCGCTGTCAGATTCATGGCATTTTGGGCGGTCCAGAAAGAAGCAATTTTTTACCGCTCTTCACAGTTAAGAGAACGCTGTTACGTTTTGATACTTTGCGGTACTGTTTTTCTACTTCATTATATGAATAGAATTTGTGAAAAAGGAGTGCGTTATTTATGAAGCAATTTTACCTTCCTTTATATAAAGAATAATTGACAGCATTTCTGGCTAAATTGGTTTTAGAAAAAAAGAAACATGTTAGGAAGTTTAGAAGACTTAATATTGTGGATTATATAATAAAAATGTAAGTACTATTATAAAAAATGTAAGTAAGAGATCATATATTCTTTTTATATCAAACACTAAAAAAGGATACCAGATATTTCCGCATTATAATATTTGAAAAGTCTATAGTCTATAGTGCAATAGTATGTATGAATGTAAGCACTTGAATAGCAAATTTTTAACAATATATTCGCATGACATAAAAGTCGTCGTAAACCAATTCTATTTCAAAATATAAAAGAGTTTGTTCAGGAAAATGGAAATTCCAGTGCTATTATAGGAATTGGTGTGTGTGTGTGTATATATATATATATATATATATATATATATATATATATATATATATATATATATATATATATATATATATAAAATTCAATTTTATTAAAAGAAAAATATCGAGTAAACAATAAAATGAAATCAAGTTATGTATTTGATATTTCAAATGCAAAACTTAAAAAAGTTTCAAAATACAATTTTAATTTATAAAAAAAAATGATCTTTTCCAAACTATCATTTTTACATACATTTCCAAGAACTAATTAAAATATCCTTTTTGGTCAAAAAATAAGCTTTCACAACAAATATGATGATTGAATTCTATAGAATACGATAAAATTTTCACTATTTGAATCCAAGGCACAATAAACCTTACAAAATCGTACAATTTTAAAATAACTTTCTGTAGTAACTCTGAAAGAAATTGAAGAAAAAATTGTGGCATCAAATCAACCAGTTACCACAGGCGTTGAATCGGCGGCATGAGAGCTCAAAGAAAATTGAAAACTTCAGTACTACCATTTACCAAACCGGGGAGCAGGGACAACAAAATAAGTTTTTTTCCCCTTATGTCTTCCAGGATAGTAAATACTACCAGGTAACCCAAGACCAGTTTGATCAATGAACAGTGGAGCTGTTGAATGATTGCATCTCCTGCTGTGCGCACTGGTTTCTTTTGGCATGCTACACAATGAAGGTTAGTTAACATATCACCGAGAATTGAAGAAGTGGTTTGATCTTGAAACCAATAGATTTTAAATACCAGAAGCTGTCTGGGAACATAAAGATGTCAACTGCGATGACGGGATTCCACAGGAAGGCGGCGTCGTGTCCCTCAAAATATATCGGCTATTTTTTTCCCTGCATTGAATATTTAAAGTATTAAAAAATAGTAATGATTCTATCAAGCTTAAGTAAATGGAATGTACTGTATATCGAGGATTAAAAAAACATAATCATTTCAACGAATAACTATTATTTTAATTTATTTATTAAAAAAATATTAAAATGCATCTTTTAATTTTTGACAAATGTTTTTTTCAATGAAAAAATACTACTTTAAAGTTTCTAATTTCTTAGTTATATTTTAAGGAAGATTTATTCTTTAAAAAAACTGTCTTATCGTTAACTGTCTATCTCATGTGCTAAAATTTCTTACCAAGAAAACGGTATTTTAGTAAAAGAACATTTGATTTTTTTGGATTCTTGAAACGAAGACAAACTTGGCGGCTCGGTTCATTAATTGGTAAAAACAGTCGTAAAAGCGATAGACAAAATATTTTACTTTATCAATCTGCCGCGCCGAGAGTCAGTTATCTTAATCAGTAATGAGGTAACAAACGCAGCGCCTGTGTGCTGAAAACGGCTCTATCCAACTAAGCTGAACGCTTTAATTTACGATAGTCTGAAAGTTACAGGTTTGCGATAGGACGCATTAGAAGATATTTTCAGCATTGTGTCTTCGGCTGACAATCGTTTCATTTACTTTACCGAAAACATGATTGAATATTCATACACCATTCCTCTACTGTAACTGTGCTTCTTTACTAGTTAAGGTAGCTCTATTATAAGTTAAATTTTCGAATATTATAAAATTATAGTCACTCTATATACTTTGTTAAACAATTACCCTAGTTATGCCTTTTTAGTCTATTAAAATTATAAATATTTCATTGATATACTTATCTAAACAACGTCAATAAGTTTTGCGCGAGTTTTCTTGAAGTAAGATAGTTGGAATTCGTCGTTTGCAGAGTTATTTCACCCTATTAAGGAATTCTAAAATACCCGTCCAATTATAAAAAAATCATGGAGTTAACCTCAAATGCCGCTTTTTCAACGTGCAGTTTTTATTTAATTTGTATCGAAGTACAATGCTTGATGATTTAGTTTTCTTGAATTTCCTTTAAGCAATACATTTTGGAACTTGCCACTTTAAAAATAAAATGTAATGTAGTTCTTTGAGTCTCAGAAGCCAAAGCCTAAAATCCATTTTTCGATGTTTTTTGATTTTTGTAAATTTTAATAACTAGAAATATTTTACTTCGTTAGAAAGAATCGTTTTATGCAGAGCTTACTACCCTAAAAAAAAGAAGTATTTAATATATTTTTCTGATCAAATTAATGAACCAAGAATTTAAAAAGTTAACATATTAAAAAACATGTTTTCAAATTTTAGTTATTGAAACTAACTATTTTGACAACTGAGCGATTAATTTATCACTTATATATTTATTATAAGATTTGTGTGTGCTGTTGTGACCATATTGTGCTCTTCTGTTTTAAATCAGATGGCTTAGGGAAACTATTGCTTCACTAAAAGTTAGTCTCCAACCTCCAGATTTTCTCTTCCTGTATCTTCTATATGTTTATTCAATTATTTATATTGAAATTTGCTTCCTAAGTTAGTATTCGTCCAACTTATTCTTGTTTAATTGGCAAGAATCAAGAACAGCATTTTAATGGCCAAATTACATAAATGCTAATGAGTCGATGTACCACCCATGCATAAGCGACGATCAATGTATTAATATAAAAAGAGAGAGAAATCTTTTTTTCTGTTATTTTTTGAAGTTATTTATTTTTATTCTAATTACATCTCCATCGTATGTAATTTAACTTTCAAGTTTTTTTCCTCATCACACTGTTATTGGCAGTGCTGCCATCTCTTGACAATACAAGTATTTATTAACTTATGTGATGTATCGAATCAAAAAATGACTTCTTTAAAACGCACCTAGTTACCATCAGACGAGTCGTTAAATTCAGCTATTATTAAAAGGTACTCAGAATATTACGAAATCTAAATAAAAACTTTTTCTTTTCTTGTTTTCCATGGAACACATTAATAAATAGAAATATTATTTTTTATGAGTTATTAATTTTAAAAAAATTTGATTTGTGTTTTGATGATATTTTATACTTTAAAAAAAACCACTTCTGAAAAAGAGAATTAAACTTAAAACTATTATTACTATAGATTAAATAAAATATTCTAACGTAGTTAATTGAGTGTTAAATAAACTCATTAATTAACAACTAATTTAGCATAAACTGATAAGTTTTGTTTTCCATTTGAAAATATAAATATATACTCATTACTATAAAAAATCTATCATTACTATAAAAAACTTCCTTCAAATGTGCAGTTTACTTTACAATATTGTCTCAAAATAGTAATGTAAAAATGCGAATTCCAGCAAATTGATATCAAATCGTTTCATAATCTTCCTCGGTGCGTATTTAATAAGTACTAAAACTTTAAATTAATTTTTAAAAAGAATCTTGAAATAAGGACAAAATAATAATATGCTATTAAAAACAGCCAAAACAATCGCCTTCATTTCTGTTGTAGGTACGTCTTAAATGTTTATCATTTTGTTGTGTAAAAGCAAAGAAGTAATTATTGAAAGTCAGTTGTTGAGTTCCAGTAATAACTTCTTTGCTTCCTCGCGCGCGCACACATACACACACACAAAGAATCATAAATAACATATATCAAAGTAGTAACTATATATTTGATATATAGTTTTCTGTTGTTGGAAAAATAACTTTGTTCTTTTTCTCTTGTGGAAGAGATTTTACGAGTGCCTCTTTTTTATGTTTAAAATCTAATTATAAATATTAAGTACTTTCGAGAAAAAATTAATTATATTCGCACATTTATCTTAATGTAATGTCAAAAGATTTAAAATTGGTCTTTAAAGGTAAGAAGTTTTGCTTAAGGATACATTAAGAGAACAGAAAATGGAAATCCACTTTTTTCCTCCATTGGAATTTATTTTTGTTCTCTCTCATTTGTGATATCAGACTTCCGTCGTCTCTCACTCTTCATAATCTTCCCTTATTGCATTCCTTTACTAATGCAATGCTCTTTGCAGTACACGTATTAAAAATAAAATTTGATAGATGTAATTTAGTCAAAAGATGTAGTCAATAAAATCTCTTATTCATTTTATATGGGAGTTACGTAATTTGTAATTAATTAAAAGCCAAGATTAGAAGTTCTTAAAAATTCCATATTTGAATCCCAGTAATTAATAAACACATCTTTCTAACCGGTAGCGAATATCAAGAAATGTAAACACTACTGTAAAATTATCTCAAAAGACTAATGCTTCGATATTTTTATGTAATTATACAATTATTTGATTTTGCTTATGAAGATATTGATAACAATTATTAAACATTAAAATCGTAAGAATTTCACAGATACATTTTAATTAGATAAATGTAGAGTACCAAAAATTTTGTGTTTATTATGAAACTATATTTTTTTTAATTTGTTTGCTTTTCTTTTAGTTCAACGGAAAGAAGAAGGCCCCATTGATGCGGCGCAAGGTATGTCTTTTCAAAGAGGGTTTCGGTGAAGACCACTACACAGTCATACAATCACTCCATGACTCGTCGTGGTACGTAGGCTTCAACAGAAAAGGAAAACCTTTGAAGGGAAGCCTCCATTCTGTTAAGAAGCATCGGAAGTGTTTCTATTTCATCAAGAGGGATCACACGTATGGTATTGATGATCATTCACCTCCAGGACCTATTAAAATTAAAAATCCTTGGAAATTAAAAGTCTTCTTACCAGAACGAACTGTAAGGCAAAGAAAAACAGTGCCAAGAACGCCTATTAGGTGAACATTTACACTAGGCTTCGCTTGTTAAAAATATATGTTAGGAATTCTTGAATGTTCTTTTTTGCAATTTCTTCCCTCTTTCCTAATGTTGCGGCTCAGCATCAAGGCCGGACCTTGAGAGTTTAAGGGTGATTATGAAATAAATTTTCATCCAAATGCTGAGTCAATCAATACAAGAACATGTTGCTGGGGACCGGCTATCACCTGTGAATGAAAGAAGTGCCAATTTTGTGTTCGTCTGAAAAATCCCAAAACTAAAATAAACATAGGCGGGCTTTCCTCACTATTACAGTGCATAATTAGGTGTTCATGGTCCCTATCGTAGGATAGAACCATTCGTGTATACGTAGATTTTTAAAAGTCAATGTTATTTATTCTCAGAATAGAAATTATTTATTGTGGTAGATCTTACAAACAAGCGAACAACTTCATAGGTTGTGCATTCATGTATATTTACTCTTTTTCATCAACATCTTATTCAGGTAATAGATGCTTTGTAATATCTATCTCACACGCATCAACATTTTTCTTCCATGCTATGCATAATAAATAAAATGGATCCATTTTCGGGCGTATAAGCAATCCACATCCGGAGATTCCTAGAACTCTATCTATGAGGAAAGTCCGCTTGCCTTCATTGCAGCGTTGCCGTCTGGCTGTAGAAGATAAAAGTAACGTTCCTGTATAAATATTGTTAACCAATTCTTGTACAGAAAATTTTGTTTGTTAGTGTGTTGTTCTAATCATGTGCCATCGCTAAAAATAATTAGGTGCTGATGGTTTATTCGCTTTCATGTATACTTAACATATTTCCTCCAAGTCATTCCAGAAATGTGGTCTTATATGAAAGAATATTATTTCCACAATTCAAAATATTAATTATTTCTTTTAAAATGAGTAACATAAAAAAATATTTCTTTCTTCTATTACTTGACTAATAGCAATTTTTCTCTTCTAATCTTTGTTAACACTGGAAGAGTTACAGATTTATAACACAATTTTGTATAAAATTTCGCTTACATGCCTCTGTTATTTTTTATTGATTTTAATTCTCTAAATCAAATGTTATATGACGTTTTTAATTATTTATTATTACAATAAATGAATAAATTTTTAAGGAATGTTTATAAATATTGTATGTTTAATCAGTTTAAATTTTAAATTTTTTTAAATTCAACAAATTCAGTCTTGCTGTGAAAAAAATCTGATATTTCTTTAATTAATTTTGAGTTGCTAGAAATACAATTCTATGTTACAATACATTAAGACTTAATTAAGTTATTTAATAAAATATGCAAACAAACTTAATTTTTTATGGAAACAAAGAAAATTAGGTTTTTGTTTTCAATTTTTTTCTCAGACA
Source organism: Latrodectus hesperus (assembly GCA_037975125.1). Classification (NCBI taxonomy): domain Eukaryota; kingdom Metazoa; phylum Arthropoda; class Arachnida; order Araneae; family Theridiidae; genus Latrodectus; species Latrodectus hesperus. The sequence goes on from CM075860.1 coordinate 38,657,221, forward strand.
TGTATATTTTTAGTTATATATGTTTGTAGGCAAGTTTTAAATCTTAAATAATATAAATTAAAATCTTAATCTGGAATTCCATATTTAATGCATTGCATTCTCCATGTTCATGTGTAATGATGATATCGTAATATTATTGTGCCTGCTAAATTTGTCAAATTATAGAAAAAATTCTCTAATTTTTTTGTGAAAAAATGCTTATTATGAAAATATTATATTTAATAATTTTGTCTACGACTGTTGCAACACATATATATATAATTATATATATATATATATATATATATATATATATATATATATATATATATATATATATATATATATATATATATATATATATATATATATGTATATATATATATATATATATATATATAACAATCGTAAACTTTGCAGAAAAACCTCTTTTTCAAAATCATATTTTTTATTCCTAGTAAGAACACCAAAACATCTCTCATATGTGCCGTTACCGTTATAAATGCACGCGATATTCCCCATCCTCTTTTAAATTCAAGATTAAACATATGCTCCCTCTTTTGAAAGCCATTAAGTAGGAAAGCGGGAATGGGGGAGCTTACGTCAATGTTGTTAAACTGCTAACATTGTTACCACAATATCTTTCCTTTTATTCATTTCAATAATACAGCATGTAAAAGGTGTTGTATTCTATGAATATTGAACTAGCTAACGGAAAAACGTGGTCATTTATTTGATAAATGACGGGTTTATCGCAATAGGCTTTGAATGTATCTACATGAATTTAAATAGATATATTTTCAGGATTGAAGTATGAAAATCGGTGAGCTTTTCCTGAAAAATTATAATGTCTGCACAAAAAATCGAAAAAGCTCTAGAAAATGTTTCTGGTCACTTTGTAGTATTATTTGTATGTGTTCTCTTAGGAAGCCTTATAATGCTTGATAAAAATAAATGGGAAAAAATGAACAATTGTGAGAGAATAAATCTCTTTATGATTATGTATTTAAACTCAGAAGACATGTTTTAAATTGAAATTTATGTTACAGTATTTCTTTGGGTCACGATTAATTTTGCATTAAATGAATTTTTAAAATAAGCACCTTATATTCCATTTAGTATAAATTCCATCTAAATAAGAGCTATGTTTTAATAATGCAAAGAATAAAATTTTGAATTCATAAATGTTTATTTTTTAGTGCAAAATAATTCAAAAATATGTTATTCGTCTTTTACAGATCAGATGAGAATGGACATAAAAAATATTGGCTTTTTATTAATTTTTAAATATTGCAGTTTGTGCGAATTATAAATTTTTCATAAATAACCCATACCAATCTTGAAAAATTTTAGATAAGAAATCAAAAGGAGAATATATAAGAATACTTCAAATAAGCTTATCATAAATGCGTTATAAATATCCAGTTTTCTTAATGTTGTTGTTGTTTGTTGTTGTTTCCAATCCCCGTGATCAGCAAAGCTAGATCGGGTTAATTATTCAACACATAATTGATTATTATATTTTGCTTATTATTTATGGTATAAAATCATATGTATTAAGCTCTGAAATGAAATACTTTAATCATTAATGACCTTCATATTTTAATGCTTAGTTAATATATTTGTTAAAACTGAATTCAAACAAAGAAAAGTGCACTATATTGTTACAGATGAATATAATAGTAAAATAACATCTCATTGATATGTAAACTACGAACTAATTTATTTCCTCAATTTTTATTTATCTTTACACCATGATGATAATATGAAGTATAAAATTAATATTTTCGAAGATATTCTCATCATAAATCAATGAATTCACCATTTATGCATAAACTGCATTGTTATGGAATCGGAAAAGTAATGAAAATATAGCTACCAAATCTCCTTCCCAGATTACACACAATTTACCATATTCTTTTATATAATTCAATGGTATACTTTCAGAATGATAAATGGATTTTGGAATAGATGTAACAGAACGCTTACTTTTCATTAAAATGCAACAGATGGTAAAGCGTCATTCCACTTGAAGGGATAATCGTAAATGTTGCCAACCCCCACACTGTAATGTCAATAAAAGATACTAAAAACGGGCCAAGTGGAGGGTAAAATAAGGGTTTTTCCGATTAATACCCATTTTGTCATCATCACGTGTTTTGTGCCCAGAAACAGCTGGTCATACTACTCGTCACCGTTGATAATGTCATTGCCTTTTCGTTTATTCGCTGGGATCAAAGATAATTTGTTTTCACAGTCTTTATTTTAAATCGAAAATATTTGCAATGAAGAATTTTCAAGTAAATTTTTAAGGGATTTCTAATGAATTCTTCCACTTCAACCCTTCTGTTCTTACAATTAATTTTGCAATTTATTTTATTGCATATAAAATACTAAAAAAATCATCGGGATTTTACCTTTTGAATGTTATCTGTGCATCTGCGCGGTCATAAAGGCTCTTATTGTAAATAACCTGCCGGCATCACCTGTAAGATGCGCCGTGGCCTCTTTCCAACAACAAATATAGAACTCTTTAAGAGCTCTAAACAAACAGAAAAATAACATAAAGAGAAAGGTGTTGTAAAAGTGTCTCATTGCCACATCCGTGTTTGATTTAGAGCGATGTTGACATTGTTCCGCTTCTGTTTACCTAGTACCCCCCGTAGAGGCCGAGGTTTTTCACTCGAGAAATCTCAGGTAAAGTTCCATGGGTGCTAAAATACTCAGATAAAAAGAAATTTTATTATTTCCTTTTCTTTAGAGCAGTCATATTTTAAGCATTGTGTGTCCACACTGTTGCTTTCTCATATCGTTAAACCTACAATCAATTCGGGTAAAATTTTAATATCTGTAGCACATTCTAACTCTATTTTACAATAGTTTTCTGAAAAAAACTAGCAAATATGATAAAGAAACAAAATTCCAAGAAAATCGAATATATATATATATGCAACTAATCAATACATATCTATTTACGTGTTATTGTTCTCCTTATAACTGCTCATTTTTTTAAATTTTGGTAGTAATCTCATATTATACAACATATAATATAATTCACATTTTACTTGTTCCCCAATCTTTCTTACATATTTTCTTTTCCAATCTTAGAATGAATGTTTCATCACAGAATCTTTGCTTATTCTTTTAAATATCCAAATGTCCTATTTTTGGATTAAAAATATTAAGAAGAATAGAAATGGGGGAATATATTCGCCAATATAAACATTACCTTCTTAGTGCAAATTAAATTTTTTAGAGAAGAACACGTCTAAAAAATCTCAAGAAGTAAGGAAATTCAATCCTGCAAGTACACGAAGAGCAAGTACCAAACACCTGTGCGTTGTTACAGATTCTACTTCTCAGAAGAGAGCCCTCTCACCCCCTCTCTTCTCCATTCAAGGGAATTGGAAGGGTCTGAGGAATCCCACCAGATTCGACCACCCATGAGACAGCAGTGCTTGTGTCTTTCAATGAAGTCTTTAATTACGATTCAATTTTGAAATGTCCTTGTAATGCATTGCAATTTGGTTATAAGCCTTGTTTTATTTTATTGGAGCTTTTTAACTTTGATTTTAATCACGTTAGTATACTGAAATCTTATATTAATCGCTATATATTTCTTAGCAGAAAAAAATTGTTCTTAATTCCTTAAATCTGTTAATTTTTAAATAAAGCCTTCATTGCAAGTGTAATTTCGAATAAATTTTGAAAGTATGTAAAAAAATTATTTTATATATATATATATATATATATATATATATATATATATATATATATATATATATATATATATATATATATTACTTTTTACTAATTGCTTGAATTAAATTTTTTTTTTTAGTTAGAATTACAAATTCTAAAAAATATTCGATTTTCTTACTTTTACTAATTTCATTATAGATGTTTCGTTTAATACTTTGTCTAAATAAGGTTGATCATAGATTTAAAATTAAATTATTTTCAGAGTTTGTGGCCAAATAAAATGCCACATGTGCCACATTTCAGAGTATGTGGCCATTTAGAAAATAAAGTAATATTCGTTGCAAAACTGCCCCTCTACCTGGTCTGTACCTATGATAAATTATTGCCAGTTCCTCTAATGGCTACTACTTGCCTATTAAGGGCGGGCTTTCAACTTACCGCCGTGCCTGTTCTCTCCTCTTTGAATTGTTCGGAATGAGAGGTTGAATTCTCAGAAAAATCTTGGACCAAGGGTCATTATTCACAAGTTCTGTAGGCAGAGAGGGGGAAAAGAGAAGAAAAATAAAAAAAGGTGGAAGAGGGATCATTTTCCCACTTTTCTCAGGTATATATATTTTCCCCCGTTCGACCGTTGACTTGGAACGAAAATGAGTTTTACAGTTTAAAATATTACTTTGTTGTGTAATTTCTGAATTAATTTAAATAATCGCTGTTTTCTGTTTTTAAATAAAATATCGTTTTGAAAATTCAAATTGCTCTATAAACTTTTAAAAATTATCCTAGTTGTATGCAAAATTTTTATGGGGAAAAGAGGTATTTTGTTAAAAGTAAAATAGATTATAAAACCTCAAAAGTATTTTATTATTTTATTTAATCTCACACTATTCAATTTTTTCTTTAAAGAACCACAAATTACATTGTGTAATGTTAAAGTAACTGTAAAAATTACATTTATCTTATGCATATAATATTCTTTTTGTGTTTATGTCTTTTAAATTCCTCTTAAATAATTTTTTACGAATTTTTTCATTCCTTATATAAAATAGCTTTTTTATGATATAAGCTACGAAGAAAAAATTAAAATTTAAAATAAACATTTGTTGCTTTACGAGAACTAATGTTATTCCATATTATAAAATATTTATCTTCTTGAGAATTATTTCATTTAATCCAAATGTGTTTCAAAATAAGATAGTATTATTATCAATTCTGCATAAATTAAATAAAAAAGTTTGAAACAATAAAATGCAATGTATTAATATAAAATGGAATTCAATTTTTTTCCAAATTTTTCTATTGTTTGTATATTATAATGCATATTTGTTGAAAATTCTTAAAAATATTAAATAAATTAAATTAAATTAAAATTTAATTGTTTCAATTAATAAATTTTTAATATTTTCCTTATAACCTTTCGAAATATTTATTTAAGAGAATTTTATTTTTGTTTTCAAAATAATTTTATCTTTAAAGAATGTAAAAATTTTTGATTTACAACAATTCAAAAATTTTTCATTCTTTGTGTAATATTTTTTAAAACTATTTTTGATAAATATTTTTTTAAATCAACTAGTTTTTGTTATATTATAAGATATTTAAAATCAAAAATAGAAATTCTGTTGGATGGCCACATCTCATTTGTATGTAAATATGTTCATAAGATGGAATATTTATTCAGATTGTTTTATAAGAAATAATAAAGCAGACATATGCATTTTCATTGAAAGCATTTTTGAATTCCTTTTTTACTACCACTAACACAACCTCGAAAACTGAATTCAATGTAATTTTATTTCCAATAAGATAAAAAATAACTTTTAAACGAATTTTTGAAAATTATAATTTTGAAAATTAAAATTTTTTGTTTTGCGAATTAAAATTTTAAAAAAGGAAAGCTTATCTTTAAGAATTTTAATAGCGTTTTCAATTTAATTTTCTAAAAGTATAAATACACTTATAACAATAAATTTCTGTTTAGGGACTAAATAACTTATATTTTATTCGATATTAACAACAAAGATATTTAGTTATATCACGAATTTTTATTAATATGGCTTGAAAAAATTAAAAACAGTGTTATATTATGAAAAAAATGATACAACTTTCATAATAATCATATGATAAAGATTGAAGTCTAATAATTTTAAGGAACAGAATCCACTATAAAAACACCAATTTATAAATATTGTAGCATAAGAAAATAAACTTTATATTTGCTTATACTTAAAATTAAATTACTATTAGGCATCAACTGAGATAATCAGTTCAGATGCGTTAAATTGTATTTAACTTCCTATCATTCGTCATTTAAACAAATTCAGAAACTAGAGAAGAGGTACGAGAACGGGCACTCGACGAAGCGAAGGAACACAAGGGAGAAAATAAACGCATTTGAAAAAAAATAATAAAAGAACACAAGAGACAATAATTTAATGAAACAAATTGAGAAAAGCCAGAAAGAAACTGAAAAATGTTAAGTATTAATAAATCATAAAAATGAGAGAAGAAACAAGTGAAATATATGCAGATCTCTCAATGTGTACTTATATTTAAATTTATTGTTCCTTTAGGACTGATGTATCTAATAAATAATATCAAGCTTATTAAAAAGTATAGAAAAGCATTTTATATCTTAAAATATAACAACCTAGCAATTATAAAAATAATCGCATCCTAATTATGATTTTACATATTCGGGATAATAATATTTTAAATTACATGTTCAAAAATTTCAATATTTTTAGTAAATGTTACTAAAAGAATCTAAGAATTAAAAAATAAAATTATAAACTCTTTGTTTTATAATAATTTTTTTTTCAATTTAAAATTGGTCGAATGAAAGTTATGTAACTTAAAATACTAGTGCATTTAGAAAAAAATATCAATGATAAATATTTGTGAAAATTTAAATATCTTAGGACTTTTTGGACTCATTATCTGTAATTTGAAAAAACATTTATTTAACTACAATGTAATTGCATGCTTTCTTAGCAATTTTCAACAGTTGAAATATAAAAATAATCACTTTTATCTGTTCTGGTGAATTAATAAAATTGACTGCATTATGTATTACATTAAATAGAAATATATAAAAAAATTTAAGTGCGTTAAGCAAAGAAATAAAATATTGCTTTTTGCTTTAGAGAATGTTTTTTTTTTTCTTATTTTTTATTTACAAGTTTGCTTCCGCTAAAATCAAATTCTTTTAGTGCTTTTTACAAATAGGATCTAAAATACTATACCAGTGATCTAAAATCCAAATTATCTAAAAATAAAGTATAATTACTTAAAAAGAAATTCGAAGTTTCATTTTACTTTTTTCATTCAAGAAATTTCTTTCTTCATTCAAGAAATTCAAAGAAAAACTTTCATTTCATAAAACTAATTCTAAAAGGCAAAGGTTGAATGTTTTATATAAAAATATGTCAGTACTTTAATGCTTATACATAAACTATAAAGTAAGGGAACTAACGGAAAAATGATAATTCAAAAATATTCAATTAAATTAAGCGAAATAAGGTAATATTATTTATTATACAACTTGTATCTTAAGAACCAAGAAAATGAAAAGCGCAAAATTTAATCATGCAATTATTAAATTTCATTATATCAACTGGAACATTTTGACTAATTTTGAACATGGAAATGAAATAATTAAAACACCTCTTTATATTGATTATGGTCAGTTCAAACCACGCTTTTAATTGCACAGAATGTCTCGTGTTGTTTTTGAAGATTTCAAAGAATTCCACACGTAACAATTCCACTGATCACATAAAGCCTTTATAATCTATATAAGTTTTGGGAAGTTGGTAGGAAATTAGCAAATTGCCTTTAGAAAATATTCCCATACCTGCACCATGGGAATAAAGTAGATAGAGAATAATAGTCACTTATTTAAGTTAAAATTTTTCCTGCAGAAACTGGTTCATGAGTTAGCAATGAAAGAACAAAATTTCATGAAATGGAAGTACCTTAGTTTGAGTGAAGTTCCCAGATTCAACTTGCATTGAACAACAAGAGATGGATTTAGCTCTTCTACTTGTGGTATGCACGTCTACGAGATAAATACTTGGAAATTTTACCGGCTTTTTACCTTGCGACCTATGAATATCATCAATTATTTATAAAAAGTACTCTTGTAAAACAACCTGCGGCAGATACACATATTGATTAAAACAGTTTTCGACTTTCCATTATGCGTTAGGCGATGAAAAAATTATCAAGATTTATCCACCCTTATCGCCAGTGTACGAATGAATTATAGGAACCATATATTATTTCTGTTACTCTAAGCATTGGAAGATAGGTTTATTCTGTACAAGAACTTAATCTCAAACATATGAATCCTAACCATAGAAGACAATTTGTTTTTCTTCATTTATAAATATACTGATAAACACACAAAATGCAACTCCAAGGAAGACCAGAGTAACATAGCAAAACTCATTTGGCAGGTAATAAGTAACACAAAGATCAAATGATTAAAATCATAGCTCCTTATAAAGTCTGGATGATGACCAAATCAATAATTGTTGCGGTACGAGAATACTTCCTTGTATTTACCCCAGAATTGCTTCTATCTAACTTTTAGATAGAAGCAGCCGGAAGGGAATCTTCTTAATTTAAAAGCAGGAACAAGCAGAAAACCCCTCAAAATTTGACCTGCTGCCCCCAGAGATATCAGTTCACCTTGAGATCACAATCTATTTGACATATACCAGCTGCTTTTAATGAACACGATGGACTTTTAATTAAATTGGGATTCGAGCTCATTATCTTCCGATAATGAGAACAATGCCCTAACTAACGAGAGAACACCATGGCTTTTAAAATCACTAGTTAGTGTACCCGTAATTGTTGGCTATAATCACTGCCAGCATAAGTAAAAAATATTCTGTATCTTTGACGTACAGCAACCCATGTGGCTTCCACGCATTACAAAACTTGTTCTTAATATATGGTGTATCTCGGACCAGTTATTGTGCAAATATGGAGTACACATTTTCATTTGGCTATAGATTTGAAGAACAAACATGAGTAGAACATGAGTAGTTAATGTGGCCACCCATTGTCCTGTAGGAATAAAGTTGATGGCAATCTCTTAAGATATGGGAGGACCACGAGCACCAATACTACAGAGATGTTGCGATGACTATTCAGAGTACCAACGATGCGTACAAAAAGACCTAGGAGTGAAATCCTATACCATTCCAAATTATGGTTGCAAGAGTAATGTGATGAATGACGCAACAATTCAGCTATCTCTTATTATAGTGTCTTCAGACTCAAACCCAACTATCGTAATGTTACAGGCAGAAGCGAAATTCGTCACTAAAAACATTGTTTCATTTCTTTGTTCATGCCTGTCTTTCATTTTACCATAGGTGACAGAAGTGCTTTTGATTTGAGTCTATAGAAAAAGAGGCAATAGACGTCTTACGAATGTTCCACTTAACTACAAACAACGTAGAATGGTATGAACACCCCGAATGATGGGTTACAGGCAGAATCTGTAGTGCTCTGGTTCCTGATGCCACTAAGCTTCTCATTGCAATCGGTGGTACAATGAGATAAATGTTATCAGTCCTGCCATTCAAATGATTTTTCCTATATCCGGAAATAACAGATCTGTATCACAGTTGTTTATTATCGTTTAACACGATCAATGATTTTTCTGAAGGATAATCCGCAATTCTTATAGGTTACTATTCTTCCACGGTCAAGCTCAAAATCTTGCTCGAAAGAAGCAACGTGCTATATTTAAACAGCTTAAGCAAAAAACACAAGGAATAACAATAAACATACTTCAAATCAGTAATCTCTTCATCTTTATATAGAATTTGCATGTGGCAGTATATTCACCCGTGATGTGTATATGCTCTGCAATGCTATGGTTTTTACATGTCATAGCTGCAAACACGATATAAATTTCATTTTATTTGCATGTTTCTTTGAGGGTATTGCAATTTGAGTAATCAGCAGTATAAATGTTCTCGATTCAGTAGCTGTGGCTCAATAGAATTTGTTTTATCCTTACAGATGCAATCGCTAATCTCTGTCAAGTTGGAAAATAGAACATATTGCTTTCGAAACTTATTTAATTCAACTAAACTTTTTTGATAAATCATATATAAATATTATTACAAAGTTTTTCGCTATTTTTAAAGAATTTATAGATCGAAGAAAATTGCAAAGCTTGGTTTATAATTCTTCCATTTCGACTGTATTCCTGTTATTATTTGTTTATAAAACTCATGTTCCTTACGGTTAAAATGCTAATAATAAACTTTATATTCAAATCATTATAATTACTGTGAGAATTGGGTGGTTAGGAATTAATATATAGTATTATTCAGAATAATCACCTGGGGCTTGAGCAGCCACCAGGCGCGTCGGCAGGTTGTGGATCGCCGAATGTCCTGTAGGAATGACAGGATAGTCTTGAATATAGAATCAGAGGCCGCGAACGAGCTCCCGTAAACCCTGGTGTTATGCGATCCGTGCCTAGGGCTAATTGGCACCGCGGTATTGGTGTCTTAACGGAGCCTCTAGTTGCCTGGCGAACTTCTAGAGTAATTTGCCTTGCCCAGTAACTCAGGCAATGCTGGGTGGACTTATATTACCTGAGCTTATTAATTGTTATCTTGTGGCTGAAAAGACACAAGAAATAACAAACCTTTCTGCATTTGTAGGTGAAGCCTCTGAAGTAGACCTTGCTGAAAAAGACAAGGGAACTTAGAGGCAATCTAGTAAAGGGGCAGCAATGAATCCTTCACTTGAGGTAGAAATGACCTCCAAACCATCTTCTTCTGGTGAAAGTCAGGAAGCTATACCCTTAGCATGACTGACTTTCTGACCAGATGGGACTGTTTCAGCAATACCCTATCTGCTGGAAATGTCATACGCAAGAGGAATCAGCAGAGCATATCATTTACGAATGTAAGGCTCTTGTCCTTCCTAGACTAACTTCTTTAGGCATCATCCATACTAGAGAGTTACACCTAGACTCCATTAAAGGGTTATCAGACTTTATTAATAAAGTAGGTGACCCGAGCAACTGGAACTAAGAACTCTGGGTTTGGAGTTAATGGTACAAAATGCTGATAAAAGCAGAGGTGCCTAATGACATACAAACCCAACTCTAAGAAGAAGAATCAAATTTTCAAGCAAAAACAAACGCAACTAAATAAAAAAAAATTTAAGGGGTAAAATCCATTTCGATGAAATGATTAATTATTTTTGAATCTTAAGAAAAGTTTTAAGTTTAAAACGGTAAAACATATTGAATTAAGTGGAAGAAAAGAATGAAAAAGGTTCTTTCTGAAATAAGTTCCACAGGAAAATCAAGAAAAGAAGAAATAGCAAATATATAATCACCAGTAGATTTTTTCAAAAGAAAAGGACTTGGCTGTTAATCTAAGGTATAAAGGTACACATGAAAAATAATATGACAACTTAAATAAAAAAAATTTTATTTGTATTTTTTAAATAAAGAAAATAGTTCAACATTTGAAATGCAGATAAAAATTTTCGGGGTCAAATATTTTCTCAAGTATTTGGTAAAAGATCATAACTTTAAAACACACTTACAGATAGAGATAGATTATAATTGAAAAATAGAGAAATTAGAGTGTAGAAATTTTTTTTGAAGGATTTCAAAAATAAATAAACCCCAACAGCATTTTCTGAAGTATCAACAAATACATAAAAGGGTAATTTAGTATTATATAATTATAATAGTGTGATTTCAAAATCATCATTCACTTTAATATCATAAAAGTATTGTGATACTTCCTTATTCCATTCTCATTTATAACTATTCTTCAAAAAATTATTTAAAAAATCTTTAAATACAGTTAATACTAATGTGTAATTTGTTAAACATACTTATTGATCTAAGAAACATATGATACTTAAGTATTATAAGAAGACTACATTTTTTTAACAGTTTCGATTTTGACATTATCTCGGGTGATTTACTATTTGAGATCTCAGTCCTTAAAAAGTTTCATCTTGATTAAATTATAATATATTGAGATTAAGAAATATTGATGAAAGTTTTTCATAAGATGTAAAATACCATTTCACACAGAAGAATAACTAGGATTTTAATAAAAATATAGTAGTCTATAGCTGCTTAAAAGAAAGTATGGATTTTTTTCATTATCAAATAGGTGACAAATACCGATTCCAGCATCTGAATTTATCTTAAAAACATATTTAAGATGGGTTCAAACCTCCTAAAATTATATCAGAAGTCTTTATCATTCATCTGTATTTTGCTGATTGCAATTTTCATTGCTATCCTGATGTAACTAATAAAATAATTTAAGAAGTTTGGTCACACAATCTACTTCATAAGTTTCTGTTCTAGTCATAGATCATCAAAACAATGAGATGTAAGAAGTAATGAAATATGTCATAGAATAGATCGAATTAAAAATAAGCCTCGTATTCTTCAATAACATATTTGCTCAGATACGAGCTCCTTCAATTCCTTAAAAAAGAAAATTAAAATGCTAATTTTGATTAAAATTTTTAAGTCAAAATAAACCTTCGAGAATTTTAACTCTATGAAACAACTCAATATTTGATTAAAAATTTTGTCTTTAATAATGAGAATTTTTCTTCTTTTAAAATAAATTTTAATGTTTTTTGTGAGTGAGAGAGAAAAGTGTTAATTTTTATATGGGCACAAAAACATTGTGTGTGTGTTAGACATCGCATCACCAATTTTTGCCTTAGACAATAATAACAAGTAATCCACATAGCCAATTTGTGTTTTATATAAGTGATTATATAAAAACTTTCAAAAAGATTTTTACAGCACCACATAATAATTCAGGTTAAGGAATATTTTCTTGAGAATAACAATTAATCATCATTGTCGTCACTCTAAAAAAAGAGCATTTATGAATCAAATCTTTTGATTTCCTTCAGAAACAGAAGGTGTAACTAGTAGTATATCCCCCCATTAGCGACTTTTTTTCATCGCCAAGTATACGCATGTATTTAGAATGGCAAATTTCCCAAATTTCCAAAAATATCCATTTAAGAAACTTTTAAATCACATAATAGCATAAAAAATCTAAGAAAATATTAATGGAAAATGAATAAAAATCTGTTATGTTGGGTTTGGCTTCTCTCCAAAACAACCGATAAAAGAGGTAAGTAAATAACAATAATAGACTTACATCATATGACGTTAAGAAGTCCATTATTATTAAGTCAAAAAATAAGTCCCTGTCGAATATGCTAGGTGATATTTTCTGTATGATGCATCCGTTCTATAAACTGTGTTAAATTTGAATACAATAGGTTACAATTAGTTCTGGGGGTAATACTTATTTCGCCATTTTATTCGCTTTTCTCCAATCCGTGCATGCTAGTTGCACACTTCAGTGAAACAAATTTTGTAAAACGTTAATATGGTAAAGTAAAAATGGTGATTAAATTTAAACTACAGAGTTATTTTGGCAAAAAAAAAAAATTGGCAGTTGTCAATGCTACAGTATAAACTGATTTATTATCATGTATATCATTCCTTATAAAACAATTCTGAATACAAATTAGTCTTTCCACGATAAAGCTCTTTTTTCTTTGTCAAAATACTATTTTTCATTTATTTGCAAAAAATACTCAGTTTAGTCAATCGTAGAAGAATCTGCTACGGTTTTCTTATTATCAAATGTAAAATTAGAAAAAAAATCCAATGCCTGACGGTAACTAAGATTTAATGCTTTTTATTCTATTGATTTAAAAAAGAATATGCATGAAAGTTGATTGATTTAAAAAAAATACAATTTAATTAAGAAGCATTTTTAAAAACTTCGAATTTAAACGTAGAACAAAAATTTTGAATTGAAAGTAAAAACAAAAGCTTCGAACTGAAAGTAAAGCAAAACCTTCGAAATGAAAGTAAAACTAAAACTTCAAATGCTGTTGACACTGCAAAAAAACCGTATATTTATTTGAAGCAAAAATAATGTAAAACACGAGAAAAACTATATCTGGCAATAAAAATAATCTGTAAAGCAACAAAGATTCAAATTGGCAACATTATTATCAAAACAAAGGATGATCGATTTGGCGAGAAATCTCTTGAGGGAGGGGATATCATACTCATACCCAGATGGTCTATTCCACTGGATATTGTCTTTCGCCATAGAAATTAAGAAAACATATTGAATAAACAGTTATTGCAATATTTTTCATAATTTAATAAAGAATAAACATTCTATAATAACCATTAGCAACGTTTAATTGGCCATCAAAAACAATTTTACAAATTTTCTTTTTTGGAGCACATTTCTTTGCTTGTGTTCACTGTTTTTAGATAATTTTACTTTTGGCACTGGGTTTAAGTATAATTTGTTCAAATTAAATCATATATGAAATCAGAGCGATAGCCGTCCAATTGCCACCTTGGTTAATTCTAGTATGAAATCTCTTCAAAACTCTCAATCATTTAAAAGCACTTACAGAAGTACTGGTATCGTCAGAGCATTAACCAAATATAAATTGAGTCTAAAAGATTATATAATATATGCACCTTTTTCTTTTAATAGTTATGGAGCTTAAAATACAATTTTTTTAATATAAAATTTTAAACGGTGAAAAACATGGTAGTTTAACTATCAACATGACATAAAAATAAAAAAGAGTTGTAATGATCATTTTATTGATCATAGTTTGTTCAAATATGTTTTGAAATTTAAAGATAATTGTGATTTATTCTTTTTCTGGATATTTTCACTTGTATTTATTAGAAAACATAAAACAATATGTGTATAAAATATAGTAGATTTCATAGGAAATTTAAATCAAAATCATTTTGACAAATATAGGGCATTTTTTTAAAATTTGTTTCTAGCAATCGGCCATTTCAAAGAAATTTCTAAACGGCCCAATAATTTTGGTGAGATCAACTTAAACGTAAGTATACTTTTAATATTGAGTGATTTAAAAAAATATTATGTAAACATTTTTTTTTCCATATTTTGGATTTATATATAAATATACAAGTAATAAGCATTTTTTAGTTATTTAAAACAAATTTAAGAATATTTATAGAAATCTTTTCGATTTACATAATAAATATTCAGTTTATGAAAAAATGGCCACTCATAAATTAAATAAGCAATCATTTAATTTTTTATATTAATTTAATATTACAGGCTTTTCATTAAATGAAACTTAAGTATTCTATGTTTTCAAGCCATGCATTCACTGATCTACAAAAGTAATAAAATAAAACTCTACAGTTCACATATTTTCTAGCATAATAAAGTAATGTTCTGAAAATAATTAATAAAATAAATTTTTCTATTTACCTCTAAATTTCATCCAAGTTCTATTTTCATTTGTTTTATAGCAATTCATTGTAATATTTTTCATAACACAAAAATACGCAAAACGATTTTTTTAGAAAGTTCTATTTTCTTTTATCCTTTAAATTAAACTTGTACTCTAAAAAATCGTTTGACATTCTACATTTAAAAGTTTTTACCAAATTAATTTTTAGGTATGAATTTGCTTTTTTTTATTTACATTTAATTTAAAGAAGAATTTTAATTTGTGTAAAAAGTGCTTAAACAAAATTATTTTTTAGAAATATAAGTTTCTGATAATGGTTTCTGCTGAAACATGTATTGTGATAAATGGTAAAATAATTCACCATTCATCATAAAAGATTTTCATACAATTTACCGATAGGTGGCACTTTTGATTATCAATAAGAAAATAATTATTGAAAAAATCTTAAAATTCTATTCTTAAAATCAAGATTGTTTTTTCAAATTTAAAGCGTTTGCATGCATTTTGTTTATTTTGAATTTTTAAGTTTAACTATCAATTCGTTTTCAGTCAATGCTAAAGAAGTGTAACATACATATGTATAACGAATTTATTATTTAAAAATTGTGCACCATATTTAATTTTAATAATAATATAAAGAAGAATTTCACAGAAATCTCAATTAGATACTTGCATATGACGTCATCGAATTCTCGCGGACGAAATTGTCTACTTATTTTCTAGAGGGAAAATGAAATTAAACATCAGTTACAATTGATCGTATGAAATGTTCACAGTAATCCTTGATGAATAAATATTAACCGTTTGTATACAGAAATGAAGAGAAAAATAAATTGGAATTGCACATGAGTATAGACTTCTGGTAAAAATATTTCTATTTATACATTCAATTTTCTTGAGTCTCAAATTAAATTTAAATTCCTTTTATCATTCGCCTTATATTAAAAATCTATAAATTGGTAAAAAATATACGTT
The DNA here is from genome assembly GCA_037975125.1 of Latrodectus hesperus. Taxonomy (NCBI): domain Eukaryota; kingdom Metazoa; phylum Arthropoda; class Arachnida; order Araneae; family Theridiidae; genus Latrodectus; species Latrodectus hesperus. The sequence continues at coordinate 38,673,196 of CM075860.1, forward strand.
GATTATTTAAAGCATCTAGTATTATATCAATGAATCTCACTCATTGCTTACTATAATTTTTTTAAATTTAGTAACTTCATTTTATTGATGAGTTTTCATAGTGAAAAATTTATAAAACTTACAAGTTAAAGATTAATTAAATATTATAACTAAATATTTCCTTAAAATTTCTTTAAAATAAGAATAAAATAAAAGGTTACAAGTTTTTTTGCTAAAAGTAATAAATTTTGCATAATTCAACATTGAATCTTGAATTAAGCTAAATATATGGTGAATATTTTCAACATTTGTGGTAAAAAAGAATAATGTAAAAGATTTGAATTAAATTATGCTTTCCAAAAATAAAATTATCATGGATTAAGTAATATTGTGCATCTCCCTAGATATCTGTTTTAATTTACAGATAAAGCTGTAACAGTCCAACAGTGTTAGGAATTGTCCTCTATATTTAAACAAGGTTCAGAAAATTGCATTTCAGTATTAGAATTTTTTATACACTCATAAGATTTATAGGTAATAAGAAAAACCAAGGAATACTCCTCTATATTGATCAACGTGTATGAAGTATATAAATTAATTATATTGCTGAAAAATTTTCACAACATTTTTGATAACAATAGATGCAAGATTTAATGCTTAAATATAGATAAAAAAATATTCACTACACAAGCATATTATTGAGACAAAGTATCTGCACATATGAACACTTTGATTTGGTTATTCAGATGCCGAAATAAATTAAAGCAGTGCAAATCTGTCTCTTGTCTTTTATTGTTGGTAAGCAATGGAAAACTTCCAATTTGAAAATGTTAGCATTAAAAACTATTCTTAATTGATTTTTAATAACACTGATATTTCTTTTACAAACATTTTAAAGAAAATAAGATGTTTTTCTTATGATGATGATATTTCCTATAATTGTTACTGTATTTAGTATGTTTTAAAAATATGAAAAGATGTTTTATTAATCAGCATGAAAAATCTGATTAGATTAATTCATAAGCTAACTTTAAAACTTTAAAATCTGAGTAGACGATAATATCCAGCAGGTGAAGGGAGATCTATGAAAAGGAGAATGGGAGATCTAAATATACGGAATGCACAAGAGACACTTTTGAAAATTGATAAAAATGGAAAAGTGAAGTAAGAAAATATTGTTTTCTAAGGAATAGAGTTAGAAGAAAATCAATTTTTCAGTGTAAAAATAAATATTCTTTCAAAAATCAGACAAGTATTTGGGAATTATATTGGAAAAGTAGATTTATCCAATAAAACAATGAACGGCCTATCATTTAAAAGAGCCAAATGTAGATAATTTATAATTAAAATTTATTCAAAGAGCCATTTTTTAACATAACCTTTGCTTTAGTAGAAGACATTATCACAGAATTAATTAGAATTAAAAGTACACTCTTAAGCTTGCCTTTGCTAAATAAGTCTTAGTTTTACTTACAGTAAATTAAATAAAACTTGGTATCGTACTTATATAAAGATAATAATATTTATTTAAAAATATCACTATATATAGAATATAATGTAAAAGGTATTTTTAAAAATAACTACAAATACTTCACTAATGTTAACATTGGACTTGCATTTCCTTGGAAAGTAAGGGTAAGTCAGGTTTGTATAATGTAGTTTTTAAATTGAGGCACGGTTCTAAATTATCATCGATAATGCGATTTCTTAATTTACTCATGATATCATCCATGCTTGAAAATGATTTTCACCCGAAGATGTAGATTCAAATAAGGAAAGAATAGAAAAAGCTAGTTTTTTCAGTTGATCATATGAGTCAGGAATACTATTCCACACAAGTGTTAAAAATCAACATATTTTCCCTCTCCAGATCTTTTAAAGCAGACCACTTGTATTGTAAATTTAGTTCTCTTTTTTATCTCATGTAGCTCTATATTGGCACAAATACACTCGAATTTTGAACTCCATAATTCTTTACTTTTTAAATCAACAATTGCATTTCAAAACTGCCAATATCAGTATTAAAGGAAGGGAAGATTAAGTTATTTTACCGTGACATATTCAGAGGCATGATTATTGGATTACGAATCGTTTTGAAGGGATACGGAATCATCGATATTTGCTTGGCTTATCGAAAACTGTTTCCAAATGACTAATGGAGAAATGATTTCGCCGCCAAAATCATCAAACTTTTTAAGGGAATGGTTTCGAAACAATTTTGCAACATTTGTCTGCTGTAGACTCTGTGCTATTTTCGCTTTCTATAAATGTGCCCTTTCTTTATAGCCTTGTGTTTCAAAAATCTTTACTCTTCTCTAATAGCAAGAAAATAAGTAATATTCCGTGCCTGGACTAAGCATTTTGGAGAAGAGTAGTAGAGGAGGAGCAAAGAGCCCAGCGCGCGAACCGCAGTTTGGTGACCACTGCAATAAAACATTTAAAAGATAAACAGGAAGAAACAATAACAAGAAAATCCAGCAATCTATAGGTAAGCAACAAATGCTGACCATATATAATTGTACTGTTGTGAATACTTATTAATTGCAACAGAATTTGGAGTTTTATAACCCCTATAACATGTGACATTCAGAACACCACAAAAACTACAAATAGATTCCGACAACAACTTTTCAATGGCTCAAACTTTAAACTCCCCAATGTATCAGAAAAAACTTATGAAAAATTGATTTCAAATAAATCTTCAATGAAAAATCAGCTGAAAAAACTTCATGTGATTATACGAAAGCGGCTTAGTTTCATAATCTTGATTTATTGTTCGATGTATACCGAAAGTGATTAAAGTAATATATTCAATGAAGATACGTCTTTTAAAAGTGTAAAGTAGGACGAGAAGGTTTAAAGGAAAAGATGCCTCAAATGATTCCATTCCAAAAGCATTTACTGATGACAAGAGATTAGTGACAGCAATTTGCACGGATAAAACAACAATGTCCCGCGAAGTGCCTGTCGAATTGATGAAAAAGTAGAAACGAAAGTAGATAGAAACGAACCGAAAAGTAGAAACGAAACTTCAGGATGGTAGGAGGCTCTTCTGTCATGTTTTCTTTGATACTGTACAACACTGGGAGATGATCCTTTGTCAAGAATAGTATTCCGTTTGGTAGAGCCAATAATCCAAAGAGCCCATTCCTGTGAAGGAAAGAGCGAATTTCCTCAAGGCATAGTATAGGCTTTGGCGGCATTCAACAATGCAACAATGGCTGGTTCTTTGTTCGTGTAAGTGAGCTATAACAATAGCTCTTGATTTATATAAATATGCCGACTCCGATTGATTTTACATCGTTTTTCTTTAATATCTAATTTGTACAAATCCTTTTCCTGTATGTTTTTCAATCATTTCTGGGTAACTTTCTGAAATTTTTAAAAACCTTGACTTATATTTTGTACATATTGGCAACGAGAGAATTTTTGAAATTGGCATCGTGATAGTTATCAAGGAAAGTTTCATATCAGGTGAATAAAAATTACTTAATCATACTAATAGATACTAATATATAATTGTTTATTATAAATACTAAAACTAAATATTTAAGGTCATAAAGTGTGAAGCAATTTTTCTCATAATTTCATTTAGAAAATATTAAAATATAAAAATACATTATAACTATATTTAGTAGCATTCTATATTATACTTAACGAATTTAGTACTTAAGTAATGTTAGACAAACTTCATTTTCTATTAATTGGAAAAACAAGAAATGTGTCTAACACACACACGTACGTATAAATACACGCGTATAATACTTATTATTAAAATATACTGCCTTTAAAGAGATGAACATAAGAAAAAATTGTTTCCAATTTTAAGTAACTAATATATTCATAAACACGTATATGAGATTTTTCTGTCCAGTAATAATATGTTATGCTTAAAATATTTGCTTGAAAAATAACTATAAAGTCAAAAATTATTAGTGCATTATTCTAACCGCTGGTTCTGATACTCCAAATTTCGAATTTTATTGTTGGATTTCAAAAGAAATAATTTTGTTTTAAAACTTTCAATAAAAATAATACCTGTTTATAATTTCAGTAGCAATTTTTTTATTCTATCTTAAAATATTCTAAAAATAAAGGTTAAAAGTAGTAAAATAATAAGGTTGGAAAAGTTTTTCTTTTTATCTTATTTGTTTATTGAAAGGTGGTGCACTTCTGAAGGAATTTTTAAACTAGAAAATGGAAAGAAAACAAACATTTTTGACACGAAGAGTTTCTTTTTCGGATAAAATAAATAAAGTTAAATTGTAAGCAGAAACACAATTCATCACCAACTGTGTAAGTATAAAAATTGCAATGCATTTTCTTTTTTGCTATGAAAACATATATATATATATATATATATATATATATATATATATATATATATATATATATATATATATATATATATATATATATATATATATATATATATATATATATATATATATATATATATATATATATATATATATATATATATATATATATATATATATACGAGTTATATAAATAATGTATATAACATAAAAATAACATGTTTTTTGTACTAAAAATTTAAAAAAGTATTTTATACTTTATTGCATTAAAAGAATTGTTTAAGTATATTTTTAATTGATAAATAGCAGTTAAAACAATTTAAAATTATACTCTTTCTTAACAAAATGTTCTTATATTTCTCCTACAGATATAAGAAAAGTCACAGAATAAAGTTTAAAATGAAAGCATTCAGTTCGAACCTAAGTTACACATTTAAGTACTGATTGTATTTCTCTAATGTTTCAGTTAAACAGATGTTCAACATGTTCAAAGGGTTCGGCTTAACAGGTGGCTCCTATAGAATGTGCGTTAGCATTATAGGATCCATAGAAAACCTACCTGTATAAAGATTAAAAACTTGAGGTATAGATAAATAACTATCATAATATCATGAAATATTTTTTCATAGAAAGATATATTAGAGAACTATTTAATAAAATTATTCAATATTCTATAATAATATTAAATATTTTCTTTCATATATAAACATCCATATATGAAATTATAAAAGTGTGCCAGCTTTCATCCAAAAAACTAAAAACTAAAGCTCGAATTAAATTTATATTTAGAAAAAAGATTTTAAGCTTTGATGTCAAACTTATAAATCGGTTTCGATATTAACTTTTAGAATATTTTTAAAGTATAATTAACTTGATGAATTTATCAAATTTATATAAATATAACATTTAATAAGTGACATTTATAACACAGTGCAACTCTTATAACGAGAACAACTTTTTTTTTGATAAATTCATGATTATTTTCCATCGTACAAACACATTTCAAACTCTTTATTTGAGAAATGCAAGTTGGTCCGGGTACCTGACCCAGATTTTTGTCGACTGCTTCCGATAACATCATTAAACTTTAGTTAAAAGTAATAAAAATGTATGCATAGGATTAAAATTTATCTATCAAATGCATGTTAATGTATAAGTTCATGTTAAAGAGTTACACTAAATGCCACAGGTGATTTTTGATAGAATTTTTAAATTACTGACAGAACGCCATATTTTATGATTTAAGACTTGAATGGTTATACGTGTTAATATTCAGTATCTTCAAATCAGAGCAAAATAAAACTCATATAATATTGTAATTAGAGCAAGACATCCATTGAAGAACCGTCTATAGTCCGAAACGATCCCTAAATGCTGTGATGAAAAATATTTAGAAAAATTTCAGTCTTGTAGAGATGGGGAAAATTTAGTGTCCAAGAAATGATGCTTGATTGAAATTGTTATTGATTGAAAAAATAATAAAAGTAATGATTCTTTCTTAAAATATTTTTAATTAAAAAAATTTAATTTCAATTATATTTTATCTTATTGAGTTTGTATTACATGGTTTTATGTCTATAAGCAAGTTTAAAAAATGCAATACTAAAGGTGTACAACATAAGTCCAATTTGGCAAATGTAATTCACACAGGAGATTAGTTTGTGCCCCAACGAGTTTTACTAAAATTATATTTGATAGAGTTTTAAAAGTTGCTTTAGGGTAAGTTACAGAAAGGGAAAAATAAGTTTAAAAAATGTTATACTAGAGGTGTACAACATAAGTCCAATTTGGCAAATGTCCCGACGACTTTTACTAAAATTATATTTGATAGAGTGTTATGTCACTTTAGGGTAAGTTTTAGAAAGGGAAAAATAAGTTTAAAAAATGCTATACTAGAAATGTATAACATAAGTCCAATTTTCACATGTGATTAGTTTGTGGCCGGACGAGTTCTACTAAAATTATATTGGATAGAGTGTTATGTCACTTTAGGGTTAGTTACATAAAAGGGAAAAATAAGTTTAAAAAAATGCTATACTAGAAGTGTACAACGTAAGTCCAATCTGGCAATTGTAATTCATATGTGATTAGTTTGTGGCCGGACGAGTTTTACTAAAATTATATTTGATAGAGTGTTATGTCACTTTAGGGTAAGTTACAGAAAGGGAAAAATAAGTTTAAAAAATGCAATACTAGAGGTGTACAACATAAGTCCAATTTGGCAATTGTAATTCATATGTGATTAGTTTGTGGCCGGACGAGTTCTACTAAAATTATATTTGATAGAGTGTTATGTCACTTTAAGGTAAATTACAGAAAGGGAAAAATAAGTTTAAAAAATGCTATACTAGAGGTGTACAACATAAGTCTAATTTGGCAATTGCAATTCACATGTGATTAGTTTATGGCCGGACGAGTTCCATTAAGATTATATTGATAGGGTTTGACTTTCGCTTTAGGGTGAGTTACAAAAAGGGAAAAATTATAATTTCCTTTATTATTTATGTAGTTAATTAGTTATTTTCTTCCCTGGAACCGAGACACATGGAAGTACCAAAAGTAAATTCAAGCATAAATCAGGGAATTAGTTCAAGAATTATAACACCTGAAACCGCAGACTACTATTAGTATTGTTCTCTAACAGTTAATGAATCGACATACATTACCCCGATCACTTAATTGCATCTTTGATAAAGGAATGTCTGAAGATAAATAATTTTTTGCGATGAGTTTAATCGAAAGTAAAGGAAAATCAACCGATATATTTTACCTTATACATGTAATTTGTATTCCACAGAAAACTTTCAAGCTAATAAAGTTATGAGAATCATAACTGTGTATTGATTTTCCAGTAATGATCAAATGACATGGCGAACTATAGCTGAGAACTGAATGGTATGACGAGTTTACTCAAAAGCTTTTTGTCAGATCTAATAAAATATTTATAAGGTTTTTTCATTACATTATTCACTTGGGAAAATTATACGTGGAGGAACTATGTTTATGAAAGTAATAAGTGATCTAATTACTTTTATTTCGTCATCACGGTTTGAACTGCAAGCCATTTATGGAGATAATAGAACTTGTAATTACATAGCCTATAACTTTCGTATATTATTTTGAGGTATGGTGGTTGAGCAATGGAAATGTTTTGATACAGCTCGACCGTTAAATTGATGAAAACTAAAATATTATTTTAAACATAGTCAAGATTAAATTTGAATATCAAAACTGGAAGATTAGGCTGTGAATACCAAAACCAGAAGATTTTTAAATGTAACTTTGACAAGATGTGGTGGACTGAATAACATCCTAAGCTTGTTTTAAGGCTTTTTTTATGACCCCTCGTAAGTTGCTTCCCGAAAGATATTTCATATATTATGGCCTGTTTTCAAGCGTCACAAATAAAGAAATTCGCCAATCTTCGTAGCATTCATTCCGACAAACGTGCATGCAGTAAGAGGAAGCGTAGAATACATTCTTCGTTGTTGAAGAGTGACTGGGATCGAACCTGGGAGCTTTTGTTCTGAAAAGCTATGTCATGCTCCGAAACGACGATAAACACATATGCCTAAGAGCTCAAGGCTCGAAAACTTCTTAATATTTCCATTTACTGTATATTTTGTTAGATTAATTTCTATGCTGTTTTGAAATTATTTAAATTTATTAATTGAAATGGAATACATAAGCATAATAAATATTTCTAAAAATTTAGGTAGATTTCATAAAAGAATATATTTGGAATTTTCACATCTATTACAACAGTATTTAATTCTAATTTGAGATTTTTTTTTAATTATCAAAGGAATTTTATTCAGCAACGAACTTAGTACTGTAAAAGAAAAATATAATATTATTTGTATTTATTTAGTTTTATATTTATTTTTACATCATTTTTAATGAAGCAAATTTTTGAGTAGAGGAATAATGGATGATGTAGCATTCTGAAATTAAAACCACTTCTTTAATTTCTCATGTCACAGAACTTTTCATCAACATTGCTGCTAATCTCTATGATATAACACGATATTCATCAAATTTTATTGAACTCTTTCATTCCTTTATTTCTTATTTTATGGATTTGTTTGTCAGAGTTAAGAAATTTTACATTATACCACACTACTCAAAGTTTTATCAGAGTTTGTTGCAGGGTGAAATTTTTATACGCCAAAAATCATTCTATTATAATATTAATGAGTAACTATAAAATATATAGTCCGATATATAATGCATTAAAATAAGATTAGATAAATATAAAATGGTGAAATAACTAAGAAAATTTTCATCATAGAAAATAATAAGAAAAATATTAAATATCGCTTAACAAATCATCAAGAATATGCTGTGAATTTACATTTTGTATAACAGTTTGAAACATCCATAATAGGAGCAAAACAAAATAATCAAAATTAATTCACGTCACATATTCCCCGACTCTAATCACCCACAGCAATAAACACATATTTTATTGTATTTATTTTCGCCTTCCTTTCCAACAAAATAGGTAATTGTTTTAAGTCGCGGTTGTGTGTGTGCGCTTCATCATACGTCTCTGAGTTATGTTGCCACCGCAGAAGTTGGAATTTGGAAGTTTTCTTCCCGGCTGGGAATGTGTCTTAATTTACGACACGGGCGTAATTATATTTTAGAGAAAGAAGAACAGACGTTTTTGACGTCTGTTTGTACGAAACTGTCGCAATAAAGCTGGGTAATTTTCAGTGTGTGATCGGCGTACTGTAAGGGCCCCATAAACAATCTCGGAAGGACGGGTTTTGTGGTCAGAGAAGGGCCAAAGCAGGAAAAAAAGAATAAGGCAGAAAAATTCGCTGTCAGAATTTTACCATGTAATTGTTGCTGTCTCTTGTAAGGAAGAAGTGTAGGTACAAGTATAACCGCTGCTTAGTTTTTAATTGGTGGAAAATTTCTGGTGATTTCAGAAATCACCAAGTATATAGTTTGCTGATGTTTTCATTGACAAGTATAAATTATTTTTGGTAAAATAAAAAAAGACGAACGAAATTGACTTGTTCCAGAATGCTTCTTGCAGTATTTGTCTAATTAAGAGAAGGAAGAAAAATCTCAAACGGAACTTGAAATAATTCTATTTTCGTATCGCAATTATTAAATATTTTTTATCGTGTTTATTTTCATTCAACATGAAGTACAGAATACAATTTAACAAGAAAAAAGTTCTCGTTTAATCTATTTACACAACAAATTGAATAAAAGCGTTTAATATGTTTGAGAATACACAGAATTCAAAAAATGTGTCAACAACATGTGTGTTATTTATGAAATCTGCATTCTAGTTCAATGAAATTTTCTAACCAACCTCACAAATGTAAAAATTATTATTTGTCACTGGTTTTTGAAAAATTTTAAATTTTCGAAATTAAATGTAATTAATAATTACAAAAATTTTAAATGTAAATTAGTACATGCCTTTTTACAGCTAATATATTTAAAAAAATGCATTAGTGAAACGTATGAGAAGAAATACATTCTAAGATAACTCAAAAATATTTTTTACAATTTTTAACTGTCATCAAATAATATGTGTAGAATACATTTATCACTTATAGTCCAAATCTTCGTCGAAACATTTAGATATTGCTATTAATAAATCTTTAAAAAACAAAAATTTGAATTTTTTACATTAATGCAATAAACATTATTTGCTTTTGATAAGCTATTTTAGTGAAAAATGTTTGCTGTTAATGCAAGTTCATATATTTTTAATGAACTTATAATAAACCGAATATTGATGTTATTAATTAATAAAGTAGTTTATTGTTTAATACATAAAAATACAAAATATAGAGTAAAAGAACGCTGGATTCAAATGGAGCTATACCAAGTGGATTTCTAGAATTTAATGTTATTCAATTATAAAAATTTAAATAAAAATTAAAAATTTTTTTATTTTTGAAGAAATGAATAAAGTAATTTTACAACAGACACATAAGTAGACTTCTTGCTTCTTAAAGGCCTAACTCCACGGGTAATAGGGTTTACTTTCTTCGTAAAATTTAACTAAAAGTAAGATCATTTTTTCCTTTCTGAGTCTTACTCTAAGTTAGAGGCTCTACGTCTGGATTGTAAAACTAAAGTCCATGGCACGAGAGCCCATGTGGGCCAAGCCTACAGTGCCCATAACTGTTTTCATGACCAAGGGACCTGGGGTGCGAAGCATATGTCCCAGCTAGGTGGTAACGTAAGACCCTCAGTGTTTTGTTCCCAAGCATGCTTGGTACTCAGTTAATCGACCCACTGAAGGGATGAAAGGCTGAGTCCACCTTGCCCAGCCCGAGGATCGAACCTCGGACCTGTGTCATGGGAGCGTGAAACACTGCCACTAAGCCACCGGGCTTCTACGTCTGGATTACTATTTTTGATAAAAAAAATTTAAAAAAGAACCTTGAATGTATCAGTATTTAATTATTTCAGAACAAAAAATTGGAATCGTTAATAAAAATTATTTTACTTCTTATTAACATGAATATCATCATAAATAAAAAATACCTCTTTTATTTAAAATGTAGAATGTAATTGAAAGCTTTACTTTAAAAACCTAAAATTGTTTTTTGACAACTGGTATTGCTTTGATGTACAAGTTCAAAGTACATCCCACTTATTTTATTTTGTTAATATCCGTATAAGTTCAAAATATTTTGTTAAAATCCGTGTAAGTCAACCGTACGTATAAAAAATATTTTCTCCTTAGTATTCTATATTTTCTAATGGCATCACTTTTTAAACTAAAATTATGAATTACGTCCTGTAATTCATAACTTTAAAAAATGAAGTTTAAAAATTCCATCCAAAAAACTTTCTATCAAAAATAGCAGAATATCAAAAGTCAAATGTTTGTTTTCGTTTGCACTTCAGCTTACAACAAATATTTTGTTTAAAAAAATCAAATTCATTCAATATATATAAGTTTACGAAAAACACTTAAGAATATTTCCAAAGTAAACACTAGCATAAATTACGTGTTCACCATGATAATATTTATATATATCGTTTGAAAAATTATTTTTTTACAATTTAACAATCATAAATAAAAATGTTAATAGTCACGCTTCAAAACTTTTTTCATTCTTTTATTACCAGAAATATAATCGAATTAACTTGTATCCTTTTATTTTTTGTACCAATAATAACTAACACTGTAAATACATTATATGAGAAAAATAGTCAATGTAATGCAGAAGTTAACACAAAGAATAACGATTTTACATTAAAAAGTTAATGCAACGCCAGGAGAATATGCACCAAATAATATATTCTTTCTTTCTTATTAAATTATCTTATTAATTGATTCTTATTAATTGATAAGATATAATTATTCTTATTAATATTATTCTTATTAATTGATTGTGAGATAAATTGTTTTATTCAACTCTTGTATTGTTATTCGTGTTTAATAACAAATGCTTCTAAATTAAGTTCATTAATTTCATTAAGGTATTCCTATGAATACTATCTTTACTATAAACTACTTTAGTTCTTTTTAATAGTTAAATTCTCAAAAAATTGTCTTAATTATCTCCAAACTAATTTTGCATTTAAGAATTCTTATTTGGCTCAAACATTAATTTCATTCACGTACTTTTTAATTTCTGCTCAATTTTCCGCTGAAATTTATCTCTTTTAGAGTTTAAAAGAATTCAAAATTTAGAAATAATTCATTAAGGAATTTATTAACTAATTATAATTTTTTAAGTATTCCTCTTTTCTGTTTCAGGTAATTTAGTACTTTTTATTAATTAAATATTCATTATTGCAAAGTTTGAGAATTTTCACATTTAATGTTAAAGGGAACTTTTGATTTCAGGTAGAAAATGTAAAATAACTTGTCATTTTTCATTTGGTTACAATTATTTTTACTTATATAAGTAAAGTATTTAGAAAAATTGGTTGGCATCAGGAGAAGCTATTAAAGAAATTTTAAATAATATATGTAAGTTATAATTTTTAGTCAAATTTATGTGTATGTATGTATGTAAGTTAAATCTGAAAGATAAAATGGCCCCGTGAAATATCACTTCTAAAAAAGAAATTGTAATTTTAAAGTAATTCTCTTCTTTTATAAGGAATATATAAATAAGAATTCTCTTTAAAAATAAATTTTTATGTTCGCTCAAATAAAATAAAAATAATTTTTCTTCCTTAACATGATAAGTTGTTATAAAATTTGTTTTGTTTTCCTTAAATATTGCGCGAGGTTCATATTTCAATCCAATGTATACCTGATACTGAACAAGTGATTGAGAAATATACCATAAAGTGTTCCTTACTTAAAAATAAGCTTCTTAAATTAATTTTAAATACAACTTGTAATTTTTTTTTCTGAGTGAGATTTCCTTGAACAACTTAATGATTCACCTGGGCCACACACAGAAAAACTTTTGAACGACAGGCGACTTTTTTTTTTCCAAGTTAAACCTGGAGGACATCATAAAAGGTACATCCGAACTTATCGCATCCGGCAATCTTTCAATAATTTATGGTTCCCGTTAGACCAAAAGGAGTATGTCCTCTCGGTCTTAAGGGTTTCCAACTTGTTGCACTACTTATCACCCGGTGAGTCGCTTCACAAGTAAGCTCAATAAATTCGTCAACAGTTCCGATAAGTCGCCAAAAAAACTCTCTCGAGAAAGTTTGGTCACCTATTAGGGGTAACGAAAGCTTTCCGAATAGTATTTGTGATACTGATATCAACCAAAATTTATTACCTTCTTGGTGAAGTTATTTGGTGTCGAGGAAGAGAGTTCAGGGCTTCTTTCCTCAAAACTACCATGGGCACAGTTCAAGGCATTTTAAAACTTATTTTGTTCTATGATCTGAAACAGTATAACTTAGAAATTGGCGATAACTCTTACGATCATTGCCCGAAGTAAAATCGATGGAAAAAATGTCCATTTTATCTATGTGAACACTTAAGAAAGCTTCAATGTACTTTGATATCAGAAGCTCATACCTAATAAAATTCAAAATCGGTCGTTAAGTGTCGATTTACGGTAAAAAGAGTGATTTTGGATGGGATAAATTAAATTACTAAAGTTAAGGGAAATGTCAATTGAGACTACGCAAGATTAACCGGATGTGTTTAAGAATTTATTACATTATTGTGTATAAAATGTTTCTATTGTCTTGGTGAGTGAATCTGAAAAACAAATAAATGGTTCGCAAAAGCAAACGATTGAATGCAAATGAAAATAATTAAATTTAAGTTTTATAAATTTATGTTTTATGAAAAGAATAAAATGAAAAGAAAAAGATTTATGTTTTTTTTAATCAAGACTTTGCATCATAAAAAAAGATTGTTGAAGTTATTTTTAAATTTATCTTTTCATAAAAATATAGATAAGAAGAATCTTATATTTTCTATTTTAAATTCCTACGAAAAACTTATTAATTTGTTGCCCTATTTTAATTCTTCAAGATTAATTGTTTATACCTAAAAAAATTACTAATAAATGTCAACACATTTAAATGCCAAAGCTAGGACATAAATATTCATGAAATTGTATTATATTATTATGTCTTAGCTGAATTATCTTTATTAATTGTATAGAAATAATATCAACATTTATCAAACGTCTTATTAACTAATAAAGTTATATTTTTAATGAATGATTTTGCTAGTTACTATTAAAATGTTCTTGAGTTAAGACTTAGTTTGTGATCTCTAATATTTAAATCTTTGAAATATTAAAATCTTTGAAAAAATATTTGAGTTTCTGTCTCTCAGTCACTCAATTTTAAGTCCCAATTCTTTCTCAATTTTGATGTTTGGTCTCTAAAGGATTCCACTTGCCAGCTCATTTATAATTAAATCTAGTACAATCAACCGTCTAGTTTCTCAAAAGAATTTCTGTTCTTGAATATATATTTTTTATTTCCTTACCTATTTTTCCCACAGATCTACCTATTTTATGTATCCATTTCCATGGAATGATAATTGGTATGCAGACTTACCCTTAATGTGTGTCATAGGTTCAGCCAATTTCTTTTTTTTAATAGCATGTAAAGATTATGCTTCTTAAATACGTTTCCATAGTAACAAGTTGGATAATGATATAGTTGCATGTCATTTTGGCTAAAATCGTCTTTAGAACAAAATCCATTTAAGACAACAGACAATATTAATGTTTACTCCCACTGTAATTGTCCATCTTGACAGGTTGTTTTGAACGAAATAAGTTTCGTGACACAGTGCTAATTATAATGATTCAAATACGCTAAAAATCACATTAAATATTTTACAAATCTAATTTATCATAGACAAAAACTGTATGTGTTTTATTCTAAAAATATTATTACTTAGAATAGCGTTTCACTTGTGATTTGTATACTATAAAGTGCGTGAAATATTCACAGAAATTACTTGGTAAAATTATGTAATGGTAGACATCGATGCATACATAACGCTTACAAAGATCTGAAGCGATTGTAATGATTGGCATTTCTAGTCAAAAATCTATATTCTTTACTGAATCTTTCTGAAAATCAAGCGACAGCACTAGTGTTCCTAAAATACTAGAATTTGCTGTTTTAATAGTATATCAATATTTCGTTTAATATCAATATTGTGTGGTATATTAAAGATCTATTTATCTGAAAAGTAATTGAATTTTGCACTTTTTATTGATAAATCTGTAAATTAGTGGGAAATTTTAAGAAAAATAATGTGGTAGGAGGTCTGAAAAAATTTCTATTTAAATAATAATTCTATTTAAGTAAAACCTTTCTTCTCTATGTCCGCCAAGTATTTGTCTGGTGTTGAATTGCTAACATTTGTATGAAAAAAAGGAAAAATTACATCGGGATATTGGTTTCTGGGTAACATAAAACAGACTGTATCATTTTGAAATTTTAATTACAACTTTTGTGTTTAATTTAAATGGTAATTAAACCTGATGTATGAACTCTTTGTAAAGTTGTAAATAATTAATTTATAAGCAAGGTAACACGCCCTTGTAGAACTCTCCTCGTTTCAACAATCAATGGCTGCTGTTGCTTGTCTTTTTTTAAATTGCCATCTATGTGTAAATGCAGGAGACAGAAAAAATATTTACAACGTCACAAATTCTCGATTTCTTTTCACATACTTACATATCTAACTGGTAGAGCCCAATTCAGGGCTAGGTACAGGGAAGCATTCTGGTGCAACAACATACTTACTTACTTACTTTTTTTCCGAATTTAAGATTCAGTGCATTTTCTGGATCAGTCAGGGACTTGTTTTATTTCTCACATACCAGCCGATGTTAATCGATTAAGCAAATGCTAAAGTGATGATAAACTTACGACTATAATGACTAACTAAAATATACAAAAGATATCGATGGATATGTATATAAATAACATATCCTCTTATATTTTTTGTATATTTCGATGTACGATACGATATTTTAAAATAATGACTCTAACTTATGGCGTAGAGATAAGAAAATTATAATAATTGAAAAAAATTACACATTAAAATGAAATAATCACAATACGTTTATCAGCTCAAAATTTTACATATTTGAGCTCCTAAAAAAACAAAACAGAAGTTTCATTTTAATGTTGCGAGTAATTTATGCCTCAGTTAAGATCTTGGATATGAATTATAGTTTCCTGTTAGCGTAGGAAATTGGAATTCATATCTAAGATCTAAATTAACATTTTTTATATGTTGTGGCAATACCAATTTAGATTTGAGACATTGTAATTCTAAGCATGAATCAACTAGACAAGATAGTCCCACCAATAATAACCTAGCATAATTTGGAAAACATTTGTTATTTTTTTTCATTTTACAAAGCTGCAACTCAAAAAATACCGGGAAAGGACAAATTCTTTAATGGATGACAATGGTTTCTTTATTTGCTAGTTGACATCAAGGGTGATGACAGTTCTATGTCAATCGATATATCACGAGTGACGGTTGAGATTCTGTTTCAGAGAAGAAAAGAGTCCATCTTTCCTCACTTCTTTCTAGCAGAAATTTATCGGAACTTGGAATCTTTTCACACTGATGAAAACGTTTCAGAAAATTTCTCACGTGCATCTTTTATTTGTTTTTAAGAACATTCTTTTTTTCTGTTCTTATGGTCTTCTGAGTGCGTCGTCAGGGTAACAGAGCACGAAAACAATATCAGAACTCCATCTTGACAAATGTTATTTTTATCTGTTATCCATGTCGTCATATTGCTTTTAGACCTTTAAAATGGTAAAGTTTACGATTATAGCCGCTAACTGTGACTGTGATCTGGTTACAAAAGGGTTTAATATCTTCGTTTCGGCGCCAGCGTCGTCCGCCAGGAAAGGAAATTTACTCGCCTCAGTTTTCTGGCTTATAAATTTGGCTTGTTCGAATAGCGGTAAAAAGTGCCGGAGATAAAAGTGGTTGTTGGCGCCCATAATAAAGACAAGTTTTAACGCTTTCTCCAACAATATAAATTCTATTTGATGTGACGTTTTGGGATTAGTTTTATCAGATCAATCTTGGAAACATTTCATAATCATTTAATAAAACTGATGTGTCAACTGATCTTATCATATTCTTATCGCTCTCAAGGTTTATATTTGTTTAATTCGCAAACTAATAGACGAGTGATTAGATCTGTATAGTAAGCTATGAAAATGAAAATTCTTCCCCTTTTCAATTTAACGATATTCTAATTCGCTTCCTCATTCCCTCTTCCCATTTGGATGAGTTAGTTTTCTTTTTAAATTATTTTTCTGATTATGTTTTTTTTTTATCTTCAAATGAATTTTTTCTATTTAAAACAAATTTTATTTTAATTACTTACTCAATAAATATTTACACAAAAAAAGTTTTAAATGAATTTTAATTTTGTACTTTATTATGTATATTTTCAATTATAGCAGCATCAATAAATCAAAAGAATTATAACTGTGAATTTTCGGTAAATGTATAACAAATATCTATTTTCCTTCAGACTAGTGGTTCCCAATTTTTTTTAATCATAGACCCTATTTTTTGCTCAAAATTTGCCAACGGACCCCTAGTGAAAAAGCTAAATAAGTACCTGGTATAAAAAAAAACTATAAATTAAAAAAAAAACATTTTATTGAAGAAACAATTATTGTAATCATAACTTTTGTTTAAAATTAAATTAAAAAGAATTAATGACTTGATTAATCTTGAACTGCTATGAATGCATTTATGTTCGGTTTAATGTTGTTAAATAAATACCACAAGCCCCCAGAACCATTAACTTCTAGTTGGTTTCTTTTTTGTGATTAGGTTCATTAAGGCATAGAATCCACATTCTACCAAAAAAAGAAGATGAAAAGAAGTTAACTTTTGTACTATCCCATTATAAAGTGATATTCCATTATGCAGGAAATAAAATTGGGATCTGTTTTGCAACCAAAAATTGTGGTACCCTTGTTCAAACATTGGTTAAAGTTCCTCATTTATGGATATTTCAATAAGCTGCTTATGTATTAGTATGGATTCATCTGTATTTGGGATCTGAATTTTCCAAAAGGATTCAACACCCACTTGGGAATATCCAAGTGAAGAAGTGCCCGGTCTGCAGGAAGAGTCTGTCAACACGACAGTAATCAAGCAAATTTTCATCTCTATTTTGCAATTTCGGAAGATTTGAAAACTGAAAACATTCGCCAATTCTCAAGTTTTGCTTGTATAGAAAATGTTTTGCAGCGAACGCGGATATTACACTTTTTTGATTAAATTTAACTGTTGTTCTTTTTAGTTTCATTAAATTTGGCTTAGTTTCTTTTAGTTCCGTTAAACTTTGTAGTTTCAAATTAATTTCATTAAATTTGACAAATAAATCAGTCATTGGTTACATAGTTTTTTTGAGTTAATTAAATTGTTTCGCAAATCACAATCTTTACATTCAAAGAATACCAACACTGAATTAAAGATCTCATAAAATAGATTTAAACATCTTTTTTTTAGATAATTAACATGTTTTTGTGTGAAATAGTAAATGATTATAATCTTTCTCATTTGCCAAACAAATTTCAGCAAATAATTTCTCATCGAAGGCATTCCTTTTGATTTTATCAACTAAAGTAATGACGTCATTTAATGATCCAATGCAGACAATTACCAAAATTTTTGCAACTAAATGTCAATGAGACACAATGTACTGAAAATACATTCGGTACGGCTTATTGTAAGTATGCCAGAAAGCCTCTGTATTTTCTTGTCATCGCTGGAGCACCGTTAGTAGCCAGTTCGTCAACAATATAGCTTTTTCATCAAAAAATCTTTTTATTTATTTTTTTATTTAAAAATAACATTTCACCTTAGGCCGTAAAGATCTTTCCAACGTGTCCCAAGTGCCATCTGCTGCCGGCTTCCCCGCAACATATTCTCCATTGCTTGGGGCTCACTTTAGAGGATGTTCGCAACAGCCCTCTCCTGGTGCTTGACTTTGTTGGGGTGCATGGAATCATGGATTTGATCTAGCTGCCGCTAGATCCTGAAGGATTGGACACAACACAACAACAACATTTTACCTGTCATATAAGCTTCAAAACATTTAGCAACTAACAATTCTTGGCAAAAATTTTCTTCTCACTCACACGAAAATTTTTTTACGCTCTGAGCCTTTTCATCAATCCTTTTTACTGTATTATTCAGTGAAATTCTCTTTATAATGTGAAAAGCTGGCTTGTGCAACAGGTTGCTATTACCTCACTTACAGCTGGTAAAAGAAATATTTCACCAATAACGTATGACTTTTTGGACTTCGCAATCAATAAAGAAATGCTATGAAAAGCACACAGTCCATCGTCATCTTGCTTAGATGTTGTCATTATAAGTTGCTGCCGAGTGACTGTTTTAAAATACTTTTGATTGTTGGAAGAAACATTAAAGCTTTATCTTTATTTTTTCTCACTCTAGATTTTTATTAAATGTTCCTTAAACTTGGAAGGTTTCATTGATTCATTTGAAGTAGATAAATTACATAAGAGACACAAAAGTTAAGTACTATTTCCTGATGATAAAATAAATCCATACTGCAAATATTCAATACAATATTGTAGGCATTTTCTTCGGTTCACTCATACTGTTATCTATTAAAATAGGGCAGAAAAGCATATATGAACGATTTTAATTGCGCCGAACGATGGCTCAGTGGTTAGCGTTCCTGACTCCTGAACTGTGGGTCCCGGGTTCGAATACCGGTTCGGGCATGGATGTTACTTTCATTCTCTGTTCTCTCTGTGTTTCTCTGTCCTTTCTTCTGTGATAGCTATTGGTCTAGAAGTGTTGCGTGAGGTTTCTAGCCTAGGCTTTTACCTCAATGATAATATTATTGGGGGTCCATAATTCGATAAGTAACTGAAAAATCTTCTGTGATAATGTATGAATGTGGCCCACCCTATAAACGGGTTTGTGGTGGTATGGCGCGGGCATATCTACTCGCCTCCGTGACTTGATCCACAGGTGCCCGTGGGTAACGACAAATGAGTAGCCTTGTTGGGGGTTCGTCACCCCCAATTGCCATCCGTTGGGAAAAAAAATTATTTGCTACAAGACTCTCTCTGAATTATTAATTTTTCAATGAAATGCTACAGTAAAGCATTTTTGAATTAATTATTTGATATAAAGATAAACTTTTGTAATTTTTGAATAAAATCCTTTTTAATAGTTAAAGTCTTTCAAAAAACATCTCTATTAAAAAGCTTCTTCGTAGTTTTTAATAAAAAAAAATGCAACGTAAAAAAATTAAAAAAACAACTTAACTAATACTTAGGGATTACTACATTCAAAATTGTAATATAGTTTTTCAAAAAAGATTAATTTTATTCAAGCATACTTATGTGTAGATAGTTTGTTACACTATCTGTGTTACAATCCTCCAAAAAAAAAAAATACAACTATACAAAAACTTCCAACTAATTATTCAAAATTTCTTTTTATTTATGACTGGAAAATACATACGATAACTCTTTCAGTAAAAATATTAAAACAAGCTATACACACCATTGTCACAAATGACAAATCAATGGAATTAATCGTCATTCACAGATAGTATTATTTATCGCTCAGCACTTCAGCTATATTTTAAGTACACATTTATATTTATATTTTACTCTGGACGTAGAAAAAATTGTTATTATTTTATTTATTTATGTTTTCTTATTAATGGATCACAATTTTATTATATGTCAAACTTCGTGAGGAATCCCTGATATTGTTCAGGGACCCCCAAATCAATTTTAATTTTCCACGGACCCCCTGAGTGATACTGGTGAGCCGTGGGGATCCGTAAGGGGACCACTTTGAGAACCGCTGCCTTAGACTGTCAATGTTCAGATTTAGTAGCATTCTATTCGTTATTTTCCTTTTCGAAAACTCAAATCTTAAAAGTTGAATATATCAATGGCATAATACTTACTTTGGAACTTTCTCTCGTCAAAATTAAGGATGAATTTCATAACTTTTTTCATTAAAATAATTATCTAAATTGAGAAAAGTATTTTTTATTGCCACATAATATATTTATTATTAAATGAATTTACAGGAACAATTACGAAATTCAATAGAAAATAAGATAACCTCTCGAAAAAAGGAAAGAAAAAATATAATAAATCATAAATGTTGTTTATTGAATGTGTGTTATAATAAACTTGAAACATTATTTCATGTAAAAGTTTATCTTTGTGATTGTTATCTTTGTTATGTGATCTTTATTATTCCGGGGATTTACATCAGGAACAGATTGATAAGGAACATTAAGTTATGCTTTTATATCAGTTTTCATTATTTTATGAAAAGAAATTTTGTATAAGTTTATATTTTTTAAATTTTAATATATAATAATTGAAAAATACTAGTAATGTTATAACAGCGGTTACAGAGGAAAATTACTTTTTTTAACTGGAAAAGGTATTAAAGTAGGAATAAGGATTGATTATTTATTAATATAATATATGTCAGTAATTAATTTTTATTGCAATAATTAATTTTTGAACTTTTTATTTATCATTATCACACATTAATTTTTATCAATTTTTTAAAATTTTATCTTAAAGTATTCAATTTTTAAGATTCAACTATAGTTTACCTATCTTCAGTATTTGATTACAAAATTATTTCTATAATAGCGTCATAATTAGAAAAATAAAAATTAACTAAAATTTTTATGTCACTACTAGGTTCTATTTATAATATCTAATTTCATTGCGAATAACTACTATTAGGATTTTAAAAAGTAAATTGATTTGCTTAGATGTATAGATAGTATAATTCTGCGTCTGAGATTTTGTATATGTTTACGAAGATAACCATCTTGGTTAACATTCTTCGTATCGTAGTTTTAAATTTTTGTATTAAATTTTTACCCTAAGGTGATAATTCACAAATCATATTAATGTCTTATCATCTTTTTTAATTTCATGGTTTAATAATACTGAGGATATATCCTGAATTATTCCGAATTTTAGAACTATTTTTGTATATTATTTAGCGCAGAAATATCCTCAGTTATTTGAAGATATAGGTAATTTTACATAATTAAATAAATTGCTTAAAATGTAGAGATTCATAAAATTCTGTATCCTAATTTTATAATCCTAATTATATATATATATATATATATATATAATGTGTGTGTGATATTTTTGAAAATATGAATTCATTTTACAAATGACGATACAATTAGAAAGATGCTCTAAAATAACTAATGTATGAGTAAATGAAAAGAACAAAAATAAAATGAAAACATACCTGAAAGAACGAGATTTGCATGTAATTATGCAAAAATGAAGAAGGTATGAAAGAACATCAAAAATGAGAATTTACGACTCCTTAAGTCATTATATAATCGGCTTACATTAGGGAGTTTGATTTGTTGCGTAACGCAGAAAGGAAGAAACGACTTTACACTTGACTAAAGGATAACGAGTGGTAATTGTGCAATTATGCAAATTTGAGAATGCATAAGCGGTAGCAATAGACACCAGTTTTCTATCTGTTTCAATGCAGAACCTATTAATGTCTTCCTATTACTGATAATAAAACTTTATATAATCTAATCTAAAGAAAACTGTTGCCAAAAAATCCCATAAAACTGTCAAGTTTGCACTGGTATGTTCTGTTTATCTGTTATCACATTTGTTCTTTTTAATAGAGTATTTTTGGCTTAATAATGCAATTAAGAGGAACTTGTTGCAGTTTTCTCTAATAATGTATCAAGAAAAAAATGTACGCAACTTTTTAATTTTTAAATTAACTGTAAAAAATAAAACGTTAAGAAAGAATTCAGGTAATTAAATGTATCACGGTGAAATAGAAAATTTCTCTAATAGACAAAAAAAGTAATGATGACTAACATAAAGGATATTTTAATAAATACCGAAAATTATGTTTTATTTTTGAATTTTATTTAATAAAGATTCTTATTTATTTCAAGCATTTTTAACAAAATTTCCTTATCCAATCTCGTTTACCATTTTAACGAGTTAAATAATTGATTTAAAAATGTAATTTGGAAACTCATATACATCAATACGTTGTTTACTTGAACTTAAGAAAAGTATAATATTTTGTTTTTATAATTTTATAAGGATTTTTGCATAACAAAAAAGAAAAATCCCGATACTTAAATAGAAAATCCATTGAAAATAAGGTCCTTTTAATGAAAATATTCTCTTTAATGAAATTTCTGAGGACATATTGCATATGCAAACTCATTCAGAACGAGTTATTTCATTAAACAGAGATAATTTAATCTATCATAGGTAATGTTAGGTAACATCTACATAAAGAAATAGTTATTGTAACTTACATTAGAAACATTAAAAAATTTTATATCTACATGGCATTTAAATATATTATGCACTCGAAAATCATTGCCATTTATTTTTTAGTAATTTAAAATGCTTCTTTTTAAACCGTAGTTAACTCTTTAATGTAGATTGAGCAACATGAATTGTCATCGTACTTAACGTAAAACTCTAGTACGCAGTCAATTCTAATTACTTTTTGGAGTGGTTGTGTATGTTTTATGAATTAGAACAAGTAATTTATTTATGATGCAAGATCTCATCATGTAATTTTATCTTAAACATACAAACAAATCTATTTAGATTTTCCATTTAAATACCTCAGATTATCATCAAAAGATGAAAAACCCCATAATATTACTTTTCTATTATTTTCTGCCACGAATATTTTATTTTTAAGCTGCCAAGATTGTGTACGCATTGTTTACTAGAAAGTTCCTCTTTTAAAACTCCTCACAAAATTTAAACTCGGAAATTCATTGAAAATAACGATTAAAGAGGATGAAATTTAAATATTAATTAATTTTACATTCAAATAATTGCCTAAAGAAGAAAAATTTGAAATTGGAAAACATACTTAATTCTATGCGATTACGATTGTGATTATATGGGCATTGCTATTTAAATCGATTTCTCGGAATTTTAATTACTACAACTACTTTACATTAACACTACTTTTATTCCTTTGTTATATAAAGCTACTGATTTTTTATTTATGCTTAGATGTTTTTACAGATTATAAGAAACAAAATTTTGTTAATGAAAATGAAGAAAATGACGAATGAATAAATGTGCTGCAACATTTCTTGACCAAATACTACCCGCAGAAAGCCATAGGAATAATATTTTTGACATCAGCACAAAGCTCTGAATTTACTGTTTCTATATATCCGGGCTCTAACAGTTTTATGCGCTCACTTAAAGGTCATAGGCACATTTCGAAATCAGCAAAAAAATGACAGAAATTGCAGCTTTTTTAAAAAAAAAAACCCATAAAAACCCCGTATTTCGTCTGGGTTTCTTCTATCTTAAATTTATAGAAGACTTTAGTTTAAATTAAGAAAAAAAGTATATATTCTCTGAAGGTATGTAATTCTTATTTAATAAATTAAATTTGTAATAACTTTAGAGAGATCACATTTCGGTTCGAAGATTGAAATATGCGGGAGCATAAATACATTGTATTTCGAATACTCAAAAATATAAAATGAATATGAAATTATATATAAAATAAAAGTAGAATACTAAATCAAGTAAGAAATGGCTTTTTTTATGTTCCTGCAGCATAATTTTCCATTCGTATTTTTTTTATTAACAAAATCACATCTTTTAATTTCAATATTTATTATTAAAGTTAATAAAATACTTTTACTACTGTTACTAAAAATAAATGCCCAAATCAGCTATGTTAAATTATTACCGATGAAAAATTCAATTACATATTAATATAAGTTGATATCCCTTTAAAAAACAGGATTTAAATGTGTAAAAGAATATTATATAAAAACTAAAAACATATCTCCCTTTTAAATGTATATCATCACATATGTAATTTAAGTAATATCAGATAAGTTTTGTGGCGAGAGATTAAGAATTTAAATATTGACTCAGGAATGATCTTCATGTTGATGCCATTTATATTTTCTAAATTGCAATGATCTTTCGTTTTCACAAATTAAAATTTGGGAAAATGGCCTGTTTTCAGAATTAAATTGTCAGATGAAAGTAGTTCAAAAGAAAGAGGAAATGTCGTCGTGTTGTCTTCCGAATTTCATTAACAATACCCCCACTGTGTTGTTCAGTTCTGATGAATGCATAATTACAAATAAGCCTACATTTTTAAAAATTTTTCTTTAGATTAGTCTTTTTCCTCCTTTTTGTGATTGATGTCTTACTTCCAGACTTCACATTTTAGGGTGTGAATCTTCTTCGCTAATAAGAAGGCTTAATTGCATTCAAATTGCCTTTCACTCATTTTAAATTCTTTAGTTAATGATTTTTCTAAATCTTGTCACTTATCATTAAAATTCATGATGAATAGGTAATTAACTTAGTGAAAATCAATTCGAGTTTTATAGCACTGCTCTTTTAGAAGAAATGAATATGCATGAATGAGATGCGCATACAAAACTTCTTCCAATTTATAATAACTCATTTCTTTGCAAATCTTCTATTTTGATTATTTCATTTTTACATTGACAATTTTACTATACCTATTTAATAATATTTTTCTATCTTTTACCACTTATGTTCCGCTTCAATCACAAAAAGCAGGCTATTGTACTAAAAGCAAGTCTGGTTAAATGTTTCTGTTAAATAAGTATTTGATCGAGATTAAGCGATTAAAAATTTTAGACATAAGCCATCATAATTTGAGTGAGCATGTAATCAATGCAAAATATTTATAACATAACTCTGAACTTGTGCTCATTTAGGTTTTTTTTAAATGTTTTTTGAATGCTGAATTTGAAATTGTTAAATAACGCTAATCATTACACAAAGGCGTCGACTTTTTCTTTGTTTCGTGAAATTCTTGGAGTAATGGAGTCAAAACGATTGCGTGCAAGGCTACAAAATTCCTGCTTATATTTAGGAATCAAATTATATGCAAATACTGAAAATGATTGGCTAAGATCAGTGCAAATTTTAGCAATGGTCAACCCGTATTTACCATATATTAACCAAAACTTAAATGTGTGTTAAAC
Source organism: Latrodectus hesperus (assembly GCA_037975125.1). NCBI lineage: Eukaryota > Metazoa > Arthropoda > Arachnida > Araneae > Theridiidae > Latrodectus > Latrodectus hesperus. The sequence continues at coordinate 38,698,991 of CM075860.1, forward strand.
ATGTAACTAATTCAATAAGTAGCTAATTCGATGTATTGATAATCAATACGTTCTTAGAATTTCTGTCTTCACCTATCCGATTAGAAAAGCTCTGGACGCTAATATTAATATGTAACTTCAGAATTACCATACCTATATCCTTTCCTTCTTCTGTGACAGTATGGTCCTGGTAAGCCCTGGCATTCTGAAGAATTTTCCTCACTTTTTGGCAGTGGGTTTTAAATTAATCCCTTATAAAAATGGCGAGATCCCATTCTAGACAGTCAGCCCATCTAAGATTGGGTCGGTCTCTTGCTCTTGTTCCAGACGGCCTGGACAAGAATATTTTTTAAATTGAATGTTCTTTGTTCATTTTAAGGACATGACCAGCCCATTTGATTCTTTGGGTTTTTTTTTTATGTATTTAATGATATTGTGTTCTCTGAACGCACGAAAGAGTGCTGAATTTGAGCGTCTGTGGCATAAGCCATCAACTTGTATATCACCAAAAATGACTCTTAGCAACCGTCGTTCAATGACTCCAAGAAGATTTTCGTCTTTTTGTGCTGTTGTCCAAGTTTCTGGTGAGTAAGTAAGTATAGATCTGATGAGACTTTCATAAATGAATTCCTTTTGATTAAATTAGATTTTACAAACGTCTTTAATCTATAAAAGCATCTGTTGAAAGTATTTTCTTATATTAATATTTACATTAAATACATCCACAAGCATATATTTTATACTAATATATTTCATTTTAATTTCATACACTGGATTATAATCGCATTAAAAATATTTATCTATAATCCTACGTGACTCTTTCACGCAATTTTATAAATCTGACATTGTGTGGTTATTTCACCCAATGGCAGATTTATAAAGTTGTAATTTTGCACAATGTTTTGACAATTATGTCAAACTCAAGTTGTTTCCGAAACCATTTAATTGAAAGCAAATAAGACTATGCTTGCTAAATTTGCTGAGTACAGTTTTTCTAAATATAACGGAAAAAACTCAATTCCGCTTACTGAGATCAGGTTAAACAATGATTTTCAACATTTTCTACAACTGCAAAAGAATGACTTTTTTCTAGTAGCTACAAATTTTGTTCCAGTAATTTTATCTTTTAGCAAATGAGATGAAGTCAATCCCTCTTAATTGATTGTTAATAATCATTCAGAATGAAATATGCAGTTTCTTTCTTCGTGATACTTAAATCCAATGATCATCCACCCAGAAGTCATATGCAGTGAACGCAAAATATAAGTTTTGCAGTTATGTTTTTTTGATATCAAATCACATTCTATATTTACTGTATTTATGAACAGGTTATATATTTGTGAGCTGGAACTTATACCAAAATAGAGTGAGGGACTAAAATTTGCAAGAAATGTTTAACATGTTTTTATATAAACTGTGAAAGTGAGCTGGTGCCGCCCACCCTGTCTAGTGATTTGAGTGCCTGGCTGAAGATAGGGAGGTCCTGGGTACGAATCCCAGTTTGGGCATGGATGTACTTTCTCTATCTATCACGTCTTTGTCCTATCCTTTCTATGAATGAGTCGTGAATGGTTGCCTATCCTATAAACGGGTTCCTATGGCATGTGTGTACTGAATAAATCGGACTCCACACCAAAATATGGGTCAGTTGGAAAAAGGGAGCAGTGCACCCCCCACATATGCCCTCATCACAACAACAAGTGAACTGGTTAAATAACAGAAATGGTTCACATGAACGATAAATACATTTTAAAAAGTGAATCAAGAGATACATTCATCAAACGATGTTGTTCCAATTTTCCTTTTAAATCAAACGATATTGATTTAAAAGAAAATGAGAATGTTAATTAGTTTGTAAGAAAAATTGAATGATGCATCCATTAAACGTCGTTGATCGATTTAAAAGAATTAAATGATATATATTCCGAGGACAATGTTGATCTAAATCGATCAGTGTCATCCAATAAATAAATCTAATTCTTCTTTTAAATGCATCAAAGGAGGATCGATAGATATATTCACTGGATAACGCTAATCGGTTTAAAAGGAGGATTAAGTTATGTAGTCGTTAAACAACATGGAATCATTTTAAAGGAATAATAGGACGATTAAAAATGAAACTACTAAAAACTACGTTTAAATAAATTATTTTCCATTCGTTACAATCATTTTGTTGTTAAAAAAGGGATTATTGGTCTCACAAAGTTAGCGTGTGGCGCCTTTTTAATGAGTTCCATGCATCCTCAACCAATCAAAATGACTTAAGCTCCGTGAAAGAGACCGAAGCGTTCGAGGAACTGGAATCAGTTCGCCAAATGGCTACAAGGTTCCACAGCGGTAAGAGCAGTTGATCTTCTGCAATGATTTACCTGTCGAGAAAGAGATGCTTTTCCAGGGTGCGTTACTACTGCTACTCAAAGACAGGCCCACGTGGTAGTCGGCTTATCTAGGGATTAAGTGAGACCCCGGCCGTAGCCAGCGATAAGCTCCTGGCCAGGTCTCTATCCTAGGTGAGGGTTCTATTTTTCGTTTATCTTATTTATGTTTCCCGACAGACACGAGGAAAAAAAAAAAAAAGAAATGGCTTATTTTCGTTTCTTCTCTTTTTCAAAAACTCTCGTTTTCGTTTCGCACCTCCCGCGGTCATCCAGGGGGTGGGATCAGGATAAAGGGGTGCAAAAAAGGCGAGTGATTCCTTTGAGAAAACGTGGTAGATTTTCTTTCTGTGTGCCTCACAATGGCGCTTGGATTTCGCCGAGGGTCTCCTCATTCATCCAGCTTGTTCCTCGAGAGGGATTTTTACTTATAAATCTCAGCAGATTTCCCGGAGCAACACAAGCGATGCCAAACGAAGCGAGGAAGCGGAATTAGTAACGCGACTCCCTCTAATACTCTTCTCGAATTTCCTTACAGTCACAGTGATAAATACGCTGCCCATCCCTCGACATCAACCGACGCGTACACCTCACTTTAACTTTGTTATTATGAGGCTTTTCTGGAAGCCCAGCAATCCTATCAATTTAACGTCTTAAAAAGTTTATATAAGAGGATCCCTTTGCTTGAGTAAAAATTGAAGTCTGAGGGACCCGGTGCTGGTATGCCTTGGCCTATAGCTTGCAGTTGAATAGGCTGACTGCCCTCCAGTGCTTTATAATGCTCAATAGAATCTAAATTAAATTTCTGAATATAAGAAAAATATATTTGAAAAAATGTTTGAATAATTGCTTTATCTCTGAAATATAGAAAAATTAATCTCAATTAAAACTGGAAACTAAAAGCATACCAATTAGTTCTCCTAAATATGAAACAAGTACGCTTCTTAAGTTAGTTGAGGAAAATTTAAATCATAACCGTTTTTATTAAATGCCTTGATAATTTAAAGTTTGAATTATTGCAGTGTCTTTCATTTCCGCGGGGAATTTTAAGAGATGATTGGCGATACTTATTCGCACTTGATGAGAAAACGAAAACAAGCATCTAGTTGACTAAACTAGATCAAGTTTGAACAAATACAAAATACAAAGCTCCTCGAAGTGGAAAATTCCAAATTCGATTCCAGCCATGTTGAACAGCAGCAGATGGACTGCATTTCTCTGCCTTCTGGATACATGTTTATCGGTCTCAGAACTTGGGAGTTTTCGGGGTTTTCTTCTTTGCAATATATGACTGTGATCCATTGTCAATGAAAACTTCTCCCAGAAGGTAAAAAGTGATATATGAACAAATGTTTTACGACGGCTTTCAATTACTACAATATGCATTACGAGGTTAAAACATTGCTCGCAGTTTAACGATAGCTATAACCAAACATGGGTCATTTTGCTTCAAAGACAAGTCTTATCACAAAGACAAATAATTTCTACATTTAAAATCGTAACTGCAGCTTGTATATTAAGTACACCTTAACGCTAACATTAATACATTGGGATCACTTCAGCTAAATAATGAAGAATATTCGAGAAAAATATTTTCAATCATGGCTCAAAGAAATTTTACCCGATTTTTTAACATGAGTTAAATTGAATATCAGATCTATCAGATGGAAGACGAAATAGAAAAACCACACTATAACGAGAATCGTAACAGAATTTTTAAGCATATTTATCTATTTATAAACAATGTATCTATTCTGCGACGAATCAATGAACAATTATTTTTTCCTGTGACTTATTTTAAAACACATTTCTAAATATATTCTAATATGAAATATTGATGCCAAAACAAATTTCAATTTTCATAACAATGACCATCTCCTATTGCTACAGAAAATGCCTATTTTATCACTGGAAATAGTTATGATTCGTATTAGCCCACCTCTGCCATTTAACAGAAATAAAATACAAATAAGTTCAATTAGACCAAAGAATCTTCCTATCGCTCTCGGAGTAGATAGATGACTCTGAAAAATGGCATGGCCGATGGGGTGGTCCGTTCCTTCCTAATGAGATCATCCCTTTGAGCTCACTGTAATGAGATCAGTCGAGACGGTTACGACGACAGATGAAATCAACTTTAAACTTAAAACACCCTCGCATTCTTTTTTGAAGAGCAACGTGTCCTACGCTTTGACGACGCCAACGGGGGTGCGGTTAAAAACCGGAGTCACCATAAGTGTCACCAATTGATCGTCTGTGAATCATTTTTTGGAACATTTATTTCCCATACAATATCTCGTATATATATATATATATATATATATATATATATATATATATATATATATATATATATATATATATATATATATATATATATATATATATATATATATATATATATATATATATATATAACGATAGCTTAATAAAATTCTTTATGAATTTTACCAGAAATTAATAAATTTTAATGACTCAAACAAATCAATAAATTCATCACACTGAAGTGTTTCGACCAAATGAAAATTTAATCTTTTATTGAATATTTGGGTTATTATTTTGAATTAGGGTTTATATTTTTGATATTTATTTTGCTTATAATTTTGATTTCTTTTATAGTACGAAATATAATGAAAAAAAGTTTGAAAAGAGGGAGATACACAAAAATTAAGAAAAAATATTTACATTAGGAAGGTAAGAAAAGTTATATATAATGTGTTTCATAATTTAAATGATAAAGAAAAATTGAAATAAAAGAAGTTATTGTTATTTAAAATGTAAAAGATAAATTTACTGTGGTTCACTTTAACAATTATAATATTTAGAATATTTTCATTCATTTAAAAAAGTAACTAACCCACAACATTAATCGAACGTGCTATAGTTCATGAAAATCTTTTTTTATTAAAATTATCTTTTATTTCCTTTTTTAGGAAAAAGATTTTCAGTTAGGTTATGCATTTCTATTGATGTGTATTGAAACGTTTCGATTAAGTTTTTCCGGCACTAGAAGTAGTTACATTTTTCATCGCTAGATGTCATTGTTCTTGGTTCGATTGGTGAAATTAAATAGTTACGCGCGGCTTCTGTTTCGTGAATTCCAGTATTTTTCTCAGGAAAACGTATTACTCGACAGTTTATATTTACACACATAGTTATAAAAGTTACATTTTCCTTGAACTTTCATATGGAACATCGTTATATAGAAAGGAAATATTCAAGTGTTTCATTGCATATAACGATACAATTCATTTCTAAGGATTAATACAAATAATAAAGCAATCTTTTGAATGTATTTTAAAGCAAATTAAAAATATTCTAAAGATTTAGATGACATAGTATCGTAAAATGACTGTTTATTGCGATTTTCCGATAATTTTCGTTGTTGTTGTTTACTAATGACACTTGGACAAGGCAAGCTCGCTATGCCTTGGCTATACGAATTAAGTCAATTGGGATGCTATAGGGACCCGTTTATAGGATAGGCAACCATTCACACCTCATTCATACAAGGAAAGGACAAAGACAGGATAGATAGAGAGAGAAAGTACATCCATGCCCGAGCCGGGATTCGAACCCAGGACCTCCTTATCCGCAGTTAGGCACGCTGACCACTAGACAAGTTGGTCGGCGATAATTTCCATATAAAAGTAAGTTAGTACGGATAATTTCCGTATAGAACTTATACAGTTTATGTAACTAATAAGATATGAATCTAGTAAATATAATAATTTTTTCTATAAAAAATTTTAAAATGTTGCTTAAACTGGTCAAAATTTTTATTTTGGCTTTTATTAAAATAGCCAAGACACGGAGGTTCGGTCAATCTTAGGAGATCTGTTTAACGAATCTTTCATTAATGAAACGAAGTGAATGGTATGAACATTGAATTATTTATTAAAAAAATACGCAATCATAAAACACTTTTGAATAAAGGAAACGTCCCTTTAGTCACGAATAATCGAAAACATATTTTGCATTTTCGCTTCCCTAAATTTCTGGATGCGGGAAAATGATGTAGGCATGAAAACTCTAACCGTCTACTGAAAACGTTCAGAAACTCTTATGACAGTAATTAATTATTCATTTACAAGGTGTCCAGAAAAGGTCTCCCTGATTTCAAAATTAAATATCTCGAAAACAAAGATAGATAGAGGAATGCAGTAAAAGGTATGCTTATTGTGAAAGCTGTAAGAAATTTATTTGTACAGAATTTATTTACAATTTGAAATAATAGTTACAAAAGCTGCTAACAGATGGCGCTGTACAATGTACAGCTCAAATCAGCATACATAAATGAAATAATCGTTTGAAAACATTCTTTGCAAAAAATCACATCACTATGTTTTCAACGCTAACCTCCTTTCACGCTTCAATAGTTGGGCTTCGGATCACTATTTACACTAAACATTACGTATAACGATTACAGCGCCATCTGTTTGCAACTTTTGTAACTATGATTTTAAACTGATGTATTATATTCTTAGTTTTTACTATAAACATACCGCTTACTGCATTCCTCTATCGATCTTCGTTTTCAAGATATTTAATTTTGAAATCAGGGAGTCCTTTTCTGGACACCCTGTAAGTTATTAGGTAATTATAAAATATGAGAAAAAGGTTTACGTGATAAAAAAAAAACTTTTTATCTTGAACTATATTAATAAGGATTGTGTTTGAATTTGCTGCCTCCGAATAAAATGGTTTTAAATAACACCATTTTAACTTTCAAATAAAACTGTTTTTAAAATGAAAAATCATGAATCTAAAATTAATTATTAAATTTCATTAATTAAAAATAGATGTTAATGATGCATTTAAATGTTTTTTAAATTGTTATTTAAAATAAAAAATTATTTATTTTAATTGCTAAAAATTGGATAATACAATCCATTATACACATTTAGAATAACTATTTTTCATTACAGACAAGATAATTTTCAACTTTGAAGCAATAATTCAAGTAAAAATCTCTATTCCTCCTTCCCCAACTTAAACAAAATTATTACGAAATTAAATTTCTTTTAAAATTGTTAAAGCTATAAGAAAATAATACAGAAGTAATATTTTATATTAAATATGTATGCGAATACTTTTTCTAATGTCTGACTGTACTACTATGAATAAAACTTAAGTAAATATAATTTAAGGAGAATATAATACTTTAATTTTAAATCATGGTTATTATCCCTTTAATATTAAATATTTAACTACTCAATTTTTAATATATTTCTGTATTGTTCATTAAAATTCAATTGTATATATATATATATATATATATATATATATATATATATATATATATATATATATAAAGAGAAAGGTGATTATAAAATTGAAATATTTAAAAATTAAATGCTACGCTACAAAAGTGTTTATTTTAATCAGATTTCGTCTTTTTTATTGAGCAAGTTAATCATTTTGATTTCATTTCAAAGCAGAAATTTGTTTTTAAAAGCAATTTAGACAGGAAAGTATAAACTACGTTAATGACTTGTTGTGTCTGTTATGGAGAAAATGACACCCTATTACTAACCCAAATAGCATACACAGTTCTCTTCGGTATCTTCTTCGAACGGATCGCTTCTATTTGCTTTGAATTTGAACCGGTAAAAAAAAAGAAGAATTTTTTTCTTTCTTTCTTTCCTAGTCTTTCCTTTTGAATTCTGAGTAAAGAAAAAAAAATTAGAAGTAAAGAAACTAGATTACTAATTTCACGGAAGATTAGTCACATAGAATTTCTAACGAAGGAGGAGGTTGTGGTTTTCCGGTAGAGCACGTCTAAATCGCGCGATTGAGGAAAAGAAAAGTAAAACTCCCTCCGACTTCTTCCGGTCAAGCTTAAGATGTTTCTGTTAAATTAGATTATAATGACTGATTGCTTTTTTTTTTTAATCGAAGCGATGATTTCGAGTGTTATGGTCATCATAAAATTACGTTGCGGAAATTGTTTTGAACACTGAAATTTCTTAAATTGATAGCAACAAATTATATTGTAATTGTAATCATATCTATAAAACCAACTAGATATAATTGGACGGGTTTTCGAAAAATATCTATAGTGTTATTAGTAATATATTGGATAGTTATAAAATATTTAACCATTTATATGGTTACGTACTATTGATATTAAGTCTTAAAACTTTTTTCTGTTCATTATTTATCTATATATATATATATAATATATATATATATATATATATATATATATATATATATATATATATATATATATATATATATATATATATATATATATATATATATATATATATATATATATATATATATATATATATATATATATATATATATATATATATATATATATATATATATATATATATATATATATATATATATATATATATATATTATATATATATATATATATATATTATATATATATATATATATATATATATATATATATATATATATATATATAACTAATCTATGGGGTATGACAGCCCATGTGGGCTAAGGCCTACAGGGCCAATCTGTGTTTTCTTGACCAAGGGGTCCTAGGATGCGAAGCATATGTCCTGATAAGGTGGTCAGCCTACGCGAAACCTTCGTTTAGTTCCCAAGCATGCTTGGTACTCAATTTATTATCGGCCCACTGAAGGGATGGGAGGTTGATTCGACCTGGTCCAGTTCGAGGATTGAACCTCGGACCTGCACCTTGGGAACGCGAAATGCTGCCAATAAGCGCTACTGAGTTTCTCATATATATATATATATATATATATATATATATATATATATATATATATATATATATATATATATATATATATATATATATATATATAAAGGAAACAATAGAAAATAAATCCTTCTATTTGTTTTATGTTTTAGAAACGTATCTTCTACTTACAGGACCGTTTTCTTATGCAATTTAATCCCATAATTATACTTCCCAGACATTCCGCTTAAACCGAAAAATTCTCGGTTTTCAGTTAAAATCACGATGTCCCCCGGCCAGTTTACTCCACGTCTCGGAAAAAATTAAATTTCATTTTACAAATGATCAAAAATATCTAAAAATAGTTAACTGTGAAGGATTATTCAAGATAATTACTTTGTCATTTATTTCGGTTCGGTAAGAAAGGTGAAAACTCTAGAGAAGAGTGATGGTCTGCTGATAACAGAGTCATCCTATCCTCCTATCTCACATGCATCGCACACGCATGCACTGATGAAAGGGATTCAGTAAAGGAGTCTACAGTTAAAGCTTTGTGACACGTGAAATTAATATCTAATTAGCTTGTGAAGATTTCCACAAGTTTAAAACGAAAAAAAACACACCTATAAATGCAATAGCCAATGAAAAGTATATGTAAATATCATTCAAATTTTTATTCCTTATACATAGTGTTTCTTCTTATTTAAGAAATAAAATGTATGCACTTTCAGAAATTATATGCGTTAACTTGTAAAACATAAAATATCAAATAAGAAATGAATTGTTTAAATGAATATTATGTTTGTATCATTATTACCCCTGGTTTAGGTTCTTAATTAGCAACCATAGCATTGAGAATAAACTACCCTCTAAAACACATTCTAAAATTTTGCTTAGGGTGTGCCCGCAACGTTTGGGGACATTCCTTTGTCTCGGTCCGACATTTCAGAAATCTGGCAAGCCTACCTGCAATACATTTCATGATATTTGAGTTCCATAAAAATAAATCAATGTTTTCAGAAAAATTTAACTGTCGTGATCGGTAATAAGAAATGTACAATAAGTCGTAACCTTAAAAAAAAAGAATTTAGAAAATTAACTTTGTAACTAAACTCTGTTAAATTATCAAATTCTACTAATACTAAAGTTTCTGTTTTTTAAAGAATAATGATACGCAGTATTTTAACTATTCACGTCAATAGTCAATATATATATATATATATATATATATATATATATATATATATATATATATATATAAGTTAATAGTATATATTTAAAAAATACAATGAATACAATGAAACAAATTTCAGTTTTATATCTAACTTTGCATTTTATATTTATGTATATATATATATATATATATTTATGTATATATATATATATATATATATATATATATATATATATATATATATATATATATATTCAAAAGAATTTATTCATGAGTCATATGCTTTATGCTTTATTTTATTAATTTTAAAGAGCTAGTAAGCGCATTACGTTCCTATACTTAATTCAAAGGAAATAGTATATTACCCTGATAATGCGAATTTTAGGTGATTCAAAATTTATATGACTGTGACATCTGTACTCCTCTTGAGCATGTTATTCTAATATATATATAGTAAAAATTAAAAATTATATTATTAACAGGTTGATAATTTTTTATTCATTTGAGTGTTGTTATTCTATTCTTTCGATTGCTCCTACATACATGAAAGATTGTGGGTTCGATTCTCAGCTCAGGAATGGAATGTTTCCGATATAACTTAGTTAAAACTAACATCATTACTTTTTGAAAGGATAATATTCATAAAATTAAACTAATGCATGAAGCAGAAGAAATCCTTAGAATCCTGCAATAATTTTAAACAATGAAATCAAACTAAATATATCAATTATTTCTATGTATCATACGTAAATTGTCAGAATATCTTACATAATATTTTTAATTTTACAAAAGAAAACCACTATCTTTCTCTTTTAATTTAATATAAGTACTTTGGAAAATAATCAATTGCTTTGAAAATTCTATTTAAAGATTAGAAATACTTGTAAGGAAAATGATGCTTTATGTATTTATTATTTAAACAATTTTTTTAATTTTTTAAACTTTTTGACAATAATTTATCTCCATTAAGAAATTTAATTTTGCATAAAAAATTAATGCCTGATTTTTCATTTTTTATTAGTAAATGTGAAAATCATTCTCGACATTAATGTTTAAGAATATGAATTGGTTCTTTATAATTATGAAATAAAAATAAACGTATGAAACAATTCTGAAAATTAATCAGAAACATTTTGTAAACAAACATCGAGGTTATTCTCGTAACTTCTGATAGGTTTTTTCTGAGAAATAAATAACAAAAACAAGTTTGAAAGTTTGGTTATAGATAAAAAATATTTCTCAGAATAATGGATTATACAAGAAACATTTTTTATGTCTTTGATCTAGTTTTTACAAACAGAATTATTATTATCTGGACATCCTTTAGTAATAATATAATTCTCAACCACTCATAATTACTCAATTAACCGAAACAACTTACAAAAAGTTAACAACAAATTAGTAGTGACATCTATTGGATATTATATGAAATTTTCCTTATTCATGATGTAAAAAAAACTTTAAACATCATTTTGAAAATTTTTCTTTTCTTTCAAAGAAATGCTTTTATTTTGGTTTCATTTCCAATGTAAAAATTTTAAAATATGATTTTTATCTAACGAAATTTTAACATTGAAATTGTAGTTAATTGTAAATTACTTATATTTTTGAGATGTCAAGTAAATGATCTAATTTCTTTTTAAAAAAATGCCTCAATATAGTACTAATATTTATTTTCTTACATGGTCGCATTTGTTGACGAATTTTTAAATTAATTTAGATGAATTATATTATTCTTAGCATAATTGTAGCGGGCAAAAAACAGAATGAGAAGCTGTATATCAATACATATTCAAATTAATAAATGTTTAAAATTAGGTAACATTTTCTTTTACTTTTATGTATAAGCTGAAAATAATTTTCAAGATTGACTTTATTTTCTTAGCACAAAAAACATTTCGAAGTAATGAAAGAACAGCAAAATCATTTTTAAAAATAATGGAACTAAATATAATTAATTCAACTTTTTTGAAAAAATAAGTTCATACCTTTAATATGTATTTAAATTTTATAATGTGTTTTTTTAAAATTCTGTTAATCTTGAAATATTAATCTTTTTTATTCCTAAATCAAAATTATCTATCATTCCTAAAAGTGTTTATGTCACCAGAAGTATATAATTAAGGAATAATTTCTCTACTCTTATCGGAAATTATCAAGTATCGAATCTAGAACTTTTCAATGCATCAGTTTAGTCATTGTTATAACTTTTTTAAACCAAAATAATTTTTATTACCGGGTATATTTAAATAAATTTAAATTTATTTCATACATTTTTGAAATGGAATTCATTATTGAAGTACTTACTGAACTTAATTGTACACTACTTGATATTTTTAGCAGAAAAAAAAATTTAATTATTCTAAAAAATATTCAATTATAAGAATTGATTTCGGGGTTTTGATCTTTCTGTACAAGTCTCCAAGAAATTTAAGACCATATACATTTGTATACATATAATAAGCAATACACAAATATATTATTTTAATGAAAAGAATGAAATCATTCGAAAATTTTAATTTTGGTAAAGTTTTTTCGAAACAAGAGAAATTTCTGCAAAATTTTGAGTTTCATATTTAACTAGCCCAAATTTAGTGCTGCCATCTAGCGAGATTGTATTTAAAATTTTAGCATGAATAACTACGAATTTACATAAAGGGATGATAAATTCGGCAATTTTTTTAAACTCCAAACTACATAACAATAAATTAGCCAATTAAAACTCGTATTAAATTTAAAAAAAAAACGTAATAAGAAAAAAAGTGGTAATTTTGTCCAGATTAATAAAAAATGTTAAAAAGAAATGCTGAATTGAAGAAAGGAAGTTTTATACACATACGATTTCTTTGCGATATATGAATATATATATATAGTATATAAGAACATAGTATCATAAATTTTATACAATACGATGTGATATCGATACATAAAAGTTATTAAATTACAATCTTTTAGTTCACATAATTTTATTAATCAAAAAAGAAATAAAAAAATATAAAACCAATTTGTAGAAATTAGATAGATCTCTGAGAAATAAAATAATGAAAATATGTGCAAATAAATATGCATAATATAAATATGTTACTATTTTAAATGAAAATTTTTTATTTCCTCGCTTAATAAAATTCTTTGCTTTTATGTTTCTTCATTTTGATAAATTCTTCGGCACTGCAGTTAATAACCCAACGCCCTCAGGTGTTGCAAAGAATCTTGATATTTACATGGAATATTATATATTTATAAAATTGCATTCCGAGAGCTTTATTCAAGTGTCACAAAGGAAGAACAACCGCCAGACGCAGATATTTTCATCGCACGTCATGCTTTATACGTTCATAACCTTTACTGAAGATTTTGACAATAATTTTGAATCAAAATTTAAGATGGAGTTTCCCCTAAAAAATTAAATCCAAATACTATTCACCATTTTAATCTTTTAGTGCTATAAAGCATTGCTTAAAAATATAATAGGCAGCTAAAATTATGGAAACATCAAACTAAAATTAATGAGCAATTTTCAAAAATATATATAATTAGGAAATAGTTTTAATCAAGAGCAAAGTACAAAATTATATTAAACAGTAAAAATCAAAATCGCAAAGAAAAAGTTGATGGAATCAGTTAAAATAAATAAAGAAAAGAATTGGATCTTTTAAAAGAAAAGAAATCTAGATAAAATTGATATATTTTAAAAAAATAAAATCCAAATATATTCTAAAGATGAAATTAAAAATTTAAAGAAAAAAGAAAAAGATATTTCGTTAGAAAATAGGAAGCTAAAATAAGAAATTTGAGAATCATTTTATACATAGGGATAAATCGACTTAAATTAAGAAAAATAAAAGAAAATTGTAGATTGACAAAGACATCTTAAAGGTTTAACGACTCATGTGCGTCCATGAAAATGTTCATTTCTGAGGAGTAAAATGAGAAGCCTACTTTTATCAATCTTTCTTATAATTTAAGAAAATTTTCAAAAAATTGCAGTTTTACACAGTTAAATATACAAGTAGTTGCTTAAAAGATATTTCATATTAAGCACATTAAATGAAATAGTTGGCATTATTTATATTTCTTTTTTGAATATTATAAATAATTAGTTTGGGAATTAAATATTTATTATCACATATAGTTGATAATTTTTCCAAAACTTTCCATCATTCAAATCTTATAAACTACAAATTTCAAATAAGTTTATGAAAATTTCAGTTTTTGAGCAAAAGGGTTATTACTGAAAATAGTTCATACATAAGATTACTAGAAGTTGACTTCGTTCCTTATCTTTTTATGCAAGAAAAAAAATGACAGATTCATTTAACTCACTCACTTACAAGGGAAAACGATCATATGGTTTCCGTGCTTGTTTCCGGTTCAATAGCTCGTTTGTTCGAATCCCACCTTAGTGGTTCTAACTCCATTTCTAACTGAAAGTCCCGATCTAATTAGCCCATATGTGCAGAAAATTATCATGTGCACACGAACCTCACTCAACAACCGCAATCGACCTTGAAGTGCTGGGCTGTGCTCTTTTTTAGACACCTTAGCCCTAAACAGTCCCTTTGCAAGGCTTTAGAGACAATTACTAAAACAATTTTAAAATATTTGTAGATAGAGCATGAGTTATGCATAACACATGCTCTAAGTATATGAATGTCATTTTCAAAATTATTTTAAAAAATTAGCTTTGAATATTCTTGAGTTTAAATATCATACAGTTATTGATTAACATACAAATAACCAAGTGTCATAAGTAACAACAACAATTTTAACAATGCTTTCTTTTAGTAATCTAGTCTAAAACTTATTTATCACTACTAATTCATTTACAAAAAGTGGAGTTCCTTTTGACTAAGCTTTGAATAATGCTATACAATAAATATGTTTGAACAATCTGTATTTAATGGAAAATAAGGCAACACTTTTCATTAGTGCTTTATTTCATTCTAAGAATACATATGAAAGCAAACCCACTAAGAACTTTTGATTCTATCAACTAATTTAACAATTCACAATAGAATCTGAGAAGCTTCACTTTTCTTTCTTAAAATTTACCAAACATGCCCAATCAGAATACAATCGGTTTATTTAGAAAATGTTGAGGACACAAAAGAGATTGCATCATTATAATTACTGTCAGTCATGCAAAATCTGGCAGAATATTGGATTGATAATGATGACATCATTAGAAACTTAATGTGGCCTGAGATACATCATTCTTCATACTTGTAAACTAATAAACTAATTTACTGTAAGATTAAAACAAATAACTAATCACTCTCCAAACTTACACAAATGATTTTTCAATAGTATTTCAATCAATAATAGAGGCTGGCTTGTACTACTGGCTTCCCTGTAAGCACACAAGTATATGGTAGTCATCAACACTTGATAGGAAAACTGAGAATCATCCAGATCATATTTATTCAGTCAGATACTGCATGTACTCCTTGAATGTATAGACACTGGTTAGATTTCATTTATGACTGGAAATGACTTTTCAAGAGAAAGCATATCAATTTTTGAACGATTCAATAATTTTGGTACAAATTCTATTAATTGAATGATTACATAAAAAGTTTTATAAATTTAGCCTATTTTATTCTGTATAGCATATTAGAAATTTCTTTAAAAAATTCTATTAAAATAATTTTCAGTTAGACACTGTCTAATTAAATAGCACCTATTCCCTAATTTTTACTAGAACAACCATAATATTCATTTTTAATGTCATACTACACACTACTCAAAACAGAAAGTTATACTTATTTAACTCTTAATTTGTTTCTTCAAGAAGTTCGTGTGATTTGTTGCCCCACATACACACATAAATAAAATAAACGCAGGAGGTAGTAATAAATGATAAAAGAAAACTAATAAAAACTACACTTTTCAAATGGGAAGTCTTTTTAGAAAAATGATGTACTAAAGCAGAATATTGTATTTATATACCTTATATTTAACTTCTTTAATAGATAATTATTAAAATGATATATAGCCTGATAAGTTTTTCTCAGGATTAATTTAAGATGTGAAATAGAACCTTGTTCCTTGACCAAAATGATACAGGATCAGTTAATATAATTAGATATGGTCAAAAGAACTATCAAAGCTGAAACATTGCAGCTTCTTCAATTTTAAGGGTTTATACTATTAATTTATATCTCAGGTTTATACATACAACAATCATATGCATAAGAAAATTAAAAACTGTGCTTTAATTAAAAAGTAGCATGTTTATTAAAATATTTGGTGGATAAAATTATGTATATAATGAGTCTTATTTGAAAATAAATACATTATCTAAGAGATGGACTGCTAAATCCATTTAAATTTGAATACGAACATGAAAAATATTAACGAAACACCTAAAAATGTTGAAAATGAATAATAGATATTTTAAAGTAATATTGCATAGATGCTTGAATGGAAAAATTGTGTATAAAAAAACTAGATTGTTTCTCTCCTTTTATCTTTCCACTCATTTTAAATTCTGTGCATTTTCATAACCGACGTTTTACTATTAAGAGTCAGTAAATTTTTCATTTAAAAAAATAACCTTTTAGAGAAAAAACCTTTAAATAAGGATTTTGTTTCAGTTAATTTGATGTAAGAATTTTTTTATATAAGTGAAAAATTAGTACTTGATTATGGAAAAAGGAAGTCTAAAGTTTAATTAATAAAAACTAAAAGATTTATACATAAAAATGTTCTACAAATATTTCACAATTGTTATTGAATACAATAATAAATCTAAATAAAAATTAGATAAAACATAATTAAACATAAATTAAAAAAAATTTTCAACAATGCCATTATTATTGTTTATTTAACAAAAGAGAAAGACTAAATATTGATCTGTATATGTCTCTGATGGAGTAAGAAAAATTACAAGAAAACACACAAGGGATTGTATTAATTTTCTTAATTTAACTAGAGCTGGATAACAACTATGTTAATATAATTGATAGGACACAAATACTTAAAACTTTAAAACATCAAGTCAATATATAGTTTATAAAATTGAAGCATTCCACATGAAAATAATACATTTGTAGACATGTGTGATGTATTATTTTGAATAAATATTTTTTTATTCATTTCCACTTGGGAAACAGATGTGTTTTAAGTGATGAAGTGTCGTAAATTCGTAGCAAATACATATGATGAACATGTTGTGAATGGTGATTATTATATTTCTTGATTACTGAGAAGAAGTTTTCGAAGGAGTCTCAAAGTATATTTCCAAAAATATAAATTCTGAAATAGTAATTTGATTGGAAAGATTTCCCAAATCATTATAGTATTATAAGTTGTGTTATTTCGGGATAATCACATGAGTGAAGAGTGTGTATAATTGTATTTCAATTTAATGAAGATACTTTGCATGTGAATCAGAAAGTATTTAATAATTTAAAAAAATATCAAGATAGTTTTATACAATATGCTAAATCAATAAAATTACTCTCTTTTCCAAATTTAAATATAAATCATCATATTGATCATTATTAAATATCTTTAATAATGATCAATATCAAACACAAGTTGATTAAAATAATCTTAATTATTACAAGCAATACAGATATTTACTCATAAGACATTGAATTCTTTTAAAAGTATACATTTAAATCTTATTGACTGAGGAAAAATACAAACATTAAAAAATTATTAATCAAATATAATAATAAAAATTGTTTTGAATATGAAAAAATGTGCTTTATTAAATGATGCCAAATCAAGAAAAACAAAGCACAAAAAGGTGTAACATATTTATTATTTTGGGGATACATTTTTCACAAATATTTCCACATACATAATATTTCAGAAGCAACTAATGATCACTGAAGGGCAGAAAATTAACTTGTACATAGAAATAACGAGATATATCTAAAGGGTAACATTTGATTTACATATAATTTATGGATCTATATACATAATACTTTATAAAATTTCTAAATGTAACACACATACATTTTATTTACAAATCACTTAAAAATAATATTTGTAGGCTCATTACGTGCACAAAAGCTTAGCAATATTTGATAAAAATAGAGTATTTCATATAATCAGTCTTTAAATAAAAGACATTCAACATAACTACAGTAGTTTACATTAAAAATAGTTTTCACTTAATCTTTTGTTGGAAATACACTCCTGAAGATATTTTCATACAAATGGTTATGCATTTGAAAATATTTGTACTGATTTTTGATTTTGAAGTAAATTGCAAAATTGAATTAATGCATTAAAGTTAATTTATTCTGATAAATTACAGAAGGAAAAAATGAATTTTTAAATAGGACTTTGAAAAGAAATCAAATGGCCATATATTTCACACACTTTTTCTTATATTAACTTAAAGTATATTAACAATTAGAAACATACAATTTTATAAGCATCTGTTTCATAGATTTATTACTAAAAATAAATGGAAAAAATTATAAGTAAATTGATTTATAACTCTAATATGTTTATGCATAAAAATTATTTCTTTTTATTACATAAAATAAATTCACTAAATAATTTTTCATATTTCAAATTTTTTTTAAATTATGAAAGTTTCTGACTATAACATTTTTCCATTTAGGTTAGCAAATTTCAAACAATTGTAAATTTTCGTTTTTTTAAGATTTTTGTAAAGTTTGAAAATAATGATACTAAATAAAATTATTTCTTTATAAAAATTACACTGTTACTCTGATAATTTGAGTTCAGCAATATTTTTAACAGTGCAGTTTAAATTTATTGCATTAAATCATTACATTATGCAAGTCTAAGTGAAGTTAAGTATATAAACTTTAGCATTAATTTTTTGCATTAACATTTTTGAAAATTTATTCATAATTAAAACTTAAAATGAATGAATGTTCAGAAATTTTGAACATTAATATATTTTTACTATTAAATTTCTAGAAATCATAGTATACTTTAATTTTATTGCAAACACAAATATAAATCTCTTTATATATACTCATATTTATAATTATTTTTATATTAATAAATGGAAAAAGCATGCATTTCAACAATACTTTAATTCAAATCAAAATGTAGAAGTTTTATGCTTAAACAATTATGAAATTTTGAAAATTCAACAGCCTCAAATAAATAAGTTCGTTGAATTTACGAACATCTAGAATTAAATTGAAAATGATTTATTTATGAATAACTTATATGAATATATATTTGTGTCTACTTATTAAAAAATTTAATATTACTCCAAGTGAACTGAAATAAGACTATTTTAAATTAAATATTAAAATTCTGAAGTTTAAGACAATTTTAAGAACATTTATTACAGCTAAATCATAAAATTGTTTTATAAATAGACAAAGCAAAAAACACAGAAAAAATAACACTTTTGAGAATGTAATAAATTACTGAGATTCTTTATATTCCTTAAAAATAGAATTTTTCATTTTTATTATTTATAATGAAAATAACATTTTAATATTTTATATATTTAATAATATATCACATTCTTAGAAGGCTTAAAAATATATCATAAAATAATTTTTATTTGGGAAGTAAAAAAAAAAATAAGTAAAAGAAATGCTACAAGTACATGAAAGAGCTAACATGTACACACATACAATATATTTATAACATTTTTTCAAAATTTAAAGATATACTCAAAATATTTGACATGCTTTAAAAATATGCACAGCGGATTCATTAAATTAAATATGTCCAATAGCTGCAATTTATTTATTTTATAATAAATTATGAAAAATTGAATACTGAATTCATATAGTTTGAATAAACCTGTTTTAGGTAACATTTAATTTAAAATCTAAAACCAGATTTATGAGTCACAAGATTTTAATCAACATGATCCAGTTTCACTTGTCCCAATATGTAGAGTTCAGATCTCTTTCATAACATCTAACCAACTGTAGAATTAATTCTACAGAATTATATTTTTGTGCATTTAGAGAAGTATATACTTCCTCTATTCCTTACCCCCTAAAAAAACTTCATTTGGCAAACATTTATAACAAACATAATTGCTCCACTTTTTCATAGCAGTTCTGTAGTGAATAAAATAAATTATTCAATGGCAATGTTCAGTTATATCTACTACAGTTGCCTTTCGCCATCCGAATAAGAAGTAACCAATACCAGCTCCAACTATTACTCCTATACATAACCAGACATTATAAGTCATAAAAATAAGCATGAGGAAATAGCTGAGTACCATTTGAACAACATGAAGTGAAGTTTGCATTAAGTGCGGCCAACTAAACATGCGATTCCTGAAAATAAATTTAATTCAATAAATATTTTACTTTGAATGATAAAGCTCAAAAAATCAAAATTTATATTTTAAACTATATTATATTTAAATCTTTTTTAATGCTTATATTATAATATTAAGTATGTTTACTTTGTATAATATTAAAACACAATATATTACACAAAACAAGTTATATAAATATATATATATATACATATATATATATTAAAAGTCATTACACTGCTTACAAACAAAATACTTTTCAACATTTATAAATATCAACAAATATATATCTTTAGTTAAAAAGAACCCGATAATGAATCATTTGATAAAGATTTATAACAAACATGATCATTTTACTTCACATTATTTTCTGTGAATATAAATTGTTCATTGGCAGAGTTCAGTAACATATACAAGTTATTTATTAAAACTGTAACACAATACATTAAAAATTAATAATAATGTTAAAAATTTCGAAGAGTGTTACTCAATATTTTTATAACTATTATTAATTTTTTTATCTTTGCTTAAATACTAAATATTTAATATCAAGTGAATACAGTAATTAAGTTAATATTACATAATTAATTTCAATATTAAAACTAATGTTAGTAAGGTGAAACAGAATATAAATAAAGACACATTTAATTTCATATTAGAGGACAATATTAGCTTCAGACATAACTACTGCTACCCACTATGAGAATTAGAACCATTCATCAGAAGACAGTAGAGACAATATTGACAAGCTCTTCTTTATATATATATGACGCAGATTATGTACTATCAAATAAATTACAATGAAATTTAAAATATATGCATCAATTTGTAGGCATTCATATCTTAAATTATATTTATATACGATTCCAGATGTAAAGAGCAGTTATTATCCTCACAGAAAATTAGGGTATTCTTGAAAATGAAATTGAAAAAAAGTAGCATTATCCAAAACAATCTAGAACTTATTTCAATAGTTATAAGTACAATAACTGAACATTGTATTATTTTCACCAAATTTAAAAGCTACACAATAGAAGGTTTGGTTTGGTTTGTTTGTCGCTCAATGGTCATTTTTTGCACATGAGGGCTAATTAGACCGGGACTTACGGCTTAAAGTGGATTCCGAACCACTACAAACATCCATGCCCAAGGTGGGATTCGAACCCACGAACTGTTGAACCGAAGGCAAGAGCGCTAACCATTCGGCTGCCAGCTCGGCACACAATAGAAGGAGAAGCATTCATTGGAAATCTATTAGATTCAAATTTATCTATCAGCATTCAAAATTACAAAGTCATATTTATTATCCAACAAACCTTTTTTAACATTCAAGGCCAGATGATGACAAGCTCTCTACCACACAAATTAAGTTTTTCATTGTCAATGATTATATTTTGTGAGAGGATGATTGGTTGGGTTTTTTGGTATTATGTCCAAAATGGCCAAACTTAAGTTTTAAGAATAAACTTTTTATTAATTTATTTATGGAATCCAATGCAACATTAATATCATAAAACATAAATTTTCTGTGTATAATTAATTTAAAATCCAAATTTAAAGTGAAATAAAAATAGGGTTAATAAAAATCCAATAACAAAATTTAAATTTTTTTTCCTATGTCAGGAATTGGCCGCATTGGCCATTTTCCTTCTAGCAGCCCAATACAAAAAAAGTATTGGGAAATATAGAAATTAAATTGTTTCAGTCCTATTGCCTTTAAAAGAAAAGGTTTCTGTGGGTAGATGATAGGTTAAATAGCTGGGCATGAAATTAAAATATTAAATATAATAAATAGATTTCCCACATTTCACACCAGAGATTTAGCTCATTTAGAAATTTATGTCTATGTGTGATATGCGTGAGTAAAATATGAAGACGAGTTAATTTAACATCCTCACTTTGTAGTGATGAAGCTGATAATGAAATGGCATGGAAAAATGAAATACAATTTGTTCACCACCTGCATATGTTCCCTGACACCTAACAGAAAAAATAAATAAACTTTTTTATGTCCTTTCTCAGATCTATAAGAGGAATAACAAATTGAAATTGATGCAGCTTTAGCAAATCCATCAGCCTTTTCATACCCTCAAGACCTACACAACCAAGAATCCAACAGAAGATAACATCATATTCCATGCAAATTGTGAGATAACGCATAGCCAAAGAAATATCGATCTTTTTAATACTCAAAAAACAATATTACTGATAATAAACATGTTTAATATGATTATAACATCATATGATAACTACCAATAGATAAATACATATTTCCTTCACTATGTTTCAAGTACCTAAAAATTACTTTTTTCTAGTCTAAATTTCTTTTAACTGCAATTTTACTTCACATAATCTTTATTTTACAATCACATTATTCTAAGTTGATTATAATTGATATGAATTGTAAGAAATTTCATATACATTGTATTTCATAAAAATAGTTCTTAATTAAATTATTCAAAATCACTAAGTCATTTGCTGCTCATATCACTTGATTTAGTAGTTTTTGTTGCCTTATATGAACATGTATGAGATACTAAACTTCTATAAGCATTTCTTAAGAGTTAGATTATGTATTCTCTTATATGACTTATAAAATCAACTCATAATTATGTTTCTAATAATTTTTGGAGATAAAGTGTACAAGAAATGAAATACTTAGTAGAGATTGCTTATTGTGATTTCTTAATGGATTTTCTTTCTTTTGACACCATTTTACTTTTTTCTGGAGTAAATGTGGTTATGAAACTTAAATTGCTAAAAAGTTATCTCAAATGCATGGTCAATTTTATATAAAAAACAAATGCTTCAAAAACAAAATTTCTACAAATAAAAGCAAACGGAAAAATAATAACAATTGATTTAATCATTAATACTTTAAAATACCATATGATGCTCATATCTAAAATAACGTCTTTTACATACCTTGCTACTTTATGAACTTCCGTCACTGGTTTTCCATCTTCTCCAAGAACTGAGACAGAAGAATATTCCAAAGAGGTAAAATATTTTTTAAATAAATACTCTCTTAAAAATTTTATCCCTTCATAAAGCATGGCAAGAATAATGATTCCAATCACAGAAAATATTAAACCTAAAAATGAAAAATATTTCACGAAAGAATGTGAATTATATTGGAAATTACATTAAATTTAAATAGCAAAATGCAAATAATTTATATTTAATATAAAAAGAAATAATTTTGATGCATTTTTTTATATCATACATTTTTCATATTTTGTGAGACATAACAAAACATCGATTTGAACTTAATAATATTTAACTGACAAAAAGTAAAACAAAATTACAATAAACTTAACTATGATATATAACCTGACAATTATAAAACAAATTAAGATATTAACTATAATATTAATGAACAAAAGTGTCAAAATCTTAAAAAAAGTAACAATAAAAACTTAATTTGTTGCATCTGTATTTAATCTTGTAAATACCAACAGCCTGAATCTAAAAAGGCAATACATTATAGTTTTGAAAGTTGAATCTAAACTTATAATACATAAAATAGCTAAAATGACATTCACAGCTAGAATAAAAAATGACAATACATTTTAATTTTGCGAATTAGATTTAAAAAATTTCTGCTTGTGTATTAGATTTTATTATTGCATGTAATTAACTCTTCTGAGAATAAACAGATCCCTTTTTGTAAAATGCAAAAAAAATTCGTTTTATCAGAGAGAGAGGAAGAACCTGATTATGATGAATCTTTTAGTAAAAACTAACAATTTATAAACTGTGTGCTCTGAAATTAAATCTAGGAAATAATCTTTGAACTCTTCTGTAGCTAGAGACATCAATTTCAATTTACTTATAATAATTTAATTTTGAAAAATTTAAAAATTTCTGTGAGAAACCCTCTATTCCATGAGAACTATAGCCGACTTATCTAACAAATATTATATCTTTACATCCCCATTTCTCGGTCTCTCTCTTCAGATTACCAATTTCAGATTTTTCAGTAGGTGACAGATGGTAATGTGAAATATTTTCACATAGTTAATATCACTTTCTCTGCCAAACAAGTTTTATATTTTTACAAGACACTAATTGTAATATTTTGCATAATTTCTCAAATGAGAGTTACTTCATTTTCATTTTATCTTTATACACTCTTATCATAAGAAAATGATGCATTCTTATATCAATAACATTTAAATTAATTTAACAGTATTATTAACAAGAAAATAATAATACTGTTAAATTGAACTAAAAAACTGTTAAACTGAAAATAATAATACTGTTACTATATATTCATAAAAATATAAATAAACTTTCTAATGAGTAGTAGAGTCTTAAGTATCAAATATTTTTATAGTAATAATAATAAAGTAAAATTAATAACCCTTTGATAGTTCTAAATTATAAGTTAAAAGAGTTCTAAATTATAAAATTTTGTAAAATCAAGAATTGAAAGCTTTTGAAATAAGAAATATATAAGTTCCAAAGAGATTTTTGTTTTACAATAAGAAACTGTGAGAAAGAAAGAATTTCATTTTCCCATTTAATGCTTTTTAGTATTATTAGAGCAAATGTTTCAAGGTATATAGGAATGGCAATACCATGGTTGCAGTAAAACTGTAGCTGGCTAACAAACTCCTATATTATGTTTTGAAATTATGAAACAAAATTTTAAATATTAATCATTAGATGAAAATAGGAAAGGAAATAAAGTATAATGGGTTGATTAAAAAATTACTTAAAAACTCATATGATACAATGTTAAAAAAACGTATAATTCATTCATAGAATGGAATTATTTATTTAAGCTATCTCATAAGAAGTAAATGGTGTTTTCAAATTATCACAAGGTAAAATATCACAAGGACTTCATTAAAAAGGAAATTCATGATGTGCTGGTATAGTTGTTTTGAATCTATGCTAAACATAAATCAAAAATATTATGTCATGAATTGAAATATTATTTTGAAATCAGAAATAATTTTTTTATTTATTAATCATTAAGTATAAAAAAAACATTCTAGTTCAAAAATAGAAAAAGTATTCAATGTATGAAAGATAAATGTTTTTATCACAATATTTATCACAATAATGGTATTGGCAAGATATTTCAAGATCTTAAGTGAATTTATTATAAGGCTCAGAAATAAAATGATTTTAAACATGGTAGTTAAGTTTAATAAGGTAAATTCTTATTATGTTGGCCGAAATTTTCAAAAAATTAATATATCTAGTGTGGGATAACATATTAAAAACAATGAACATAATATCTAAGTATCACTGAATTAATTTTCTTTGTTTATACTATTTTGTATTACCTCACTATATTTTTACATTGATTATGTTAATTTTATTTCAAAGAAAATAAAAATAACCAATATTAAAAGTATCAAAACAGAATTACTACTGGCATAAATAATCAAATTTATTCTTATCTCACACAAACTACATTAAATATACTTATTAAATTTAATCTTAGCAAAATAAATATTTCTTGATTAAAGTTATGTAGGCAGAAGAATAGTCTTTACCTGTTACTGTTGTTGTCCTCCAATCTTTAAAAAGTATAACTGTGTCAATATCACAAGTAAAATACATCTAGAAAATAATAATTATCTTCATCAAACATCAATGTTAAAATATACAAAAAATATACTATATATAATTCTCAGCACAATACCTTTAAAATGAATATAAAGAATGTGAGTAACCTAAAGCTAAGAAAATTATATGTTAAAGAATTTATAAAATTTTTTTCAACAAAATTTATTTTAAAATAACCTAAAAATAAAATAAATTATTGAATACAATCAAATTTATTAGGTGTAGAAAAATAGGAAAAACGAAATTTATTTAACATAGTAAAATTTTCCATAATATGATTTACAGAAGTAAACAAAATCCATTAAATATTAGATTTATAAATCATTGTAAATTTTGCTAAATTTATATCAAATTCGGGAAATTACCAGAATATTTTCATTAATCAGAAGGCAAAGTAAAAACGTAGTTTAATATGAAGATTAATTTATAAAATAAAAAAATCAGGATAAATTTATGAACATTACATACATTCTCACAAAATTAAATGAAATAAAAATATTATGAAAGAAATTCCAGTTTGAGAGGAAAATTATTTTTCTTCAAAAACAGAATATTTAAAAAAATTTCTCTGAATTTTTGAGAAAATTTTAATAAAAACAGCAAGAAAAATTAGCATATGCAAACAGAAATACTATTGCGAATAGATATGGTTTTTAAACTTCACAAATATTCTATTAACTAAAACTGAATTCGAGATCTTGCTTATGAGGAGCTTATCTCATAATTTAGCCACAATGAGATTCAATAATATAGTATTTAATTAATTAAAAATAATATTTTCAAGTCATAATCTCATTAAATGCTAGTAAAATTATTGTTTTAGGTTGAAAAGTTCAAAAATCTTTAGTTAAGGATCAAGAAATCTCAAATTACTTAAGATGAAAAAAATTGCAATTTCAATTATTTTTTTTGGGATGCCTGAAATTTTGATATGCAACTTTTAATGTCTGAAAAACTAATTTGTTTTGCATATTTTAATATAGCTGTAAAATGAAGTAATTAGTTTTGAATTCAAACAACAAAATGTTCAAAAATATAAACAAATAAGAATTACTATATCCTGAATATTAAAAATTGGAAACATAAGACTAGCATTTTGTTCAGAATGTGGGAAATTTTTATACTAAAGTGAATTTTTGCAAAAGTTTTCTTAAACAAAAAATTGATTTAGGGTTTTATGATTCAAAAATATAATACAGATATATGCATGAATCATATTATTCAATTTAGAGTAGACTTGTAAAAATACATACCCATCTGTATTGTTACCATTAAAAAAATTACTTTCATGTCATTAAAGATAGTTTAAAATGCAAACAATTAAAGCTTTAAAATATATCAGATTTTTTGAAAAACATTAAGTAAAATAAAATTTTCAGACCCCACTTGATATACATCATTTGTTATTATCATAAATAATAAATATTTTTTTAAATAATAAGCAATTTATTAACTCATTTATCAAAATAATTACTAAAAAAGCATTGTTAAGAAAATAAGAAGTAAAATTCTAATTAAAACTTTTGCACCAAGAGCAATTTTTTGAATTTAAATTAAAAAAAAATTTCCAATACTTTTAATTAAAAATTAATATTAACAGGTTTTTAAAGGAAATTTATGTATTATTTACTTGATTAAGAAATTTAAACTATAAAGTTGATAATGATTGATGAGAACTATTAGCAGTAAACATCCCTCTTCATTTCAGACAAAAATGCAGCAATAAATACTTAAACAAAATAAAAGTAATTTCACAAAAATCTGGGATATATATTTACAAATATCTTTTGAATTTAAATCAACTTAATGTGTGAAGAATTGCAAATGGTATGATTTCCATGTGATAGACATTTGAAATTTAAATACTTAAAACTTTTTTGCTTACAAGAACATTTTGTCATTAATCAAAATTTGATTATAAAAATAACTTTACATATTACACCTATTACTAACCTCACACATACTTACGAATATATCAAATATTACACATAGAAAGCTGATAGAATTAAGAGAAAAATTCATAACTTTTTTTAATGAAGTTAAGCTTCATAAAAAATTTACCCTTCAAATTTTTTTCAATTACAAATCAATTCTTTTACAATTCATATATCCTTTTTTTATAAGAAATATTTATATATTTTTAAATTTTACTATCAAATCATAAATACCCATTCCAACCAATCTGAAATAAAACTAAATGAGCAAAACAGATAAGCATTTTTAAACTAAGGCTTAATTTACCTGCATAGCATGGCCATGGAGTCCAAGAGGACTGGAATGCACATGGGCAGATTCTGAAAGATCACTTGCGGCTTGGTCTGAGCTCATGTGATGGTGTCCAATGTGTTGAGTTTCAGGAGCAGAGTGGCCATGGTGGTCCATGCTGGTCATGACAGTCGTCATCACAGTCTGCAAAATATTTGCAGCTGTGGTTGCCGGGGAGGAGCTTAAAAATGAGCTTGTATCAGTTTGGTCCTCCATTCCACTATGGGAAGGCATGCTGTGATGATGGTGGTGGTGATGGTTATCAGCCATGGTAATTTATAAAAGTAATTCTAAAATAATGAAATGGATATTTAAACTACGAATAGGTTACTGATTTGCAGAATTATGTACATATAATTAGGGAAGTAACATGTTTAACAATAAACTAATTACTCAATTAAACTGATCAAAACAGATGTAAAAATAATGCTACATTCATTACCTAACTATATATAGACATCCAATGAAGTTTAAAATAAAATGTCTGAAGTAATTAGGTGTGAAAACTTTATATAATTTATTCCACTTATTTACATTTTAGAAATAACCCATGAATGTAACTGTAAAATTATTATAAAATTTATAAAATAATTATACTTCCAATTTTTAATTATTCAGATATTTTAAGAAGCATATTCTTGACAGTCAGATTTTACTTTTATTTAAAAAGAAATATTTTATTTTAAATTGAAGGCAAAGGTAAAATCATTATATTAGAAATAACAATCACTAAGATGATACATGTGAATGGAGGATGATTAATTTGAATAATTAATTGGATCACATCTATATGTTAGATACATGATACATTTACAAATTTATATGATAATTGTTATAATTAATTTAGAATCTGATTCATATGCAAATCAAAGACTGTTTATAATCCAAATGAACTGACAAAATTATCTTAAACACAGCAATATACATATTTCTAAAAGTAATAGAATTATGGAAATGCACTAATCTTGAATGGAAAAATATAGAAAATTAAATGTTATTTTTATAATTTTTTACAACAAAATACTATTGATTAAATACTTTAAAAAAAGAGAAATTTTCTTTTATGAAAATATAGCAGAATGCAATAGTTAATAACCTTTCAATATGTATATAGTTTTTAATAAAATCCATTATTTTAAATCTTTAATTTTTTTTAATGAACAATGTAAAAAAAACGAAATTTTTTATATTTTGAATATAAGTATGTACCTAAAAATATAATTTAGACTAAAAGATAAATTTCTATAATATACTCTCTCCTTTAACAAAAGTTCAAAACATCTACACATATAATGGAAAAAAAAACTTCTCTAATGTAAAATAAACATAAATATGTATTAAAATAATAAATGCAAAAATCTGATAAGATGGTTTATACCAAAAAAATAACTTTTGAAAAAAATTGTGTGGGTATTTTTTCTAAACAAAATTACTTTAGAGATTAATAAGAAATATATGTAGAAGAAAAATAAATTAATAATATTTTCATATTACTTAAAAATCAATTAAGAAAATAAAATTTTGATAAAAATCTTCTAAATTGAAAATGTAATTTTTTACACACACACAATAATAAATTATATTTATATTGAGTAACATTTTATGACAACAATTTACATTTATCAAAAAGCAATGGTTTTACATTACATTAAAAAATAACCTAAATTGCATTATTTCATTTTATTCAGTATATTAATTAAATACTAAAGAAAAACTTAAAAAATTTATAACATTTTAAAAAATAAAAAGATACTTTAAAAAAACAAAGTGAAGTATATTAAAATTTAAATAACTCAATAAAATTGTCAGGTTAGATTTTATAATTTTCCCCAGATATCCATCAAAATCAAATTTGCCAATGAGAAGAGAATATACTCAAAAAATTTAGTTCGATTTCGGAAAATGCATTGTTTGAGTATTTAAGAGAAAAAATCGAAATTCCTTCTGAACGGCAGCAAAACTTCCGCGAAAATAAAATTTTCCAAATTGCTGTTTAAAATGGAATATATAATAAAATAACACAGTTGCATATATTTTAAATTCAAGGTTTAGTATGTTCAATGAAACAATGTCTGAATTCCAAGGTCGACCACCTGGTATAGGCAAACTTTTCATTATTGAACTGCATTCCAACAGTGTACTCATTTTAATGCTTAATTTAGAAGGTATTCTTTTGTTAGGCTTTTTACAGCATTTTTTTCTTCTTTTTTTATTAAATAATCTGAATTTGTGGAGAATATTCATTGGAAATCTACACCATAAATTCAAAACTAGACAAAAAAATTTTTAAAAAAGCTCACTCTTGTCAGATTTGGTTTTATTTTTGTTGTTTTTTCAAAGGGTTTTTTTTTTTGCAAACTAGGACAAATTTTAGTTTTTAAAATTGTTGCTGATTCCGAATCACAGTAACAACTAAGACCGAGGTGAGAAAAAAAACCACGAATTGTTGAGCAAAAGGCAAATTTCAAAAGCATAATTTAAAATGGATTCTGAACTACTTCAATCATCCATACCAGCGAGACTGCAGTAAACTTACGAGTTGTTAAATTGAAGGATAAAACCCGCGGAGTCACCGCGGTTCGGTGTGGTACTTTAAATAGTTATATTGGAAAGAAAAATCTTCCATAAAACGGAATAAAATGGTAGGAATAAATAATAAAATTACTTGAAAATTAATTTTAATACACACATTTGCTAAATCACAAAAATTGTTTTATCGTATTCCTTGTGTGTGTTATATTTTTAAAATAATTGTGTCACCTGCTAATTAAATATGAATTTGTGATGTTTAAATTTTATACGATTAAAAAATACAGCCACAAAAATGTTACTTTCAAATCTTATGTATTCTGACATTTAAAAAAATTTCTAGAAAAGTCACATCAGACGTAACTTTTTGCATTGATCTTGAACCCATTTTTCAACATGAAAAAAAATAAGCATATTTTAATTTTTTTTTCTTTTACAGATCTTACTTGTTATTATTGCTTTTCTATAAGAAACAGAAATTTTACAATCATAGTTTTTGTACAAAAACACTATATTTTAAAAATATTTGAAGCTGATACTAAGAATTTTAAATGTAAGAAATATAATTAATGACATCCTAAATATTAATGAAGATCAAAAACAGGAAACACTCAATCCTTAGCGAAAAATACATTTTACACCCAAGTGTGAGTATATATTTGCATATTAATTAAAAAATTAAACTGGTGATAGGCGAATTACAATGATCTGAATAAATACTTTAATAGTACTGCAAATATACTTACATGTTTATGAGAAACAATGGCGTAATAGCCAAATTTCTGGACATTTGTAATAAACTTACACGTTTATGTCACAACTTCCCTGAAAAAACAGGTTTTAAATACAGAAATGACATCAATTCTGTAAAACGGAAATTAAATATTTTTATAGATTTCTTTTTCAAAAAAAAAATCTATACACTTTTGAGAGCATGTGTTAAATTTAATTCCACATAATCTAAAATTTTAGCTACACCATAGATTTTGTTAAAAACTAAGCAAAAAAATCAGCGAGCAATAAATTGAATAAATGTGTCACAAACACCGTATGAAAGAATAAAGACAAGAATGAACCAAGATCAATCCGATGTGATTTGACAACAGAATGGAGACCAAAATAAAATTTGATTGATTCGTAATTGCACTTACATTTATACGAAAGACTTAAAAAATATTTTTATTTTCTTCATTGAAAACTTATTTGAATTTCTGTAGAAAAAATTTGTTCCTTATCATTTTGTAAAATAAGAACATATAAAGTAAACAAAAAATCAGCAATAAAATAGCACGCGTAATCTTTCATTACTACTAATTAGTAAAGAATTCGAAGAAATTAGATCGAAACTGTTGTCATTGTGAAAGAACATTTCTCGAAAGGAATAAATACGGAAGTATACACAATTGTGGCCCTTGGAAATACCCAAGGCATCAAGTGCCGCGCAAAGAATATACAACGCATTACGTAAACAGTGAGTAAGCTTATGCAATCACATTTAATGACTTCTTACCTCAAGAGTTAAACGCTAATTTAAAAAGTGACGCAAAGAATAGTAGGGAATATGCACGTATTTACATGTAATAAGCAATTATAAAACTTTAAATGAAATAATTATAATTGGTGATTTAAAAATCCAAACTGGCGATGAAAATGAACATATAATTGTAAAATGTTACTCATGAGATTCATATTTTCCTACTTTTTTGTAAATTTATCATTTTTTTTTTTTAACTTCTATGGATTCTAAGAGAATTGTTCGGATCAGATCTTTTAATTCAAAGTTATCTCCTTAAAATTTTACTAGTTTATGACTATAAGACATGCATGCATATCAAATGAACAAAATGAACAATGGATTTTAAGTGAGATGACAATTTAAAATTTTTCGATATTGAAATTTTGGATGATAAAATAGTGCTCTGATAGAAAAGTGCATAGAAACTAGGTTGCTCTTGAAAGTTCACCTTAATACAAAAATTGGAAGAAAAATTGAGATTTTTGCCAAACAAACACCAAAAAATTCCATCATAATTCAAATATGAAACCAGACAACTAGTCGAATCCTATTCGTATCGTTTCCTGCCATTCTCTTGGAATATATTTACAAAAATAGTTTGCTGCTAGTTTTTCCTTCATTTGAAAGACCTAGAATTCTCAGACAATACTAGGTTTTGCTGTCTTTGTCTAAAAAGTTTCGGATTTGATCTAACAGAAGAGAAAAGGTTTAATACAGATACATTAAATTTTACTTTTTCAAGAGAATTTAACTCAAGTAACATCAAACATTACAAGAAAAATAGAATTTAGCCAACTTCTCTTCTATGACGATACATTTTTTAAATTATGAAAAGCTTTTTTTAAAAAAATATTAGTTTCTTTATTTTAGAATAAAAAACAAAATTGTAAAAGAAAATTATCTTTTTTTTACAAAAAGTAATGAAATGATGCCATTTAATAACGGAAAATATATTAAAAATTACGATATCAATTATAAGTCTCTAATTTAAATACAAGTTTGTTTTTCCCCCCATCTTTTATAGCTTTTCAACAGTACATAATTGAGGTCTTACTTCTTCTTAACTGGCGTTACAGCCCTATGCAGGCCTTAGCCTCCAATACAACCTCCTTCCACTTTTCTCGCTCCAGAGCCAAATTTTTCCAATTCTTTATCTTCATGGTCTCCAGGTCTTTTTCCACATTGTCAATCAATGTTTCTCTGGGTCTTCCCCCTTCTTGCTATTGAATAATTTGCCCTTTTTTTTATCCTTTTTATGATATTTTTTCTTCTCTGCGGTGTACGTGGCCAAGCCACCGTATTCTTTGTGCTTTAATGAATCTCACTATGTCTTTGTTGCTCACTAGGTGCATTAATTATTTATTATTTCTTCTGATCCATACACCATTTTCAAGCCTTGGTCCACAGATTTTCCTTAAAATTTTACATTCAAGAATTCTAATATATTCCGAGTCCCTTATATTCAATGTCCATGTTTCTCCGGCATATGTAACGATTGGTCTAATGAGGGTTTTATAGATTTGCAGTTTTGTTTTTCGTGATATCAATCTATTATTGAATAACTTTTTATTTGCGTAGAAAGGTCTTACTTCATCAACATTAAAAGTACTTTCATGGTTAAAATTTATTCGGATTTAAATCCAGTCATAATATATTATTAAATTATGGGGGTAAAAATGTTAAAATCTCAATTTCCTTGAATTCAAGTTCTATACTAATTAGCAATTATTAAAAAATATATAACATCAAATTAAAATTTAATAACTGAAATAAATTTAAAATGAATGAAAATAAATATAAAAGAATGTGTGTTTCATAAATTTTAGAAATTACTGTATACATTTGGCGCTAAGTTTATGACTTTTATAGTCACTTTTTGTACATAAAGACAAGTTCGTCTAAGAATTAGGGTTTGAAATGATTTCCAGAGTACATGCAAGGTGAGAGTAATCCCACAAATTGTTTAAATAGGCTAGAAAAAATTACTATCTTACTCAAATCAAAGATAAGAAAAAATTAATAAAGAATAACAAAAGAAAAATATAAAAGAAATTCAAAAAATTAATCTAAAGAAATGTTTTGTGTTACTGGATAAAAATATCAAAGATCTTTTTCTTTTCTTATTGTTCATCAATTACATGGCATTAAAAACTTGTTTACATTTTCTCTATTTATAAGCTCTTGTGATTAATAACTAGATTGAATTTTATATTATAATTTTTTTGGGCGGATTATTTTTATTCATATTTCCAGAATTCAAAAAAATAAACATCGCGCGCGAGTAAAACTTGTTTGTCTTGTAAAACATCGAGAATTGCTTTAAAATATATCACATCACCTTGCGTAAGTATAAAATTGAATTCATTTGCTTCTGGGGCAGTCGAAATACTCTAAACCTAATGTACACTTTTTAATCTTTCTCGTAATTAAAAATTTTACAATTCCATAAGTAATTCGAATTACATAATTTAGTGCAATTGCAAGGTACTACACTACGAATTTCAGTGTTGGTTAACGTGTGGCTGTGCCATTCTACGTCTTTCACGGAAAAAACTTCGGTTAAAAAAATTTTTTTTTTCGTAACTATAATTAGAGTTGCAGCTGTCAATTCATTGCCTATCACAAAAGCTTGAATCGTTCACAGGTGACTATCGAGATTAAAAATCTCAAATCAGTGATAGTTAAAGTAGGCATGAAAAACTAAATTAAAAATAGAGTTAAATATGCGTTACCTTATTTGGTGTTTTAAAAGCAATGTCATGTTTTACGAAGAGAACACAAGATTTGTATGACAATTACAAATTCTTTTATGGCAAAAAAATTTA
This sequence comes from Latrodectus hesperus, assembly GCA_037975125.1. NCBI lineage: Eukaryota > Metazoa > Arthropoda > Arachnida > Araneae > Theridiidae > Latrodectus > Latrodectus hesperus. The sequence continues at coordinate 38,734,162 of CM075860.1, forward strand.
ATTAAAATTAACGAACAATGCTCAAGGAAAAATTTCGGGAATCAAATCAACCTGCAACAATTCAACTTTTTCATTTTGCATCACAATTGAGTAAACATTTAATAAAAAAATTAACCATAAAATGTGTGACTAAGCCTAAATTACCCGAACTAATCAAGCAAATTTTGAATTTGTTTTCTATAGTACTGTATATACTTTGAAAGTATTAATGAACATAGGAAAATTTCAATGAAACAAGGAAAAAAAATTTTTTTTTGAAAAATGTATATACGACAATGGCAACGCAATTTGGAAAATTTTAACCCTTAGGTCTTAAAATAAATTTACATTTCAGTCATCCGATGTTACTATAATTTCACTCACAAGTGACAGAATAAAATTTATAATTGGAGTAATAAAAATTACATAGAAATGTTCTAAATACCACATTACTTAGTTTGGAAATGAATAATGAAAAGCTAATTCTAGAAAGACCTTATGTAGAAAGTGGCTAATTTCTTCACTAAATACAATAAAAATTCAACATTTAATGAGTTAAGATATTTTTTTAACATTCTGGTAACATATTTTCTATGAGGTATGATATTTCAGTTAAGTAAACAAATATATCATTCAAAGTTTACCTAAGCAATCGCAATAATTTTCTACACAATTCTTTTTGTGAAATAATAACAAATATTTACATATTTCAAATTATAAGAGAGCATTGAAAAATACTAGAATTCGTTCCCGCTATAACATAAATAATAAAAATTTTAATTTTCACTCAATCCATCTCTTTCAGTAAAATAGAAAAGCAGTTTGTCTTATCGAGACTTTTAAAACATTTCTCCTCATATAATATGCCAATAAATTTAAGAGCTAAATTTTCAGTATTGAAATTTTATAACAAAATACGATATCTATTAGATACCGTGTGCCTATGGTTAAGATATTCAACAATATAAAAATTAAAAAATAAAATACCCCAACAGCCCTGACCTACTTTCTGCAAGCTGTTCGCTCTTCATATTTTTATTACATTTTGAACGTCTCCGCAGAAAACAAAGAAAAGGATAACATTATACGTTCTGCACGACAGAGTAATAAACAAGAAATGTGGCTTGTTTCAGTTTCAACACATGAGAAACGATGCGTTTTATTCTTAGAAAGAGATATCACTGGGCAGTTCGGATTGTTCAACAACTTATTGTCGAGATCCGTAGCCTGGAAAAATTGCAATCGATTTTCTAAATCCGTTTACTACAGAAAATTACAACTTTCTTTTCGAGTAGAAAAGTTTATCTGTATTCTGAACGCAAGCTATTTTCTAAATCCGTTTACTACTGAAAAATACTTCTTTTCCAGTAGAAAAGTTTATCCGTATTCTGAATTCATTATCCTAAATTATTTTTATAAACTTTGTTCCTATGAACTTAGTGCTGTTTAAAGTGCTCAGAGTGTTAATGGAAATTTAATAACTTGAAATTTTTAAATGGCTTTTTAAATAGTTTTCAATTTGCGGTTCACAGACAATGGTTGCAATTGAGGATTGATTGGTAAATTGATATGCTGTAACTATTTTCTCGCGAAAGCAAATTCCATTTAGATCTGTGGTTAAAAATAGATTATGTATCATTTTAAACGTCCACTACCGAAGTGGGATTTTAACCTACGAATTATCGAACATCAATAACCGAGGCTTTGATTAATTAAGCAAATTCCACTTAGATCTGTGATTAAAAGTTGTATCATTATAAACGTTCACTATCGAAGTAGGATTCCTACGAATTATTGAACACCAATAACCGAGGCGGTGATTAAACAGCGACTACATCGACAATATAAATATGGAATTTAAGGAATCTGATGGGTCAGTTTTTATTTAAAAAAATACTCTAACCCTAGTGGAATTTTAATTTTACAATTATGATGAATTATCTGGAGCGAACAGAAATTAAAATACTATTGAAATATATAGAACTGAAGTCTGAACTGTCTTGGCATACAAAACGACAGCTTATTTCACATTTATTTTCTTTGTGAAGTACGTATAACACTGGGAACACCTGTCTACAGTGAGTAACAAGACTCATTTTTATTTAAAAAAAATACACATTACACTCCAGATTATAAAAGACAGGATAATACTCAGCATATTTATTTATTCGAAAAAGACCAATATTGATCAGAAACAAAAAAGTATGATTTCAATGTAAATCTGAAAAAATTTATTTATTTCAATTTATTTAAATCATATCTTATATTTATTCACTTAAAACCTGTCAATCATATTTATTTTACATTTATATTTGATAAAAATACGTACTTTCAGATTTCCAGATGAATAAAATTACATAAATTGGATATAGGTTTTTTAGTGATTTTGTTCTAAAAATATTTTTATGCAGAGAAATTAATTTAGTTTGAATAGTTTAAAGAAATTTTTGTAACAAAAAGTAATTTTTAAAAGCTTTAATTTTAAAATCAGTTTAAATTTTTTAAAAATAAATTTATAATAAAGAGTTTCTCATTATTGAAATTAATTAATATAATTCGGATAACATAAAGTTTCACCCTTAATAATGAAATAGACGCGAATTCTAAACATTGAGAGTATGTTTACTCTATTAATATTTACTAATCTTAATGTGTCCATATTAAAACAATAAAAAAATTTTTTGAAATTTCTGAGATTATATATATATACCCTTCTTTTTTGAATAGCTTATATTTAATGATTATATACATAACAACTTTGTGTCGAGACGATGAAAAACTTACTCATATTTTAAATTATTGACATAATAAGTATAATTAAGATAAAATTTAACCTAAATTAAAGATAATATTTCATATTTTTAATACAGTGTCTAACAATTAGTTTTGCTTTCAGATTAGATTATGTAATCTACAATGAAGCGCATAATTTAATTAAAATTTTGGTAAAAGTGACGAGAAACCATGTAAGTAACACTACTTTTAAGATCCAAGGAAAACATGCAAGTTGTCTATTAAATGTGAGGCAATAAAAAATTAATAGACTCTTAATCAAGCTTAAGTTCTAATAAAAATCCGGAAACTCGTTTTGGTAGAATTGATTAACAATTGTCATAAATTGTAGGATAAACTGTGATTTATGTATTGATACAGTAAAAATCTCGAGAAAAAGGAACATATATTTTTCTGCTCTACTTTAAAACAAACGATTTCTTTCTTTCCTATTTTAGACATTGATTTTTTCAACCCTTTGATCTCATTTTACTTTTATTAGAATCATACGTATCCTTAAAAAGATCTTGGTCAAAATATTTATTTAAAAAATATATAAATTATAGATATTTACAATATATTAATTTTTAGATTGGTTTCCGATAATAAATTTTCTCCCATTATTTTGAGAAATACATATAACATTATTTATAATTATGAAACATGTTATTACAAACACTGATATTTAATTTATATAGATAAAATGTTAGTTTTACATAATTAGTTACAATATAAAAACATAATAGAATTTTAAATATTAATCTAAGTATGCCGGTTATTCGCCCTTTTAATTTATCAGTCTAATTTTTGAAAAACTCGTTTTTTTCGATATTTAACTGCTTTCGATCAAAAACATCAGAAAGTTTGTTACGCGATTGTTTAACTCATCAAAAATCTTATGTGTTAAGACCCCGTCAATACCACCGACACATATTTACCAAATGTACTCTTTCGAAAAATAACAAAATCCATTGTGAAAATGGCAGCATTAAAATTATTTATGTTATATTTTTATAGCAAAAAGAAAATTAGGATTAACTTTGCCTAAAGTGGATATACTTCTACTTTACCTTTTCCGTCCGATCAAGTTTTTCGAACAACTTCCTTCAAATTTTTTTAAACAGATGTAAAAAGAAAATTGCGTGCGTGTCTGAAATAATTTCCCGGAAAAGTAATTATATCACTTTGTTTAAATATAACTTTTTCAACAGAAATTGTTTCACTATAAAAAGCTGAAAGACTGGTACGTAAAAAAAAGAGCTTAGATATTTCAGGTGAAATAACACAAATTTCTTAAAACTTTACCAAACCCATTAATTTGAAAGTATTTAAGAAAATGTTGAATTCCATTTGTACAGCTATGAATAATTCAACAACTTATAAAGCAAGGTAATGAAATAGAATTTAAGATAATGGTTTGGTTTATCGTTTTACAGTTGGATTTTGCTTATACTAACTAATGGCAGAGATCTAAAGTTAAAAGCGAATGACGATACGAGTTGTTATACAATATAGCACATATGAACAATAATTAAAAGCGAATTAATTTTTTGCGCGAGATCTTATTCAACCTGGACCTAGAGTTAAAATGGAATTCAAACCTCTGTAAACAACTAAGCCAAATCAAAAAGTATTAGTCAAATCTTAGAGCTACTGAACGGACAGCCAGAGTATTAATACGCAAACTTACAATAAGCCAGAGCATTAACAATTATTTCAGCTTTCGATAGATTTTTTTAATCCAGTTAACACATTTGCATATACATTTTCAGCAGTTCATTTATACAGTAAAGATTATGAAAAATCAATATTGCAATAATAATTCAAATCCTATTGCGACTTTTACGACAATAATTTAAAGAGCCTCGAATCCGTTTGGAAACAGAATCGAAAATTAAACTACTTGTTCTCATCATAAAAATATCTACGGTGACAAGCTTGTCTGTTTCATTCCAATTTTTACACACTTGTTATTGGAACTGCTAAGTCATAAAGAAGGCTGTAAGTAAATTGAAGCTCTCTCTAAAAGAAATAAGGATTTAAAAAAAAATTAATAGTGTCTTTGGTTTTCATTCATTCTGTCTGATGCATCCTTAAATGTTCGATGGATTACAGATCTAAGTATGACTGATCACATTGCAGTTACGTAATCGTAACCCGCAGGGAATAATCAACTGAATGCGACCGACATTTTGTAGCAGAGAAGCTAAGAAAAAGATCACGCGCTCACATAATAACTAATTTAAACTAACTGATAGCGGAAGTCAATAAAATCGCGAGTATCGTTCACACACAGAAACATTTAAGTTTTGAAGAACAAACCAGACACACCCAAGCAGTAAATGGGAACAGTCGTGCTTCCCTCGACATTCACCGCAAACTCCAGTTGACATCGAAACGGACAGTGAACCAAGAAAAAGAAAAAGTTTGGTCTGGAAACAAAGGACACATAAAGTCAAGGGACGAATAATACTCCTATGCAAATCAGATCAAGAGGGCAGGATATTTTTCAAATTATCGTGCAGGAAGAATGGAAGTAAAAAAAAAGGGAGTCAAGGTTTTATCATAAAAATGAAGCAACCAATCCGAAACGAACAAGGAAAGGGTTGAGAAAGCAAAATGCAACAATTATTGGTGTAGACCATGGGTTCCAAAATTTTTTTTCTCGTGGACCACTTTCAAAGTTTTATAATTTTCGGTAGACTTGTCTCCAAAGTTTTACAATTTTCGGCTGCTACATTTCTACTATATATTCCCAAAACTCTAAAAAATACCCTAAATTGGGGGTATTAAGAAGAAAAAAGTAGTACATTTTCTTGTGTCCTATTTATTAAAGTAATACTTAAAGTTATACAAAATTATAAGCATTTATTATTACAAATAATCAACAATTGACAAAAACTCGACAATGAACTCTGAAATGTAAATAGACAATAAAAAATAGTTATTGTCGATCTGAACTGTAAATTGATACTGAAAAATAAAAAAATACTTTTAATGAGACGGATGTACAGTGAGTGTAAAAAGTATTCGTACAGTACGACAATTGATTTAAAAGAGATCCGTTCATAAAAATTATAAACATAAATTCCATTTTAATTAATTATAAATACATAATAGAACATATTTTCAGTAGTTTTATGTGAAATTTACTCAAAAATATTTTTTACATCAATAAATACTTACAAAACTGTAACAGTTCAACATCTTATGGTGTAAAAAGTATTCGTATACTAAAAGAAATGCAAAATTTTTTTGTTATATTTTGTTATTGTTTTAGCCATTAAGATGTAGTTAATTAACGTCATTTTGTAAGTTACTTAAAAGTTTCTTTAGTGGAAATTTTAATGTAGCGAGAAACTAGAAATTCTGTAATGGGTCGTAAAAGTAGAGGGACAAGTGTTTCCGAAAGAAAACTGATTTAAAAGCTTCGTAAAAATGGTAAATCGTACAAGATTTCTGATCTGGTTGGTCCCCGTTTAACTGTGCAGTCAATCATAAAAAAGTTTGCTGCCTCTGAAATGGTGCAAAACAGTTCTCGTACCGGGTGACCATGTCTATTAACATCATTTGACAGATGGTTTCTGGTACGTTCATTAAAGAAGGATCCCAAAATAAGTGCTAACATTAACATCAGAACTGAAGAACATGGGAACAGCAGTCTCCGTACGTACTGTTCGAAATGCATGCAGAAATGAAGGTTTAAATGGCCGTGTTGGGAGACGAAAATTCTTTGTGAGCAGAATCGGAAGCTGCGATTGTTTTTCGCCAAGCAATAAGTTAATGAAAGTCCAGATTTCTGGAAAAAGATTATCTTTACAGACGAAAGTAAATACAACATATTTGGATCGGACGGGAGACGAATGGTATGGAGAAAGCGCAATACAGAAATGCATCCTATGAATTTAGTGTCAACAGTGAAACATGAGGGTGGAAGTCTGCTTGTTTGGGGGTGTATGAGTGCTTCTGGGGTGGGCAAATTAGTCTTTATTAAAGGCATTATAAATCATCAACTTTACATTGACATTTTAAACAATAATTTAGCACCTAGTGCAACAAAAATGATCTTGAATGGTGATTACGTTTTCATGCATGATAACGACCCCAAGCACACAGCCCTAAACACAAGGCTCTGGATACTATATAATACCCCAAAGTTCATGAAATTTCCTCCTCAATCGCCGGACCTCAACCCCATCTAGAATTTATGGGACGTTCTTGATAAAAATATCAGATCCAGACATATTTCTAATAAAAATGATTTGGAATCAGCTCTTAATCAAGAATGGGACGCCATATCTAGCTCAATAACAGCAAAATTGGTGGAATCGATGCCAAAGAGACTCAAGGCAGTTATTCGAGCTAAAGGATATCCTACAAGGTATTAGCTGAAATATTATGATTGTATTGGCCAAAATATGCCTGATGTACGAATACTTTTTACACCACAAGATGTTGGATTGCTTTAGTTTTGTAAATATTTATTCATATATAAAATTATTTTTGTGTAAATTTCACATGAAACTAGCGAAAATATGTTCTCTTATATATTTATAATTAATTATAATGGAATTTATGTTTATAACTTTTATGAACGGATCTCTTTTAAATCAATTGTCGTACTGTACGAATACTTTTTACACTCACTGTACTTGATGATTTGACAGCAAATTATCAATATTTGGCTTCAGTTTTGTAAGAAGTAATCTCAAATCTCCCCGTTCTGTGATGTTCAATCTGCTCCTTTTTTGTTAACAGGTTGGTACAACGGCACTAAAACTTCTTTTTCTTTATTATGAAAACCAAAAAATTTTCGCGGACCCCTACTTACAACTTGTAAACCCTTGTTTTCTTTTCACGTCTACGTGGACCCCCGTGAGATCTCTTATAGACCCCTAGGGGTCTATAAGAGATCTCACAGAAAATCAATATAATTACAATATTTTAAATGCCGATTTGCATTATACAAAATGTATTCGTATAACTGCTTTATCGGGCACCACAGCGTATTTCAAATGTGGAAATGACTGTGAAGATGTTCTCGAGGGAAACCATCCATTAGATGCGCTTCAAAGAGCCTTGCAGTTCTTATTGAGTAAATGTCGCTACTTGTTGCATGTGAAGTAAGGAAGACATAATTATAGAACACGAAAACATGATTACAGAAGCAAATAAAATTGTCCAATGTAACATCGACATTAAATATTAGCCGATCTGGAATAGTAGAATTATTCAGAAACGCGTTATTTAACTTCGCATTTTCTAACTGCGATTGGATGTTTGTACCTTGGATTTGGAGATTTGATTCACTTTCATTTCAACCTTTCATATCAATTTATTAAATAAATGTTAAAAAAATAAATGTTATTAAAATATACATAAACACAAATTATATATTATACATAAAAAAATTTATACTATTTATTAATTTACCAAATTTGATTAAAAAAGGCTTCCAGGAATAGTATTAAATTTATATCAAGATGTCGGTCTTTGGCCAACTTGAATTATGTTTTAAATCGAAATTTCAAATGATTATGTGATTATTTTAAACTGTACTTAACGTTGATTTGACTGTAAAATTTTATATATCACTATAGAGCTTTAAGAACGGACATAAATGGTTTTTAACCATTTTTTTAATTGTATGTAACTACAGGGAGTAAAGAAAAAACATGTGCGGCATCGAATCCTCCACTTTTTATATTCCTTTATATACAAAGACTTTTGACTGGGATTTCTCAAAACTTGTTTTAATTTTTAGTAAATGAAAGATATTAATAGACTTTAAATTAAAGATATTAATATCTTTCATTAATAAAAAAATATGTAGTGAAGAGAAAAAGACAAGAAAATATAGCCATAAGAATTTCCTTAATATCCTTTCCAGACATCTCAAGAGATGAATAATGGCTGCCCTATACCCCAGGAATGTAGGTTAAAAATTCACGAACTGGTTTAATTTCGCTTTCTTTCAAAGAATTGGATGATGCCTGAGGGACAGAATAATCGAGTGCTGTGGATATGCATTCAAGATCCCAATGCCTAAATCTCATTTTGACGAGATAAAAATCGCAAAATGTAAACAATAAATGCACGTTTTAATCCCATCAGCAACATACTTTTTTACAAAGCACTTTTATGAAACACATTTCTATATTAAAAAAGTCAATTCCGTAATTTATAGAATTATGACCTTTCTTTTAGACAGACTATTTTAAAACCTTAATATCAGAATTTATTGCACAATGAAATAAAAATTCTTTTCAAAGAGCGATCCATTAAGAGAAAGATTTTTTAAATAGTTTAAATAAATTGCTATTGTTTGAAATCTCAGTTTTAGAAGAGATTTCAAAACACGTTACCCATTTAACACAACGCTACACACATTTTTCAGTTAATTCAATTATAAATATTTTTTAGAAAATAAATAAATAAATATGCATAAATTTGGCTAAAATTCAGTTTTGAAAGCACAAAATATAAAATTACCTAGGAATTGAATTTTATAGATAAGAGAATAAATACCGAATCACGTAAAAATCCTATATATAAGTATTATCTAGAAGCAATTAAAATCAGAATTATTTAACCAAAAATAAACCATGCTAATCGCTTTTATTTTAGAGCAAACTAATAAGATTTTTAAAAACAAAATTTTTGAAAAAACGATTTATATTTTAGTGCCTTTGCCCATTTGAAGATGCCCATTCCATATACAACATCTAAAAACAACATGCAAACGATAACGATTAAAAAAAGGCGAAACTAATCGAACAATTTCCTTAACTTTTAAATAAATGCAAAAAAGCAATTTTCGTGCAAATTCAAAGACAGGAAATTCATTTCTCGGAGAAATCACACTGAAAGAAATTCACATTTCAGCCGACGACCACGCAGTTAATCTCGAGCAATTTATTTGAAGAAAGACCGATATAGAAGCCGAATTCGAGGAAGAACTCTCGAGTCCAGTCTTTCTTCGAAGGGTTGGGCAGAAACAATGTTGCTGAACTAGTTTTCAACACGTAACATTACAATTTTTTTAAAAGTATTATTATGTTTTCGGGAAGCATATTCATTCCTCCGTCCAGCGATGTGTCATTCAACTCTTAAAGAAACGTTTCCGTATGCTTCACTGGCTATGTGGCGCAAAAATCTTAATTGTTATGGTACAACTTTCTTTAGATAGCAGAAGGAAGCTTGCAAATAATTCATCAACATGCAAACTACCAATTTCACAATAGCAAATACCTCTCACTTACGTTAGTTAACACTTCTAAAATAAAATTCTAAAAAAAATTTCCCGTAATAAAGATCCGTTATAATTGAAAATATCATTCAACTAATTGTAGTGAGTAAATTTTTGTCGAAAAAATACCTTAACTCATAAATATAATTAAATAAGTTTTAAATTTAAAATAAACACCATATTTTCCTTCAAATATGAAAATAGTCTCCTTTTTCGCTTAAAAGCAAAATTTCACTTAATCTAGCATATCTAACAATTAGTAAATCAAGTGAATAATTTAGCAATTCATTTAAATATGGTAATGTTTTAAATTTAATCCATTTACACGAATATTACATGATAATTAGTTTTGAAAGCAATATATTTAATCATAAAAATTTAATTTATTTATTCCTAACATCTCTACAAAAGTTATGAATTAAGATAGGACCACTTATCATTTATAAGTTTGATAATAATGGAGCATTAGTTAAATTCACTATCAGTTAAATAATAATTATTAGCTTTATTAAGCATATATTTTTTAAAGACTTAAAGTGACACATCAAAACTTTAAATATTCGAAGCAATTAATTTTTCTATCAGAAATATATTTCTCATAATGTTATAATCAGGAAAAAATTCACAGTATTTAAAAAATAATTAATAAGTGGAAAGTTGTGAATAAAATATCTTAAGAAAAAATGCTTGTGTTTTCATATCGATAAACAATACAAAATAATATATATAGTTTATTCTAAAATACACACGAAAATTAGTATATATTTATACAATTACATTAAACATTAAATTAAAACTTCTTTAATTTAATTTGTAACAATATTTATTACTATATGTTAGGAATTTAATCATAACAGCTTATGATATTTTTTAACATTTGTCAGTCAAAAAATTACCTCATGTTCAGAATTGATATTATATATTTTACATTGAAACCTACATTAATAAGTTAATGTATTTTTTAGATCTTTACAACTCTAAAATACAAATATAATTCTTTTAGTCACTTATCATTTTAAGCGGAATTTTTACTTTTTAATAGCCAATAAAAATCACTTACTATTCTTCATTAAAATAAAGATAAATTAAGATTGAAACAGGCAGTTTCAGTCTAGCAGAAATTATTGGTAATATTTTTTTTTCTTCTACGAAAATGTCAAATGCATCAAAATATTCAGTGAAAATTCTTAAAAAATATTCTAAAATCTCAAATACTGAAGGCGTCAGATTTTTTTTCCCAATTATTCACGTTTTAAGTATGAATCGTAGACATAATTTTTATATTTTTCCCTTTACATTCGATTTAATGAGGGTATTGTTAAGTCACGAATATTTAACAATCCCTTCATTGTTCATAAACAAGATGTTGCAGAAAATGTTGTCGATGTATCCTAAGAATTGCTAAGACAAAGTAATAAAACAGATGAGAGTAAAACGACCTCATGAAAAGTTACATATTACAGTTGGTTTACCGCTTTTCAATCACTTTTAGCGCGTGAAGGCTAATTCAATCGGGGACGAAGGTATAAAATAAGATTCCGAATTACAATATGCTACATCGTTGCCAAAAGTAGGAGTCAGTCGAAATTTTGAACTGATTGCTAAGAGAGAACTCAGCCATTAATTTTGCGTTTCATATGTAAAAAAGGAACAAGCATCACACAAGTACAAAATGTTAAAGTATGATTTAAACACTTTTGCTTTCCTTTTATGCATCTAAAAAAGTTTTGCGAAAATGTTTTAAACTTTTTGCATATATATATTGGTATAAAATGGACCATTAGTAAAAAATAGTTTAAAATAACAGGAAGATAATGAATAAAACTTTTACAGTAAATAGCAATTTATCGTCTGCTTGAAAGTAAGGTAATCGCCTTAAAAAGGATTTGCAGTAAGTGGTGTGCATGGGACAAGAGGCCTTAATTCCATTCACTGAGAAACCTGAATTTCTAAGTAACAAGTTTTATATAATCATTTACGTAAGATCAACATATACAGTGAGTCAAAGTTAAACTCGTACACTATGTCATTTTTCGTTCAATTTGCGTACGAAACGTAATCACCAAAATTCTCAGTATGTTTTATTTAGGTAATAAATAAAACACTTTATATTTATTTTACAAAAGTAACTTTTTGATTAAATCATTTTTTAAACAACGATTTATTTGTTTAGATGAACATTCGAAAAAGATAGTCAAAATAAAACTAGTACGAATGTAATCCCGGAGTGAATGAAGAAAAAGATAAATGAAATCAGCCTTCAAAATTTCGTGTCGCGTTGAAACAAGGCTCTGTCGGTCAGCAAGTAACTGTTTTGTTTGGATTTTCACCATGGGACGTCAACGTGGACAAACATCCTTAAGTGCACGAGAGCTGATTGTCCACCATTTCAAATTAGGTAAATCACGCCATGAAATTGCCAAAATAGTCAACAGAAGTCATTCTACAATTCAAAGTAATATTTATGGATGCAAAAATGGGTAAGGATTGCAGAACAAATCTAAGGTGAGCAAACGAAAATTTTTTGATTCTAATGATGAACGTTGGATGATTCGACAAATAAAAAAATCTCACAATTAGCGCTCTAAATTAGCTCTTGAAGTTAAAACTTTTTTAAATAAGAGGGTTCAACTGGAGACAATACGAATCATTTTAAGAAAAATTTTTACGGTAGGATTGCAAGAAACAAACCCTATATAAGCAAACAAAATCGACTCAAGAGATTATGTTTTGTCAAAGAGTACAAAAGAGAGACATTTACATTTTGGAATAAAGTAATTTTCGCTGATGAATCCAAATTCGATTTGTTTTCTTCGGAAGGAAAGATAAAATTAGAACTAATTCCTGCAAATATGAAAAAACCGTTAAGAATGGAGGAGGAAGCGTGATGGTATGGGGGTGTATGTCTGCAGTAGGTGTTGGCCGATTGGTGTGTTTATAGAATCTACTATGAATCAGTATTCCTTCATCAATATGTTAAAGGATAATTTAAAACATAGTGCAGAACAGGTTGGGATAGCAAACAGTTTTCAGTTTTATCACGATAATGACCCAAAGACTACTTCTCTCAATACTCGCTTATGGCTACTGTTCAATTATCCTAAAGTCATTAAAACTCTTCCACAATCACCAAACCTAAACGTGATAGAAAATTTATGGCATCAGTTAGAAGTTGGTGTAAGCAATAATCAAATTTCTAACAAAAACGACTTAAAAAAAGGCATTATTGGAAGAATGGAACAAAATCAGTAAAGATTACTGTGAAACTCTCGTTCGATCTATGCCAGTCTTTCCCAAAGTGGGCGATAACGCCCCCTTGTGGGCGTTTGAGACCTAGAGGGGGCGTTAAGGGGCCCAGAAAAAAATGGGGGGCGTTGACGTGGGTTAGGGGGCGATGATAGATTTGTAATTTGATTTACTTTGTATTTTATATATAAATTTCACTAGAATTAAAACCTACCTACTACACTATAGCGAATACTCAGTTTATATTTCAACCCTGTATGATGGTATAAAAACTTAAAATACTTAACATAGATTTCGTAATATAGCCCGCACGCCGTATGCGCTTAGATTGTAAAATGACGAAAAGCATACAGCTGTGTAAATGCATGAATCGCCAAATGTGGTAAACATTCCGGGAGAAAAGACTAACTGCCGGAGCCGGTGCACTTATGATGTTGTGCTCCGTAGACGTACTGTCGTGACCTTCGAGAATTAGTAGTCTCGAAGGTCACGGTACTGTGTCCGTTTTCGTTTGGAGAAACCCTCAGTGCTTTTACGCATGCGTAAGGTCTGCTTCGAGTTCATCAAAATAGGGTTGAGACAAAAGAGAAATGTTTACTTAACATGCGTGCTTCCGTTCTTCTGAAAAACTGATCTGAGGAAAAAGTCCATCTCAGCGTACCGCCCCTTTTCAGAAGAGAATCGTCGACAAGTGGTGGTTTTGCAATACGAAAACGGACTCTACGTGGTAGCAATCGGCTGGTTCATCGATACTTGTTCAAACTTGCTCAGTACGATTGAGCGTCGAAAAAGATAAACGACTTTGTGCGTCTTTGTCTTATTCCTGTCGGTGCTTGCTGTATTTAAATCCTATATAAAAGCTCGTAATTTTTCTTATATTTTCATTAGTGGCTTCACGGGCTATCTTTAAACGAGTATTTAAGTTCAACACTTTATTTACATATTTTTGAAAAGAAATGCCATGTCGCAAGCAAAAAAGAAGAAACGGCAATACAGTGCAGAATATATTAAATATGAATTCATAGAAAATTCGACAAACTCATCTTTGCCTTTGTGCCTTCTTTGTTCAAAAGCCTTCAAGACTTCAAGATCATTCATATAAAATCCATCCAGATAAGAAGAACAAAAATGTAGCCTATTTTCAAGATCTGGAAAAGAAGCATAATGCTCAGCCAAATGTATCGAAACTTTTTTCGATGGCAGCTAAGCAAGACGATGACGGACTTCGAGCTTCATACAATATCTCTCTGTTAATTGCTCAAACAGGTAAACCACACACCATCGGAGAAACGTTAATTTTGCCGGCGATAAAAGAAGTTATAACTACTTTGCTCCATAAACCGGCGGCAGATATAATTCGAAAAATTCCTTTGAGCAATAATTCTGTGCAAAGACGAATTGATGAAATGACTGAAAACATTGAAGAGTCATTGTGCAATCATCTGAAGACTAATCAATTTTCAATTCAGTTGGATGAGTCCACTTTACCAACTAATGAAGCATTGTTGTTGCCTTACGTTAGGTTCATTAAAGATGAAAAAATATGTCAAGAACTTTTATTTGCTAAAAATCTTGAGACAGACACAAAAGGAGAAACCATATTTAAAACATTGGAAAAGTTTTGTAATGAAAAAGGAATTCCCTTGAAGAATATTATATCATCTGCTGCAGATGGTGCTCCAGCTATGACAGGGTGTCAAAAAGGCTTCATGTCGTACTTAAAAAACAAAATTCCTGATGTGATTGCTGTACATTGTGTTATATATCGACAGCATTTAGTTGCTAGAAATTTAAGTGAACGACTGTTTCAATCATTGCAACATGTCACTAGAGCAGTCAATAAAATCCAAAATAACTCTTTAAGTGACATATTATTTAATCAGCTTTGTGTTGCTAATGATGAAGATTTCAACAGATTGATCTTTCACACAGAAGTGCGTTGGCTATCAAAAGGGAACTGTCAGGCTCGTTTTTACAATCTGTTTGACTCTGTCATAGATTTCTTAGAAAACAAAGACACAGCATTGTGCGAAAACCTCATCACATCAAAGAATGATATCGCATACCTGACAGACCTTTATACATTGTTTAATGATATGAATCTCCAACTTCAAGGCGATGACTTGAACTTAATAAAAGCAAAAAATATCGTCGCTGCTTTCGTAGCCAAGCTGCTCTTACACAAGAAGAATATCGGCAGACATGAGTTCTATAATTTTCCTAATTTATCAGTATCCTGCAACAACGACGACTTGCTCGTCTACTGCCAACATTTGGAAAATCTTCACAGTGATTTCATTGAAAGATTCCAGGACATTTTGAAATTGGAAATACCAGACTGGGTGTTAGATCTTTTTTCAAATGTCAACATAGCAATATCACCCCAGCTGGAAGAAGAACTTATAGAACTGACAACGAACGAGGAAATAAAAATCAAATTTAAAAATGGCTACCAACAATTTTGGCTACAAAAGTCAATTCCGCAGTTGTACCCTGGATTGTGGTCGATCGTTCAACAATTTTTGATATCATTCCCATCATCATATATGTGTGAACGTGGATTTAGCGCTGTGACAACGCTGTTTACTAAAATGAGAAATCATATGCAAGTTACCAAACGCGGTGACTTACTACTCTTTTTGAGTAAAATCGAACCTAATATCAACAAACTTGTTAAAAATCATCAAATTTATCCATCCCATTAGATTACTTTAAAAACTAAAATTGATTACCTATCTATATTGTTTCTTTTAATTTGATTAAAATATATTATTAATATTATAAAGTTGCGTTTTAATTGCTCTCACTGGTAAAAATTTCTAGTTTAGAATGTAAGTTTAAACACCAGAACCGATTAATATAACACACTGTAACTAAATTAATTAAAATAATAAAATTGTGGTTTTTAAGTTTTAGAAGTGTATAAAAAAGGGGGGGCGATGAAAAATAATTGATTTTCAAAGGGGGCGGTAGAAGAAATAAGTTTGAGAAACACTGATCTATGCCAAAACGTTTGGAACATGTAATTAGAATTAAGGGACATCCAACAAAATTCTGAAATGAAGATATCTTGTATTTATATTTTTTAATATAACGATTTTGTACAGTGTACGAGTTTCATTTTGACCTCTTTAGTTCGAATAATCATCCTAAAAGTGATGTGTAGTTTAGATAATGTGTAAATCTAAAATTTATTTTTGTGAAATAAAGAAGAGGTGTTTTACTGGGTACTAAAATAAAAATATTGATTTTTTTTTTTGTAACTATTTTCTGTATCTTAAATTAAACAAGAAATACAGTGTACGAGTTTGACTTTGACTAACTGTATATATATATATATATATATATATATATATATATATATATATATATATATATATATATATATAGATATATAGATAGATATATAGATAGATAGATAGATATATAGATAGATAGATAGATAGATAGATAGATAGATAGATATAGATTTTCATATTTTTGAAATAAACCTATCATTCAAATCACAGAGCAAATTTGGAAGAAAAATCTCAAAATCTACAATTCAAAATCACAATTCATTCACTTCTGAACCTACAATTTGAAATCATAATTATAAACACTTGAATTTAGAAAAAGAAAAACTAAATGTGAAATCAAGAAATGTTCTTTTTAATCTTGCCGAGGCAACAATATTATAGTTTAAACATTATCAGACAGATTGTAGGCAAACTCGAAGGCTCAAATATATTAGTTATTAAAATAAATAAAATGGGAGAAGACAAACAAAGTTAAAAATAATACCAAAATAAAATTGTTAATTTACAGATTTATAATTTGACTTTAGCCGACGGATGGCTGAGTGGTTAGCGTTCCTGATTCCTGAACTGTGGGTCCCGGGTTCGAATCCCGGTTCGGGCATGGATGTTTCTTTCCTTTACTGTTCTCTCTGTGTTTCTCTGTCCTTTCTTCTGTGATGTGTGTATGATGTGGTATGAATGTGGCCCACCCTATAAACGGGTTTGTGGTGGTATGGCGCGGGCAACGCTACTCGCTTCCGTGACTTGGTTCACAGATGCCCGCTGGGTAACGATAAATGAGTAGCAGTTTCTGGCCTTGTTGTGGCATAGGGTTCATCATCCAAGTATTCAAGGGTTCACACGCCATTGGATAAAAAAAAATAATAATTTGACTTCAAGATAAAACAGACTCAAAATGAAATTGTCAAAAATGAAAACAATTTTTGACAATTGCTCGTAAAAGCAATAATGTCGCTTTCACAGAAAATACTTTTTTAAATTATTTCGATAATATGACAATAGATGATAATGACAAAAATTTTATCTTGTATTTCCACTCAAAGGAAAGAATTATGATCACTAATGCTTTTATGGAACGTCAAGCTTTAACCTAAAGGTCAAGAGTTCGAGTCCACATTTGATCACCTTTCTTTCTGGCTAGAAATTTAGAAAGAAAATAAATGCAATGATACTTTGGCCCAAGAAAAAAAAGTCACGCGGTTAAGAATTACTATTTCTTTAGACATCGAAGGCTACATCTTTATCACACCTTTTTATACAAATGAAGATTTAATTTCGCAACACTTTCGGCAATTTTGATTATTTCAAAATGTTCTAAATGCGCGTTATATCTAAATAGTACATTTTTGTTAATTACACAGCAGAATTTACGTTAAATGTAACATTACATTTTGCAGCTTTGGTTTCTTTTCAAACACCATAAATGCATTTTAGTGAATATGACAACAAATTAGTAATTCTGAACTGTGTATCTTTTTTAAAGGAGCGGGGGGAAGAGCAAAATATTAATGTTGGTTGTACTTATTTTCTTTCGAATTTTCTAATAAAAAAGAAAGATTAAGATGAAAGAAAATCCCAAACATGGACACGAGTAATGGACCTATATGTTTAAAGATTAAACTTATTTAAAACTATTAGCATATCATAATTCTTCTCAACTTTACATGAAACATTACTTCAGCATATATATTCCGTTAATTGGTATTATTTTATATAAGAATAACTAAGTATAATTATTCTGTGAAAGAAATTTGTCTCATTACTTTTATGAGCGATTGTCAAAAATTGCTTTTATGCAAATTACTTCAAAGTAGACAAAAAAAAAGTTTTTTCATTTAATGTTGAATTATATGCAAGGTAAACAATACAACGGAGCTATTTCGAATATATAGATTTTGATTCTTGGCATAAAAGTAAATCCTATAAAGATAACTTATAATTGAAATTACTTGAAAAAATTTCTAGAATGCTATTAAATTAAATAAAGAGCAATGTAATGCCAAATAACGTTTCTTCTTCATAAACTGTTAATTTTTATTTTTGGATTACAAATTTTTGAATTTCAACTTATGTTCTCACATTACAATTTTTTGGCTTTATTTACATTATACATTTTTATCTTTCTCAAATTTTTATTCGAATTTTATTTTTTACTTGAATTTCATAACTTCTCTCTCTAATATAACATTTTTTAAATGATAAATGTATGTTTCTTTCCAAATAACTATTCAATCGTTATAAGCCAAATGAAGAACCATTACTATTAGAGATATTGAAAAGAATTCAATATTTGAGTTTATTTCCCAGTTGTCAAATTATCGTCTTTTATAAACGCTAAAAAAAATAACTCACTGCTACAAATAATACCTGATAAAATTTACATTATTTTTACGTAGAAATTCAGAAATTTCCAAATATATTCATTCAAATATTGAAATTAACTTATGATGCCATTAACTTATAATAACCATAACAAATAAAAGCACTTTTAACAAAATCTAGAATGTATAAATTATGAGTCTAAGTAAATTTAATGGGCATAAATTAGTTTAAAAATAATTTTTACCCATTAAACTTACTTAGATTCATAATTATTACATTATAGTTATACGCGTTTCAAGTATAAATATAATTTGATAATTATAGGGAGATATCAAATTTTTAAACATAATTAATATTCAATAAGAAAAATTATTACATTATAATATGTGTCATATCTATTAATAAAATTGCTGATATTTTTAAGAATGTAAGAGTGATAAAATGAGAAATATTTTAAGAAAACACATTTTCAGAAGAAATGAGTGATTTTCAGACAGTTTTAAAATAGAATAAAAAAATTAAGATATATTTTAAATTAATGATTTTTTTCTTGACAAAAGATATAATCAGTATAGTTCAATGTAATTAAATAATTAAATTTCTACATTATATTGTACTGAAATATATCTACTGTCCATAGACTACCCTAATTTATATATATATATATATATATATATATATATATATATATATATATATATATATATGATTTATATATGTCTATATTTCACATATCGTTTTGAATTAATTATAACTGCCATACCTAAATTAACTTTCTATATATAAAGGAAATTATTTAGCTTTCTAAATTATTAACTCAACATATATCATTCCCAATAAATTTGTGGGTAATCCTACAACAGATAGAAGAACGAAGTTTTATAATACTCAATTTAACTTTGCGAAGAACAATTCCATTATGGTTAGAATAGTGCGGTGAAAAGATTTATTATTGACACATACAATTTTACCACATGTATTTCATTCTAATAGAATTTTAATCATTAATTGAATCCTGAATCAAAATTCATTAATATGCAAGTTTGTATTCTTTGCTATAGTAGATGTGTATACATAAATTCTACCAACTGTGAGTCACGTAGTTCCTTTCATTTAACCATGCAATTGTTTTAATATGTTCTAAGGAGACATTTGACTTTTAAGAGAATAATTTTCCTTAGAGCCAATTTTTTAAATCTTCCAAGAGACAAGTGCAGAGATAATTCCTACGCATATGTAACACAGTTCAAGAATTTCATTTCATATATTTTACAACTGGAAGTCTTATGGATTAAGTCAATACAATATAAAACATTATATTAATAACATACTTTTATACATTTCGTCTGTCATACATGTCATATAAATACTATGATTAATAATAGCTATAAATCAGACTATAAATTCTAAACATTCGATATTTCCATAAACGAAAATTTCTAATTTAAATTGAAATAATTGTAAAAAATATTCCAAAATACATACTACGATACTATAACCAATCTTGAAATATAAATGCATTATATATATATATATATATATATATATATATATATATATATATATATATATATATATATATATATATATATATATATATATATATATATATCCTCAGAAAACTACAAAATAAAGTTTTTCTAACGAACTATTAAGTTATTGGTGTATTAAATGATTGAAGAGCATTAAAGTTGATTAGTTAGAAAGTATTGTCTAATGATTCTAGATGGATTGTTTACATTTCTAAAAGAGAAATAACTTAATCATTATTAACCTGGATAAGGAAACTGGAAGGCTCAAAAACGGATGTTTCTGTGATGAGCGACAGACACCATCTTCCGTGAAATGTTTCATCAACTAATCCCTGATTTAGGTAGAAACGCTGAAATCCAAAACATTTTCTTTCACAGATAGTATAGATAAGAACCAATCAGCTGCAAATGGGAGGGAAAAGTATGGCGTGCCCTCATCTTATTACCATAAATAGAATATAGATAACGATTAAATTTCCTCAGGACTCAATAACTGCGATTTCCTTTATGTTTTGCCACATGATTCTTTTTATAGGTTTAAGCAATGGCGTAGTTAAGATCGGTGAAAGGGATATGTATATGTAGTTCAAATACGCCGAAAGTGTATGTCAACTTTCTGTGACCTAATTTCAAACCTAAATTGATCAAATGTAACTCTTCAACATGAATTAGTAAGCAGAAACTTGGATTTAACTACCTAAATTTATAACAAACAATTAATACTTTGCAGGTCGCTAAGTAAGTTTGAAATGGGAAGTATTTGACACTAATTGTTTAATACTTATAAACACCAAATGGCACTAAACACTTATAAACAATTTTTTTAAAAAAAAGCAAGAAAAATGTAATTTAAGGTATTTAAAACAATGAAAAATTTTTGAGAAAAAAGTATCGACAGCTTTTTAAATGCAACGTATGCCCATTTTAGCAAAGAAATATGATCAATTTTTAAATATTGTTACAATGATTAGGACTATTATATAATTTTTCAAGCACAGAGAATTTGTTACATTGATTCATTGGTAATATTTAATTACTGAGATAATATTGCACATGAGGACTAATTTTTTGACCGGATTCGCGACAGTTTAAATAAATCCATAACAAAAAGCAGTCGAGAGTAGAAACGACGAATTACGAAACAGAGAAGAGAAAATTGACCATAAAACTACTCAATTATCTCAGTTTTTTATATTTACTATTTTAAAACTAATGTGTTCAAAAACTTTTCAGCCTTTTTACTGGAATAGTTTTCGCAGTGGAAATACAGGTTTCGTAGAACTGAAAAGTCTTGAGGCTACAATCAACATCATTAGATATCATGAAAAAATAGAAAGGGTTCACGATTAAAAAGTGCCAACTCATATATATAAATCCCAATCAAAAGTGTAAGAAAAAACGTTAAGTCATAATTGTGAGAAATTTCTGAATTATAATCCCATTACACTGTTTTCATCGTTTATCTATACTTTAAAAACTTAAATTTCAAAGCGTTTTAATGATTACTCATTTAATTCTCATCTTTAATTACTCAATCACATTAAAAAAGAATTCCCTTACAAAAAATTTGATTAATAATAATAATATATTATTTAAAAATAATTTTGATTATAAAAGCTTTATAAATGACTTGTTCATGAATCTAATTAAGAAACATAATCTAACAAATTTATGATAAATCTTACTAAGGGAAAATAAATTTCAATTTTACATCATTTTAGAAAACACAAACATAAATATTTTTCCTAATTTTAAATTTCTCACTTCCCGAACTAATTTATAAATCCAACTATGCTACTATATATTTTGCTGTTTATGATTATAATGAAATTAAAAATATGACAGATCTCGAAATTACTTCTAATTTTCTATTCTGTTTTTCGATCAATGATCATTTTTGCACGAGGACAAATTAAAGCTGGAAGCTACACAGTTTAAAGTAGATTCCGAACCACTACAGACAACTAAGCTTGAGATGCCTATAGCTTCGAATTGTTAACTGACAGCTACAGCACTCCTCGTTTAGCACAATTTTTCTCCATATATCGATAGATGAAACTATTGTAGGAGCAAAAATAAAATTCTGTCGCTCATTAGTAAATCTATATAGTTAATTTAAATTAAAAAAAAAATCGTATAAATTATAAATTTTCAAATTCAGAAAATAATTTTTTAAAACTATATAGACATCAAATTTGAAACATTAAAAGATGTCAGAATTCAACAATTTCAATGCAATTAATATTGAAATAAGAAAATTTAACCACTACTAAAACCACGTAGATCAAAGTAATAAATATATCTGTAAACAAAAGATAGGTCTTATATCTAGAGGAAATATTCATCTCTAATATTTAGGATATTAGTATATATAAAACTAATTGTCTTCATAAATCTTATATTTTAAAATTTTGGATGATTTTGAACGAGTTTTATCAATTTTAGATGATAAAGTCAGGGCCTGACTTAGCTTAAATAGGTCCCGGGCTGGTTAGTTGGCTGGATTTTTTGGCCCAAGGTCCAAAGAGGACAAGCTGCGCCAATTGGGTCCCGAACAAAAATTTCTTTAGAAGCCTCTGCTTCACAACAACAAATTTTCTATTCGATATTGATTCTGTTTAATTAATAATGTAAAATAAACTTTCCCTTCGATTTGGGGGCCCTTCGAATGTTTAAGATAAGAATAGTTAGAAAAATTCTAAGAATTAAAAGAATATTTGGATGAATTATATCCCAGAAAATAGTAAAATAATAAATAGAATGCATTTTTATAATCGTAAGAAAATTGGCATTTTAATTATTAACTTAATGCAGTCATTTAGTGACCGATTTCTGCCAGAAATACAGTATTTGACTTTTTTAAAACCCCAGTGCACACATGGCATAAGAAAAAAACTGTGCAACATAATGTGAATCAATTTATTAACAAATGCAAAAATTTACTGTCAATCAGATCACTTATATATGTAAACATTTTAAAAATAATTGGATCATTGTGTGGTTTTGAGAATATAATATTTATATGCAGTCCATTAAAATGAAAAAAATTGAGTTTGATTATCATATGATAAATATAAAGGCCAATTGAAGGGATTCAAGTTCCTAAATCTCGAGAGAATTTTATGCACTTATTTTGTGTTTACATTTTACTTACGGAAATCATAACAGCAAAATTTTTATGGGTTATAATTGAATTAAGTGAAATAAAATGTTTTCATTATATATTTAACTTTATTTTTTACTTACGCTGAATTATTAAGTTGCAACATTAATTATTGAACTACTTTATTTTTAAAACCATAATATTATATTTTATATAATGACTTAGATATTACATTAATAACTTCAGTTTTACATTAATATAACATCATATCATGATTTACCCTGGAACTTGGCATACAAATTTTGATTTTTATGTATTTTTTAAACAAATTTATGGAACTTCTTTTATATTGTTCAATGAAATAAAAAAACTTTGATTTAGAATGTTTATAATAAGCAAAAATTTAAAACATTGTTATAATATAAATTCTTTACTATGAATTGTAGATAAAACATATGTCTATAGACATGCAGTCTTTGATTTTAGCTCCTATACATAAAATTGATCTAAGAATATACTTCAAAATTAAAATATCCTTAAGACCATTTTTTCTGAGATTAGACATACAAAGGGAGATGAGAAATTGAATACATATGAGTGATAATATAGAAAAGTGAATATGAATCAGTGATAAGATAGGAAAATGAATATGAATCAGTGATAAGATAGGAAATTGAATACAAATCAGTGATAAGATAAGAAATTGAATACAGATCAGTGATAAGATTGGAAATTGAATATAAATCAGTTAGTCATTTTGGTACAGTGGTTAGTATTAAAAATATGCTTATATATGCACAAATTTTATATGTATGTATGGTTTAGAAATTTTTTTTCAATCACCGTTATATTTATATAATTAAACCAGTTCATTATGAACATGCAGGAACAAAAAACATTTTACAAGTAAAACCAAAGGGCTAACTAAATTAGAAACTTTTAGAAATTATTATAACCTTAATAATTTAGAGCACAAAATTTCTAAGAAACATAAGGATATGTTGTATTGAATACGCATAAGCTGAACAGATATAAAATAGCTGATAGTAAGGACATTTATATTTATCCTTGAAAAGTTATATTTAGAATTAGAATTTAAAAAAATATACTGTATTCCATAATAAATTATGTTAGTAAAAAATGTATTTCTATTATACACACACAATTTATAAATAAAAGATTAATTTTTTTTAGCATGCATCACATATTTTATATATAAATGAACATATACATAGATGCAGAACTGGAATAATTTTTAAGTTCTTAAATATCAATATTTTCATGAAAAATAGCTTCAATTTATTAATGAAACTTACATGATAATATTGTTACTCAGTAAAAATAGTCAAATTATTTATTCAAAATATTATCATTTTGGATAGATTGAAATTCTAAATAAAAACATTGAAATAATTTCTTCTTAATGAAAAAATGAAAATAAGAAATTTCACCATTGAGAATAACAATACAAAAAAATTTTCATTTTTTATGCAATTATATAATATTAAAAGCTAATATTTTTAATGTTATTATTAATTTAATGTTATCTGGACTTCATTATGAATTTATTACTCTAGATTTCACTGAATATACTAATTTCTTTTAGTATAAGCAATATTAATTTTATACTAGTTTTCTTGCAACATACTTTCTAAAATAATTTTATTACATATAAGATGCTTCTTGATTTTCAAACCTGTTTCTTTCAAAAATGTTCAATTGAATTAATATCCAAAAACTGATAAGGGTTTTTTTTATTTTATGTTTTGGTTACACTATATAACAGCCAAAATCAGGTACTAGCTGTGTAGTATGCTTCTGGTTATTAGTGCATACATTAATATAAAATTATTAGATAATGCCATTGTTTGGGTACTGGAGTATACTTTTTTTAAAGTTTATATATATTGAAGTTTATTTTACCATTAATGAAGTGTAAAACTTCCAATACCTGGAATAGAAGTGTACCTTTATAAAAGTATTGATCCCTTCCATACTTGATTATACATGATTTTTTTCAAATTCTTTATCCTGAGAGTCCCTATATTTTGTGACAACCATCTCTCTCTCTCTCTCTCTATCATCCCCAAAACTCTTAATTTTTATCCAAGATCCATTTCACAATCTTTTAAGCATATTAACAAATTCTTCTTCAAATTATAGCCTCTATCTTCAATTTAATTTTTTTTAACATACAGCACTACATAACTTCTCTGCTTGTGCTTATTTGTATAATTAACTACTTAGGTTTGGGGTAGAACTAGGCACCCCTTAGTTTAACGAAATTTTTGATGATAAAATTTAATTTTTGTGGTAACCCCTGTAACCCTATCTTAAATTTGTGAAGTAGCAATGGCTATATTGTTAGTCACATTTTGGCATAAAAAAATCACCAAAAAATCAAGATGCACCCTATTGTTAACATTTACTGACTACTTATTTATTTTTCTAATTGTGTTTCCTTAATTTTCAATATACATTTTACAATTTGGATTTAAACAATATAAAAAAAATTCTAAACTTTACTATTGATGTTTTCATTTGGGTAATTTTTCTTTCCTGTAGTGTGGTTTCTTTATATTTAAAAAATGTATTTGTTTTAAGCTTATGAAAAATAAAACATGAGTTAAATTTTTGTTTTTTAATAATACATACAATAAATGCATCACTTTAAAATTAATTCCAATGTAAAGCCAAACAAATAAATAAAAGTAAAAAGGCTGAATGCTTATTTGAAATAAAAAAAATATGCATTTGTGTGGATAATTTAAATTACTGTCATTTTGTTTTAAATAATACTTTTGCTGTTATTTTTTCATTTTCAAGATTAAAATGATTGAATAACTGTTATTTAAGATTGTTATTCCCTGATATCAAATACAAAGAAAAATATACAAATGCAAAGTAAAATGATATATTTATCTCTGCTATAAAATATTTTGTATAAATGTGTATCAACTGATTACTAAATAAATATTTAAAGAAAATCAATCATTTCAATTTTGAATCCTGATACCTAAGTGACAAATATTCCAGACTGATATTCCTGAACTGGTGTTCTCTTTTTATATTACAGGAAATTTATTAAACCTGGTGATTATTTAATATGTATAGATTTTTTTTAGCACAACAATCACTTCAGATTGGTTTGTATAACAATCAGGATATCAAAACAATTAACTATGATGTCCTAGTAAATATCAATTATATTAGCTGATAAATAATTTTAACCACTTAATTTTTAATTTTTTTTACAGAAAAAGCATTTCTTGATTTTTAAAAAAATCAATAACACTGTATTCATACACTTAGGAACAAATAATTCACATATATTTTTTAATAAATCTCATCTATTTGCCAACTTGTTTATTTCTGTAACTAATTTTGATGAAGTCTCAAAACATAAAATAACTCAGAAACAGCCTGCATATTATACGTCTTAAGTATGAAAAATATGAAGTAAAAAAATATAACTATAAATATTATTTTAAGAACTAAACTAAAACTCTTTTGAACGATAAAATAAATTGACTGATCAAAAAACTAAAAGAAAAATCTTTTTCCTTAAAAATTAAAATAATTTAATTTGCACATAACACATAGATGTGTATAAAAAAATTCATTTATATAGTTATCATGAATAAGCTTATTTAAGGCATAATTGCTGTATAATCTTTATTGGAGTACTTTTTTAATTTGTTAAATTTTTTAGCAGATTGTACCATTTCTCTGAAAACAGGGATTTTTTTTATTCTGTTAAAACAAATAAAATACTAACCATATTTAACATTCTATTTTGACATTCCTTGTTTATACATCATCAATAAAAAATTAACATTTTTCCCCTATGGATTTTTAACAGTTGACACTATGATGGTTGAAGTGAATTTTCTAAATTAAGTAATTGTTTAAAAGTATTTTATCATTTTTATTTCCATTTTAATTATATAATTTAATTAAATTTTCTTATCTATAAAGAAGTTATAATGTAACAATTATGTCAATCTGGCAACATTTTTTAATAGTCAGAAAATTAATAAATATATCACAAGAAATACGAGGTATCTGTGCCTAATTTAACAGCATACATTTTGAACTTGAATTTAAATATAAAATTACTTCAATATAAAATAATAAAAATATTTTATTTTAAATTTTGAAAAATTTGCACAAAAATCATGCTATTAAATGATTTTCAGTGCAATATATGTGTAAGTTTATAAGGTTTACAATCATATTTCTAGCTATTTTAGTCTTTTTTTATCCCAGATTATATTAAATGCTTTTATAGCATAAATACATACATATATATATCACTAAAAAATTAAATGCAGAATGATGTTTTTAAACAACATAAAATAATATCACTTATTACTTATAAGGAAAAAATTCTGAGATTTTCTTAAGAGGCATTTTTTTAAAAATATATTACTTATTAATAAAAATTATCAGTATATTACCTTAAAATACATTGTTAAAAAAATTCCTTTTATTTTTTTTTTTTTTTTTTTACATAACACTGCAGTAAACAAAAAAATTTTATTTGAAAACAATAAAACTTAAATGAAAATTGATGAACAAATTTATAAAATTTTGAAAATTAATTATAATTTTTAATAGTCAGCAATTTCGATATTGCAATAAATAATTCCCTTAATAAAAAGTACATAATATTTGAAACACGCGATTTGATAAGAAACAAAATTGATAACAGCATATGTGAGATGACTATTGAAAATATTAAACTAATTTATTCACATTAAACTTAGTAATATACATAGATGGTTTGAATTAATTCTAAAAATATAGAAATCATGAAATTTATCAAAATCTATGATGAATAATCATTATAAAAATTAATTTTTCCATTCATAAAAATTTCACAGAAAATTAAGAAACATTTTTTTAATACATAAACTACATATTACATAACAGTTTGAAAATACTCACTTTAAAATTAATTAAATCGTAATAACTTAGGAAAGTGATTTAAATCGGCCCGCTTTTATACGTAAATAAAAGATAGTGCAAAAGTTATCAACAAATTACTACAGCATGATAAGAACGTACGAAACAGTCACCTCCACCAGACACTAACTTTGAACTGAAAGTAAAGCAGACTGTTTTTGTTACCAGATTGTCATGCTTATTCCTTCTTTTTCACTTAAGTTTTTAGAAACGTTGTTGCCAGATACAAATTAAAAATCTTAACTTCCGGTTTATAGGGATGCTATTAATCTTGATTAATTTTAACCACACTCAAAAATTATGGTGAAATATTTTATAATAACAAATTTAAGTAAATTCATGGCTGCTATAACAATATTTGATGTATCATTTTTTTCAGTATCATTATGCATAATCAGTAATTGATTTTTCAGTTTATTAATTATACTTATAAAGAAATATCTATTTCATTTATGAAGAAAAAGAAATAAAACCATAAAAATAATTTAAATGTTTAGAATTTTTTACTTGAGTGCTTGAGTTTTTTTCACTCACAGAAATATTTGATTTTACATTGATGAAGTCATCATATATATATATATATATATATATATATATATATATATATATATATATATATATATATATATATATATATATATATATATATATATATATATATATATATATATATATATATATATATATATATATATATATATATATATATATATATAAGAACGTTTATGTACTTAGAATTTCAGTTATATACATAAGTTTTTTGTGTCAAAGTTTAAAAATTCTTTGTTACCATTCATTGATTATTCAGAAATTGAAGATAAAATCAACAGATTGATTTATATTATTAAGAAGCATTTTTATAAACATTCCTGTTTTCTCCTTTAACTTTTATCAATTGTTAGGACTTAAATAAAAATTCCGTGGATAAAACAATGACAAATGTTTACTTGAGCTCTATTGCTCGATACTGAGCAGAATTATCCCCCTGGAAGCATATTTATCAAATAGTTTATCATTGTTTGATAAGAAGATATTTATAAAATTGTAACCATTAAGTTAAAAAAAAATCTAAAACTAACTGGTAGCATTGCAAAGCGCAATTTGACTAACAAAATTATCATACTTTATATCAAATGGGATTGCTATGGTATTATTCGTAAAGAATATCTGGAAAAAATTAAAACTATTGACAATAAGGCGTACAGCGATATATTAGACCGAGTTAATGGTGCTATCAAATCTAAACGGCGAAGTGAATTCCCTTGCAAAAAGGTACAATTGATTCAAAATAATGCAAGACCACATGTGCCTGCATTCACCATCTGGTTTCTGTAAGGAATCGAATGGAATCTTTTAATCATAAACCATAAAACCCAGCATCGCACTTTCTGTTGTTCCTGGTTGGTTAGGGAAAGCTTCTCATTATCGGAAGGTAGTGAGTTTGAATCCCGGCTTAACTGAAGATTCATCCTGTTCATTAAAGGTGGCTGGAGCATGTTAAATAAGTTGTGGCAGCAATATCTTCCAAGTTAAATTATACATGTGGGGGTTGCAGGTCAATTATTAGGAGGTCTGCTTAATCCTTCCTTCTAAGTTACGAAACAGAGATCTGCTTTTACTAACTGATACAGCCGAAGTCAGGACTAGGGACAGGAAAATATACTAGTACAACAACAATACCTGCAGTTACATATCTTGCTGTTGCTATCTATGTTTCAGCCCGGGACTCTCGCTATAAAGTTGATTTGCTTTTGAACTCTTGGATACCAAGTTTCTGGGTGGTAGGCATTGAGAAATTAGCAAAACTTTGACAGAAAATCAATATAATTTGGGTGGTGAATACTACTCCCAGTAAGAGTACAACTTTCATAGTTTTTTGTAACTTTTTGGTGGAAAAAATATTTGTTACAAACCCGATACATCTTCAGATGTTTACATTTGCTTACATGTGTTTCTTCCTTTGTTGTTGAGCATAACAATAACTCGATTAAGAAGTATTTTGAAATATTTCAAACATTCAGTATGAAATTATGATATTGGCCATCATATTTCATTCAATCTAAGATTTCAATAAGGTAAGATATGAACATGTATGTCTTTGTTTCAAACACTGAACTAGAGAAACTCACTGCAACAAGAAATTTTTTTCTAAAGAATTGGTTTAAAATGAATCATTTTTCACCGTAACGAAAACGATTTAATAATAAAGAGAAAATATAATTAATTTTTTAAGTTTTAAACATATATAGTTATATAATAAAAAATTAATTGTTTATTAATATTTTAATTCAATGGAGAAACCTTTGGGAAATAGTGCTTTCATTCCTTTAGAACCCACTGCGTGTATGCCACTAAAATATAGCTTACATAAAAGTATAAATTATATAAGATGTATTTGTCTAAGCAAGAATATCTTTCTTATTTCATTAAAAAGTAAAAAGTAAAATATAATAGAAATCAATGAAAGTGGTGACTTCAGTTTAAATTTGTATGATTCGATTTGAAGTAAAAATTTTCGTCATTTTTGATTGGGTGAAAACTAATTATTCTTTATTATTACTATTTTTGGTATTAAAATTTGATTATTATCAAACATAGAAAGAATAATCAATATTAATATATGCTATCTAATTTTCCGTTGTGCAAACGTTTTCTTTCAGTATATTAAACAATTTTGATTTCTTGTTTGATTACTTGTAATTTAAATTTTTACTCGATGAGTAATGTTTTAAAGGTGAATTATTAATTTCATATTTGAGATAATCATAGTTGTAATTTTTTTATGTGGAATGAAAAACATCATTGTGGAACATGCTATTCATTCACATTAAATTATAATTCGGAAAAAAATAATAATGCAAACTTTTTCATTCTATTGATTTTGATTGAATGATTTATGAGATGCATTCAGCTATTTCTAATTGGTTTCTGAATTTATTGCTTGTTTAATTGCTAGCAATATGTTTTTGATTACCTATTCTTGATAATTAGAAAGCGGTTAGACATAGAAAATCGTCTCATAATTGTGAATCAATCAACTGATGGAGCCTGCATCTGAGCTAGCATCCTAGAGGTGAAAAGACACCAAAGAAAAGATAGTGGATATGACATATTTTACATGACCCAGTGATTCCAGCGGACCTTGGGTTAGATCAAGTATAACCCAATGATACAACCCAATACCTCCTAGTAACGAGAATGACGTCATATCCAATCAGAACACGACAACCATTCAAATAAAATGTCAAAAATGTTTTCATTTTAAATTTTGAAGAAAAAATCAAGAACTTAGGCCACGATGTGAAAAGCATCGCTTTCGTGACAGGAAGTTCTATATTAGACATAGCGGAAGATCAGTTATCTTCATCAAGCTATCGTCGACGGAATCAGTTCCAGCAGATTCACGAGAATGCGAGGGGCATGGTGATCGGATTGAGAAGACCAGGTTGGTCCTCTCAATAAATAGCAGCTGACAGACACCTGGACGCATCCACTGTGCACCGGCTGATTTGAGATGGTTGGAACTAAGAACTGTGAAACGTTTGCGGGCTGCCAGTGCAGCCAGAGTAACGTCAGCACGTGTGGATCGACGCGTTCGAAAGGAGGCTGTGTAGACCCGTTTCAATATTAGTTTGAAAAGACACTGCTACACTTCTTCTTTCTTCTTCTATACAATGCAAAGTATCCAGTTTGGCGCTTGTCTCAGAGCATGGGAAGTCACCTTTCAGAAGCCATGAAGGTCCATGGAACCAGATACTATCATTCACAAGAATTTGAGCCTTAATTCCTCTCGTGAGTTTATCTGCAGGATTGGTCTTTCCCTGACAGTGATGCCAACTGCTCGGATCTGTTTTATCTTTAATTTCCATGACACGATTGCGGACGAATTGCTTCCACTCGTCGCTGTTTCCCTTGATCCAATGAAGGCAAATTTGTGAGTCTGTCCAATAGTGCATGTTACTGTTGCGTAACAGGGGAAAAGTGTCTCGCAGATAATGTCCCATGCGAGCTGAAATTAAAGTTCCTAATAGTTCCAACCGAGGGAGTGTAAGCTTCTTTAATGGAGCTAGACGTGATTTCGACAAAACAAACCTCGTTTCATACCCATCTGAAAGCTTCATTCGAAAATAACATACTGATCCATAACATTTAGGGCTGGCGTCAGAAAATATATGGACCTCTAAAGATTCCCAATTGATTTCATGAAAATATAATCTTGGAATTTCAAAGTTTCTTACAATCTCCATTTCATTTAACCAGTCCAAAAATGCTATTTCTATTTCTGGGGGAACACATTCGTCCCATTGCAGGCCTAGTTCCCAAATCCTTTGTAATTGCAACTTCATTCTTATTGTGAATGGGTTCATTAAGCCTATAGGATCAAATAACATACCACATGCCGCGAGAATAATTCGCTTCGTTACTATTTTTGGGTTTTTAAACTTTTCAAATTGATCAATATCGAAGCTAATAACATCATTTTCATTGTCCCAAATTAGACCTAAAACTTTTAATGGTACACCTTGGTCCGCTGATGTTTCTCGACAATCAATATTAGCACACTTGAGGTATTCATCAAGAATCGAGGAATTCGTCGCCCATCGACGAAGGTTCATACTAGCTTCACTAAGTATTAAAATCATCTCCTTAACTAATTTCAGAGCGTCTTCAACATTAGAAGTTCCATTTATTAAATCATCCGCGTAAAGTTCTTTAAGCATTTCACATGCTTCATCATATTTTCCTTGATACCTTTCCAAATGCAGCCTTATGGTTGCAGTAAGTAAAAAGGCGCTGCATTTGATGCCAAAAGTTACTCTCTTATACTTAAACGTTGCAATGTTCTGAGGGCTGAGATTGAGATTAGGACCCTTATCTTTTAACCATAAAAATTTTAAAAACTCGCTATCTTGTTCAGCAATTCCTACTTCTAAATACGCGCGTTGAATATCTGCGCAAAATGCCACTTTGTGTAATCTGAACCTCAAAATTATTTTTAATAAATCGGGATTCAAATTTGGCCCGCTTTCTAAGCAATCATTTAACGACAACTCGCCTTTTCCTTTAGATGAAGCGTCAAATACTATCCTAACTTTAGAACTATATTTTTTCTCGCGCACGACTGCGTGATGTGGGAGGAAATAACCAGTTTTCATATTTTGACGTGAATTCGAGTCAACTATTTCAATAATGCCATCCCTTAAATGTTCGTTAATTATTGTATCGTACTTAGCATATAAATCCTCATTTTTGATTAATGAACAAGTTAAACTGGATAAACGACGTTTTGCGAGTTCATAATTATTACTTAATTCCTTATTACTAACCTTCCATAACAATTTTGTTTCATATCTTTTATCTACATATGTGGTATTTTTCTTAAAGGTTTCCAAAATATCCTTGTCTGAGAGAGACATTTCCTTATCCCCATTAATTCCAATGGTTTCCAATAGCCATAAATTTTTTATCCTATCACAATCTAACCCTTCATTCTCTACAATTAAATGATTGACAGATACCCCTTGGCTATTAGAATCTCCATCCCTACCTTGAATTAAGTGTCCAAATATACTCTCTTGAGCAATTAATCTCTTAGTGAGTCTTACAATATTATCGCCTAATATTTCTGAGATATAATCTGAACCGATTAAAATGTGAATTTTTTCAGTAATACTAACATCAGCTAATTCAATACCCTTTTCAAAAGCAAGGTTCCTCACGAATTTTGACGGAATTCTTATTTTTGCCAAAGTAATCGAATCAATCACTATTGTTTGTATTTTTACACATTGGTTAGGATATTTAATATTATGTAAAGTTAATTCTACCAAATTATACATTCGCTTTTCAGCAGTTTTAGATCCAAATGTATGAATTATTAAAGGTTCCTTCTTAATAACCTTCAAATTTAACGCGTCGGCTACTTCTTTTAAAATAAATGATTTATTTGCTCCACCGTCTACCATGCAGCGTAACTGCAAGCTGCTTTCTTTCGATTTCACTAAAGCCGAAAAAGTCTGTAGCAAAACAGAGTTATGCGAAGTTCTGTTTACATTAAGTTCCCTGGCGGAAAATGAAACCATTGACGAGACCGCTTCTTGTTTCGAATCGCCTTCCCGGACTGAAACCGAAATATCCTCAGCAAAACATTCACCCCTCTCTCCGCATAGCAGGGAGTTGTGACCTTGAGAACCGCACATTTTACATTTTAGATAATTACGGTCGCAAAATTTTCTTATATGATTTTGAAAACAAATAAAACAAAGACCCTTTGACATTAAAGCTTTCCTTTTATCATTAACACTTAGTGAGCAATCATGATTCATGTGATTTTGTGTACAAAAAATACATTTTTTGTTATTTTCTATTCTATAAAAGTTGCGCTTACACGTAGCGCTCGGTTCGTATTTCCGCGGTCCGCAGGGATATTTATTACCCACTTGAGTGCTCAAGACCGCCCCGCTGCTAAATTTATTGCTCGCGTCGCTTCTCTTTGAGTTCAAGAAATGAGGCTTATTTGGGTAACTCTGATCTGTTGCCTTGTTTCGAAAGGGATATTCCTTTGCGTTAGAATTTCTCGGATTAGCTAATATTAATGACGCTTCTCTACATTCAACTTCTTTTCTTATAAATTCTACTAATTTTACGATATCAAACAATTCATCTGTTTTACGCTGACGATTATAATTTAAATTTAACTCTTCGGGCAATTTTTGCAGAATTACAGGACACAATAAATTACTGAATGTGTCAGCGGCTATTCCCAAGGATTGCAAGGACCTTATTTGTACTTCAATGGCGTCGTACATTTTTCTTAAGCCAATAATATTAGAGCAAGACTTGACTGGTTCTATTACTAAAAGTTTGTGCATATGTGCTGACATAATTATATCTGTTCGACCGAATCTATCCTTTATTAATTGTATTGACGCATCGTAATTTTGGTCTGTGAGGGAAAATCCTTTAACTGCACTTAGCGCAACTCCTCCAAGATAAGATTTTAAATATGTAAATTTTTCAGTTTTTGTGAGAGAAGGATTATTGTGTATCGCGACTTCATAGGAATTCCAAAAATCTAAAAATTGACTACAATCTCCATAAAATGTTTGTATGTTCAATTTTGGAAGTTTTACATTTTTTGTTTCAGTTCTAAAGGGATAATTATACATTTGCGCGAATTGCATCGAATCATTATTATCACCTGTAATTTGATCGCTTGTTCTGCTTGCATTTATTTCGCTTGGCGGTTTATAGCGTATAGTTTCTAACTGCCTTTCGATTTTCGATTTCGCTGCTATACCTTTATCCTTATATTCTTCGCTCGTAATAATCTCATTCGAAAAATCTTTCATTTCAATTTTTAATTGTATTTCCTCATCGGCCCTAGTTAAATCATTCAATTTTTCTACGAGTTGAGATTTTAAACTGCAAAGCTCCTCAAGTTTTGTTTCATTAGAATATTCATTTGAAATTTCCTTAACCAATGTAGTTTCGATTTTATTTAAATGCTTCGTAAGTGAAGCTCTTAAAATTTTACGTTTTTCTTTTAACCGTTCTAAATCCATTATCTTAAAATATTAAATTCTAATAAGGGAAAAATGGGCCTACCTCAAATCTCAGCTCTCTAGTGCCGTGAACGCTCCTTCAAAATAATTCAAACCATCACGTCCGAAGGTCACCAAGATGTTGCGTTACGAATTGTTGCGTGTTTGTTTCCTTTCATTAATAAGTCCTATTGCCTTTAATATTTTATTTTTAACAATAACAATTAACAAATAACAATTTTCATGATTATATTCCATAAAAATGAGTTCCACACCGTGATACACTGGTGCCAATACGGTCCTCATTCGACCGCATCCAAATAGCAACTGGCTAGATTCCCCATCGGATAGGGAAGATGCGCTTCTCATTCCCCTTTAGGGATTTACTGTGGCTGAGTTGCCACAACCCGTACAGCACGTCTACCGAAATTCCGCAGTATATATACACCCTGGACACTCCCATATCGAGCAGAACCATTTGAAGTCGATTGGTTGCTAGTGGCCTGCTTTCATGGCATCCGTTAAAAAGACTGCCATTGATCCCCACAACATAGATGCCAACATCTGGAATGGTGCCAGATTAGAGCGATGTGGACGACGGAGTAGCACAGGATCGTCTTCTCAGATGAGTTAAGCCTCTGTTTTTCATGTGATTGTCACCACATACGAGGGTGGCATCGGCGTGGAGATAGATCCAATCTTACAGAAATTGTGGAACGTTCCACTGACCGACAATGGGGCATCATGGTTTGGGGCACCATTGCGTGCGATTCCAGATCACCTCTAGTTCGCATTCACTACACTATGACAGCCGTGAATATGAACTAGAGATTACGTGGATGATATGTTGCGGCTGGTGATACTCCCCTAACTTTAGGGGGTGTCCAATTCCCTTTGACAGCAGGATAATATCCGACCGCACATTGCTCACATCAGCTAACATGCCCTGCAAGGTGTACAGCTGCTATGTAAAAGATGCATAATGAAATTAAAAACTTTATATACCTTACTGTTTGCAGTCATTATTCTCTGCATTTTGTTTTTACAGTTTTAAGACTTGTGCACCTTTTCAGATGTATTTCTATAAATATATAAAAAAAACAATACTTTTAAGCGCTTTTTAAGTAATTTTCGAAACGGTTTTTTAATGTTCATGGATATATATGTGAAAATACTTATTTTGCATTTTCATAAAATATCTACAGTAGTTACTTTTAATGAGTCACAGTTTTTACTCTGCATTCAAAAGAATAAATAAATAAAAATGATTCAACTTTTCGATCACTAGAATAAGATTAACCGATAGCTTCTTCATTGCAAGGGCATATTTCTAATATTCTGTAGTGCAAAACACTTTCTTTTAATAGCATTTGGAAAGCAAATCATTGTTCACTTAAGAATATCTTTAGTTTAACCAACCAATGTGCCTAATGTTTTTTCAGAGGATGAGAAGAGCATATTGTTCATATCTTAATGTTTATAGTTTTCAATATAAGCAGAGATTTATTATTCTCACTCTCTGCAAATATTACACGCAAAGAGAGTTGAACCGTCAAAGAACTATCTGTGGTGTCATCCGCTATTATAGAAAAATATTTGCAGAAATTTATTTTTTCCCACAAACATTTGCAGCAGCCTCGAATATTTCTTTAAATTTTTATCGATGCAAGCTATACATTAATAAGTATAATATTAATTAATCTTTTAGCATTTCATAGCTTAAATGGAATTGAAATTTAAATAAGTACTGAAAATTTCCAGTTGTGTGATAGTTTTTTCTTATATTCCATTAATTTGACCATATTCATAACTAAAGGAAGCATTCTTTCTTTTTGCAATCATTCTTCATATTCTTTTTTAATATTGGTAATATCAATCAATTACTATTTTATGACTTTTTCGCAAACAAACTATTTTAAATTAACAACTGTTAGCAAAGAATTTTCTTAAGAGTTTTTGTCAACTCAAAGGAAAAACAAAAATTGATTAATTTTCTTAGTTGTAATTATTCCATATAATGCCTGACCAAGACATTACAATATTTACACTAAATTCCATCTTTAATTTTTAAATAAGCTCTAACAATGAATTAACAGAAAAATATTTTCTTCTCTTTTACTTTACCAAATGAAGAATTTGAAAACACATTAATACCTGTTACCAAGCAGAGTTTTTAAGAATGAAGTTTTTTATAGTTAGCTTATGATTGATGTAATTTTATCATATTATATATTTTCCAAATTATATCATTTTTATAACATTCTGGGCAATATCTGAAGAATAGTGAATTCTTGAATTCTGTATTCCTGAATAAGTGATTTATATACTTTCATTCTCAGTTTTTTCTTCAAACTAAATATTAAAATTTTTTCAGTTAAAATAATTTTAAAGAAACTTTTGATTTCTCTTTAATAGAATCAAAAGATTAAGAGAAACAGTCACATGGTTTTAAAATGCTGAAAAGTTATAAACTTAAAAAAAATTCAAAAAAGAAGATAAATTGAGCTAGATTTCCTAATAAAATTTGTTCTATAAAGCCTGAAACTATCGATCATGGATAATTTAACAATTCAAATGGGTTCATTACTTCAAAATGGTCTTCTGAGTCCATTCGTTAACTTTAAACTCTGATCACGTAAGTTGTGACATGTGTTAATTTGGATTATTGTTCTTTTTTAGTGCCAGATATTGTATGGAAAAATTGCTTCTTGTTTATTTAGTAGTTGAATTGGTGTAGTAAA
Organism: Latrodectus hesperus; assembly: GCA_037975125.1. NCBI lineage: Eukaryota > Metazoa > Arthropoda > Arachnida > Araneae > Theridiidae > Latrodectus > Latrodectus hesperus. The sequence continues at coordinate 38,772,917 of CM075860.1, forward strand.
TTCCACTTGCTGAATAATTTAGATTCAGCTGCTAAATGCATGATTTCTCCTTAGTACCTAATTAAAGTAAATTAAACAAGTAAGAAAGGAAAATAAAAAAAATTATGCAGTGATAAACATTGGTTCACGCTGTTACATCAACTGCAGTACACAAGAATCGATAAAGAGTCTGCAACATTTCATCAGAAAGCATTCACATAGTAGGCATTTTTTTTATTTTACTGCATACGCAATATTTTCTATGGGATTATTTGTGATTAAGTCAGTTATTAGTATTCATAACAAACTGCAATAGTAGCAATATATTAAACAGGATTTTAAAACATGTAAGATAAATATATTTTTTGTTTGAATATATGGAAAAAAATGTGACATTAGAATAAGTGTTGTAAAATGAAATTTTAATATAGCAACAAAATTAATAAATTATGAAACTATATGTTTTATTAAAAATAGTCTACTTAAACCTTATTTTTACTATTTTCACAATTTGTAAATTAAGATTTCAAAACATTTCCTTTATATAAATTAAATTATGTATTTTCAGATTAATATAAATATTTATTTTAAGGTGATAAATAAAATTTATTATCAATTATAAATGAAGAAGATGGGTTATAATTCTACATTAATCAAGTGGTAAATTTGTATTTAGTAATGACTGAAAATATAGTTTTCAAAATATTTATTCAAAGTTTATGTTAAATGAAGAAAATCATGGTATTATACAATCATAATACAAAAAGAATGATTCGAACAAAGGACAATGACATGTTATCGAGCAAATTTTATGATTCATTACTACTTATTAGATAAAATGTTTTAAAAAATGTGTTGCTAAAATTTTTTCTTATTTTGAACATTTGTTATATTTTTCTATCAAAGTTAATCATATAATATTAACAATTAACTTTTAAAATGTTATCAATCATTACAAAATTGCTTTCTTTTTTGTATTAGAACTCATTATTATGAAACTGATGACAAAAGAAACGATACAAGAAAAGTAATTAATTATTGAACAAAACAATTATCCTGCACAGATAAGAAATAGAAAAAATGATATTTTCTTTAAACATTCAGGTTTTAAATAACATAATAAATGACAAATTGAAAATATATTTGCCATAAGGGATTAAAAAATTATAGAATTGTTATTATATCTGCATTAAAAATGAAAGTGTCTAGTAATACATTAAAATTTTGCATATATTTTATAGGCTCTTTATTATGAATTGAAACTTATTTATATAAGAACACTGGAAAATTCATAAATTTACATTCAAAATACTAAATAAAATAGAAAGAAGTGATAATTTTGTATCTATATATGAATATGAAATGTCAATTTTATGCTTAAATACTGAATATGCTTGACTTCCAAGAAACTGTTATTTGCATTTTCTAATATATGGTCTTAAAATATATTAATAGAGTATTTTTGAAATTTTGATTGTACAAATCGTTAACATGCATGTACAAAATATACAAATTTATATAAATATATTTAATAATTTTTCACACATTTTCAAATATAACTTGTGCATAGGAATTATTACGAGACAATTATTCAATATATTGATCATAAAAAAGTAAAAATAAATTAAATTTTTTTATTGATAATAGCACAGCAACAGGCACATTTTAAAAATGTTAGAGCATTTATTCATAAATACTTACATTAAAAAAATACATGAAATAACATTACATAACAAAACTGATATTAAAACAAAACAATGAAGTAACATATATTCCAAAAATAAAAATGATAAATAAATTTTTTTTTTTATCTTTTCCATATTAAAATATCATAAGTACTTAAAGTACAAACATAATATACCGTCAAAAATATTCCAAACCTATGTACAGAATATTAATTGCCAGAAAAGCAATTCAGAGAAAATGAATTAAAACTATTACATATGTACATTTAATTTATAACATTTTGGAGGGAATAACATTAATATTTTAAAATATGATTGGCTGAAGCTTTTGGGTGATATCTTGAAGAAGAACAGCTTGACCAGATGGTAATTTAATGAAAACATCTTCAGTAATGAGTCTCCATGAGAGAATTGGCTATTAAAAGAAAATTTACATTATTTTTTGATAAAATTGAAATAAAATATAAATACTGTGTTTTTTGAAAATCTAGAACTAAACAACACAAAATCAACACATTTAAACTAAACACAAAATAATTTTGTCTATTCAAGAATATTTTGTTAAGTTTTACTAAATGTATTATGCGCTGTATTAATAAAAATAATGTACTGGTGTTTATTCTTAATTCCAAATATATAAACACAATAGAAATATGTTAAAAATTTATTTATTTAATCAGATTCAGTTAAACAATTAGAAAGAAGAATTATGGTTGCAACAATACATAATGAAATACAGTAAAATAAAAGAGAAATCCAGTTTAGAGACTAAAATTTTCTTTTGGAATTAATTTTAAAAATATTTAGTAAATTAAAATAATCTTCTAAAAGTTATGATGAAAGAGCTGACAATTTATTAAAAAAATCAATTAAAAACAAGAAATTTATAATATTTAAAAAGCGCCCAAAGAAAAACTTTCTATTTCAAATAAATCTTGAGACAACTTGGAACTGAGAAATATTTTAGGGGAATTTCTACAAAATAAAAATTTTAAAAGTTTAAAAAGGTTTTTTCACTAGCTACATTTTGTCTTACTAATTTAATTATAATTCTTTCTCAAAATGAGGTTTCTAGTTTTATGATTTTAATCACTTTGTCAACTCAAACTCTGGAAGATGTTTTACAGATAGTAATACTAATTTTGAAATGAAAAGCAGGTTTTTCTCCTGCACTCCACCATGGGTTAGGTTTGCCACTCAACAGTGATTTTTGCACACATGAAATAATTAGAGTAGTCTAACAGTTTAAAGAGGACTCCAAACCACTAAAAACATCTTGCCTCAAATGAGAATTGAATCTATGAATTTTAAACTGAAGACCAAAATGCTAATCATTTGACTGTGTGCTTGGATTTCATTCCTGGAAGTAGTAAGTACATAGGCGAATAATTAACTTTTTGCATTAATTTTGTGTTTCATAAATGGTTTATCAAATTTTGGCATGTTTACACAATTTTGCTATTTTTTAAAATTGCATTGCAGAATCTGGAACATTTCTCATTTTGGTTGTTCATTATATGTACAATTTTTAAACAGCTTTAATATAATTAGTAATACAGAAGCCCCACCCTCCCCATAACACAGTATATTAGTTCTGTGTTATAGGAAAATGTGTTATACAAGCATTCTCATAAAACATGTTTGTATGACTTTGTATAATGCAATTTGTACAGATGTTTCACGTTTAACTTTTCTCATTAAAGGGGGTTTAAATCAAATGTTAAGAAAAAACTATGACATGAAAAAAAGCAACGCATTTTATTAAAATCAAAGAATATTTTAAATAAAAAAAAACTTATACAAATATAACTAAAATATAGTTAATTTCAAATAAATCAAATAATTCAAAAACATTTTTATAACATGGTTATTCGAAGTAGGAGTTATCTGAAATAACATTTCATTGTGACATCTTTTTTTATCAGAATATTTAAAGGTCAATAATATAATTTATTTTGGTTTTATAAGAACACAATTGACACAATGATAAAGCATAAATGAAATTGATTGTGAATTGAAGAAATCATTATAAATTTTGCTGTACAGAAATATAACATGGGGAATCAATAAGTTATATAGTGAAAAACACATTATGAGAGTAATGCGTTATAAGGAGGATTACTGTACATGCACCAAATATGGTAAAAAATGGTAAAAATGACTCCATATTTTAACGCACTAGAATCGTAATGATTGCTTTGATTTATTTGTAACCCAATGCTTATCTTTTACACATGAGGGCCTAGGACCAACAGTTTGAAATGGATTCTGAATGACCATAAACATCACCTCAAGTGGGAATTGAATCCAGAACTATTGAACTGAAGGTCAGAGCACTTCATAGTTCTAAAACACACTGATTGAGAAATGCTGCATTAAATAAGTGTATACATCAATAGTAATCTTAAATACATTTAATAAATTAAAATCACCTGAAAATTTAATGCTAATGTTTCATTTCCAGAATAATGAATGTGCCATAATTCAACTTCTCGCCAGGCCTGATCTGTATTCCAGGGATCATCCATATAACCCCTTTTGACCATTTCACATTTGACTTCAACTGGTACTTCTTCATCTTCTTGAAGTGTTTCAGAACAATTTTTAAAAAACTGTAAAAGCATTTTATAGTTATCAGAAAAATCGAATGCTTTTTCCAAACGTAATCTGAGCAAAAGAAAAATTTAATGACAATAGAAATGTAATTCAAAACTTCCAAGGATGTAATCAATAAATTTTAATAAACTCACATTTTCAGAAAAAGTAAACACTAAACGAAAAGTGCACAAAGAATTTATAGTTTCAAAACCAAAAATATCAATGTGAAATACTTTGAGGAACTATAAAAATTTGAATATATATATATATATATATATATATATATATATATATATATATATATATATATATATATAGTATTACTTATAATCACCATTAGTACATCAGAATTTCAGTTAGTGGATACTTTTACACATTTTTTCAAGGTTCTTTTCTAAATATAGGATACTCAATTTTTAACTGCACTGTTTATCAATGTCTGTATAACTTTCAAGTAACACAATATTTTCTATTAAATTCATACTTTGTATTTTAAACTCTGCAATTTTTTACAAAATATTTTTCTATTTAAATCTCACAGCAATTTTATTTTAGTAATTATTTTTTTACTTTTAATCTAATACAGAATAAAAATAATAATAGTGTAAAAAATTTTTAATCAATGCAATGAATTTAAAAGGTATTTTTTTATATTTTTGTTATTATTTTTCACGCAGTCTATGTTTCTCATCCTTTTTCCTCTTATAATTTCAATCTGATTACATAAAAACTTCCACAACATGTTATTGCAAAAGAGAAGAATTAAATCAGACTGATATAAGAAATTTACCTTTCAGCTTTTTTTTTTTGGGGGGACAGAAATTAGGTATGAAATTGTTTTTTCATGCTGCATGTTTTTAAGAATATATTTTTCGGTATATTTTGTAATTATACAGTTTACTTAATATGATTTATAATTGTGTCTTACTTTAATTATAGTCTAATTTAAGTCTTAAACTAAATGAAAGAGCTTAAAGGCAGAAGATCATTCACAGATTACCAATCCATTTTACATTGTGGGCAAATTCCTGTCAGTAGCCTTTATTCTTTTTCAAAAAAAGTATTGCAAATGAAATATTATTGGCTCATTGTGGCCAAGTCGGATCAGGCTCTTTGCAGTGGAACTGGATTTGATTCCAGCCATTTTTCATCATCAAGATATAGAACATTGGACTGGCACCCAAATATACTTAAGTGGGCTTTCAGAATTTTGGAATTTTCCCCCTTTTATGAAAGCTGAATGTCACAATCTAATAATAAGTCCTTGATGAAGGCACAAAATGTCCCTCCTCAAATGTGTTATGAGTATTTATACTTTGTGAAAGAGCAGCTTTTTTTCAATCTAATTTTACTAGATAATAAAACATGTTTTATAATGTCACATTGAAATATAACAAACTAATCATTGAGTTTGCATGACAAGGCATTAAAATACCTTTATCATATCTTCCTGATTACTCCAAACAAGTGTATTTTGATCTTTTGATTTAAAAAGAGACTGGACAACTTCATACTTTTGTTCACCAGGTACAAAGCCCTAAATTAAAAATAAGTCAGAAATTATAAATACCACATTCATTATATGCAATATATTCATAAAATTATTACCATTATGTAATATATTTAGAAAACAATCATTATTTTGGTGCAATTACACAACTAAACGTAAATCACTTTCCAAAAATATTATCATAACATTTGTAAAGATTATTTTCTTACATTGAGTAAAATGAATATATCAAGTTATTGGAGGATATAAAGTCTACTTAAATGTTACATTATAAATTTTAAAAAATATACTTATTGATTCAAATATTTATAAAGAACAAAATTCAAAACTTGATATCTACACATACTATTCTTACAAAATGATCTCATAATTAATACCAATGATCTTATAATAATAATAATGAATTAAAATATCAGTTATAAAATTAATAAGAAAAATAATTACTTTTTCACAAACTTTATGTCTTAGTATTTTTCGTATTGACTGAAAACTGAGTCATTCGCAAAATGTTTTATAACAGAAATGTAAATATCATTTTCCAGAAATGATAGAAACCTGATACACAGCATTTCAAAAAGTTAAGGATAATACATAATTGAATAGATGTCATAATAACTGTCCAATCATGTAATATTTCTATTTTATGATTGAACAGATATTATTCTTCAATATAGTCGATTTCAATTTTTCCATTATCATCTATTATTATCTTTAAAAATGTTCATAACATGAAATGAATAGATTTACTAGACTACATGCTTATTGTAATTGTATAAAGAAATAGAAAAAATCATTTTAAGAGTACACACATCATTATAAATAACATTTTCTCCATATAGCCTCTTAAAATATATAAGTATTCATAATAGTTACCCCAGGTAAAGATAATTGCCCTTTTCTATCACCTCGCATAACAATGAATTCCAATCCTTTACCTCCTCCTTTTTGCCACCTAGAGAATACAAGATTAATTTTAAATAATTTCTGTACTTTTACCAATGCTGAAATAATAAAGTACAATATCTAAAGTATACATATTTAAACAAAAGTGACAATTTAATAAATTTCTACTTAGTTTGCAAAATTTGCAATGATTAAAGTTTGATGTACAGATAATTTAGACTTAATTTTGTAGAATTATTTCAATTATCTGAGTTCTAAGAATATTGTTACAAAATTATTAACAAGCTCTTAGTTGAAAACCAATATTTTGATCACTTTTTAATATTACATGCAAAAAAATTTGTTTATGTTTAGATATTTCTATTGGGTATATATATATATATATATATATATATGTAAACAGTTATTTGAGTCCTGATTTTTTTTGACAGAATCAAATTAATTAATCATTAAATATGATTCAGTTTATTTTGATTATTTTGCTCAGTGAAAAATTTTGAAAATGTTTACTCAGATAAAACATGTATTCCTTCTCCTTTTCTTTTCACAGCACTTATTGACAAAAAAAAAAAACTACAATAAGGAGCTTTTTCTATGAAAACAGTCAATGCACTTCTTGAATCAGCTGAAGATGTATTTAATCTATCTTTGACAATATTAGAATTAAAAAAATTGTTAATGTCAAAATGATTTGTAAATATATTATTATGTTGATTCTTTAACTAAAACCATACAGATAATTTATTTTATTAAAAGCTGACAATAATTCACAATATTTGAAAATAGTGTAGGGGAATTAAAATGGTTAATATCCTTCACCTGTAACCTCAGAAATATAATTTTTGCATTATAATTAAATCAACAAGGGTTTTTTAATTACACATACTGACCTTGTTATTATCACTAACACAAAATGATTAGGACCCCAACGACACAAATCTCCTCTGCCTCTTAATCCAGTTCTACCATAAACATTTCTGAAAATAAAATAATACATGTTTATGATGTATGTATGAATATATTATCAGTTTTTATTATATGTAATAAAAGTATGTTAGAGATAGGGAATTTTCATAAATTTAAACTATCCATCAAATTAGCAAATTAATATTTCAAAATTATTTTCTAATTTTCACAAATTTAAGTAATTACAAATATTATTTAAAAAGTTTAATAAAAATATAAGTTTTAAAAATAGTTTTAAACATGTACAATAATTATTTATAGAATAAAAATATTTAAGATTGGAATATTCTTTTTACCAATTTTCCAAAAATAATACATGATATAACATATCTTCAAATCTCTAGTACCTTATCAAAACAAAATATTTCATTAGAACAAGCAATTTAAATTAGAATTCTAATATTTAATTATAGTTGCATTACAAAAAATATAAATGAGGGTGTAAATATATTACACAGTTAAACTATGCATATGCTACAGTCATATTGCTTGTCATAAGGAAAATAAATGTAATAAGGATTTTTTTATTTGCTTTTTCTTTAGCTTTAAACAGTAGCTCATGAAAAAATTAGATAATATTAAGCTACAATAGCGATTGGCATTATATACTCATGATTATAACTTGCTTTAAAATAACAATAACAACTTTCAAAATAAAATAAGTGAATGTAATTTTTTTAACACCTATTTTAACATCATATTCTGTTAAGTTTATAAATTTGAACTTTCCTTTATCCCACATAACTTGAAGTAAGGGAATCAAAATGAGAGTTTAATTTCATAGTAATAGTCATTATCAATGTATTTACAAATATTTATGGGATTCAAAGAAACCATTTCAAAAGAAAAAGAACCAATTTAAAAGCAGTCAAGAAATTTTCACAATGAAAATGTCATGACTTTATAATAATGATTAATTTTAAGTTTTTGAATGTAAGACAGATATGGGTATTTTAAGTGCTTAAACATAAGCTATAAATTAAATTTGATTTAAAATACTAAGCAAAGTTTAAAATCAATAGCAAAATTTCTTAAACAATCCTACCTAGGTACACCTTCACTATCCAACTTGTACACAACGTTTGTTCCACTTTCACCGATAATCCATGATGTTCTGTCAATGCTGATTCCAGCAGGATTGGAGGATAAGCAGTTCCATTGAAAAACAGGTAATTTCTCATCATCTGAGCCTTGTGTGGCACGAAGTCTAAGATAATTATTTTTAATAAGTATATTATGTCAAATCTTATTTTTTAAATATTTTATCAATTACAGTAGTTAGTGTGTGTGTGTTATACATTAGCAAACTTAATGTTGTGATAAAAAGTTTGAAATTAATGCAGAAAATAAAATTAAAATAGTCTAACATGCTACAACTATTAAAAAAACTTAGCTTAGTTAAACTATTGCTACACTAACTAATTAAACTATATTTTTACACAACATTTTTTTTTTATCAGATGATGATGGAGGTAAAAATTTTCTAAATGATTTGAAAAAATGTGGTAAAATTTTAAAGGTATTAAAAAATGTTACAAAATAGTTGAACAAAATTGATAACAAATTCAAAGAATTGAAACTTTTATTAACTGTACACAGTAATTTAAAAGGTCATTATTTTTATTTTATTTATTAGTCAATAATTTTATTGACTAATAAATAAAAATTAATTAGTCAATGATATTTGTGGTTTAAAAAAATTATTACTCATTTATGTTAACATTCACATAATTTTCCATATTTATTATAATCGTGTCATTGATAATAATATCAATTATGATATTGAAAAAGACTACAACTAAAAGTTCTGAAAATGTGATCCCAACAGTTTAACTAAAATAATTAAAAATTTACATTTTGAAATACTATTTTAAGTTATTTTGAAGACATGAAGACCATTAAATTTAACCAATTCCGATCTGTTTTATTCATTTTGTATAGTTTAACACAATTCCTTTCATTTATCATTTCATCTACTACATAACTTCTAACTTTAAATAGATAGAATAATTCTTCAAAAATTACACGAAAATCAAATTCATAAAATTAAAAAAAAGCTTAAATATTCATTTTTGCATTAAGAATCTAATGAAAAATAAATAAATAAAATAAATCAACATTCATTCAAAATAAGTCTTCCATCAAGCTTACACTTTCCTAATAAGATGTTAAAAGAGATTTGTATTGTAATTTTATCCCTGAATAGCTTTTTTCAATGAAATCTATAACACTTTATAAGCAGATGCATTTACATCAATAAATTTATCCCCCAAACTGTTGGCTATGTGATGAAGACAATAAACCTCACATTATAACTGTGCTTTCAAATTTCTCACATTGTAGATAAATTAAATGCCAATAAAACTGGTCTCTGGTGGTCTCTTTAAATAATAAATTTTAACATATTATTGGATTAATAGGAAATTTATGACTTAATTAAATATTTCTGCTCAGAAAATAATTTTCAAATAAAAATCTTTATTTTGAAAATTTATAAATGAAAAAGTAGCACCCCTCAAAATGTAATCAAAAACAAAATTCTATTTACAGTTACTTAGTGAAACATCTTCCACAACAGTTTTTAAATTACAAATCAATTTCACTTAAAATATTTTAAAATATATAAGCTCTAAAAAAATGTGTCTTAAAAATTTTAATTAATGAAATGCAATTAATTAAATATAAACTTACAAAAGAACATCTTCATCAACAAAGCATTGCATTGAGCTAGGAAAATCTGATCTTGGCCTTGTGTATGCAACTGGATCATAGTCAATCCACATAACTTCCCAAGGAACATATTTATCTGGAACAGGATAACGTTGCACATTTGTTCCAGGATATGGAGTGTGTCTGGACAAAACATGTATTGATGCATGACTTTTCAATCCTCGTTCTAAATAAAAAATTAATAAGATTTTTTATAATAATCAGCAATTAAATTTACTACTTAAAATATATTTTAAAAAGATCATAAATCCATGAAATAAAAGAAAACTTACACTTGAATGACAAATTTAACAAATAATTAATAAAATTTTACATACAACAAAGACACTTACACTCTTGAAACAAATAATTTTACTTTTAAAAAAGATTTCTCCAGATTTCATTTAAATTTTCAATAAATAATCTTTTGACAGTAATCTCTCAACAGTATCTGTATAATATTAGTTTTCAAAAATTATAGGTAAATAATTTTTACTTAGGATTTACTTCAAAATATGAAAAAAAAAATCTTTTAAATATTTAACAGAACATACAAAGAAAATTAACAAACATATCTTTTAAATATATCAATCTCACAAGATCTTGATTTTTTAATACATGTCAAACAAACTCATTGTAGTTATTGAAAATTTTTAATAATGAAAGAATCAAATTTAAAAAAACTGCACTTTGATTTTTCATTTCATTTTAAACTTAAATATTGATATTGACATTATCTTGTTGAAATATGCCAAAGTAATATCTGAAAAGAAAAAACAAGTTTCAAATTCTTAGTAATTGCTGGTAAAGTATATTATGGGGCATAGTAGCAGAACAGAATATCATCCCAAATTAGAATACCACCGCACACATTAGATACACCAATACACAAATGTGAAAAGTAACAAATTATCAGTCTCACTGCATTTGATTGTCAAATTCTAATCTAGTCACCAAACAAATGAATTTGTGGGCGAATCAGCTAATATCAAAATGATAACTGATACTGTACACTGATTGTCTTAACTTAGCTGTTCATAGCATCATTGTAAATGTATCCACCTTAGAATTAAAGTCAATGAAAAAAAATTAATGGCTAGTCTTTAACATAACAATCTATGCAAACAATCTTGCGTTTGCATAGATGGTAATGTAAAAAACTGTTTATCACAATAAATTTGCAGTTACGTCAAAGTGCCCCATTAACGTCATATGCCAAATTACTTGTCTTCATGTGTACAAGTTGAGATAGTTGTAATAATTTCTGTTAGTTAACCATTCTTTCCAAATCTATAGAGTAATAGTTATCAAAGAATAAAATTATTATTTGAGATGACCAGCAATCTTTGAAAGAAATAATTTTACATTTAGCTAAAGTTTAGGATTACATTAAAATGAGACCTCTCTAACAAGATATTTTGATTCTATGCACTCAAAAAATATCAGATTATTCAAAACAAAAATCTTTCCTAGATTCATATACATTTTACAGTGAGTGACATGTAGTTACATTAAAATGGTAAGACATTTACATTCCTCTGCAGTACGAAGAAAAAAGCAAATTTTATGGCTTGAGCTATTCTTTCTTATTGTTCTCTTTTTGTTGAGCTATTTAAGAAAATGTTCTTCCCTTTTATATTCTATAAGCTAATTAAAAATACTTTCATAAATACTAATAATTGAAAACAGTGATTTTTAAAGATTTTAATATATCTAAATATTTTTAACTTATTACTACTATTTTTCACTCATAATTTCACAAATACCAGCATAATAATTATACAATTTTGAGGATAAAATATACAAATTATTCAATTTTGACCATTTTGAGAACATATAAAACCACAATTAGATATGACAAAACATAAGTAATTGAAAAATTCATTAAAACTTTAAATAAACTATAAGGGACTGATTACATCAATGTCTTATTTTATTTAATAATAAAATAGTTTTCAAACCTTAAAAATCTAATTCCCAATAGGGAAAATGAAACTTTATTTACCTTGAATTTTCTCAGTAAGATGTTTAATGTTTTCTAAGTAAACATGAGAATGGCTCATCATACGATCTAGTTCTTTCATTCGACTTTTTAATTGGTGCATTATTTTCTTTTGATAATCAACGTCTTCTGTTATGGTCATCATGCTGAAATAATTAATTTAGTAAGTTAGATTATTTTATAAATATCATTTCATTTTTTAAAAACATAATAAAATTAAATTGTCAACAGATATTTTACGATTTATTTTGCATATTACTTTTAATTTCTAAATAACAATGACTATAGCCAAATCATATATTGGAGGTTAGTTTACATTACTGCCTTTTAATTTTTCAGTAAATTTAAAACTCTTTAATAGTATAAATTTTGATTAGACAAAAACTTACTAAACATGAATAATATTTTTAATAATTAATATTTTTAAATACATAGCTTTGATTATGGGTATGTCATTTTAAAATTAGAAAAATATTATTAAATTAGCAAAACATAAGAAACTTTTTTTTATATATATACATCAATTTTGTAACTAATAAACTGTAGCTTTTTGCTGTCTAAGATCAAATCTGCTATTTTCAATTAACACCCACGAATTAAGTAAAAATAAACTGGTATTTATTATTTAAGAGGGAATATCTATCATTATATTGCTTTTGTGTATAACCCCATACTTTACCAAATTATTTACAGGATTAACACATAATTTATTACTCAACAATGAAATTTCTTAATAAGAAAATTGCATATAAATCAGAATTTCTGGTAAAAGAATTAAAAAATTTTATCAAATTGAATAAATCTGAAAAGCATTGCAAAAATTAGCCTCAAAATAAATGATACATATAAACAGAATTATATAAATACTTTTGCTATGGTAATTCTATTAATGTGTTTTTCCCTTAAATCTTAAATTTTCACTATTTTTCGATAATAAAGTAATAGATAGTCAATACTTTTGTGTTTACAATTCAAAGTTATTTTCATTAAAATAATACAAGATAACAATTTATTATTATATCTAAATGATATAAAAAGCAAATGAATAGAAGAAAACCTTACATAAAAAGTCATTTTATAACAGTTTCACTTATGCAAAAGATGATTCTTTGACATTTATTTCAATTTCATCTCAATTTTGTTCTTAGAATCAATTTATTTCTTGTTATCATCAAAATAAATAATATCTTTTGATGTGAAAAATAAGATCAATATTTACAGCATGAAATGTAGTAAATTTAATATAAATATATTAGATTTAATATTGTTTGCATAAAAAATTAATACAAGGTAAAACAAAAAACATTTTGGATTTTAAAAAGACATAATTTAACAGTATATATAACTTTTATAACAATATTTAACTTTTAAGAACTAAAGATAGCATATTTGATAAAAATAAGAAATAATGTATTTGAAAAAGAAACATTGTATGATTAAATTGATACATTTATTAAATAAAAACAGAAATCTTTAATTACAATTTAAAGGAATTCAAATCCTAGCATGTAAAAAATAAAAAAAAATTATTTAAATTAAAATAATAAAAAATATTATTTTATAACACAAAATTTGTTAACAATGGATTTTGTTTCTTATCATAGACAAGTTTGATGAAATCAATTTTTAAATAAATTAGAAGTTTCAAACAAACATATTTCACTTACATTTCCATTTGTTTCTTTGCTATTTGTTTTTCACTTTCTTCATAGTTTTTTTGTTTTGCATATTCTTGAGCAAGTTGGCGCCAATAATTATAATCTTTTTCAGATAAACGCTGACCTTTTGTTGAGTCAAAGAAAACATTTACATCCTTAAACAAAAATATTACATATATTAAATAAATGCATACAAAAACGCATTTTATTCATTGAATAAATTATAATTTATAGTAAAATAATTATAATAAATTAGTTCATAGAATTATAATCCTTCCTGAAATCTCTAATAAAAAAACAAGTTACAACTTTATAATAGCAGGAAAAACATAAAAACACTAGTTTTGATTAAAAAAAAATGGTAGTGAAATAATTAAATACATCATTTTTTAAATATATTGTTTTAAATAAAAAGATCTCTCTTTTAAACATTTCAAAATGTCAAAGAAAATGTTGCAATAATTAAATTTTGCTCCACCTGAATCCACTCTATCAAAATTAGTACTTGGTATAAATTTACATGTTTTCTTCCAAGTGATATGTAATATGGCCCACTATGTATGAAAAATTCTCATGGAAGGCATTTACAAGGTGGTATCAAAGATAATATGCAAATCTTTGATAATTTTTACACAATTTATCTATGACAGATATTTTCATATTGAAACAGCTCAAGTATTGTTGAAAATAATTAAAACCCCTCAAAATGCAGAAGTAAACAATAGTATTTACAAATAATTCAATAATTTTTAAATCACTAAAACCTTCCATTCCAAATTTCTACATTTGAATTTAAATCCTTTTAAATTATAGAAAACTATGAGGTGCAATAAAATTAATATTTATATTCAGTATTAATCAACTTGATAGTCTTCCTTACATAACTGTATTCTATTCCTAAAAAAATAAGTATTAATGTAGAAAAAATAATATTATAATTAACCATATTTGATTTTCTAAAATCCTAATTTATAGAATTCAATTTTTTTCTTTTAACATTAAAATACTCTACATTCTAACTAATTTAATATTAACTTAATTATCTGCAAACTAATTTTATTAATTTATTACTTTCTGAAATCAAAATATAATACATTAGAATTTTTATAAGCAAATACTAAGATACATATTTACCGGTTCATCTTTACTTCTGCAGTATCTGCATATTAAACATTTGTACAGCCAATTAAATAAGATAATTATATAGCTGAAGATGCTCAAGGGGGGAGGTAAGCGCAAACGATTCGTAAAGTCTACAACTAATTGGTAGCGTTGAAATTTCCAAATAGCATCTGTTTCAGATTCCAATTTAGAAGCTGTAGCACTAAAATAAATCAGTGAATGAATAATTATACATGTTATATTATTACATATTAAATAAACTTCAAAATATTCCTTTAAATTAAACAGTGGACTTACCTGAATAAAGCATAAAGTAGAGTCAGTAATATAAGCTTCAAAAATATAAAATATTGGATGGAGAAAAGATATGGCCATAATCCAGTATTTGGGCATGTAAAATCAGTATCTAAAAGTAAAATTACAATTTTTAAAAATATCATAATAAAAAATCTAAAATTTATTTTTAAACTTAATACATAAAAAAGTAGTGTCTCTTTTCCAACTAGAGACATATTTAAACTTTAACATTCTCGTACGGCTTTTTATAAAAAATCCTAGAATTTTAAGAACATTTTTGGAATATTATTTAAACACTATGAATTAAAAATAAAAAATAATCATGAAAAAATTAACAAGTTTGGAGTGAAAATACTAGAACCAGAAACAATGTGGTTAAAAACTCCTTATATATAATAACAAAGTCAAGAAATGTTCAGTTTTTCAAATTTAATGTTAATTCTAATGCATAGTTAAATGACAATATTATATATAAATTGACTATACTATTAAACTTTCTTTTATACCCTTACTCATTATTTATATGCCCTTGCTATCTCAGAAATAAATGTCTAAATTTAATTAAATGTAGTATTTCATTAATGCTTTACATAGAAATTCTTTATATAAAGCTTAATCTAAAAAAAATTTCCCTCCCATATTCACAGTAACCCCATTTTGTGATAGCCAGTAAATTCACTAACAATATTAGGTTTCAACTCACCAGGGGTTTAATAACTCAAGAAGTAAAAATACAATACAAAGCCAGCTTCATAATAGTGAATAAATGTCAATACTAAATAAACATCAGTTATTTAAATGATACAAGATATTGTGATTTGTATAACCATTTATGGTTGTCTTTGAATTTACACAAACACATATTTTCATTGACTATATAATGTCAATTTTATTACAAAATATAGGCTCAACATATTCCTTTACTTGCTGTTTCTCTGTTTGATTTTAATATTTTTATGTACACAACTGAAAATATAATGCAAATATATAGAATAACTAAATAGCTGATATGTATATTAAAAAACTATAATAATTACAGTTTAAGTTTAAAATCAATCAAAAATGTAGGATGAATAAATAATGGAATACTTTTACACAAAGCAACTGCAATTGACTTACATTTTCCTACAACACAATATTCTTTTAGATGAGGGTTTGTAGCATTGCATCTTTCTTGACCTGAAATATAATTGAAAATGTTTGAAACAATATTTTGAAAAAATAAATATAATTCTTAGTTAATATATATATTAACTAAGAAATAATATAAGTGAAACTTTTTAAAATACAGATTTTTTTATGAATATTTTTCAAATAATTGAAGCTAAAATTTACTGAAAAGTTTTTTTTTCACCTAATTCTTTTATTTCTCATTTCTCTAATCTGATATATTAGATCTCTAAATTTACAAAATTTACCAGAGCATTTTAAGTTAATACATTAGTATACATTGTTCTCTAACTTCTTCATTTCAAGAGTAAAATAGTTAATATTAATTTTCTTATTCACTGACAAAATTCCTCTTTTTTAACTGTCAAACAAAATTTTAAAGTTTATTAATTAATGTTTTTTTTATACTGGTTTCATAAATTTTTAATTTAATGTAAATTTATAATATTAAATTATTATAATTATTAGTTTGATTAATATTAATTAATCAAACTATTTGGAAAATAAACATAAAGAAGCAGGATTATTAAATTTTTAAAATTTTCCTCAGAAGTAAATTAAATTTAAACAAATGAAAAATTTTGAAATAAAATAGACACAAAATTTTATACACATATCTAACTACAATACTGGAATATTTACTTTAAAATATTACTTATATGCACAATTAATATAATCCTGACTTACTTGAAGACCTTTTAGAATACATCAATTTTATTTTATATTTATTTTTCAAAATTTCTGTAAACATTAAGTCAACTTATTATTTTTTAATTCAATTGTAACAATTTCATAGAATAAATATATTTTAACAGTTATTTAAAAACTATAAATATAATTTTAAAAAATATTCCATTTAAGCCTATTTTTATGTTTTCAAAACTGTTAATTACCTTCTAACTCCCCAATTGGAGTTAAAAACAGAGAAAACCATGCTCTATGAAATGCTCTTCTAAATAGTTCAACAGAGAGAGGATAATCAGGATACAAAACAGCTTGAATGACAACACCACCACTAATAATAACCAGTAATGTCATTCGCATAAAATTTACAAAATCAACTGTTACCTAAAACAATTTTAAATAAAAAAACATAGTTGTACACATATATTTTTACAACTACATTAATTTTTTTTTAATTTTATCTAATTTTACATGGATTTACAGATGTGTAAATTCATATTTTTTACAATCACATAATACATTAAGATGAAAACTTTACACGATTTAAAAATATTGGAAAACCATACTTCATATTATTAGCTTAATAATAAAATCAAGTTGCTTCATGTAATTAGATCAGAAATATTTTAAACGTAAACAAAATAAATAAAAATAATTGATGACATAAAGAATTTACAATGAATATTTTAAAACTAAAGCTTAAAAATTTTTAATTTACGGAAAATAAAGTATAGAAAATCTAACAATTACACGTTAAAAAATTAAACATTAATAACATGTATAGTGTTAGTTCAGAACTATGGAAAAAATATCAAACAATAAAGATTTAAATTTAGAAAATCATGCAATATTCAGTTTTTTATTTTATAAATCATTTTTAAAAATTTTCAAATCAGAATTGATTCAAATAGATCAACACAAATCTTTAAATTTTTTGTAATATGAAAGCTATTAAATTTTGGTAAAATGTTCATGTACATATTTAAACACAAAAGCTCAATAAATTTATATTCCAACAAAAATATTTTATAGCTATTGAGTATGTTCATTAGCTATAAAATATTTTTGTTGGAATTCAAATTTATTGGTGTTATGTGTAATGAATAGTCAATAATAAAATTTATAAATAATTTGATTATAATCTGTAATTACTGAAATATACTTTTATGATATTTTTTGTTCATGAAAAAACTCCCACATAATCCCCTAACTATATATTTCAATAAAAAATGATCTAATTATAGTTTTCACACAGATTATATCCTTTTTCCAAGAGACCACAACATTATACCTTCATTTAACTAAAATTGATTTTGAACCACAAGTTGAGCAATAATACTGCATAAATCACAATAAAATATATAAAAGAGCTGTTAAATACTCTTATCTTCAAAAAATATACACAAATTTGTACTATTTTGATTGATCCATTTAGTATGAATTACATAAACTGATTCATAACTGTGTAATTATTACAGTCATTTATAACATTTGTGATGCCTTAAAATAATGCAAACAGAATCCTTAATATGGAAAGAGGTCATAATAGAGAGGATATAGTATCTGGTTGGACAGAGCTAATTCTGAGATCAATGATGTGTTTATGTTTAAAGATAAACAATTAAAAGTTAGCAATAATAAGATGTATTATCATAAAGACTGTTTTACTATTGATAAATGATATGTTTACAGGTTTTTATTATTTTAGAGTTGTTGTTGCTTATGACACTTGGACAAGCCAAGCTCGCTATGCCTTTGGCTGTGCCAGCGGAAGAACTTTGGACGTCACATATTAACGTGGACACGTCCCCAACCCACGGAGCTCCAGCAACCCAGTGAAGGAGACAGTGAAGGAGAGTACACCATGGTCACCCTCCCAACCACTGCCCGCTGCAAATGATGCTTCACTTTGCTGAGCTTACCGGAAGTGGCGTGAAGCTACTGAGCCACTGGAACTCTTATTATTATTTTAGAGTGATAAATATATCATTCAGACAATTATGAAACACAATACTTTGAATAAACTACTTGATTCACTGATAGAAAATACAACTGAGTTCGCTTCTAATGATATCTTCCAGTCGGTTTAGTTTGTTGTATGATAACTTATTACACATAATTAATATGAAAAAGAATAAAAATTTGAAATGAATTCCTACCCATCATAAGCTATTATGATTGAAGTAAGAATTGAACCTACAAACTGTTTAACTGAAGGCCAAAAGACCAATTATTCAGCTGCCAGATCAGCAATGATATTTTAAAGATAAATTAATTTTTATAGGAAGAATGGCTATGCATTTCATGATAAAATATGTGATTTATATTAATGAATTCATGTTTGCCATGAAGTATAACTTTGTCTAAATATGCCAAAAATATCCATTAATAAATATTTTACTTTTCATCATATAACATTACCTTGTCCAACCTCCATGCAAGTATTTTAAGCAGTTTAATGAAATGAAACAATAAATATACGTTTTGATATTAAAATATATTAAAAATCAGCATTTATTTTTGTTATTAACTAATTTAATCAATCAAATCAAATTTTATGTCTTTGAAATCAAGACTGCTTTTTTAATTATGAATTAATGACATCTCAATCAGTTGAGTAAAGCAATACTATCATCAAAATTTACAAAAAATTTATGCAAAGAGAAAATTTGTTATAGCTTTCAGGATATAGATTCTGAAACTATATAATTTGATTTTATGCAAATTAGATGAATGAGTAAAACATAAATAAGTGTTTAAAAACAATTTAAAAATAAGATCCAAATTATGTCAAAATCACAATTTTAACAAAGATATATAAAATAATGTTTGAAATCAAACTTGAGATTATAAATTTCATAAAGATTGTTCTTAATCACTGACTTACAAAACACTTATCTGGTTCATATTGGGCTATTTAGTCCATATTTTTCAATATTTTTAGTGATGAAATTTAAACTTAAATAAGATGAAAAAATTTCCCTTTATCTTAGTGCATCTAAAAAATGTTTTCCAGATTCATAATCATATTATGTTTGTATAATAATGTTAAAGGCAATCTTGAATTATGCTGAAGTAAAATGCATATACACAAACATTAATTTATTTAAATATAGTTAACTTGAAATAAATTTTAAATTACACCAAGAACCATTTGATATAGCTTCCCTTAAGCTTATTTCTATTAAAGGAAACGGGAATAATTAATAATATTGTGGTTAATTATTTTCTGATCTAAACACCACATAAATTTTGGATTCCTAAACTGAATATTCAAGCAATCATGCTCAAGTTTCTCTAAGTATTCCCAATTCCATTTCTTTTTTTGGTAACTGAATCCTAAAATTGAATGTTAACAAAGGGAATTCAAATTTAATGTTTTTGTATCAGTAGCAAATTTCTTGCTCAAGAAATTTTGAGAAACTATATAGCCTTTGTTCTTCAATTTTTGTATTTATCTTGATTAATCATTTAAGGAGATAAGAAAAACATGCTATAAATTTTCTTTCAATCTATTACAGGTTGGGACATTGTATAAAATTAAATAATTGATTAAATGAGATTCATGGATAACAATAATTGAAAAGTTAGAACAAGTAGATAAGTATTTATTATATAAACTTACCATAAGGCGCACTCTGTATAATAAAGGCCCTAAAGTAGGTGAAATTGGTAAATAAATAGCAATTAGTCTGTAGAAAAAATACAAAAGTCCTATGCACATTATAACTTTTCCTGTATAAGGATCAAATATCACACCAACACTCAATATTCTGCCCAAAACATATAAAATAATGAATGCTATTATCAAAAGGATTTCCAAGCACTTGAAAAACAAAGGCACACTTGTATATTTCTGAAAAATAAAATAAAATTTAATGAACTTCTACAATACTTGACAAGTATTTTGCAAAGCTAAACTTTAAATTTGAGACATACATAATGGAAAACAAATAATTTTTTTCTTAAAGTATATTAATCACAGCAGAAAAGTTTGCATGCATCAAAGAAATTTCTTATGATTTTAAAAACATTAAATATCATTTTAATCATTTTAAGAGCAATGGGTTTAAGGTGAAACATTTATTATTTTAGAATATATCTTGAAGTATTTATAAATAAGAGAAGAATTTTAAGTTGTTACAAGTCATTTTGTACTTAGAGAAATATAAATGTTGCACAATATGCATATATAAAGCTATTATAAGAAAATGCTGATTTTTTTAAATACATTATGCAATACATGTATTGTCATTTAGAGAATGCTTCAAATTTCTATATTTTTAAAAGCAACAATTTCTTAGACAAATCTTTATAAATAATAAAAATACTTTGAAATAGTGAAATTTTAATATGGAAAATTTTAACCCATTGACCATTTCTTCATTTTTAAATTATTACATTTTTATGACAACATCATAAGCTTTATAAATAAATTCATTTTGTCAAAATTAACCGTGCAGATAAACGATTCTAAGATTATCTTTCACCTTAGAATCTTTTAAGAAAAAGATTTAAAGATTATCCAGTAAAGACGTAAATTTCCATAATTATTATGAGAACAGTTTATAAGAACTCAATTTAAATATCATTAACAGCTCAAATAAATTTTATACAAAGATAACTAATTTAATACAAAAGCCCTTAAAAATAAATAAAATATAACAAAAAATCAATTTTTCAAGTTTCAAAGAAGTAAATTCCACACTTTTATAAATTTTGTTAAACCCAACGCAAAAGGGCTCACAATAACCGATTATTAGAACACAAATCTTTGAAGCACAAAGTCCCAAATTTGAATCCAGCCACTGTTGAAAAATGGGAGATGGTTGTAGTACTTCAGCCTTTTGCATACATATCTGTTACAAGAGTGTTTGGTTGTTTTTTGGGTTTCTTCCTTGGGACATGTAAATATGGCCTACTATCTGAGGAAAATCCTCCCAGAAGGCAATATCTGCAGTAGATGCAAAAATGCCTTTAGTATAACAATGACAATGGCTTAGACTGTTAAGCCCTTATGCAATATCAAAAATCCAATGAAAAAAAAAACATGATTTAGCTTGATTTTAACAAAATTTTATTTTAACAATTCCAAATTTTTCTCCAAACTCTAATAGTCACATTTTCTGGGCAAAAAAATTTTTGGCACCTGAATTATGAACATTTTTATCTACTGAAATATTTATAAACATGCAATTATTAAAAATAAAGATAAAAATAATTAAAGGCGAGAAAAAACTAATAAAAAATATTTGGAAAATAAAACTTTTTGTATGATTATGCAAAATATTAGTCATTAATGATTATGTAAAATATTTGTAAAGGAACATCTCTTTAATGAATAAATAGGTAATTTTGCATATGTATATACTCAGTTTACTTTTAATATTTAGGTATTACAACTCCTAAACATTCACTGTTAGAAATTTTGAAAAATTATTTTTTAAATGCAAATTAAAAATTTTAAAACAGTAAAAAATTGAGGCCAAACTACATTAAAGTAATTAGATTTCAAAGTATAAAAATCATAGATAACCAGTAAAATTTAGTTACATTTTATAATTTAATAAATAATCCAAACTCTAGTACATTATATGAAAGAAAAATTATATACATACTGTATAGAGAATATAAGTACGTCTAATATATTCTATCACAATCAAAGATGTCCATGAACATACAATAATATCAAGCTCTTTATTTCCACAGGAGGGCCATAAAACAGCCAAGCTAAAAAATCCTAGATATATCATATAAAATATCTGGAAATAAAGAGATATTAGTTTATATATGTGCAAAGATAGATGTGCAAAATAATATTATATAAACTGACATTATTTCAAGTACCTGAAAAGTCCAAAATTTAGTAATAGGAGCACTCCACATTAAATAGATCATTTTCCAGATAGGTGGAGGGGAATGAATGAAAACTTCCTTTTCTCGTAACAATGTTGCTACTTGTTCTCTATGATGACCATGGCCAAAGTCTAGTGGACCCCTATCTGGATTTTTTAGAATTGCAACACTTGCTTTTGGTCTAAATAAAAGGTTTGAAAGCATATTAAATCTTAAATTAAATAATTATTATCTTTTAATTTAATGTTCTTATTTTTAAATACTATACAAATTGAAAATTGTATTTGATTGAATGTCAATGTATCATGTTAACATGAAAAACTTGAAATTAATTTACTAATAAATTAGAAAATTATTATATATTAATAATTTAAAAGTAAACAAAAATTCAATTTTTATACCCTTTTTCTTCACTAATCTTCACAACTCTATTTGTAATCATAGCAGTAAAAAAAAGAGAAAACTAATTTTTATTATTTGATTACAGTACAATAACTAAGAATTTAGCTTTAATTTGTTATATCAGAAAAATTATATTTAAAAAACATTTGCTCCATTATTTTGAAAGAAAAATATATTAAACTTGATTAAAAAATAAATACACACATAATTAAAATAAAATTGTAATTTTCTTTAATACTGTAGTTATTGGATACACTAAAGCAATTTAAATAAATTTAAAAAAATATACATGACAGAAAATTATAATATATAATAGATAAATTTTTTCTAAGTTATTACTTCTGTTTATTGTAAGAGCTATGAGAAATTATGTTCAATAAATCTGAACATACCGAGGAAAATCAGATTCTTTTCCCTGCATCATATCATTGATCAAAATTTCTTCTTCACCATCTCTTTCATCTCTCTCATCATCAGAATCCCCATCTAAAAATAAAGAAAAAATGGTTCACTATTTCCTTTCAATGAACTCTCAACAATATTTTATTAATAATATAAGAAAAAAATTAAGTGTGATAAAATATAATTAATAAACTTTATAATTTTAATAAACTTTTACATTAATATAAATATTCACATAGCTTTTTCATGTTTTTGGCAGTAATGGCATTAAAAAAGTAACTAGAATAAAAACACAGGAGATGCAAAATTGAAAAATATATACAACTAATGGTTGGTTGGTTGGTTGCAGATACATACAATTGCAGATAAAATTAACACATATACATAAATATTGAGTAAAAATTAATCACAGATATCAAATTATATTTTAAACCATAAGAAAGGCCAATACAAACATTAACATAAAAAATATATAAAAATAACTTTTATAATAATCTATTTTCTTGACAGATAAGGAATAATCAATTATTTTTGAATAGATAATATTTTGCCCAATTCTCTAAATAAATTTTAGAGAAAGAAATATAAATATGATATGAAATAATTTTTTTATAATTATTATTTAATTAATTAATTTTTTTCATACTATAAAAGTCCAAAATATAATTTATACTTACTACGGATTCACACAAATGATAACTATAAGAAAATGTAATTAATGATGTACCTTTTTATTAAAGTATGATTTTCTACATCTTTGCATATAATAATCAAGAATCAGAAATAAGTGTAATTTAAAGTTTGAAAAAAATACTAAAGTATATAATTCAATAAAAACTTAAATTATTGAAATATATTTTTAAGAAAACTTATATTTATTTATAACACATGATAAATACAAGAAAACTTTGTTGGACCTTGACACACTGATTATATGTTAGTGATGTGATGAAAGTTTTATGATGAATTCAAGTATTGAGTAGTATATTTACTTAGTATTATGCTTTAATCTCATTATTTGCATACTTTTAAAATCTTAATAATTCTTAAAGGTTGATTGAAGAAATCTAAGAATCGTAGGTTTGCATACCAATTCATATTAATAAGGATTTTTTGAAAGAAAAATGTAAAACTGTAGAAGTTTAAAAGAATTATTCATTTTTAAAGTCTTTTCAAAATTATTTAGGTTAAATTATGTTTCATAAGATGTTTAAATAGTACATTAGATCTTAGATTGCCATGCTAGGTTCTCTTGGTACCACCCTGCCATAAATCTAAATGTTTAAATAATATCACCTTATTTATTTCATCAGAAAACAAAATCCTACAAAAAATTATCATTCAAACAAATGTTAAAATGTATTTGATAGGCTAAATGTAAATAAATTTGCATTTCTACCTATATTAAAATTAGAACAATTGATTTTTCAATGAAAAATATTTTATAAATGAAGTTTCCTTGGCAGAGAAATACAGATAAAATGTAAGAATTAAATAAACTGCAAATCAACTTTCAGTAACTGGCCTTAAAAAATGCAATATTTATTCTAATTCTCGTTCTATGGGTAATTTTAACTCCTGACAGCTAATTAGGTCAATAATGTAATGGATTTCAAACCCTTTTTTTCTAATGCCCGACCACTAGGATATTTTCATCTTTTTCAACACTGCAAGAGGTGGAAATGATTGTATAGTGAAGTACACAATAGGCGTGTCATGTCTATGTGTGCCTGTAGATGAGTGGATCTTCATAATTCAAAAGTAGAGACCAAGAAGACCCCCAGATTTGGACTATCATTTCCAGATGTATCATTTCACTTAAGATCACAACATAATTTATGTGTTCCAGCTGTTATTAAGAAACATGATGGATATTCGTCAGGGTTGAGATTTGCTCTTCCAGTTACCAGACCCTAGATTCCAAACCACTACAAAGATCACACCCAAAGTAATCGATCAATCACTTTAGCCTACTGTTCAACAGTTCATGGATTAAATCTATGAATTGTTGAATAGAAGGCTAAAGTGTCAATCATTTAACCACCAATTCAGCAAAATTTATGAGAGAAAACAGTGTATAAATTATAACTTCAGGAGTAATAATATCAACAACATTGAGCAAGAAAACTATAAGTAAAGGCAGCAAAATAAATAACCAATTTTATAAAAATTATTGAAAGAAATTATGAGTATTTATTTTTTATATCTAGATAAAATAGAAGATAAGAATGTAACAAATCTCTATCAATTAAAAATTTCTGAACAATGCCAAGAATAAAATAAATCTTTTACTTACTTTTAAGTTATTTATAACTTGTCTTATGGATGTAAGAAATAAAACTGATTTTCAGAATTTACCAAAAAAATAATAATAATTTCACATATAAACATATTTTAAAAGAGTTTTTACCTGTAGCAGCATGTAAGTCCCATGAATGCAATGGTTCAGTTTTAAAACGTATCCATATATACATTGGGAAAATAAAGAATGCACAGAGGACGACCTTAAATGAAAATATTGGACAGTTAAAAATTTCACGTTAAACTTTTATTACTTTGTAGTTTTAATTACAATTGAAAAAGGAAAATATATATACAAAATTTCTTCAAATTAATATGGTACCATTTTATAACATATAAAATCATTGTCTTAGATTTTCAGTGAATCACTGTCTTAGATCTATTTTCAGATTCTGTTTATTAATTACATTTTAATAAGTCAAAGAACTACTTACTTTGAACCACTGAGGAAATGTCACAACACCCCAAGTTAATTCTCGTATTCTGATATTACCCAGAAAGAGAGTGGATAACCATTTTTGACAGCATGGATGTGAGAGAAAAGTTCGGTTTTTAGCTGTTGCAGCTATGTCAACAGCAGTTTTGTAAGACCAGTCTTTGATTTCTTCACTGAGAACATCATAAGCTCTACAAGAGGAATCCTTGTAGCTTGCATCTAGAACACTAGTAGCCATTTCAGAAAACTCTCTAAAATTAAACAATTCTTTAAAAAGTTTGAAACACAAATATAAATGCAGATCATGAGACAAAATTTTTTTGCATGTTTATTTTAAAAGAAAAAAAATTTACATAATCATTTCATAATTTAACTGTGTAAAATAATTTATAATATATTAACTATAAGCTATGAAATTATATATATGCATTTAAAGGAGCATCTTTACATTTATTTCAGATAAAAATATTAGGAGAGTGTTAGTATGATGTAAGGACACTTAAAGTTATTGATACTATCATAGCATTTTCCTGCATTCACTTTTTATAAAAAGCAACATTTTTAATCAAAAAGAATTAAATTAAAATAAATATTTCTGCTATTGATTTATAAATCAGTTATTTATAGCAAATGAGAGCAAAATGCTAAAATATCTACTGATTGAACCAAATGTTTCCATTATTAATTAGTGTAGCTCATTAATCAGAAATTGAAATACATAAGATACATATTTTAAATAAAACAAAGAATATTTCATAGTCAGCTTTGTAGACAAATGATTAATATGTAGTTGAAATAAAAGTTACTTTATGACTAAAAATGAATAAACAATAAATTTTTATTTCAAAAATATAAAACAAGCAAAGAACTTAATATACCACTATTATCCTAAATAAAATGTTATGCATATGTTACAAAATTTTATCTATTTCTTATAATGGATACCATTTAATTTCTTGTAATGAATAATTATTTGCAACAGAAAACAAAATTTGTTTTTGAAAATCACATAATTTTAAATCGAAATATAATATAAACAACTCCCTACTAAGTAAAAGTTATACTAAGCAGTTTCAAAAAAATAAAATAAAATACAGTTGTAATATTTTATGGACTGCAAAGGGATGACAGCAATCAAAGAATTTTCTCATAATGCTTTAATCATGGTAAATATATTTATACGAAGGGAAACTCAACATTAAAACTTTCTGGTGCATTAATTACAGAACACCAACGAGGAGCAATGAACACGCCACCCGAGTTTACTCCTTACTGGAATAATTGCTTTTATTGTCCATCCTATGAATTTTAAGTCATTTTTGTAAGTTTCTCACCACTGTAAGTGTGAAAGGTCCAATGAAAATTGTACTCTCTTGTGTACGCCTTTAAACTAAAAATTTCCAGTCAATTAAAGGAAATAAATGTTGCCTTTTTGCGTTGCATTGCTGCATCTACCCAGATGGGTAATTTGAAGGTTTTCAAGTACATATTGTATTAAATTAACATAATTCATTAAAGAAACCTTAAAAACCTCATGATCTAAGCAAATCACATGAGTTGAAGAATGATACTTCAAAAATATGTAGTGGATCTGATGGAAACCTTTTATTTAATCGTCAAATTTCTTGTAAAATTACTTTTCTTAATGTTTTAATATCATGCAGTAAAATACAGACTTTTTGACCACTGTTGAATGTTTTTACTTAAGTCTAGATTCAAATTCTTAATTTGTTTAGAATGCACTATCTTTGTAACAAATTTGCATGAACTTTAAATTGTTTACTAGAAAAGTACTTCCAAAATATTTATCAAGTTATGAGAACAAAATACCATTTTTAGGTGGAATTCTCCATTCACAAATTTTTTTTGTATTCCAAATATTTGGTACGTTTTTTTAACATTCTGAGCTTAAGCTTAGTGTTAAGTATCTATTTGTAACTGTAGAACTTCTTCTCATGCAAAATTTTTAGATTATATGCTGACACTTGAACATTAATAATTGTTTTTACATAACAGATCCTGAAACTTAAATATTATTTTCCTTATATCTATATTAATTATATTTAAATAATGATATATCTTTTTTGCATAAAAAAGATACAAAAGATGTAACTTAAAGAGCTGATAAGTCATTTCATACATAAAGAAAAACTAATTAAAAAAATATCATTACTGTAAAAAAATGTCTAAGTATATAAATATTTTTCTATATTTCTTTTTAATTACACTCAACAAACTAATAGTTTTGTAGTAAAATCAATAACAATTGTATGTAAATTTAAAACACTTGAGAAACAAAATAGCAGATGCAAACATACCTACTGAGGGAATGAATTTCTTGTCGGATATTAGAATCAACATAATCTTCTAAATTTTCATATATCATTGAAACTATTAATGCCAGATGTATTGGTTGATCAGAATGTTGCCAAAGAGTTTTAGCAAGTTTTGAGCGATTTGTGAAAACTGCCCACAAAATTAATATACTTAATGACTTCCGCTCAGCTGAGGAGGGATCACTCACGTACAGTCCCATTGCATTCACAGACATTTCTTGGGTTACAATGAAATTTCGAAGGCCAGTGCACATTTCTATCAGTAAGTTGATGTCATATTCAATAAAATTTTTACCAAATCTTGTTGTCTAAAAAGAAAATGAAGAATTGCATTTTTAGACTTAAAATTTATTCTGAAAAGTAATTAGTAGAAATTTCACTAATAATAGATGCCATAAAATATCAAGAGTAACTATAACATATTCAAAGTTTAGGAAAGTCTTATTTACATGTAAATAATAGCTTTAAGGATGACTTACAAGAATACAATAATATACTTATAAGAATTACAATATAACTAAACAGTATCAAAACATTTTAAGAGTTATGTACTGGTTTTCAAATATTTTATATATTGTTACATAATATGATGTAATAATATAATAATACATTCTATATTTTTCTGATATACAGTAAAATGTTTATATAATATATTTTTCATTCATTCAAAATATATTTCAGCATCTTATAATGTATGAGAAACATAGTTAGAATTTATTAAACATTAAAAATGATAGCCAAAATGGACGAACACAATATTTTCATTTTTTTAAAGTTAATTTTTGACTCAGCCAGATTTTTAAAATTTAATTCAATTATAAAATAAAATTTAAACAAAGTAATATTACATAATAAAAATATTATTTTCATATTACTCAAGACTATAAGAAAAGAAATTCAAATATTTTAATAAATGAACAAGTAATTAATATTTTTGTGGAATAAGAAAACTTAAGAATATTGGACATTTATATCAAATCAAACCCTCCTTAAGGCAATGGTATGCAATGTATATAATATTTGAGAAATTGATTTTACTGACATGTTTAAAGAGCCTTCTTGAACATGTTAAACATCATTAACAATGAAGCTTTTTATAAACATATTTACTCACATGCTTAAAGAAAGCTTCAATAAATATTCAGTAATTATAAAAGTTTTATAGCATTTCAAATAATAGGGTTTATTATATAATTCTGAATGTACTTGAATAACAGTTAAGAATATATCTCTAATTAAGGTTTTGCCTTTTATTTCAAAGCATATTAGCAACTTAAAATGCAAAATTTCTTTAAGGATAATAATTGTTATGCAGAAAATTAGGATGAGTTAAAGTAAATATGAGGTTTAATGTTGAATATTCTTAAGTTTTGGGTTTTTTTTAAATGTCAATTTTAAGTTAATAAACAGAGATTGAATTTTGATAAAGGGAAACCATTTTTACAATATACACAGAATTAATTTCGTACATGTTTTGTTTTATAATTTTATACCAAAGTTCTCTTATAATCATGAATATTCCTGATCACATGAGAAGTTACTTTGTGAATACTAATTTTAGAATTTACTCATTTGGTAAGTTTAAATAAGGTTCGAATAAGGATTAAATAAATAAGGATGACCATTGAAACATTGATTTTTGAAACATTTTGGATTAGGTAATGTTAAACTATCAGTCTTGATCCTGGAGCTTGAGCAGCTACCAGGCGCGTCGGCAGGTGGTGGATAGCCGAATGTCGTGTAGAAATGACAGGATAGCCTTGAATATAGAATCAGAGGCGGTGAACTAGCTCCTGTAAACCCTGACATAAGCCCCTGGCAGGAGCAAAACAGTGACATAAGCCCCTGGCAGGAGCAAAAACCAATGCTAGAACTTGTATACTCTTTCATAAAAACATGAGGTTTTACCCCTTTCTGAATTTATCCTCAGGGACCTGACAGCTGTGAAAGTCAGACTCAACATAGAGGGTAGGGACAGAGAAATTGTTTTTGGCTCTGTGTACCTGCCCTATGAAGAGAAGGCTCCACCTGTCCATTCTCTGCACAAGCTCATGAACTTTTGCAGAGACAACAACTTACAGGTAGTCCTAGGACTGTACTGTAATGCTCACCATGTTGTCTGGGGAAGTACGGACACAAATAAAAGAGGCGAGTGCCTTTTAGAATTCATTCTAAACTACAAGTTAGATATTCTAAATGAGGGCAACGAACCAACTTTCATTACTTCCAATCGATCTGAAGTAATTGACATTACTATAGCGACAACGCTAATTAGTAAAAATATCAAAAATTGGAAAGTAGATGGCAGACCTTCTGGCTCAAATCAAAACATCCATTTTGAAATTCCCTCAAATGTGTGTCTGGATCGCATATTCATAGACCCAGTTAGGATGGACTGGAAGAAATTCCAGGAGGAACTGACTGGGTTGTGTGAGCTCGGGAACAGACCTATTAGAGACAACTACGATCTAGAAGTTACAGCAGACCTTCTGCAGAGTAGTATTCTAGATTCTTATCATAACAATTGCCCTATTCGCACTAGGAGAACTAAACTCCAATGTCCTTGGTGGAATGACTCTCTAGCAGCCGAAAGAGCAAATGTTAGAAAATTTCTTAATAAAGCCAAGAAAAATGGTGAATGGGAGAACTATAAAATGGCCCTCACTAATTATAACAAGCTTGTAAGAAAAAGCAAAATTAATTGAATCTTTGAAGAGATAGATTCAATTTCTGAAGGAGCTAGACTCCAAAAACTCCTCAAAAGGGATGAACCTATTTTGGTTGGCACCTTAAAAGACGAGGAGGGTAAATTTGTTGTTTCCAGGAAAGAGGTTATGGAAATTATGACCAAAACCCACTTTTCAGGAGCTAGAGATATTTATAGCAATGAAGGAGAGCACTGCATTGGCTTTTTGCAAAGAGTCAATAGCGATCAATGGACCATCGCTAAAAATATCGTAAACTACAACATTGTTAAATGGGCAATCTTTGCCTTTAATACTCTAAAAAGCCCAGGGCCAGATGGAATTATGCCCATCATGATCCAGAAGGCAGAGGAGGTTTTCATACCAGTGCTAACTAGAATTTACAGAACTAGCCTAACACTGGGTCACATACCAAAGATATGGCAGAAGACTAGAATTGTTTTCATTCCTAAACCTGGCAAGGACACCTATGACCAGGCCAAGTCTTACAAACCAATCAGTCTTTCTTCATTCTTTCTTAAAATTATGGAGAAAATCATTGATCGGCATATTAGAGATTACTTGGGTAGTAATAGTCCCTTGCATGCTCTTCAATTTGCCTATCAACCCTGCAAATTTACTGAAACTTCTTTACATCAGCTAGTTTCCAAGAATGAAAACACTCTGGATCAAAAAGAAATTGCCTTGGCAACTTTCCTCGACATCCAATGTGCCTTTGATAACACTTGCCATCTATCCATATCCATCCTCAATGCACTTAGAGGGGCAGGGATTAATCAGACCCTGTGTACTTGGATTGAGGCCTTGATTTCAGATAGATGTATACAAATGAACATCTTTGGTGAATCATTTGAAAAAAGACTACTAGAGGTTGTCCTCAAGGAGGTGTTCTCTCACCATTACTTTAGAACCTAGTTGTAAATAGCCTTATAAAACATCTAAATGATAAGGGCTATTATATGCAAGGATTTGCTGATGACATCGTCATCCTTATCCTTGGCAAAGATTTCGACATAACTAGTCATCTCATGCAGGATGCTGTAAGTTATGTAGGTCAATAATGCATGGATAGGGACCTGATGGTTAAAAAAACCTACCTTGTGCCTTTTACACGCAAATCGGAAATGGAAGATTTTTTCATACCAAGACTTTTTGATTTTGAAATCAATGTGGCTTCACAGGTGAAGTATCTGGGCATTTATTTAGACCAAAAACTCACCTGGAACAAGCACATTGATGATAAAATTAACCGAGCAAAGAAAAGTATTATGATTTGCAGGCGAATGCTTGGCAAATACTGGGGTCTACATCCAAACCTGATGTTGTGGATGTACACAGCTAATGTCAGGCTCATTCTCACATATGCCTGCGTGATCTGGTGGCGTAAGGTGGAACAGAAGACTGTGACTGACAGACTAGGAGGTCTACAAAGATTGGCCTGTCTTTGCATCACAGGAGCAATGTCCACCGCACCAACCAGAGCATTGGAAGTTATGTTGGATCCGACTCCTTTAGACATCTTCATCTGCATAACTGCCGGAATGACTGCATACAGAATGAAGCTACAAAACCAATGGTACGACCAACCTGTTGCCAAGGGGCACAGGGGTATTACCAGGAAAATTCAAGCTCCTACTCTCCTGATGCCCTCGGACATCATGGAAAAGTCATACATGTTTGATAGGACATTTGAAATAGTTTTTCCAACTAGAGACGAATGGGACAACATGTTTGAAACTAAAACAAGAGATCTAATCTGGTACACAGATGGATCACTGAAGAACAGCCTCTCAGGACTGGGAGTATCAGGATTGCTGCTGGTTTACAAGCATTATATGGATTAATTGTTTATCCTGAGACTATTAGAAGAGTAACTCGATGTGCTGGATATCATAGTAGAGTAGCCAGGAAAAATAGTGAAAAGAATAGAAAACTCAGA
The DNA here is from genome assembly GCA_037975125.1 of Latrodectus hesperus. NCBI lineage: Eukaryota > Metazoa > Arthropoda > Arachnida > Araneae > Theridiidae > Latrodectus > Latrodectus hesperus. The sequence goes on from CM075860.1 coordinate 38,806,577, forward strand.
CTAGCTTTCGAAATATCTAAAATAAATAAAAATTCTGATTACAGGAATAAAGTTATATTTGCTGATGAGAGTAAACTTAATATATTTGGTTCTGACAGTAGAATCTTGGTGTGGAGAAAACCGAGTGTAGAATTTCGTAAACAGAACTTTGGACAACAGTAAAACATGGTGGAGGAGGAGTTATAGTATGGGGGTATATGTCGTCTGATGGAGTAGGTAATCTTGTTTTTTATTGACAGTTAAATGGATCAGTACAAGTATATTGACATTCTAAAGCAAAATTTGAAATCTTACGCATGAAAATTGAACCTTCATAACGATTTTAATTTCTACCAGGACAATGACCCCAAGCACACTGCTTTGAACATTAGACTTTGGCTGCAACATAACTATCCTGAAATAATAAAAACACCCCCATAATCTCCAGACTTATATTCCCTATAGAATATTTGGCAAGAATTTGAATCAAGAATTCACAAACGCACCATTTCTTAAAAACAATTAAAATCGGTGTTTCAAGAAGAATGGGGTGAAATCATCTTCATCTGTAGCCCTGATAGAATGACTGCATACAGAATGAATCTGCAAAACCACTGGTACGACCAGCCTGTTGCCAAAGAGCACAGGGGCATTACCAGGAAAATTCAAGATGCTACTTTCCTGATGCCCTTGGACATCATGGAAAAATCATACATGTTTGATAGGACATTTGAAATACTTTTTCCAACTAGAGATGAATGGGATAACAACATGCTTGAAACTAAAACAGGAGATCTAATCTGGTACACAGATGGATCACTGAAAAACAGCCTCTCAGGTCTGAGAGTATGTGGCGTGTCACCAAGAACCAGCTTGTCTGTAAGCCTTGGGCGATACGCTACGGTCTTCCAGGCAGAAGTTTTGACCATTATCCACTGTCTGCAACTGAATATGAAGAAGGGCTACCACGGTAAGCGGATTCTCATTTTTAGTGACAGTTAAGCCGCTTTAAAAGTGCTTAATTCTTTCGAAATCAAATCTAAAATGATTTTGGAATGTAGAAACCTTCTTACAGAATTGGCAACTAGAAACAAGGTGATCCTTGCATGGGTGCCAGGGCACAAAGGTATCGAAGGTAATGAAAGGGCTGATGAGCTTGCTAAACAAGGATCGTCTTTTGTTCCCATTGGTGCAGAACCTTTTTGTGGGATCAATTTGTAGACTGCAAAAATCAATGTTCTTAGATGGGAAAAACAGAAGATGTATGAAGCTTGGCTCAACACTCCTGGTCAAACCCACACTAAAAGTATGATCTGTGGATAATCAGCGAAGATTGCCTCTGAAATTCTTAGATGCTCTAGGCAGAAGATACGTTTAATCATAGGCTTCATAACTGGGCACTACTATTTCAGAAAACATCTTCATAAAATGGGACTGTTTCAGCAAGACCCTATCTGCAGGAAATGTTATACGCAAGAGGATATGGCCAAGCATATCATTTACGAATGCGAGGCTCTTGCCCTCCCTAGATTAATTTCTTAAGGCATTATCCATACTAGAGAGTTACACCTAGACTCCATTAAAGGGTTATTGGACTTTATTAATAAAGTGGGTGACCCGAGTAATTGGAACTAGGAAACATTGGGTTTGGAGTTAAAGGTACAAAATGCTGATTAAAGCAGAGGTGCCAATGACATACAAACCTAACCTTAAGAAGAAGAAGATCAGTCTTGTTGATTATATGTGTCCACAAACATTTTTATAAATTGAAAGGGCCAATGAAACAGAATGTAACAAAATTTAAAGAAGCTCAGAAGTAATTTCACAATATTTACAAGAGAATCACTATATAAAATATAATTAAATCTCAAAGTAATTACATTTACTAATTTCAGAATATAATAATTTTTATATGAATAAATGATGCTGTAGTGTAAAAGCATATTCAATAGAAAATGATACACACAACAAGCAACTTATATTAAAAATAAATCTGACACAAATTGAAAACCAACAAACCTTTTCCAGGAAATAAAGCATTTCTACAATAATCCTTTATCCTTTAGACTATAAATTTGAAACAATTCCAAATTTGTAATAAAATGCAACAAATCTGTTTGTAAGTCATTTATATTTATATAATGGAAATAAATACAAAAAATAAGTATTTTGTATTTACAAATATAAAAATTTATTTGGTTAATTAAAATTTAATTAAATGCAAAAACAGATTTATTTTTTTATTTTACTTTTGTTTTACCAGTTTTTATATTTTATACAATTCAAATTTTAAAGTGAATATTAAAATTATTCATAATAAACAATATTCCTAAAAATGTAAATTAAAATGATATTTTTAGAACAGTTCATCCCTCACCCTGTATACGCACCGATCCATGTCCAAGCACTCCTTCCCAGCAAACGGATCGAAAGAACTCCTGTTTGTGAGATTTCAAAAAAAGAAATCTTAATCGCTTTGGAGTGAGATATTTGTGTATTTGAAATCCTTGTTTTAAAAACAGGTCCACAAAATCCTCTCTATTAGATCTAGTCAAGGCTTGTTCAAATATCGCTTTGTCAACCTAGATAATAAGGTAAAATTTATTTAAAGATAGATTATGAATATTAATAAAATATTTTACATAGACTTTTTTAAGTAGAAATGATATATATTCTTTTCTAAAACATCAATAACGAATAATTAGCTAAAAATATTCTATTAATTTAACTATGCTTGATTTATAATAAGTCGTTTAAAATTTAAGTCAAAAGGGCTTTTATTAGTCTCTTTTAATTAATAAGAAATTTTTATGCTATACATTAAAAAAATAAATGTTATCAATGTCAGAAATTACTTTAAATTTATTTGAAGGATCTTTTAAGAAAACTTCAGACATGGCAACATGGGGACTGTTCCAATCCAGTGTCAATAGCAGATCCTTTTGCATTTGAGCATGCCAATTTGTGTGATCAGGCCGCTGAGCTGCAAAAATGTAACTATAAATTATATAAGTTCACAATCATGCAAAATATGATACAAATTCCTTGAATGAAACAAATTTACATTTAATATAAATAGTTATTGTTATAATATACTAGAGTAAAAATATATAAAAAATATTTGTTTTATGTAAAGTAATATTAATCAGTATTTAATTATTAAGATTAATACAAACAATCTTAAAATATATTAGCTTCTCACAAATTTGATTCCTTTATCATTGATTATTATTTTCAAACGAAAATTAATTTAATTAAGTCCAATGGTTTTATGTAGATTTTGAACTATTACAAACCTCATGTGAAGGTGAGAAAGGAACTTTCAACTTGTTGAACTGAAAGGCCAAGACCACTAACTACTCAACTGGCACTTCAACAGTTTTTAAAAGAAATTATTTTTAAAATCCTAATTTGGAAAAGCTACTATTGCATGATATACATATCCAACAATTTCAATTTTTGTTGATATTAAACATTTCAGCTTCAGTAAGAATAATTAATTATACTTTTATTTTAGAAAAACACATATAAGTAATTATTTGATAAACAAAAAATATAAAGTATTCAAAAGCATAGTGAATCAAACATTATCTCACACTTAAATAAAGCTCGTAATAGATGCTCATCCAAATCTTCTAAATTACAAGTGTGGCTATGGAGATTCAAAATTGTGAAGTACACTTGCCCATTCTAGAAAAAATATAGAACAGATGAGTTTTTTTAATTCTATGAAATAATATACAACAAGTCATTAATATGAAGAAAATATAGTTATATGATGATAAATTATGCCTAAAGAACTTGTCTTTATGGATATAATATGTTGTGTATACTTTTTCAGACAAAGTATATCTATACTTTATCATACTGTCACTTTGTTAAGTGTAAAGTTATTAATAAAGACATCTTTGAAAGGTACTAAAATATAAAAAAATATTAAAGAAATGTCAGTACTAAAATATAAAAAAATATTTGTCATATGATAGTGCTTATAATATCATAAGCATTATCACATGAGAAATATTGATTTAAGATTAATCTGCAAGGAAATATAGGTATTTCAAAAATGGTGAATAGCAATCTTATATTAAACAGTACGTAATTAAAATTTGCATGCAGTACAATCTTAGTGAATAGTATGCTCTAATACAAGGAAGTTCACATTTATTTTCTAAGGGACTCTATTAAGCTTTCTTAAAATAAGGGATCACAATGAACTTCTTAAAGTTTCTATAGGACAATAGGTAAATGCACTCAAGAGTTTAACTTAAAGTATTCTATACATAAAGAATGAATGATGAAAAATCATTTTAAATAAACAGTATTTATTATTAAAAATATACATACAAATATATAAAACCATAAATATAAAACTTTACATTCTTATCCCTTTTAAGAAATCTTAAAATTGACTGCAAGTCATCTGTATCTATCAGACCATAAGTTTGATACTTATTTTAATGCAAAAGATTTAAGTTAATTTTAGAAATAAAATTCGACTTTATTTCTGAATCAAAGAAATAACTAAGAAATAAATGACAAGATAACTGTGATACACAAAATATAATTAAGAAACTTTTTTTGAATGAGGCAATTATATTACAATAGAATGCAGTTGCCAACTGAAAATTAATTTTGCAGCAAGTTAAAAAGCTTTCCATTTCAGAATTAAACAGTGACGGAACCATTTCAACTATAATAGCCAGGTTTGGAGCAAAACATTTGAAAGGCATGAAAATTTCTACAGATGGACAAAGGAGCTACACCAAGGTGTCCTCACTGCCCAGATAACAATCACTTGTCTCCACAACACAGCTTCAGCTGTCCAGCAATGCTGGAAAAGCTTTTTAACATCAGCATAGAGGATCCTGTGGAGTTTCTTTTTACAGATAAAACTATAGAGATCGCAAGGGCTGTCTTCGACAGCTTCGGGGACATTTAGGGTTTTTGCAAGTACTCCCCATGGACACGACATCATCATATTATAATAGTTACATTCTCATAGTTAACTTCCAAAAATACTGATAAAGAAACCAATATTTATGCTTTAATGGAAAGGCAAGTCAAAATTAGTTCAAAGTTATAGTAAACTTGAAATGCATAATTAGAGCTAACAATACAAACATACATAGTAAATAAATTCTAAATGAAAATATGCTATTACATTTATAAATAAAGCATCATATGCAAGAGTATATGTATGTATTCTTTTTTCATAAACTTAATAAGAAATTATACATCCTTCTTTAATTTCCTTTTTAGGGTCCCCAGAAGGAATTAATTGATTTCACAAAAAAACAATGGTAAGTCAATAATTGGTTAACGAACAATTTGGAGAGCGAACACAGTCTTGTAATAGATTATGTTTGTTAACTGATTATCCACTGTATTTCAATATTTTTTTACTATAGTTGGCAGTAGAAAGGAAAATGAATATAATTTTAATAAGAAATACATTTACATTAGTCTAATTATTTTATTATATATTTCAAACATTTCATGACAAACAAATGTATTGCATTAGGATATAATACATTTTTTAAATTTATTAATATATATATTATGTTAAGGGTAAAACATTTAAAATTATTTCCAATTCAAGCATTTTCTTTGCTGAGAAACTAAAATAAAAATTAATTTGCTAATAACTATAAAATATTTTTGATATATAAAAGTATATTTAAATTGCAAATTGGTCAATTTCTTGATAAAAGTATACATGTTTTACTTATAGTAAAGCACTTTTGCTTTTCTATTTTAAAAACTTAACTCGAACTGCAAAAAATATAAAATACCTGATGAGCGTATCTAACACACTCCATTATTCTATCTCGAAACATATTTCTTGCTAGACTATTCTCCCTAAACTGACTGAAATGATGGGCAATTTTGCTGGATAACTCTGGTTTCAAAGAATGTTCCACATATTCAGCATCTTGGATACCTCTAGGTCTAAATATAGAACAAATATGAAAAAAAAAATAGAAATAGAGAGAAAAAAAAACAAGTAAGACACAATACATATACTAATTTACCTTCCAGAAACTTCAAAATAGGCATAAGCCAACAGGTCTGCTAATCCACCACTGCCTCGAACACACACAACAGGAAGTTGCTTCTTTAAATGATCCAAAATCAACCTCGCACAATCATACCCACCTTGAATTAACAGAGCAACTACAGGGATTTCATTTGATGATAACGAACACACATCAGGATGCTTTCTGGGAGCTTCAACATAAAAGATAAATTACCATTTTAAGTGATTCCTTACTGAATTTTGAAATCCAGTTTATTTTTATTAAATTTGTACATAAGTAAAATATCTATCTTTAACATAACAAATACTAGTGATATGGATTCTTTTAATATATTTAGAAAATAGCAAAAATTACATTTCTACACTTCAAAAATAGATCCAAACTTATAGAAAATAATTTACCAATCCTTTCAGTTGTTTTTTGAACTTTTAAATTTGAAAATTTATACAATGTAACACTTTTGTTTTAGAAATACTAATGATAAGTTTTTAGCTAACTTATGACGTGTAATTATTGTGGCGATGAAAGCAGGGATAAATACTGAAAAATGTCTCAAACTGAATATGAAAATGTTTCTCCAAAAACTGAGTATTCATCATTAGAACCTCTTACTCAATCCACTCTTAGAAAACTGTAAATGATAATCGAAAAAAAAAAACCCATAATCAATGGAAAAAGACTTAAGATCAGAATGAACAATCAGAAATTTAAAAAAAAAACAAGCATTATTTATAAAAGAAAACATTAAATCTATGCATATTTATGCTGCACTCTTATGAGTACTAGTGTAAATTTTATGAAATACATACAAAAAGCTATCAAAAATCACACTGTATAACTTCTCATTACTCATCAAAATTAAAACCTTTTAAAAAATTGTATATAAATATAGTAATTTAATGTATTAAAGATTAACAGTGAAATCATTTATGTAGTTTTTAACTGAAAAAAAATTAAAGTTATTGAACAAAAGCAATTTTTGATTTGAAGTGAATTAAAAAAAATCTGACTATAACATTAAAAGATTATCTTTAAATATAATCCAATTATTATGCAAAAAAATCTAGAAAAGAAATTTGTAAATTTATACAATAACAAAACAAAATGGGAATTTAGAATCAAAAGTAAATATTGAAAATTCTTATTTTGAAATTATTTAAAACCCACTCGTAAGATGTTGTTTAATTATCTTTCTATTTAAGTATTACCTCAAATCTTGAGCAAATCTCATCTTGTTTTTCTTTAGAATGTGTTATAACATTGATTTCTCTTGGTAATCAGAAGAGTCGAAATTTCCAAGAGAGAATATAAAAGGAACTGTTGTGTGGTATTTTATAGATTGTTATGATTGTTGTTGTAATATGTTTTTTTATTATGTAATAAGTTTTCTGAATTTTTTAATTGGCTAGATAATTCTATTTTACATTACAATATGAAATTATATAATTATGATAATATACACAATTCAGTATTTCCATCACTAATCTGAGTTTTTCCTCCTTATTTTATTTTAGTGATATATTTCAGGGATGTTTCTTGTGAATATTGATAATGGAATAATTATCAAGACATCTTTATTCTAGAGCAATTATTTTCCCTTCTTATAGAAAGTTTTTGCAGTTAATTTGAGAACTTCATTCTTTCCAATATAATTTTTATAGAATTAAAAAAATGATATTTTAAAGTTAAAATTTACAGTAAAATAATTTGTCAACACATTAAAATTGTATTAACAATGAAATGTGTGAATTTGTCACATGTTAAGATAAGCTTTACATAAGGTATTTAATATATAGCACTCCTGTTCACAGAATACTTATTTATATTTAGTATATATGAAAAATGCATCCTGATTAACAATAGATTCATTCTAAATTAAAATTTGAAAATATTTTTCAATAAATTTTAACATTTCTACTTTATAAAAATGTGTTCCATATTTAATCTTATTAAAGGTAATTTTCTATTTGAAGTTTATAACTATAAATATATATTATTCATTCCTATATATTTTAGTACAATTTAAATTTAAAATAATTTATATAAGAATAATAAAAAAATATAAGTAACAAAGGCAATGCCATAGGAAAAAAAGTCGGGTAACATAAATATAGAACAAATATATTAAATGAGGATTTCTTAATTACATATTGATTTGTTCTTCATATCTAGACAAGATATTTTGGTATATAGCTAGATTTAATTAAAATATCTATATAATTTCAAAAATTTACTAACTAGATGCATCAATATCACAATGGAGAGATTCAGATGAAGCTAAATACTGTTCTAATTTCATTAAAAAGTAATTTATTCCTGTCTTATTAATAGTACTGTCTCTAACAACAATGAAATGAGAATGGTCAGGATTCAGTTCAAATTTGTTTTCTTCTGGGTGATTTCCTTCATTTTCTATTTCGACTCTAGTCATCTACAAGAAATATTAAAAAAATATTGCAATTCTGAATAAAATATTAAGTTACAAACAAAAATGCAAACTTCTTAAGAATAATCAAAACTATTAATATTTAAATATCAAATTTGTAAAATTAAATTTGAAAAATATAAAATTTAAAAAATTTAAATATTTACAAATTATAGTAAAACATATATTAACAAAAAATAATAAACAAGAATATTTTCAAGCAGTATCAGTTCATTAATCATTTTTAAAATTCTATTGCACAAGGACAGAACAACCTATTATTTTTTGCAAGGAATGATGATGCACTATTTTATTCTAGAAAATTATATTATTTGCTAAAAACATGCTTTGGAAAAAAAAGAAATCTTTATTAAATTTAATAAAAAAAGTTATATATGGTCTAAAGAAGATTCTTAATACTAATTTAGTTAAAGAATAATAACAAAAATCTGGTATAGATAAAAATTTACCACTATAAGAACTTAAGGAACATAAATGAAAAAGAAATAGTAAGAAAATTAAAACTGAAGTTAAAAAATTTCAAAATGTGTAATAACAAATAATTAAATTAAAAATAAGTTTTACAATAAAGTAAATTATACATGATGAGTATATCAATCAAAAATTCTGAAATTGAAGATGAGAGAGAGAAACAGAAAGAAAAGAATATTTTTTCTGCAATAAAGATTGCATCACTAGAGACAACTTTCTATTGTATAGAACAAGGAATTCATATATTATTCTTAATAATAAATACCATATATTGAAAAAAGGATAAGATTATGTTATCAGAAAAATTTCATAGAAAATAGTTTTTTATTAAAACTTTTGTACATAAGTTCAGAAAATATATTATTTAATTTTATACAAAACAATGACTAAGTGATGATAATAGCCAAAATTTGAGTTGGTTTTGTTGGTTAAATTGTATATAATTACATTGTATATTAATAACAATCACTTGTGAAGTAGACAATGAAATGGAATAAATTTATGAACAAAAACAAAAAATTATAATACCAATAATAAAAAAGATAAACATATCTTTCATTTAAAAATTGCTTTTTACTAACATTATCAGTAGATTATCTTGTACAATTAATATTTAAAAAAACATAAATTTAAACTCATGCCATAAATAATAATTTATATATATATATATATATATATATATATATATATATATATATATATATATATATATATATATATATATATATATATATATATATATATGTAATATTAATGTTTAAATCTCTAAATGTTAAATGACAACACTAGATTAAAAATTATCAGTAAAGAAAATACTAACCCGTCCATCAAGCATATCACCATATATAAGTAGATCCTCTCTTGTAACACCAATTAATGTTAAGGGTGGTAATGCAGGGCCAGATAGATTGGGATGCTTATGGCAAAGAAGAGCTTGTCTACGTAGTAGTTCATTGTGCACAGCATCACCGATCACTTTTGTGATACCAATATTTGTGCCTTGAGTCAGAATCCACATCTCAGTAGTATTTGCAGCCTGTAAGAAAAGATATACCTTATACATTTAAAAAAATGCAAATGCTTAATTAGATATTTTACTTTCCCCAACAATTTAATCACAAATTATAAACATTTTTTTCATCAAATACTAGTATAGATAGTATTAAAAATAATTTTTAATACAGACAAATGTCTAATTTCTTTGATATACTGTATTTTTCCTATAAATATAATAAATACAATTTTAATTAAAAAAAACTCAAATGAACATTATTTTTTCTTTTTGCATTATTCAGAATTAATTAAAGATATTTAAAATATTATTATTTTTATCAAAGAATCATATGAAAGAAAACAATGAAATAATTCCAAAAATAAACATTTGAATAGTTTTAAATATATTAATACACAAATCACTTATACACAATTTAATTTTTAAAGAATGTTATTAAAAACATAATGAAATGTCTTCCATAACTGACATCTAGTGCAAAAAGATATAGAAAAATTTAAGATTGGTGAAATAAATTAAAATAGTCTTATTAAAATCATGTTTAACAGATACCAAATACAAATTAGTAATTACAAACTATAAAGGAGAGTAACTTAATTTTTTTCCACAATGACAAAATTGTATTATTTAGTTGAATTTCAGGTGGGAATTTAAAAATTAATAGAAATATGCTTGCTATAAACATTATTAACTAAATGCACATGCATTATTAGTTATGATTTTAATGATTTTATGAAAAATAAATATAATTATATTTTGAAACAAATGTGAATTATCAGTTTCATAAAAATAATACAGGACTAATTTAATATTTTATCTTTAAGTTGTATTTAAATATTCTAAGTTTTATTTAAAAATTAATTTACACTGCATACAAAAACAAACCTTAATAAGACCTGATTGAAAATGTTCTAATTGTCTTTTATTTGTCCATGTGTTCAGATGTGCTACGTTGGAAACAACAACAAGAACAATTCTTGGGCTTTTAATTTTCCAATCTCTGTGTAAAATGTGGGCAATATTTTCCATGTTTGCATCATGAGCAGCTCGAAGAAATGGGCGTCCCTAAAATAAAAGAAATTTTATTATGTTCAGATATATAAATCATTAGAGACAAATATTCAGAGTCTCAAATAATTGAAAATTTTCATTTGGTTATTACAATTAACATTAATTGTGATATTGAAATGAAATTGAAATTACTATTTACTTGGATTTAAAATTATTATGTATTTATCCAAATATATATATATATATATTACAAATTATATAGTTTGAAACAATTAATGGTAGTTTAAACTTTAGAAAGTAAATAGCCTTAAACTAGTTATAATAAGCCTCATTACATTAATAAACTCTAAAAAATATTTTATTTGTCTGAAGTACTTAAAAGTTTTTTATTTATATATTACGATTAACATCTTAATTAATGTAGATAAACAATCATTAATACTGTAATAACTCTTTATGATAATAGTAAAGACTGATATATCATTGAATTAACTGATATTAATTTAATGATAAATTAATTTTTGAATACAAAAATAAAGTAGCAGAAACATAAGAAAGATGAAAATGTATATACATAAAAATGCACAATGCACATGCACAATATTTAATATGTATGTTTATACTACCTCATTTCATTATTTAAATTAATCTTGAAAAAATTAATATATTTCTACAACTTATACAGACAAATTTTAATCACTCAATCCATTGGTAATGATTTTTAAGTATACATCAATTTAATTTACAATTTTCCAAAGAATAGAGGTCATTAAAAATTCTTATTAGTATTTGCATGTCCAAAAGTCACAACTGATAATGAATAACATCATGATTTCTGCTTACTTAGAAAACAAAGTTTTTCTTATTTATCATAGCCTAATAAATTATATTATTGTAATTTAAAAATAAACAAGAACATTTTATCTTACTTGAAAAAAGAAATGCAAATATTTGGTTAAAAAAGCATAAACTATATGGAAAGAATTAAGTAATAAAAAAGATTTTTAATTAACTGTAACTAAACTTCCCATAGATTCAAATCATAGATTTACACACATAGATTTGCATTATAACATAAACACACATAGATTAACATTACTTCAATCAGCAGTATTTCTAAAAGATATCTTAACTGATAGTTTATTTTATACCACATTCATAATTAAAGTTCATTGAAAACAACTTTAAATAAATTAATACAAAGAAATGAGATCACTCACTTACACTATATATAATATTGAAAATTTTTTAGATTTAAAACAAAAAATAATTGTTATTTAATCATTATGTAAATAAATATGAAAATAATAGTTTATAAGTTTGAATTTAATTTTGCATGTGTTTTGTACATAGTAACTGTTAAATAATTTTCTTTTTTCTATTATTATAAAGAAAGAGTAGTTTGGTAAAAAAAGGAAAAGAATTATTACAAAACCTAACATTTATTTTTCTATTTTACAAGCTGTTTATTGCTCCTTACAAGTTTCCAAAATAGAGCATTCACCGTATAAGCATAGTTTTTTTAAAAAAAATGAAATTTACTAAATTATTATTACAAGAATGCTCAAAAATCAAACATGTAATATATACTAATAACTTATAAGCAAAGACAAATAATTTAGTTTCACTAAGAGTGCAATATTTCAATTTTCAAAAAACATTTCTAGTTTACATAATATGAAAACTTTTGACTGTAAAAGCTACCCAAATAATGTAGTAAAATTCATCCTAAACATATATTAGAAAAAGCTTTTCATTTTAGTAACAATCAATAAAAAAAACCATATATGGAAAAAGAAATGTAAATTACGAATTATTTTTTATGTCTATAAAATTAATTATTAGTTCAATAATAATTATACTCATGTTCACAGAAATACCATTGTTTCACCATAATCAAATTAATAGAAATTTTATGATAAATTTTTAAAAGTTAATTTTTGATATTTCTGATGAAATTGACTAATGTGCAAATTTCCTCTAAAATACAATTACATCAACAATGTGTAATGTAGAAATTTAAAATACAATTAAAGTAAGTTTCCTATTAAATTAATTTTAAATTAAAATTAATTTAACTCTCTATATATATATATAGCTAAACAAGTATAACATTATTGTGAATTCTCTTGTTAGGTTATATAATTTTTATCATAAAACATTTTTCTAATGTCTTAATTAATAATTTATAAAAAATTAGAAGATAAAAGCATATGAAAAATACATACACATTCTTCATAAGCAAAATTCTTCCAGAAGCAAAGCACACCTTCTGTAGCCATAAATCTTCGAAAGACATCATCTCCAATAGTTTCCGAAACTGCAAAACTAAGTTGACGTTTAATAGGTGTCTTGTCATCTTCAGTACCTTTAGTCGCTTCAGTTACAGAAGATGATGGAAGATCTTCAAGAGGAGTATCATCCTCTGCTTTCTAAATAAAATTAATTTAAAATGATCTCATTTTTTTATATAATTCACTAAGTTTACATGGAAAAACAAATATCAAGTAAAACAAAAAAAATTTTTAAAAAAAATCAAATCATACGATTTTATTAAAATAAATTCATGTACTAATAAATTTATTTTAAAATATTCTTGAATAATTTTTAAAACTAATAAAAAAGTTTTGTAATTAAATCAATCTGCAATCTGATGATACATAACTGGTGGATCTATATATAAAATTAAAATATTGTCAACTTCTATCTCATAACTTTATGTTGGACAACGATTTTCTATGAACTTTTGATAAAACTTTCTAAGCAATTTAATTCATTTCATATTAATATAAAGGATATAATAAAGAAATATTTTTTCAAAATTTCTAAAAGCAATCATTGAACAATCCCAATATTATTACACTTCGTCATACTTTTTAAATTTTAGCAAAACTTTTCAAAAATTTCCCATAATGATATAAAAATCTTATAATTATGGAATTTGTAAATAATTCAATGAAAAATGGCATAACGCAGTACTCAACAGTTATTTATTACTGCTGAAACTTTGAAAGTGTAAGAAATAACATGCAGTGTATTAAAAAAAAAACTTTAAAATAAACATTTTTTATTTGAGTCATACACTAATTTGTAGACAATTTTATAACTTTTTAATGAATTAAAAAAGAAAATTTGAATTGGTTACAAAAGTAAACTTAATTTTAAATTTTTTATTAGCATATCTATATTTTAAACATTAGCTTTAAGTATGTAATTTAACTTGTTCTACTTAATATAATGAACTCTGACAACATTTCACTTAAATGAATTGTAAATTTCATTTATTTCAAATTATAGCCCAGCAGCTAAAATTAAAACAAGATAAATCAAAGAATGATTATTTATTGTGATAAAAAAATTATATTATTCTTTTTTAGAAATCTCAAAATATCTAGACAGAAATGAGAAACTAATTTCAGTTGTCTATTCAGAGTATGTTAAGTTTCAATTAAAAATTATTTATAGAATAATTGTATTCTTTTCTCATAAATTATTAAAATCTAAAGATCTTCATTTTGTGGTTTCAAATTTATAAACTTATAAATTATTGATCTAAAAACTAAATATTAGTTGATATTTCAATTTAAAATTTATTCCTGTTGAATGAAAAAAATTTGCTAAATTTTTTCTTAGGAAAATAAATTGAAAAATAATTTTTGTTCAAATTATAAGTAACTGTTTATATATAATTTTAACATTGTTTCATTTTAATTCAAATAATATTCAAATTATTAGTACTTCATATGAAATTTGAGATTTATAATTAATGTTACACAGGCACATAAAAATGTTTAACTGAAAATGTTAAATTTTTTCAGTTATATATATAAAAGATCTTATAATATATTTTCACAATAATTGTGAAATTTCTTATGCAAAAAAAATTTCAGTCAATTGTTCTATTTAAGTATATAATTTCTACAATGAATTCAGATTAATTTTAACATGAGAACTCGAATTAATCGTAGTATATATGCACTTACAGGCTCAAATATTCATTATCAAAATAAATCCATTTCAATGTAAAAAATTAATTGACACAAAATAAAAAAGGAATATTGGGAATATTTTACAATGTAATATAAATAACTGCTTACAGCAAATTATTTCAATAATTATTTACATATATTTGTTAAACAAAAAAATTAGTTATTCAAAATATCATTCATCACTATTACAAGCAAAAATAAAGCTTTCAATAATTATTCTGAAGCTGATTTCTTTTTAAAAATTATATTTGAATTGCTCTTCTCAAAGCTATCACATTTACATTAATTAAAATGGTTCATTTGCACAAAAAACAGTTAACATGTTTGATTTCATACATCTTAAACAGCGCGCCAAAGAAAAAGTTTTTATAGGTATATATACTCACATCGATTTCATCACTGGCTCGGAGTAATTGAAATCGAGGAAAGAATCTAGTCCTTTTATCACTAGTAGGTTTTTTACGAAATCTTCGCATAATCGCGAAGGTTTATATTAATAATCAGAAACTGCTTTATAACGCACAATTTAAAAACTAATCCATTATAAACACATAACCATAACATGAACAAGCCACATACCCAAAACATGTATAAAAACAAACTAAAGATTCAGTCTTTGTTATGTTACGATAAATGATTTTTATTGGTAGAAAAAATCGGACTACAACCAATGAAATCCTCCGTCTCTTTTGTGAAGGAAATAACAAAAAAAGCTTCCGTTTTACAGGCTATAATTTTAGTCCAGTATTAGATCAAATCTTATGTATTTAAAATGTTGTCTTCAGTTATTATTTTTTAATTTGGGGAATCTTTGAGGTGATGTAAATGAATATCTATCCCAGAGAATTTTATTCTCGCAGGAAAAATTTTGAAAAAAATATCTTTTAATAAATTTACTTTATTCTTACATTTAAGACATATCTCTTAAATTTATTATAGCACATGCAACAGTCGATTAATATTAAAAATGATTGAAAAATATTTCATATAATATTTTTATTTTGTAAAAATGCTGTTCGTAAATTTAGGAATTTCTCGGAGAAGTTTTGTGCATACATTATATTCGTAAGGATATAGCAACAAGGAATAAATACTTCTTAATTTATATATTAATAATTAAAGAATTGAACTTCAGTCGGAATTTTGTAAAAATGCTGTTCGTAAATTTAGGAATTTCACGGAGAAGTTTTGTGCATACATTATAATCGTAAGGATATAGCAACAAGGAATAAATATTTCTTTATTTATATATTAATAATTAAAGAATTGAACTTCAGTCAGAATGATTTTTAAATTTTATTCTATGCAAATCTCTGCTTTTTCATTTTAAAATGATATTAAGCATTTATTTTTGTGAATCTAGCAGTTTTCCTTTCTTCCTTACCAAATATTTTATTATTATTATTTTATTATTTTATGCAAATTATTACAAATACAGTTATACATGCCTTAAAAAATTTATTTTAAGTCACCAAGAGATGTTGATTATTTTGACTTGAATTCATTAAATGAAGATAAAAAATATGATAGTTGTATTTAGAACGATATAGTTTAATATAATTTTTAATTCTAATTATAACAGTGTTAACTAATATTAAAACTAACAGAGTTAACTAATAACTAACTTAACTAATATTATAATTAACATTAATACTAATATGTAAACTGTAGTTTTACAGAATTCATAAATTCAAATGCTTTACTGATAACTAGTTTTCCTTAAAAGATGTAATAAAATAAATGTCTCCCAAAATTCAAAAATAATTTCAAAGTTGATCAAAGTAATCAAAGTTTTAGCCTGCCATTTTAGATGTCGTGGGTTTGACTCCCACCTTGGGTGTAGACGCTTATAGGGTTATACCTAAAATCCCAAGATCCAATCAAATTGAGGTTTTTGTTTTTTAAAAAAATGACATTAGAGTGACCACCTAAAATAACAAAATTCAAAAGAAAATAATAAAAATAAAATAAAATAAATAAATACAAGAATCATAGCAAAATATAGAATATCTGGACAAAAAGACCAATTTTTTTATATAAGTTTTGAAAAAATATATAGAATGTATTAAATTATATATGAACATCATTTTTATTTTTGAAATAAGCTAAAATATGACTTATTTCAAAATTATTTCGATAGTTTTGTTCTTATAATGATAAAATTTTACGAAATTGTTAAGTCTTTATTTTATTTATAACAGTTATTGAGGATATAACATAATTATTACATGTGTGCACATTTTAATTTAAAAAACCAGTCTGAGCATAATTATAAAATAATTTGTAAAATTTAGAGCCATTACCGTTTCAAAATTATTAATACAAATTATTAATAAATATTTATTAATTTCGTAATAAATTTTATTATCAAAGTGTTGATCTCTATGTTCTGAAATTTAATGATTTCATGTTAATCAAAATATTTTTTTACATTCCAAATTCTCAATCATTACTTACGCTTCTCAAAAAACAATCTTAATTCTGGAATTTGATCATAGTACGATTTTATTATGTTTTCCAAATGATTAACAAGTATACATCGAATTCACATTAATATTCATAAAATATTAAGAAAATGAAATATAAATATTTTTATTCAATTTTCCTCAACTTACATAGTGCTGTCTGAAGTCTCTAAAATTTATTGAGAATTTTTTTTATTTCTCTTCATTTATTAAAACATTCTACATGTAAATATATCGTATTTAATGTTTATTGGCGACGTAATTTCATTTATTGTGTGTCTCAAAGAAATGATTAGAAAAGAAAATTATAATTTTTAATTAAATACAATTTTTTCAAAGATAAAATTTAATTCTAATTTCTTTCAATTATGATTATTGTATATTAATATTAACTTTCAAGTAAAAGTTGTCATTGAGTTATCAGATAATCTGGATTATGTTTCATTATGACCAAGGGTACCTAAGAAATTTAGAAAATTAATAGAAACAACACTTACAAAAATAAACTTTTTAATAGGATTTAATTATCGGTATCATAAATTAAAAATATTAGTAAGCTATTTAATCACTTATTGTATTGTAACATTGTAATGCAGAACTCATGCGCATGAAGCAAACGATATGAGGAAGTAAAGTGTAGGAAAATACAGCTCAATGAATTTTGCAATTTTTTTCTTTTTCATTTTCTATTCATTGTAATAACAAAATTAAATAAAATTATAATAAAGTAACAGAGATGAAAAGCTCCAAAGTTTGGAGAAGGATCCTTAAATAAAGAAATAATTCATTTAATTAATCTTTTAATTAAAATACTATAACGAATTAAAAGGAATCAATAAATTAATGATTCCATTGTTAATATTCAATAATTTTAACTGTCAACTTAACCGAGGATAAAATTAAATTTATGATTCAAATTTATAGTAAATATAATAGCGTCATGTCGAGAAGTATCTCATTGCTATGCATTTCAAAATATTTACAGAAATAATTCCAATTTAAAATGTGAGAAAAATGCTCGATAAAATAAATATATTTTTTAAAAAAATGTTAAGTAATTGAGAATAATATTTTATTAATCAGCAGAATTAATTAACATTGGCAATATATTAATTCAATATTTTAATATAAGTGTAGATGAAAATATATAATTATTTATTCGTAATAGTTAAAAATTAAATTTTTTAAAATAGTGAAGTATATAAAAATCTGATATTAGTAAATACCACATGTAAATTGATTTAAACAAGTTATGAATTTCTTTAACAGTTATTTAAAATTTTTCCAGTAAATATGAGAAAATATCAGAAAAATAATATGTAAATTCGCAGAATTTATCTCTTATTAGTCAGACATAATTATTACATTTAAAATAAAAAGATAGGCCCCATGTTGTAACTTCGAAAAAAAGTTTTTATTCATTATTAAGCTATAGAAAAAGTCACCAGCTTTCAAAGTACTTAAAATTGCTTGCAAGAAATTCTAAAATAAATTACACTATTTGATAAAAAATGCATATGATAAAAATTTACCATGTTTGAATTTCAACAAATTTTGATTAGTGAAGCAACTTAATATAAATTTGATCTTAATTTCTTGAAATTTTATTTTGTACATTAATGAAGTATAATAATTTAATACATTAAAATACAAGAAACAGTATTTAATAAAGTTTTAATTTTTTCTGTGAAATGTACAAAATTATCAGATTTAATTTCAGCTGAGAAGAAAAGCAAATTGGTTTCATAATAAGAATATTATATAAAAATATGCTAATAAATTAGTTCTTGAGAATGGTGAGTATTTTCGCTCTATTGGTATCATTGTTACCTCTCTAAATTATTCGAATGGTTTAACTTTAGAACCTTTTATCAGTTATCTAATTTTTTATATTATCATCTTTCGTCTGAGGCATTGATTTCTAATTTCGATTACTGAATATGTATATCTAATCGGACGTTGATAACAGAAATGAAATAAACCTAGGTTAAAAATATTATGGGGGATCTCAAATCCAGAAAGATTTTTCTTTATTAGTATATTTTACCTCTACTATATAAGAAATGTCAAATTTGTGGGAAAAAATAGTGGTTTCAATATGCATTTTTTTAAGTCTTGTTCACACAATCATAGTTTGGAACAATCACAGTGATCTTGTTAAACTTGTTTAAAATTTCGTGACCTTCTGTGATATTATGGTCACTTTGGTATGTCGACTGTGCTCATAGCTGAAAAAGTTGTGAGATTAAATCATGGACATACATTGTTGAACTGCAAGGAGTAGATGTTTAATTCTATTTCATTCAGAGACATGTAGCGATGAGTGCTTCAGAATTTCCGATTCATGCAAATACAATTGTTTTATTTTGACAAATTCTTTCCAGAATATTTTGTTGTTTCGGTTGGGTCAATTAAGTTATTTTATTCCAATATGGATTACAATTCCAATTGAATACAATTTGTTTGACAGATTGTTTCCAAAATATTTTTCGATTTCGTTTGAATCTATCAAATTTTTTTTCGAGGATAGAACAGACATTTTAAAAGAAAATCAATCGATTTTTAAAAATAAAATTATAAGTAAGATTTAAATATTAATAAGATAAAATTATAAATAAAATTATAAGTATAATGTTTGGAGAGATCTCCAAATGCTTGAGGACTTAAACATATTATCAACATGAGACATATAACAAAATATATGTGAGAATATTAATTACATTTTGAATCTCACGATGATTTAGCTTTTACCATGGTTGTAATAGAATAAAAAAATTAATAAATAGAAAAAAGTATTAAAATTTGTTCGTTAGAAGTTTTAGTCACATAACTACACCACCACTCAATCAAAACATGATATAAATACTTTAAATGCTTTGCCATATATAATGCCATATATAAGAAGTTTACTTAGTGACCTAGCGACAGATTTTTCTTTGCGATGAATGGCACTTTGTTTACTAAGCATTAACGACAAAAAAAATGGTAATTCAATTAGCCATAAGTTTTCCACTTTGTTTTTCAAAAAGCACAGAGCTTACTCAAATTTCGAAAAGATATTTGAGTGCAAATTTGAGAATATAATAGAATCTGTTCTTAGAATAGTTAAAATTTTAAATTTGTAAGAATAGAATCATTAAAGTTAAAGAAATACCTTTTCTGAAAAATTGGCGAGCATTCTTCACATAAAGTATCTCTTATTTTTAAAACGAGAGTTTTATTTATTTAGAGTAAATTATTTTCAATACATTTATAATATTGAGACACATATTTAAATTACATTTTTCATAATACTTTTTCACCAAGGTTCTTCTAAGCTTATTTTTATTAATTTTTAATGAAGTGAAATTGCTATGTTAAAAAATAAAACACAATTACAATTGTAAGACTTTAAACAAGTTTCATTTATTTAAAATCTTTTATTTAGAGTTCGATATAAATGTAAGTTGCAAGCAAATAAATAAAATATAAATAATAAAATAAAAGTAATTTTTTTAAATTATTCGTCGACAAATAAAAATCGATAAATTGAAAGTTATGAACATAAAATTTTAATAATTTATAAGAATATGAGAAGTTCTTTTTTTTACATGGATTGTGCATTTAGAAGATTTTTTTATATCTCTTATCTGCATCTTATATTTTGAAGAATGTAAGTAATTTATAATTTTGAAATTTAGTGACGTATCTTATAAGAAACACGTGATTTGAAAGTAATTCAGAACAAATTACTCAGTTAATATTTCCTTTTATATAAGGCGGCATATTAAAACAAAAATATTAAAAGATCCGAAAATAAAAAAATAAAAATAACTTTTTATAAGTTATGCTTTAAAATGACATTTCATAAGCAACTTATTTTAAAAACATAAATCATTTTAAATGATAATGTTAAATAATTGTTGAAATGATTTAATTAATTAGAAATATAAGGAATCGAAAATTAATCTGGTAGTGTGTTTAACATTGTATTATTATACAATGATTAAGTTTCATCTACATATTTATTTTAAACATTTATACACTGCAAAACTACGATATGATGACAATTCTTGGGATGAAGCAATAATGATGTTTAAACTAAAGTGATGATATAAAAGAATTTAATGATGGTAGGATGGAATTTTGTTTCAGAAGAATTCATCTATAAAAAACTGCAAAACACTTAGAAAATTTCCCACGATTTTCATATGCTTGTTTGTAATTTGTATTTAAAATACAAGCCAATAAAATTAATTAAAAAAAACATTTTAAAAAAGTAGCTTTAAAATTAATTACACTTTATCCACATATGTATCATTAAATTATATGACAAACTGAATACGGGCATTTATGTATTTAAAAAGGTTAATGCTCTTCCAACGGTCATTGTTGCAGATGTCTGAATAAACGATTTTTATTTTTCTTTAGATTTTATTACTCCCAATTATTCTTTTCATTTATGAGACAGCTTTATTTTTCTTTACCTTTGTTTTCGCATTAATAAAAAGAGTAAAAATGTTCAACAATACAAAGCATAGATGTTATATATATATATATATATATATATATATATATATATATATATATATATATATATATATATATATATATATATATATATATATATATATATATATATATATACCTTAGTCTTTGCGTTAACATAATTATATAAAATAGAAGGGAGTTACTGGTCACTCTGCAAGTTATTTTAAATGATTTTGGACATTAATTTTTGACCACTTTGAAATGATTTTGGAATGTGATGAAGGGAACAAAAGTTAAGATTTATAACTACTTAATTTTTGAATTTATGTATTTATAAATCTTAATTTGTAAGGTTAATAATCTGTAAACCTTAAAATACAAGGTTAATATGCTATGTATTTTGTACTTTCTATATATATTTTATTATGCACCTTTATGTGTTATTGTTCGGGGTTGTACATTAATAAGGTTCATCATGACCTAACAGGATCGTGCTCTTTCAAGTAGAAAGTTTTAGACTTAATTCCAGAAACTGATGAATGATTACAAATAGCTGTTGTATTGCTGCTTTCTATGCACACGTCTATCGGAGTGGATGATTGAAAATTTTCACATTTTTACAACGGCCACAAGTGGATATAGCCTAGATATCTGTGAAAAATTTTTCCGGAAGGCGAAAATCCGATGTATATTCATATGCCTTACGAAAGCCTGCGGCTTTTGGGCTGCTCACAGAGCAGTGTCAAAAGTTATATTTTAACAATAATGAACAACTGAATTCAAAGAGTATCTTATGAAGTCTAATACAATGAGCAAGATTTCATTAATTTTGATCTTGCTTTCGCATGAGGGAATTTTAGAAATGATACCCCATCATTATAACATACTCTTCAATTTCGTTATTATAGATGGAAGTCTACATCATGACCCAAATAATTTAGTGTGAAAGGCATTTCGTCTACTA